>OU015755.1:39759242-39787307 GCA_907169655.1 Acomys percivali | reverse complement strand
CTGCCTCTGCCTCTGCCTCTGCCTCTGCCTCTGCCTCTGCCTCTGCCTCTGCCTCTGCCTCTGCCTCCAGAGTGCTGGGATTAAAGGCATGCGCCACCACACCCTGCCTGATTTAGCTTCTTATGACTGAAAATGTGGTCTCCTCAGAAGACAAAGCACTGTACTTGATGTACTGAGTACAGGAAAAAAGATTCTAGACTATGGAATAGAAGAAAGTAATTATAAATACTAGTTATATGCATGTAACCAATTATAAACATGAAGGATATTGTCTCTTATTTTGTTATAAATACATTTGTATATACATGTATACATATGTGTTTCTCAAAATATTTTGCTTTACTTTTGTATTTATCATGTAATGTATGTATTAACTTTATATCATTATATTTAAGTACTGTTAATTTTAGATAATACTTAAGTTATGAGGTATTGATGGCAGGATTAAACATCACTCAAATATTTTCATCTTCTGGCTGAGGAACTAACAAATTTTAATTCTACTTAGTATAGCTGTAAATTGTGAGTTGGAATTATAGCCTTGTTGCTGTATTTATTTGGAAATTAGATGTGGTTTAAGGAAGTTCACTGGGTACGGGTATAAAATGGACAAATGGTAAACACAATCACGGTTTCACTTACGTGGTATTATGACTGAGGCAAGGGTACCCAAATATTTGGTGTATTAATTATGATTTGTAAATAGCTTGTGACAGAATTATTATGTGCAAATGTCACTTTTAGAACATTGAATTTTCAGTTCCACAGTTCACATATCTCAATATACCCTTCCTTGGACATAATTTTATATTTTACATTTCTCATTGCTTTTTTTAATGCTCAATATATCAAATAAATAAGCAATTCTATCCTGAAAATTAAAGGATATTTAAAAGAACCATCTATCTTCTTAGCTTATAGACTAAATTATTTAAGAGTAAGAAAAACAGCTTATTTTCATTCTTCCTAATTTCCTTCTTTTATGGACATCTTCACTGGACACTGCTGTAGTTGGAAGCTGAAATGTCCCTTTAGGCTCCTCTGTCAGATGTGTGGTTAGGAGCTGTTTGTGTTGCATCGAGAAGGCATGGAAACTCGGAAATTGGGCCTAGAGGGAAGAAGTGGGTGATGAGAGACGTGATCATGAGGACCACACCTCGTGCTTAGATCCTTCTGCCTCTTGCTCTCTCTGTCTATCCCTCCTCTTCTTAGTCACCATGAGGGGAACAGCCTCTGCCACAAGCACTTGCTTGCTTCCAGTTACAATGCAGCAAACTTATCACACTTATAAAACCAGGACCCAAAATTAACTTTTCTCCTTTTAAGTTGCCTCTCTCAATTATTTATTACAGTAATGAAAGTCAACTAGCACTGTCATCACTTGGATTAGCTGCCTGTATCCTTATTCTTGGAGCCCTGGTAACTGGACTTCTGATCTGTCACTCCTTTCCCAGGCTCAGGTGGGACCCCTATGAAGGGTCTCATAGACTCTCATTCATTTTTTTCTCCCTTAAGACATTCCATTATGGTGTTAAATCTAACTAAAAGAAAATCCTACATGGTGGCATCCAACCTATGTCAAAACTACTAACTGCAAACTTCAATTCCTTAGGGGCAATTTAAGTTCGGTTCCTATAGGAAATCAATCTGCGTTAAATTGTCTAATATTTTATACCACTTCTAGAAGCATTCTTAATTATCAGTCAAAATCACAAACAAATTAGTACTAACTCGCAGTAATATAAGCTGAAGGAAATGAGTTCACGTTTTAGAGAGAAACATCCCTATAAAATAGTGCTCTACACCATTTATAAGACTCACTAACTTCTCCATGAAGCAAACCAGGATGCATTACCTGAAGCTAGAGACCTTCCAGGTATTTCTTTAGCTAATATTTAGAGTCCTCAAACTCTAAAAATTCAAAACACTTCCTATGGAATCACCCTTTTCAACTGTACCGGGGCTGACAACAGTTTAAATGGCAAGAAAAAGAAAGGGGGCGTAAGGATTGTATTTTTGAGAAACAGGCAACTTTTCCCTCCAAATACCACTCCCTACAATCACATACAAAAACCTGGACTATGATATGATAGATTGTGGTGTATGGAGAGCAGAGGAAAAGATGCATGAATTAAATAATTTGCAAATTCTACATCTTTGTGATGTTTGCGTTTCTTTTTTCACTCGTTTTTCTAGTTCTACAATTTCCAGGATCCAAAATGAAGGTTTCTAAGAAAACCAACCAACCAAATAACAAAACGAGACAAAAAAAAAAAAACTATGAGAGACTTCAGTGATATGTCGTGCTTTACTCTTATTTATTCATCCATATTGAGGCAAATAATAGAGTCACCTCATGGCAAGAAAGTAACAAGAAATATTAAACCTTTGAAGCGCAGGAATACTTTAAAGCATTACAAAATTGAAACTTTCTACACTTTCTCAAATTTCAGCAATTCCAACCGCAATAAAATATAACCACTGTAAGGATTGAACAACTTAAGCTAACTCAAATTTCCCCAGCTCCTGACATCAATAGTGTATGTTGATGAATATATTTTTATTATAGCAACAAATATGTCATAGTGAGATCTGCACATATATACAGAAGTATTACATTTACATTCATGTGGGAAATATTTACATTTGAAGTTATCCTTTGGACATTTGAAGATGAAGTACAGCTTAAGTTTTACAAGAGAAGAAAATATACAAGAAAGAAATAGAGCCAACAAGACTTCTGGGTAAGATACCTCCCTGTAGAATAGGGAGAATCAGAATAAGAAAAAGTAAACCTTATCCTACAGAGAGGAACAAAAGAGACGCTTCATGGGTAGATCCACAATAACAGTGAACGATACCAAGGAAGAGCAGGAAAGCATAAAGAAAAAGCAAGTAATGCAAGAGAGGTAAACAGCATGTAGCTTCATCCGAGATTCCCTGGTGAGGTGGGGAAAGCAACAGCTGTCAATGATAAGTCTGAGGAAGGATGGACAAACACATCCTCAGGACCAGATCACAGCACTCACGGGCATCAAAGCCATTACAGTGTTTGGTGAAACAGTGATACCTCCAGAAGACTGGTCAGTATAGGAGAAAACTCCCACTTTTTCACTCTGTATGATTCAGAGGACGATGGTCAGGGGTCATTTTGAGAGAGCATCTATTGTTTAAAACTGAGCTACATAGAACCCTGAGATCAGCGAGCATCCCCAGGTTAGGGAGAGAGCCTCAGTTTGGACTGCTACAGTTACTGTGAAACACAAAGATAACTCCTAATGATGTGTGTGATCGACAGTTTTTGCTAGAGTCATCAGGAAAGAGGAAGCCTCCACGGAGAAAGTGCCCTCTTCATATTGCCTCTGTGCAAATCTAAAGGGCATGTCATTGGTTAGTGATTGTTACAGGAGGGCCCCACCCAGGAGTGGCACCACCGCCTACAGGGGACCCATAGTCCTGAGTTGCATAAAAAGGAGCCTGAGTAAGCCATAAGCAACAAGCCAGTAAGCAGAATTCCTCCATGTCTTCTCAATCAGTTCATGCCTCCAAGGCTCCTGCTTTGAATGCCTCTTCTTAACCTCCTTAAGTGCTGAGGGCTGTGAACGGGGTTTTCAGGGAAAAGAGTACCTTGGCGAGCAGGGCCACAGAAAGCCACAAAAACCACACCATGTAACAGACGTCATGCAAGAAATCTATTGGGGAAGAGGAGGGGCACAAAATGGCTGCCTCTGGGAGGGCTAGAAACAGACAGGGACGGGACTTGGTCCTGATAGTGGGCATGTAACATGCTCATAGGGAAAATACAAGCTTTTGGAAACCTGTCCCGTTAGTAATGTCAGAGTACTTGGCGCTGAGATATTGAAGGCCAAGAAGAAACACGGTGCTGGAATGTGAGTGGCTTTTAGGTGACTAATAGAGTGTCCTGGTATTTTATCACAGTGATAGAAAGCATAGGTAAGAAAACATGCCAGCATGAAAGGGGGAAATCTTGAGAGACCCTTCCCTCAGATAAAGAGCTACCGGCAGTTAATGGCTACTGAAAACGAAAACAGAAATTTAGTTTCCTCCAGTGAGGAGCTCTCTGATTGGCTACCTGTGGTCAGCACTTAATCAATAAACACATGGACAATGCTAAACGGACTCGTCAGGCTGTCCACATATACGTGCAGACATATGTAACAATAGTTCAGAAGAGATCATGCTTCCGAGAGGGAGTAGGAGGGTAGGAGTAGTGGGGGGGCAAATGGAGCGGGGTGCAAATGTAAATTCAGTACTCACGTGTGAAGTTCTCAAAAAAAATGAAAAATGAAAAATTGGCAAATTTGCTGGGGAAGGGAGCTACTCTTTTCAGATACGTAGCTGCTGATACATTGCCTGTGTTCCATAATTAAAACCAGCAGGTGACAGGGACATGAAATTAGGTGGCTTGGAGGGAAGAAAAAAGGTTTCATGAGAGCTGGAGGGGCATGAGAGAAGGAAATTTAATATGGAAATAACAAATTGTCATATTTACGCATGAAGTTGTTAACATTTTTCAACAAAAAATGAACAGTTGGTATAGGGCAGAGAGGATCATTCTGAGGAGGTGTAATAACATATGTGTACATTCAGCACTGAAAATGTGGAGACAAGGGGGTCGGGATTTCAGCCATGGCTACAAAGAAAGTTTGAGGTGGATACAGGAGACCATGTGTCAAAAACAACATAAAAAAGTAAAAGCCCATCCTGGCTATTTGGGAGTTGGTGGAATTGTGGGATATGATTAAAATCGAGGAGTCTCATTAGGAGGTTATTATATTAGTAAGAGCAAAAATTTTTCCTGAAATGTGTATGTTACTAGAACATAGAGAAAAGTGGTCATAAATTTCACCCAAATGTGGCCCAATATTTTTATAATAAAGTTTATTTAAGAAATAATCAAGAAAAGTAAACAAAATTAATTGTAACAATGGTTTGTCTGCTATAATACATCAAAATAATTTTGGATGTGATACTAGCCATACTTAGCTGTTCTGTAGGTATTTGTAGCTAGAAGCTAATGTAATAACAGTTTCAGGGAAGAAAGGAAACTAAGATCATGTTCCAAGGGATTTATGAGATGAACATTATTACTGAGCATGGTAGGAGACTTTCAGGACTTTCTTCTCATTTACATTTCTTCTCTAGTCTCCTTCTCTCTAATAAAATAAAAACATAACAATATCTAGGTCTTTTAAATCAAAGTAAAAAACAGCCTTTTATACTTTGCACTATTATGTTTAAACCAATAAGCGTTTTATTCTCTTTTACATGGGTTCTATTTTTTAAATTTATTTCATCATAAAATGACTGAAGAAGGGTCTGGAAAAGATTATGCTGGCTGTATAAGCTTTGAATCTTCTCAAATCTTCCCTCACAAAATATAAGGTGACTAAGACAGTCAAAACAAAACAGACACCATCTACAGGGAAATCAGGTGATTGGACGACCTCTATGACTCCAGTGTGTAAGTAGAGGCGGAGCAGTACCTAGTTTGCTTATTCTCTGTTCAGTACAACACAAGTGAAGGCCGGGCTTTCTGTAGGTTCTCACACCTCTGGAACATCACAGTCAGCAAATGAGCTTCCAAACAATCTCTGAAACAAAAACAGAATTTTGGACACTTCTAAGTCACAGGCATGTATACACTCTCCCAAATGTAGAGCACTGAAACTGCATTCCAAACCTAGTTTCAGGAGGAGGAGAAGCTAGAAATACAGAGATGGTGAGTAGGAACACACTCTCACACACTATGTACACACAGACACACATTTGCTCCATAATATAAGCATATTATACCCTCCTCCAATTTCTGCATGTGTGGACACAGGTACACATACCCACCCACTGGTATGTATGCACCATACACATCATGCATAAGTTCAAGTCACACATAAAAGTATTAAAATAAAATGAAAATAATAGCAGCAGAGAAAGAGGGATGGGGAAGCATCAAACACACATAATGAAAGCCTACAAGATGGCTCAGTGAATAAAAGCACTGGACAGGCAAACCTGATGATATTCTGAGTTCTGTCCCAAGAACAAGGAGTAGAAGAGAGAACCTACCTTCTAACCTCCACATGTGTACTGTGGCATGCATGTACCTGAACACACTGCCACCATCACTACCACATACACTACTAATACATAAGGTTAAATTTTAAGTTTCGGTTGTGAGCCTAGCCTTTACCATCTGAGCCATGTCTCTCCAGCCCTCCCCTGGGATCTAGGGCCCTCTCTCTGTTCTCCTTCCTCTGAAAAAGACAGTCTCATTTTTGTGTGAGATACGAGGGTCTAACTGAATTTCGCCCTTCCTAATAAAGGTCCCACTCTTTTCTGGAAAAAAATAAATTTTATTTTTTTTATTTATTAATTTATTCTTGTTTCATCTCAATGGTTATCCCATCCCTTGCATCCTCCCATTCTTCCCTCCCTCCCATTTTCCCCTTATTCCCCTCCCTTATGACTGTTCCTGAGAGAGATTACCTCCCCCTGTATATGCTCATAGGGTATCAAGTCTCTTCTCGGTAACCTGCTGTCCTTCCTCTGAGTGCCACCAGGTCTCCCCCTCCAGGGGACATAGTCAAATGTGAGGCACCAGAGTATGTGAGAAAGTCATATCCTACTCTCCACTCAAGTGTGGAGACTGTTCTGACCATTGGCTAGATCTGGGTAGGGGTTTAAAGTTTACCGCCTGTATTGTCCTTGGCTGGTGCCTTAGTTTGAGCGGGACCCCTTGGCCCAAATCTGCCTATCATAATGTTCTACTTGTAGGTTTCTAGGACCCACTGAATCTTTCTACATTGCTAGTCATAGTAGAAGACAAAGAAGACCCAGTACTATGTATCAGACATTCTTCAATACAAAATCTAAAGCCATTAGACAATAAATACACTAAAACTTAAGACAACTTTTAAACTTGTCTAATATCTTGAAACTATATATATTCAAATATCATTAAATGCTTTAAGGAGAATAAAACCAGTGCAATCAGGTAATCTAGTAAAACAGTTGACTGTCAACTGAAATAAAGAATATACTGTCAATGATACAAAATCCAGCACTGTGCTATATATTAAGACAACTCAAACAAAAAGAAAACACAGAATGATTAAAATAATGGAATGAATATACTTACTGATGTAGAAGCTCAAAGAAAAAGTAGATATTTGAAATATGTAGAAATACAGCTAGAGTAGGAAAACAGACAATGAACAATATTGTTGAGTGCCAAGACCTATCTTTTACAAAACATATAATTACTAATATTTATTTGCTCAATAACAACAACTCAATTTCCACAAAGCATAAAGTACATGAGATTTCAGGTCAGATAGAAAATAATCAATAAAGTAATTTGTGCTTTGTTTTAAACTATTTTAATTAAGATAAAATTATGTCATTCTCCTTCTTCCTTCTCCTCCTCCAAATCCTTCCATGCACCTTCTCTCTTGCTCCTTCCCAAACTAATACCTGATTTTCCACATTTACTATTGTTAGAGAATATTTTAATATACACTCACAATTGAAATTAGGCAAAAGCAAGAAAACACCAATAAAAATATAGGGAATCTAAATAATGTGGTCAGTAATAAAAAGCTAAACTCAGAAGGTAGAAATTATAACTCCGTTGCAAGCATACATTGACGTTTGTTAAAAATAAAACAACAACAAAAACAACCAAAACCTCACTGTGTTTTATGCCCCACACAACTGTAATACACAGAAATCCAGACTTGGTTGGAAAAAGTAATAAAGAGACCTAATGAGCTAAAATGTACTGGTTGGATAATGATAAAAAAAAGTCATCAGGGAAGATATCACAGTGTTCAATGACCATGGCAATTGCATATCTTATTCAATATGGCTGATCACACTTTCTATCCCAGTCTTATATGGCCAGTAATTTGTTACCTACCTGTTCTATCAGAGCCCAACTGGAACAGTAGACTTTTCCATTTCCCCTAGCATATCTCTATTTTAACATCATCCCAAACCTACATTTTAAGCATGTTCACCTTTAGAATATCATAGCTTCTTGGAGAAAAAAAAACCTTTGTATCCTTTGTATTTAAGTTAACGTTCTCTTTATCCTAAAATCTCTTACTCTGAAGTATACTTTACATGCAATAAATATAACTGCATGTGTAGAAACTGTTATCTCAGTTTCCATGCTCTCGCACCCCACTTAAACTGCCCATCATTTTAAAAGAATCTTCCCCTCAACTTACATGACATTTGGGGGCCCATATTCCAGATAATCTGCAGAACGAATCCCGCTTCTCCCTGAGGGTACTCATCACTCTCTGTATTCCAGGTAAGCTGTCTTCCCTGGAGCTCTTTTCTCTGCTGAATATAAGTTATTTTGTTGTGCCTGCTTTGGCCCGGTTTTCATTGTTGTGCGATGGGAAGATGCTTAGCTTGATACGGCTCTATTTTAATTTCTAAGTTTAGCAACAGTAGGAATTTAATTCGTGGTCTAAGAATATAAATTAAGAAAGGAGCAAAATTAAATAATGTTTTAATATTATTACATAAATAAGCTATATTAAATAATATTATTTAACCCTTCTGCCCTTTAACGTATGTTAAAAGTAGAACCACCTTCCCTTAGGGCCTTCTGGTAGTCCCTAGCTGATTGGAACCTGTTGTCAGTATGACCTGCCCTTTCATGACATGGGCGGTATGTCATTTAAAGGAGGGGCTTGTGGCTTTACATTGTCCGTCATCTTTTACTCTATCATTAGCCGACTGAGTATTGGGAGATTTTTGTTTCTCCTCACACACTTCCATATACAAGCTGTAAGAGTGGAACCTGTGAGAAATCTCAGGGTCAGTATCATCCAGCTCTTCATTTTGAATGGGGAAGGGATGCCAAAACGGTCCAAATGATTAGATTTATAGCAGCTGTTACATTAGCAACGAAGCAACGGTGTTACTTACACAGTATAGATAATCAGATGGCAGACAGCCCCCTCAAAATCATGTGTATCATTTGTCTCTCAAAGCACATGTTCAGTGAACTAGCATGAGCAGGGAGGAGAGGGTTGAGACATAAGATGTCTGAAGACCAATTCTAGCTGCTGACCCCCTGTTTTAAAGTGTTACCAAAACTTATCTGGGTGTTTGTAAACTCCATCCTATTTTGGCACAGCTTTCTTCCATTCTAAAAATAAGCCCTTAGAGTCAAGGTTATTTTCTGCTCACAAATGTAGGAGTTTTAAGAAAACACCCTAGACTATTATTGCATGTAATTTTCTCAGAGTACAATATGTTGTGGAATCTGTACCTCATAACTTTAGGACCTTAAAACACTCCATCTTCAATATTCCAATATGGTCTAAAGATGGTTACAATCACGGCTTCATAAGTTAGCGGTTACTCTAGCAATTCTCTGATTTTTTTTTCTGGCTTCTGCATATGTCTGTATTTCCCCCTCAATATATTTTCTTCCCGGGATTTTTATATATTTTCAATTCAATTTTCAGAATAAAATAAGTGAAAATGGTTCAACTCTTAAGATCTCTGCTTGTGTCTTCGGTTATACCAATGTGCATAGCTTGTGAAAATTGATTATTTCTATGAACTTTGCACGAGCAGGCATAGCTTGTGAAATGTTACCCCAACACATATGGCTAGTGAGTTATTGGCCCCAAAATAAAGAAAACAAAGTTCATATAAATGATCTCTTTTCGTCATTTTACTGTGAATAGTTACTTTGAGTTTCCTTTGTTTCTTGCTAGGTTTTGTACCACTTTGCCTTTAATCTACTAAGCCAGTCAGAAGACACACTAAGCAGTGGGCGATGAGGCTGTCAAAGGCTTGGTGTGGGGTTCTGTTGTGGTGGCACAGTCCAGTGACAGACCCCAGATTCTTCACCATTCGGTTGGCGTCTCTCCTTTCTGTCAGGCACCAGCCACATTCTTGTTTAAATGCTACAAGATGTGAGTAAACTCGATGATTTGAGAGTTCAAGCCATAAAATAGAAGGCTTTCATTTGCATGGACCCCATTTTAAGAGAATTCTTCCATGAAGGATTTTGGTATTTAGTTCTGGGGGCCTCGGTAAAAATTTGAGGGTGTATTATGCAAAAGTCTTTAAATAAATCTTACAAAATTCAGTCATCTGGTTTTTTATACAGTGTTGACAGTTTAGATCTTTTGAAACTTCTGGCTGGTGAAGTGACTATTTTTTTTTTCACCCGAATTTTTGGCCTTCTGTGAATTTCAAATTTGGTTAGCTTTGTCTTTATATTAAATATAATTAATGCAAAGTAGAGATTTCCACTGAGCATTATAATTAACTACTATGCTTAATAAAAATCAGAGTCATTTAACTTTAGCAATCTCTGAGTAACATGGGCATCATGGCTCCTTTTCACTGAGTCCAGAAATGTATATGAATAAATAGCAGAGCTGGTATTTCCCTTTCACTGATGCACGGGCTTCATACCAGGCTTGCTCATCTGTCTTCCTTTTCAGTGTTTGGGTTGAATTCATGGCCCCGGATGTTCTAGGCAAACCCTCTGCCATTGAGCTATATCCCTGGCCTGAATTTATGTTTCTGATATGGAAGAAATAAAAATAAAATACATCCATTGAGCGATCATATCGCTTTATATTCTTAATGGAAGTGCAATGCATCACAATAAAAATGCAGTCTATGTTGTGCCCTCATTCTTGTCAGTGTTCTCGATCATTACAAACTGACTTATCCTGAATGAAGACTGGGATTGGATACCCAGTAGTGATACAGCGAGCTCTTTTGGTTTCATGTCTGAGTATGTTAAATAACTGAAACAGAGAGGAAGTCCAGAGAGCAGAAGTGCATATTCAACTGCCCAGTCTGGCTTTCAAGAAGCCACTGTGCAGACAGCCAAGGTCCAACATCTCCCAGACTATTAGGGAGAACTGAGCAACTTAGTCAGATGGGGGGATCTGTAGGTATTTCTGCATTTCCTTTACTTCCTGGGTGGTATGTGTATTCTAACAGGAGAGCCAGCAGGACTTCAATGACCCAAGCTACCTGAAAAGCCAAATGGAGTGTGCGGCAGGTCCGAGAAGAACTAAAGGGAGCCTGAATCAGTAGAAGGAGATGGCCTATCCTTCAGAAGCAAGGGACATCAGCACCATCTGGTACAGATTCTGCAAGTCCTGTTAGTAACCACCCCTACTGGCAAGAGCTATCAATCCAGATCCCAGCGAATCTTAGGCAGCAGACACGCAAACCATAGTATAAATGCCATCCATCCACCCACACCAATAAGGCACGTACACCACAACTCTTTGCTGACTTTTACTTAGGCAACGAGATTATTCTGAGATATAGAATATTCCTGTAGAACAATATATGAGTATTACTGCAGCAAAGATGAGCTTTAAATGAGCAATCTGACATGTTTTCCTTTACGTGCCTGAACTGTATAAACACACAAATATGTACATACATGCATACCAGAATATACATGCATGCATGAACACAACCCCCACAACTGTTATAAATTATCAAGTTGTTAAAACTCACACAATATTCCATGGAAGAACTGGGTAAGCTTTTCATTTATCTGTGTGAATCGTTTTCCACATATTTTTAATTCATTTTCATTTTATGTGCACTGGTTCTTGCTTTGCTTGCATATATGTCTTGTAAGGATGATGGATCCCCTGGAACTGGAGTTACAGAAAGTTGTATGTTGCCATGTGGGTGCCAGGAATTGAACCCACATCCTTGAGATGAACAGCCAGTGCTCTTAACTGCTGAGCTATTTCTCTAACCCCATTAATGGGAATGTTAATGTGATAGTAAAACAGACCCTTGGTGCCATGGGATTGCGATGATGATGATGATGATGATGATGATGATGATGGGTAAATTTGTAATATTAGTCAGGTAGTTGAATGACTAATAACCATGGTTTTATAACATGTCTTAATATTTCATTTCAAAATATGCTTCTCATGGACTAAAATGTATCCTGAAGTGTTTGTGTTCTTGGTTTGATCTTGATTGGAACTTAATGGACTAAAATTATTGGAGAACAATGTGCATGTCTGCCATTCTGCTTCTTGGTAAATATGATATTTAATGTTTTTCAGTAGAAAAAAATTATCTTTCTGAAGGAGTGGCTCTAAGGAAGAGCATCAGTTACATTCTTGAGCTTAGAATGTTTATCAAATGTTTTAGGTAATGGTGATCATATTCACTTATGTCAACTCTTTCAGATGCATAAATTTTAGAAGCTAAGAACAACTATTTTTGCACTAAGTTGTACATTGTATCTATTTCCTGAAAGTTTTCTAGTTCTCATCTCCTTGAGTTACTTCTGAGTCTTCTAGAATAAGTATCTATGACTTCCAAGGATCTTCATACAAGGATGCTTAGCCTTCACTTGCGGAAGCCAAAACCTTAAAGCAACCTGTATAGTCAGCAGGCTAAAAAAAAGATGGGATGAGTTGCCATGTCACTAAATATGATGCTAGACTCCATGTAGAAATAATGGAGAGGGCTGGCTACAGAGATGATTTAATTGGTGAAGTGCAGGCAGCACAAGACAGAGGACCACCCTCCATGTGTAAAGCCAGACACAGAGACATATGCCTGTAAGCTCAGTGCTGGGGAGAAGACAGGAGAGTCTCTGGGATCTGCTCAACAGCCAGTCTATCTAAGTTAGTGAAAGATTGTGTCTCAAAAAATAAAAAAAGAAAGGGGCATATAGGAAAGTTTGGAGGCAGAAAGTGGGAAATGATATATAATCTCTAAAAAGAAAACATACTAAGGTGAAAAGTGTGTGTACACACACACGCACCATGCCCACACTTCAGCAATATGTTCTAATCTTGTGGCTCATTCTCATTCTCTGGCTCATTCTGTCTTCACTTCTATATAGTTTGTTTCTCTTCAACCTTTCCCTGTAAAACTCTCCAAGTAAAACTGCCTGTGAACTCCACTAACTGAACTGTTGCAAACTCAGCTCCACTGCACTGCCTCTCAACTCACTGACTCAACTGAACTGACTGAACAACACCGACTAGAACTCAAGAGATCTGCATGCCTCTGTCTCCTGAGTTCTGGAATTAAAGACATGTACCACCGCATCTGGACCTAAGTTTTCTTTATCTGAAATTTACTCTATACTAGGCTGGCCATGAACTCAGAGATCTGCTTACCTCTGCCTTCTGGGATTATAGGTGTGCCTACATTCCAGCTAGTTCACACAGACCTAGAAGGATGTTGGATGAGATGTCTAGCCAAAGCAGCCATATTCTGAATTAAAATTCCTCTATAGATCTCTCCAAGAGTTTTTAAGTGGGATAAGTAGGATAGAATGGTATAAAATAGGAATGACTATAATAAATTTAATGAAATAAAGAAAATAATATTTTGTAATTATTTTAAGTTATTTAGTTACTTTATGTCCCAAAAGCAGCTTGCCATCCCATCTGTCCTCCCAGCCATCCTTGTCACCTCTCCTCCTACCCTCATCTACCGCTCCTTCCTCTTTCTCAGAAAAGGGAGGTCTCCCATGGATATCAAATAGCCTTAATATGTCATGTTGCAGTAAAACTAGGTCCATCTTCTATTGAAGCTAGACAAGGCAGCCTACTTAGAGGAAAGGACTTGAAAGGCAGGCAATGTAGTCAGAGACAGCCCCCGCCCCTGCTTTAGGAGTCTGACATGAAGGCTAAGCTGCACAACTGTTACACATGTGCAAAGGACCTGGGTCCATCCCATGCATGCTTTCCGGTGGGCAGTAAATCTCATGTTAGTTGATTCTGTAGATTTTCTTGTGGTGTCATTGACCCCTCTGGTTCCTTCAATCCATTCTCCACTTAATGTTTGGCTGTGGGTCTCTGAATCAGTTTCCATCAGTTGCTTGGTGCAGCCTCTTTGGTCACAGTTATGTTAGGCTCCTGTCTGCAAGTATAGCAAATATCGCCAATAGTGTCAGAGGTGGGCTTCCTCTCATAGCATGGGTCTCAAGCTGGGTAAGACATTGGTTGGCCTTTCCCTCAAATTCTGCTCCATCTTTTACCTATGCATATCTTGTAGGCAGAACAAATTGTGGGTTTAAGATCTTGTGGCTAAGTTGGTGTCCAAGCCCTTCCTTCCATTGGATGTCTTTCCTGGTTATAGGAGGTGCCTGGGTCACGCTATATATCCTTCATTTCTAGGGTTACTCTCATAGATTCCTGGGAGTTTACACTGTCCTAAGTTTCTAACTAATCCCAGAGATGCCCTCCTCAAGTCTAAGTGTCTCTCAATACATCCTCCTCCCACCTCATCCCTTCTACTACCCACAACCTCCTCTGTCCTGTCTCCTCTCTCCATCCATCTGCAATGTCCAATCTATTTTCCCTTCTCAGTGAGACTCAAGGATAGCTTGGGCTATCCTTGTAACTTAGCTTCTTCCGATCTGTTGTTTGCAGCACTTTGTACTTTGTGACTAATACACACATAAAAGTGAGTACATTCTGACAGGTGTTAGATGGAATCTCAGAGTCGTTTTGATTTGCATTTCCCTGATGACTAAGGATGTTGAACATGTGTTTAAGTACTTCTCTGCCATTAGAGATTCCCTGTTGAAATTTCTGCTTAGCTCTGTACCTCATTTTATTTAGGGTACAGATCAAAGGTGGTTCAATATACAAAAATTCATCACTGTCATTTACTGTATAAACAAACTGAAAAATAAAACCACATGATCATCTCACTAGATGCTGAAAAGCCTTTGGCAAAACCCAACACCCCTTCATGTTAAAAGCCTTTGAGAGATTAGTGATACAAGACACTTATCTAGACACAATAAAGACAATATATAGCAAGCCTACAGCCAACATCAAATTAAATGGAGAGAAACTTCAAGCAATCTCACTAATGTCAGGGACAAGACAAGGCTGCCTACTCTCTCCATATCTCTCCAGTATATTACTTGATGCCCCAGCTATGGCAATAAGACAACTAAAGGAAAGCCAGGGGATACAAATTGGAAAGAAGTCAAAGTATCCCTATTTGCAGATGACTTAATCATATACGTAATCAACCCCCAAAATTCTACCAGAGAATTCCTACAGCTGATAAACACCTTCAGCAAAGTAGGTGGGTAAAAATTAACTCAATAGCTATTAAAAAACAAGGAAATCCCAAAATTTGTGGACAAATGGATGGGACTAGAGATGGTCATACTGAGTGAGCAGAAAGACTCACATGGTATATACTCACTTATAATTGGGCACTAGCCCAAAAGACATGTCCTATGAAAGTCTTCACTTACCAAGAGACTGGGATAGATATGAGGACATCCTACTGAGACTCTAGGTAAGAGAAATATAGGAGATGGGGAAATAGAAGGACCCAGAGGGTCCTAGAAACCTACGAGAAGAACATCGTGATGGGTGGATCAGGGCCCAGGGGGTCTGCTCAAACTACTGCACTAACCAAGGACAATACAATAGTAAACATCGAACCCCTACTTTGATCTACCCAATGGACAGGACATTCTCCACAGTTATGTGGAGAGCAGGGACTGACTCTTTCATGAGCTCTGGTGCTCCATATTTGACCACCTGCCCTAGGTGGGGAGGCCTGATGGCACTCAATGAAAGAATAAGCAGGCTACCAAGATGAGACTTGATAGCTTTTGACCATATAGTGAGGGAGGAGGTCCCCCTCGGTCTTAGACCTAGGGGAGGGGAATAGGGTGAAAGTGGGAGGGAGGGAGGAATGAGAGGATACAAGTGATGGGATAACAATTGAGTTGTAATCTGAATAAATTAATAAATTTAAAATTTACTAAAAAAAACTCAGTAGCTGAGAAAGAAATTAGGGAAACAACACATTTCACAATAACCACAAATAATATGAAATATCTTGGTGTAACTCTGACGAAGCAAGTGGAAGGCCTGTATAACAAAACTTCAAATCTCTGAAGAAAGAAATTGAAGATATCAGAAGATAAAAAGATCTTCCATGCTCATGAATTGGAGGATTAGCTTTGTGATATTTTTATGCTTAAGATATTCATGGGTTCATGAGTATCAGCATGAATTTATGAAAATCTGGTGTAAAATTTGAATGTGAAATTAAAAACTTCAAATCCTCTGCTCCATAAGGAAGCTTGTAGTAATGTCACATGACCAGAGAGACCACACGTATGTCTTTTTTTAAGGAAATATAAAATTAAACATGAGAGTTAAAAAAAATTAATGATATTTTTGGGAGTCAGAAACTGTGCTGTAAAGAAGGTAAGATTTAGAAGGATCTCTTATTATTGCATGGAGGAATTCCTTTAGGTTACACTACTCCAAGTGGCTAAAAATGGAAAATCAATGTCTACTAGAAACCAGAATTCAATGTCATGTTTTTATCACATGCTTATCAAAATATTCAGGGTCCTCAACCCAGAATGCCAGATTTAATAGACATGGACTATGAGCCACAGCAAACCATGACACCAAATACATTTCTGAAACACAGTGTTCAAGTACCACATCCTTTCTTCCTACCACACTTCACAAAGACTTATAAGTAAGAATACCAAAGCAGAAGCGAAGAAAAGTGCCTCCTTTTAAAGAATGACAAAAAGGAGAATCATCCTGGCCAACAACGATCAGTGCTTTTGTTTCCAGGCATTTGTTTCTCTTATGGAACATTGAGCAATTCATCTCTAAAGTCACTTACATTTACCAAAGACTAATGTCTTAACCAAGCGGATGCAATTTTTCTCATAAACTGGTGGATTGGAGACACAGAGAGCAAGTGCATTGCATTTCTCTGTTTGAGTCCACAGTATATTGGCTGGCCTTGGAAGACAGCAGCATAATGCTTGCCTGCATTGGTATAGGGCTACGCTGTACACTTTAAGTCAGTGTATCTATAACGAGTTTCTAAGAGTCTTTTACTTATAAATCAATTACTACTCTCTGGGATAAAAAAGAATCTTCCTTTCCTTCATTAACTACTACTGGGGTGTCCCATTAGCCCCTTTCTTCCCTTCTTCCTTAGTATTCATTCATGCCACCTGCTTAGTATGCTCTAGGCCATATTCTGAACTGTGGACTATGCAAAGTTCATGTGTGCCAGACAACAGCACGCACAAGGTCCATGTTAGCGTGGCTGCAGCAGGTACAAGGTAGCAGTCGTTTGATAGGGTCTGTGGCTGGTTTCCAAAATCATCAAAATGAGTCTCATCTATCACACCTGCCTTCTCGTTTGCTTCTTGTGGGGAGAACTTCATGTAAGGTAAGCTGGATTCTCAAAAACAGCTTCCTTTGTTGGGGAATGAGGAGAAAGGGTACTCACCCCTTCAAACTTCAGGAGGCTCCCAGAAGGCTACATTTGGACATTGCAGTGCCATCTGATATTTTTACTTGCTAAAGCTCTCATTCTCAAAACGAGGATCTGAATATCTCTGGGGATAACTTAAAACTTCATTAAGACTACATGCAGCTGCATAATTGGTAGGAGGTTAGCTGAGGGGCAGAAGGAATAGAGTATCACAGATGCTTCTTCAAGAGCCCTAGACAAAAGACACCTGTCAGCAGGTGTTTTTGAAGTTCAGTGTTGAGAAAATAATTCACTCCAAGTTCTTGTTTTGAACCAATTTACCTAGAAATGTGATGTGCTTGTAATGTTTTGTACTGAGCAGAAATGGCATGCTTAGAGTAGGTGAACCTGACTTTCAACAACATCAGTTATCACCATAAACTGTAAAGTCTGACAATTGTGTCTTGTGAGATATGCTGTCAGTAAGAAGACACGATTGTAGGATTGCATGGAGCAGGAGGGAAAATCCTCCTCGAAAGAAACTACCACAAATATCAACAAACATACACACATAGGTGGGTGTGTGCATGGGTATACATGAGCACACACATGTATACTCACGTGAGCATACACACACACACACACACACACACACACACACACACACACACACTAGATTCCTCTGCTTCCAACAATACTCACCAAGGCAGAATCCACACCCACAACTTTCTCAGAAGAATCGGCTCTTACCCACAATTGTTTGTGAGAATTTACATTTACAAGGGGGTCTCAAAGGCTGGAAGGCTTAAGCAAGCATGGAGGTGGTGTAGACAAAGGCTGTGGATGTGATCAGGGTTTTTTTAAAATATATTTTTGTTTGGTTTTTATTATTTTTCTTATTTTTTACATATACATTTATATTATTATTTTTTAAGGTACAAATGCATATTTTAATTCTTCACTGTTGAGAAGTTTATGCAGGCACACATAAAATATGATTGTATCTATCCCCACACTTCTTCCTTCCAACCCCTTTGAACTTCCCCCAACAAATCGATGCTCTCCAGGCCCTACCCCTTACTAAGATCCTGCGGCCATGGATGGACAACCACTGGGGAAGGAGAATCTTTCTTTTCTAAGGGTGTGGTCACTGTGCCCCATTCTCCAGTGGATGGCCCCACACCCTTCTAATGTGGTCAGCACTTACTAATCTTAGTGGGTTTTTTTTTAAAGCATTTGCTATTTTTAATGACTCCTTAACAAGGAAAACAAAAGTTTCCTTTGATGAAGGCAGCAGTGAGGAAGTCCTGTACCTATATTGGATTATGATTCTTCAGCAATGCTAGAATAGTTTCTTTTTTCTTTTTTTAATCATCTTAGGAACACAAATTCTACTACCGTTTTACTATTTTTATGTATTGAGCAAAACTCCTTAGGAATAACTTACTGTCCTTTGCTCTTATTGAAAATTGTATTTTCTTTTTTTTTTTTCTCAGTGTGGACCGTGTTTGGAAGCTCCAGTGAACAATTCAGGGAATTGTACATTTATATTATTACACATATACAATAAACTACCTACAGCAAGAAGAGCCATGGTAAAATCAGGAGTTATGTAAATGTTACATTCTTAGTGTTTTGGCTATTGATCAGTTTTAAACTCTGATGGTTTCTGGGAAACTACAGCAACCTGACTATTACCGACTCAATGATCTCTTAGGTAGTATCAAGCCCAAACTCTCATGACTGCAGAAAGGGTAGCCAGGGAATTATGTACTTTCATTTAACCGACTCTCCTAGAAGATAAAAGGTGGATCTCATAATAAAAATCAAATTAATGTATTATTCAAGTTGTATACTTAGGGTAAAAAAATCCATACTTTCCCTACAAGAATAAAATATCAGACCCCATAGATACATACCCAAGTCCTACTCCCCCAAATGTATTGAGATATTCCCTTTGTCAGTTACTTTTTCTGGTCTTTTCTGTTCTTCCACGTTCATCCAGCAGAGTTTGTGGAAGGTTTTCTGAAAATGTGTGCATGTCTCCAATATGAAATTTGGAAGTCTGATTTCCTTTATAATTCTTCACGGTGGCTAACATAGTGATTTCCCCAAAAGGACAAATTAGTAAGCAAAATTAATATTGTTGCACACATAGAAGCAAACAGTTGCTCTGGAAAAACAGCATGAAGTTGAGAAATACCCACTGGTGGATCTGTTACAAGTGACTGCTAAATACCTGTTGTCTGGACCCATGTGTCCCTGTAGCTCTTCAAAGCATGCGTGAACAAAGAGTCCGAGTTGTTGAAGGTCTCAAGCCCACAGGAGGGCGGGGCACATATGTGTGATCTAGTGGCAAGCACAGAGTTTTCAAAGTTACATCTGTACTATGTAGTAAATTCAAATATATATATTTTTGAGCTACTTTCCTAATTAGAAAAATATACAAAATTCTTCCTGATGGGCTTTTCCATGGTTAGGAATTATAACTTCTTTTTAATTATTAGCAGATTTAGAGGCATGACAGCATTTTTGTCATTTAAATGCCTGCTTTGGGACAGTTCTTACTTACCAAAAAATTTTTTTAAAATAATCAAATAGTTATCTTGTTTTAAAATTATAAATTATTTTTACTCTCAAACAGGTAATTCCATGTACACGCAACAAAATCTTTTTAATCTATAAAGTCAATCAAGTAAAAATCCATACTTTATTAATTTTGAAAGCAAGTACAGTCATGTGCCACATAATAACTACATAGTGGCAGACTACATGCACGGTGTTGATACCATGGGATTATAATGGAACTGGAATGGCCCAACTGCCTGATAACATTGTAGCAATAATAACATCATAGAGCAAGATACATTATTCACTTACAAGACTGACAATTGCATTAAGTGCAGTTAATATAGTTGTGTACAGAGAACAATATTTGATATTGACAGTAAATAACTGCGTAGAAAATTTGTGTATTAACTACTACATTTTTTAATCTTTATTTTAGAGCATGATCCTTCTACCTACAAAAAACAAATTCCTCACTGTGCAACAGGATGTTATGCTCTATAATAACAAGTTCATGCCTCCGTTTATCAAGGCTCTTAACTGTATCATTTTCATCTGTGCTTGATTTAATGCAATTGTATTCAGGTTATCATTTCCGTTGGCACAATTCTATACTATAAATATATAGCGATACCCCCATAGACATAGAGAAATATAGCAAAATTGAAGGATGGGGGAGGACAGAGAGAGAGAGAGAGAGAGAGAGAGAGAGAGAGAGAGAGAGAGAGAAAGAAAGAGAGAGAGAGAAGGAGCTGAAGTGTGGTGTATTTATTCTTGCTTTTTCTTTTTTGTCTTTTAAAAAATAATTTATTCAGATTACATCTTGATTGTTATCCCCTCACTTGTGTCTTCCCATTCCTCTCCCCTTCTTTCACCCTATTCTCCTCCCCTAGACCTCTGACTGAAGGGAACCTCCTCCTCCACCTTATGAGCACAGCCTGTCAGGCTGCATACAGATAGTCTGCTTCTCCTTCCTCTGAGTGCCACCAGGCCTCCCACCAAGGGAAGTGGTCAAATAGGGGTCACCAGAGTTCATGTCAGAGGCAGTCCTCCAATCTCTCCACAACTGTGGCTAGATCGGAATAGGGAGTCTATGTTTATTGCATGCATCGTCTTTGGTTGGTACAGCAGTTTGCACAGTCCCCCCTGGGTCCAGATCCACCAGCCTTTATTCCTGCGTTTAAACAATCATTTTCTGACTGATTCAACATGGTCTTCCATCCTTGAACTTACACACAGCAGTTTTGGGTGCTTTTCCATATTCCTTGAAGGGCACTAATCCTATCACATGAGTGGCCCATTTTTGTGACCTCAAGCAACCTCACTAAGTCTTTAAAGGTCTATCCCAAATATAGTCATTTCTGAGTAAGGTTTCAACATAAGAATTAGTAGAGGTGATTCAGCCCATACCGATCCAGCTAATACCCAGTGGTCGCATATCTATGACATGTTTAATCCCCCAGGGGACATTCTGAGATTTGAACAAGAACACAAAGTCTTAAATTTTGCTCAACTTTGTTTGAAAATAAATAAATAAATAAGTAAGTAAACATTACTTTTCAAAGAGATATTATTGCAATGTACCCATATATTCACTCTCTGAAGGCCTCATATTTAAGAAATAATCCTTCTAAGTAGAGGTATTTTTGGTGCAATGTTTTGTTTGTTTGGTTGCTTGGGTTTTTTTTTTTTTTAATAATACACTAAAAATAAGTCAGGAAAATCAGTTCCATCAGGGGAAGTTATAAACTCAGCCCTTCCTCAAAGATTATAAAACATTATCTTTAGTGCAAAATGTGTATAAAATATTTTAACAATAAGCATACTTACCCTAGGAATTTATTATATTACTGGAAACTATGCAAATGTATTCCCCCAAGTTTAGAAATCTTAAATGTTAACTTACATGTGTCACCCACACATTTTTCAGAGAAAAAAAATTAACAAATTGCACGGAATCATCTCAATCAACCACATGACTACTGATTTCTCTTATAATCTGGTTCAATTTACAACTATGCTTTCTGACATATAGGAGTTTCCATTTTAATTACAATGTAAAGTTGGTTACTAGACTACTCTATGTTTGCTTTCATGACAAAATGTATGTTTGTCAGATATTAAAACTCAATGTGTAAATATTGTGAAAAAAAATGGTCTCCAGAAAGCTACAAAATAGTCTCATGAAATAATTATACCACATAATAGTCAAGAGTGTGTCTCACAGGAAGAGAGGGGACCTGGATACTCTATAGGTAAGTGCCAGGAATGGGGATTAGGGAGCATGCTCAGAAGAAACCAGCACACACCCCATATCAATTCAGTGATAATCAGAATCCCCAGGGACAGGTCCACCTTGCTTCCAATGTCACAACAAACCTGAATATCAGTATGTGATTTTGTCAGAAAGTCAAACTCTGAAAACAGTAGCGTAGAAAGAAGCCATCTGTGAAGTATCTGTCGCTGACATTTCTTCCTCTTAGTCAGTTCTCTCTCTCTCTCTCTCCCTAAATATATACATGTGTCCATCACGGAAATAAAATTTAGCTTGATTTCTGAATTTTTTAAAAACTTAGTGCCAGTGGATCCATTCAAAAATCAGTACCCAGAATATGTTTAGGGTCTGTCTGGCTTTGGTTCTAGGCCAGAGAAGGGCTGAGCTGAAATTATCCTTGCAGTCAGAAACCAACCTCTAAGACATTGCCATGTTAGAGCTGATTCTCAGCTGGGACCTTCCAGTCTTGTTTAATCCATTCTGTCCCAGGCTGGCTGGCCAATGACTTGCTTTGATTGATTAGTACTGACTAAGTTGGAGTCTTAGCATTCTGAGCCTTAGCAGACAATAACCCCAGATCTTAGCAGCCTTTGAAATCCTTGGCTCTTCTGGCAGTAGCTATGGCAGTGATGGGTCTTGAGAAGTGGCAACAGGCAATTGCACAAACCTTGGGTACTTGACCCCTTAGCCATACAGTACAACGTGTGATAGCTCTCAGACCTAGGATGTTGCTAGCCCTACGCTTGACAGTGGTTAATTTTATAGCTTTTGGGCCTAAGCTGTTAGGATTCCCAGATTGTGGAGCTTGAAGCTCTTAGAACCCTTCCAATGACCATGGCTTCCACTTCATCTCTAGTTCCTAGTAGCCTCAGTCTTCTTCCTTCTCTCATCACTCAATTCTGTTGCCTCGTATTATGTCTGTTACTCTTTAATCTCCAGCCCCCATTTAGCCCTTGCCACTATCTGGAGCAATTCAACTTCTCATCATTATCACTGCTGCTGCTAAGGTCATAGCTACTGCCTCCTCCTCTGCAATTGTCACTTTGGCCAATGGTGTTACCTGTCTCTGACGCCCTCTTTTCCTTTAGTGGTGTAACCAGTGGGAGTTGGATAAAGTTCTAAATAAATGTCTGTTACAGACATGGGCTCAGCCATGTCAAAGACTCCAGTATCTCAGATCTATGAGGTGAAAAAGCTGTCTCTGGGTCAGGCTCAGGAAATGGGCAAAGCCCATCAGTGTGGGGATGTTGACACTGCACAATATGTAGCAAGCATAACTTTCTACTGAAGATGACTACAACCTGAGGTTACTTCCATACCGAGACACCCGACCAAGACTAACTGACTCCTCCTCTTTGTGTTGTACAGAATGAACACACTGGGTCTCTGGGTTGTACAGTAGCGCCCTCTATTGGAATGAACACACCTACTAGATCCTAGCTTCTCTGTATGCATGCCTGCCCTTTCTTCAATATCTACCTTTTCTTTGTTCTCATTTCACCTTAGTCAAGTTCATATCAAGCTGAACTGGACACAGAAGTTAACAGTTCAGTCTGCCTTGCTAATTAACCAAAGGCCCTCAAATCAATTAGAGCCAGGTGTGGTGGTGCTCGCCTTTAATCCCAGCACTCAGGAGGCAGAGGCAGGCGGATCGCTGTGAGTTCAAGGCCAGCCTGGTCTACAAAGTGAGTCCAGGATGGCCAAGGCTACACAGAGAAACCGTGTCTCAAAAAAAAAAAAAAAAAAAAGAAAGAAAGAAAAAGAAAAAAAGAAAAAGAAAATGCCACATAGGAATGGACAAAAGAAGAAACTGTCAACTCTTCAATTTTGAGTCTTAGCCGAACTTCTGCTAGACTGTTCGCTCTTATGGCCTGTGCAATTTCATGGCAACTATCTATCTCACTCACCCAACAAAATTTCTCTATTAAGTTTTTCCCTGCGCTATCTTCTGAGCAGGATTTGTTTTGCTTAAGAAGCTGAGTCTCCAGTAGATGAAATGACAGTGAACACATAGAAATCAAGTTGTGTAGAGGGAGTCCACAAAGTTAAAAATAGGATGCTGGTATTTGCATATTTGGCTTCGTGACTATTACCACTAATTATTGTGTCATTAAACTACATAAACCTAAAAACGTCATTTGGTAAAAGCACTCAGGTTTCACTTCAATGACAAATGGAGAAGTTTATATGGATTCTGAAAACCACAAGTATATGGGAGGATAATATTAAAGGAAGATGTGTACTATTTCCTGTATGTAAAAATTATTTAAATAAGGATCACAAAATGAAAGTTTAAAACTTGCCTCTATATAGAGCCAATATCTCAATTTAATGAGGTGGAGGAGATGGTAGGAACAGATGGCACCAGGGCTAGAAGACCAGTGTCTACAGTGGGAAGAAGCCTGGTAAAGAAAAAGTACCTCTTTCCTCCTCCACAGAAAGATATAACAGAAATAGCTGGGGGTTCTTGCTATCTATGCATAATTTTGCTTTCAAAAGAAATTTAGTTTATAGGGTCTACTCAAAATACATAAATACAGCTGTCAAATAGCAATAGAGAACATATGTATTGAGAAAGAAAGAGAGGGAAGAAAGAGTTGGAGGGAAGAAATGATGAAGGGAAGGAGAAAGGAGTGGAAAGATATAGAAGGAGGCAGAAAGGGAGGGAAGAAATAAAGGAAGAAGGGAAGAAGAAGAAAGAAGGGAGGAAGGGAGGGAGAGAGAGAGAGAGAGAGAGAGAGAGAGAGAGAGAGAGAGAGAGAGAGATATTTAATTTTGGTTCCAAATATGTTTTTATCAAAGTAATATTTTAAACTTAAAAATTGTGTTCCATTTGTCCATAACTATATTATCATAGATATATTTTAAAATAGAACAAAATTATAATATTATTTTATCTGAGTCTAGGAATACTAGTTTGAGTCTCTGAAAAAATTTTTAACTTCAAACTTAGGTATTTCTACTAACAAATGTTTTATTTGCCATGTGCTGTTGCACTTGCCTGTATTCCCAACACTCAGGGAGGAAAAGGCAGAACT
The DNA here is from genome assembly GCA_907169655.1 of Acomys percivali. Lineage (NCBI taxonomy): Eukaryota > Metazoa > Chordata > Mammalia > Rodentia > Muridae > Acomys > Acomys percivali. Next base: position 39,762,143 of record OU015755.1, on the reverse strand, counting down.
CACAGAGGCGAGTTGAAGGCCAGCCTGGTCTACAGAGTGAGTCAAGGACAGCCAAGACTATACAGCGAAACCCTGTCTCAACCAAAAAAAGTTTTACTCACCTATAAAATATTTGAATGTCATTAAACTCCTTTTTGTTTAATAGTTGAAAAGGTCCAAATAAATCAGAGTAAAAGTTGTAAACACATTTCAGAAACCCTATCTTATGACACCATAAAATACCTTAGGGATTGAACGTTTTTGGTGATGACTTTTTTTTTTTAACAAGAAAAAAAGGAGCAGATGCAAAGGAAAAAGAGGATGGTTTGAAAACTATCACATGTCACTACACAAGTCACCACATGTCACTACAAGTCATCACATGTCACCACAAAACTCCCAATAAAATACTAGCTCTTTCCATTTAGTAAATGTTTAGTGACAAACACAAACCTCTTCTTAACTTTCTTAGGGGACTCAGATGACTTTTTTTATACAAGTAAAGATTTGAATCTTCTGTCCCTTCATCAAGAAAACAAAATTTCCCAACACAACAGGGAAGTTGCACAGATAAACTCATAGGAATTGTGATAACGTGTACAAGATCTGTATAAGCTCAAAATGCCAGCATAGAGGCCAGGAGGAAGGCTTGAAATCCCACCACTACCCAAGAAGTGATTGGCACTTGTTAGCTTCTGGGAGAGGGAGAGTCAGTTTTCTTCAGTAACTGGACCCCTGGTAGATCCAGTGCACACCAGAGCAGGCTTGGTGGTGGAGTTGGGGGACAGGGAGGATGACTAGGACTCAAAATTGACTCAGTAGGCTGGTTAAGGATAGAGAAAATGGATATGGAAAAAGTTGAGGGGATGAATATGATCAAAATACATTATATGAATTTCTCAAAGAATAGCTTAAAGCCTTCACTTACCAGGAAACTGGGACAGAGGGGAGGACATCCTATTGGGACTCTAGATGAGAGAAGCATGGGAGAATAGCAAAGTAGAAGGATCCAGAGGGTCCTAGAAACCTACAAGTAGAACATTATGATAGGCAGATTTGGGCCCAGGGGTCCCGCTCAAACTAAGGCACCAGCCAAGGACAATACAGGCGGTAAACTTTAAACCCCTACCCAGATCTAGCCAATGGTCAGAACATTCTCTACAGTTGAGTGGAGAGTGGGGTATGGCTTAGGCAGTATTGGTGAGACTTTTTAGGTGTACCTTCTGACATCCCTAGGAGACAAAACTCTCAGAGCAAATTCCTTATTTGTCTGTGGGGGCAGGGGGAGTGTGGGGACCCACACCAAATTCTTATAATCTTCTCATCCCTTCTTCCTTGATGATCCCTGAGCCTTAGGTGTAGGAGATGTGTTATAGATGTACCAGTTGTGACTAGGCTCTACAACTCTTCGTTCAAATTAGTTCCCAGCAACCACATAGTGGCTCACAACCATCTAATAACGTGATCTTATGCCCTCCTCTGGCATGCAGGTGTACATGCAGGCAGAGCACTGTATACATAATAATAAATAAGTAAATACATCTTTTAAAAAATCCAGGACTTCACTAGCCCTGGGTAGTTGCCTAGGTTTCCAGTAGTAGATATTATTTTTCCTGCTTATTGAGCAAGTCTTAAATTCATTTAGAGAGCTGTTGGTTACCAACAAGGCATGCATGCCACTACTGCTGGTCACTGTTGTGGTTCATAGGCAGCATAGCTGGGTAGCATGTTCATTGCTTCCCTCATTTGAAAGCTTTAGTGGTGCTTTCTTATACCATGTAAGTTAATCATCAGGGAGTGTGGGGACCCACGCCAAATTCTGTCATGTCAGAAATCCTGTGCTTAGTCTGTATGCTGTGACCTTCGAGTTGCTGACCTTTACCTCACGAGATCTTGTGTTCTAGGCTATTCTTGGACTGTTTACCTTTGAAAGAAGTAGAGAAGTCTCAACTTGGAACCACCCAGAGGATCTAGGAAGTTCTTACAAGGAACTACTCAGAGAACTAGGAAGTTCTACAGGGAGCGATTTAGGCTATCGCATTCTTGCCTGGGGGCTAGGGTGAGTGAGATTAGAATAGATCCTATTGACCTTGCCCTATATATGTTCCTGCTGGTCGGCAATAAAGTGAATCTTGATCAGAAATTTCCTGACTTGATTTGTTATTTCTCGCATCTCTGTATCCTACTTTTAATCCCCACTCCCTCTTTCAGGTGAACCCTGATTCAGTTTTTCCAGCGGGCCGGGACCCGACAAGGGAGGAAGCTTTTAAGTCAGTTCTACTCCACAGGGGGTGGGGGATGGGGTGTTGCTGTGGGGAGGGCTGAGCCCTTATATGAAGTGTATAGTGTATAGAGACCTACCTTCCACCTCTAGGGGACAAGCACAGGCAATAGCCATAACCTATAATGTTTTGGTTGGTTTGTTTGTTTTTTGTTGTTGTTGTTGTTTTGTTTTTTGTTTGTTTCTTTGTTTTGTTTTGTTTTTGAGAGTCTCTTGGATAGATTTCACCAACAACTCAAAAGAGGGCTTTTGGTGCCTGGTGTTGCAGCTTTTGTTAGGTGGTCTTTGGCTCTTAGAGGAAATACTGTCAGTCCAAATGGGAGACTTACACACTGACCTATGTTATAGGCAGGTTTAGGTAGATAGTTAATGGTATGATTCCGCGTTACTCTTTCAGACATCTTTACTCTTACTTTATCCTCCCTCTTCTGCCTTTATCTCCCCCACCTAACTAGAAAGCTCCCAGCTTTTTATTTTTCACTTCAGATCACTTGTACCCTATTATTTCTCTCTATATATATTGTCCCCACTACTACCCTCTTCAATTTACCTTTTTCTTTCCTGGTCTCTGCGTTTATTCTAGGTTGTATACTGTGTGTGTGTGTGTGTGTGTGTGTGTGTGTGTGTGTGTGTGTGTGTGT
>OU015755.1:39729243-39757497 GCA_907169655.1 Acomys percivali | reverse complement strand
AAGTGTTTCTATAAGTTCAGTGAAACTTTTTCCCCTGGTAAAAATTGATTTTGTTCTTGTGCCTTCACAAGGTAAACTCTTTTTCTAGGGTATTTTTCACTCAGTTCTAAGGGAAACTAGGTCATTCTCTTTCTTGTTTCCTAGGTGATGAGGTATGAAAGCTGTAAATCATTGGCCGCTACAGTCAGAGTGTAGCTGGTGTTTGCTACTTTGTGGGCTCTTCTTTCTTCCACCCTTCGCCTCCCCTTTTCTTCCACCCTTTCAAATACCTAACACTATATAAGAGAAAAAATGGGATAGAGAGGAAAAGAAAGAGATCCATGAATGAAGTCAGGGTTCAGAAAGGGGTTAGCATGATTGGTGAACTCCTTCTTGCTCATCAGGGACATTGAGTTCTTTGGTGCACATTTGATCTTCACTGTCAGGATACCTAATTTCTTCTTGTTGTTTTTTTTTCTTTGGTGCATGACTACTTAACAAACTATGACCAACAGCAGCCAAGAACTCACCAACAGCCCATCACCCCTCTCAGGGCCCTGCATTTTATAAACCCTCTGAAAAGTCCCCAGAATTTTAAACATCACACAATCGTAGAAATTAGGGGCAGCTGGAAAAGTCATGCCTACCTCAGCATGAGGCAAATCATAGTCAGCTACTACAAAGCAGCCCTATATCTCCACACTTGAGGTGAAAACAATAACATGTTCCTATAATATTTCTGTTTTTTAAAAGAAACCAAAATTCCAAAATTATCACTACGTTTCTCCTTTCTGTTTTAAGCTATTAATAATGCTGCGTATAGCAAGAAATTATAAATAGGGGCATTTTCAGTGAACTAAACCCTTTTTGGGGTCAGTGGCCAAGGTTTTCTGTTGACCTCTCCTGCTTAGTTCTAATCTTTATAAGTTTTGACGCTAGCTGCAGCTTTTCATTTGCTGTGGAAATATAAGCAAATCTGTGTCCTCAACACAAAGCTTCTGATGTTCTACACATTCTTATAGTATATATGTGATTTAATCAAACAGCTCATGATTTTTGCTGTGGGGCCTCGAGCCAGGCCTCCAAGGCATTGGATATCTCTCTTGGACCTACACACATTGGTCCCATGGCAACACTTGCCACATCTCCCGCACGGCCCTGGAAGCCTGGGCCCTTCTTTCTAGTTTATATTTAGAAAAACTATTGCCCTGAGAGATACCTTGTTTTCATTTTTTTGTTGAAAATGATCAAATTTTCCACAATTAAAGAACCAAGCATTTTGAGATCTAAGACCTTTAGCAGCTTGGCAACATTCTCTTTGCAAATGGGCATACTGCTGACAATTGAAACACTAGGCTTTTATCAAAATATTGGAGACTTCTAACTATAGCACGACCTATGATATTAGCATGGTACCTGTCAGTCATATCCCTTATCCACTCATCCATAGATGCTGCCCTTGCTTTTAATGCTCTAATAACTTTTTTTCATTGGGTATTTGCATTTTCATACTCCAATGTCTCCATCAACACCTGCCTTGGATCATGGGCTGATATGGCTTTGTCCACAGCTGAGACTAATCTTTGTAAAAAAATAAAAAGGAGTGAGGCTTTCCCAAAAGCCATGTATAATCATTGTAAATGAGATGGACCTTTTCCTGAGCTGCTATACTTTGCTTCAAACTCTTTAAGACACACACACACACACACACACACACACACACACACACACACACACACACATATATATATATATAAGAAAAAACAGAAAATCCCCTCTGAGGCAAAGTGGGAGATATCCCAGAAGTAACAGCCTTTTGTTTTTGCTGCAATCTTGAAACAAAATATCCATTCCTTTTTCCTCCATGGCAAATGGAGTCAAACTTCCCATTTTGCCTAGCCCCACATCTGGGTGCCCCTTGTAGCTGGCTTGTTACTACTTTGTGTTCCATCTTTCAACTCCTTAACACTTACTAAGAGCAGGGGAAAGGATAGAGAGGAAAGAAAAGAGATTCCCCAAATAAAGTCAGGAGTCAGAAATGGGGCAATGTCATCGCTAGACTACTTCCTGCTGATTATGGGCACCAAGCTTTGGGGACAAGTTTGATATTCACCAGCAGAATATCTAATTTCTTCTCCTTCTTCTCCTTCTCCTTCTTCTTCTCCTTCTCCTCCTCCTTCTTCTTCTTCTTCTTTCTTCTTTGCACTAACAGCAACCAGCAACAACCAACACTAACCAACAACCCATTACCTCTCTTGTGCCCCTAGAATTTATATATCCTCTGAAAAGTCCACAGAATTCCAAACATCACTTAATTGCAGAAACTATCTACAGCTGACAAAATCATGCCCCTGCTAAAGCACAAGGCAAATTCATAATCAGCTTCTGCAAGTCGGTCTCATATCCCCACACCTAGAATTAAACCAAATTTTTTCTTCTAATAGTCTGTGTTTTTTTAAAGAAACCAAAATTCAAAATCCTTGCTACAGTGCTATGATAGTGTATATAGACAAGATTCACAAAGAGGAAAAGGAGAGATTAACAACAGAAAAAAATGGCAATATGTGAACCCAGCACTTGGTATGAAACATGGCCTATACCCAGTTGCAATCTGGCCAATTTCATTTTTGGAAATCTATAAAAATTTTGTATTTTCATGAATTCTGTAATCTCTCTTCTTTGGCTTTTTTTGTTGCCACAAAAATTATCCTATGGGGTATTTTTAGAGTTTCAAGTTATGTACAAAGTATTTTTATCATATTCACTCCCTCTTCCACTCTTTGAAGATCAAACTCTACTTCCCTACCCAAACACTTTTGAATCCTCTTTTTTTTTAACCTTCAAAACCACTTTCTGTTATTAAATATTATTGGATGTGTGATCTTCCTCTGGAAGGTGGTCATCTTATCATGAGATTCACCCCTAGAGAAAACTAGCTTTTCCTCTCCCAGCAAGTAACAACTGCCAATAGCTCCTCAGCTAGAGCTCTTATCCTTCCCTGTGCTAGGATTTGGTCTTGTGATTGTCACAATGGCTGTGGGTTCATTCATAGGTGCAACTGACCTGGTATATCCAGATGTCTCCGTGCAGCCATATCGTACCCCTGGCTCTTACATTCTTTCTTCCCCTCTTCTGCAGTGTCCTTTCAGCCTGGAGAGAAGGTGCAGTATATATTTTCCATTTGGGGCTGAGCATTCTCCAGTCTCTTCTTCTCTGTACTTTGTGTAGTTGTGAGTTACTGTGTTAAATCAAGTAATTGCAAGTAGAAGCTCCCTAGATGAGGGTTTTCAATGATGCATTGATCTATGGGTGTCATGATACCATTATAGTCCTTAGAAGCCAGTTTAATACCATGTCCATTTAACAGTATAATAATAGTGGGTTCTCCCCCAAGTCCTATGACCTGTTTAGCCATAGTTTCTTAGCACAATAGTGATGTCAGCTTTGGGTTTCACCTTGTGTACCATGACTTAAGTCCAATCAAAAAGTGACTGGCTATTCTCTTGACGTTTGTGCTACTATTATGTCAGTGGGCATGCCTTGCCAGGCCAATCATTGTTGTAGTTCTCAAGATAAGCATGATTGATGGGTATGTTTCTCCTCTGGTAGCTTACATAACACTTCTAGCACTATGAAAGCTGGCCAGTAGAAATGAAGCTTCCAAATCAGTACCAGCTTGATTTCTCCATGTTCAATGGCTCAAGTATGTGTTTTCTTCAGCAATGAGGTCTTAATGTCAAGTCTGGCTACTAACCAAGAACGATGATGATAGCCTATAATGTTTGGGACCTATGTAATCTCACCTGGCAACAGTTCCAAAAGAAGTAGCCTATTCCTGGCAGTAGATGTTTCTCTCACATGGGGATATTAACTTTGAATCTTCTGATTCATGTATCTTATTTGAAATACCCATAGAGGTCAGAAAATTATTAGGAGCCATGGGGAGTTTCTTTCAAACAGAATAGTTATAACACACTGGCATAAACGGTACTGGTGAATAACAAAATGGGGAGGGTTAAAATTGGAGTGGGTAAACAAGCCTGAAGACCTTTTGAAAAAGACAAGTGAAAATCTACTACTGTAGAAGCAGATGCATACATGTGCCATGTGTATGCATCTATATTGTAAGTATGCACATATAAAAACAAATATTTTGTAATTTTTAAAGATTTACTCTATTATCTTGTTTTGTGTGTATGTGTGCGAGCCTGAGTGCATGAATACATGCTACAAGCCTGCTGGTAACACAAAGGCCAGAAGAGGGAGAAAACCACCCTGGAGGTAAAATTACAGGAGTGTGTGAACCATCCCTTCTGGGTGCTAGGAGTTGAGCCTTGGTCATCTACAAGAGCAATATGTGTTCTTAACCGCCAAGCCATATCTGCTTTCTCTCCTTTGTTATTATAGTGTTTTATACTGACTTTCGGTTACTCCAAAATATGGATGGTTTCTGAACATATTATAAAAACGAACCATTTCCTATTGCATATATTTTTATTTTGATCATTTTGTGTTTGCATTCTTTTATGAGATCAAAAGGTATTCCACTTATTCTCTGGCTTAATTATTTCATTTGTCAAACTAAAGGGGTTAAAACAAAGTGTGATGGAGCACACCTGTAATTTCAGTACTCAGGAGGCTTGGGCAGGGCACTGTGAATTCCAAGCCAAGCTGAACTACATAGTAAGACATTGTATCAACAGCAGCAACAGCAGAAACACTGGGAATAAGTAAAGGAGTTAGACATTGTTTATAGGTCCTAACTTAGCACTGGGGATCAACCAGAGAGATTTTTTTCATGTGTGCAGACTCCGGTCTAAAGACTGGGTTTTTCTTTGCCAAGTACTAAGGTTTACTATTGCGTGATCCAACTTCCAGAGTTTTGTGACTCGCAAGGCTTCACTGGGAGCCAGCAGAGCAGCAACTGTTGCTTCAAAATTGGATTGTGGCTGGATGTAAGCACGAGAAGAAGTGTGGTCAGCGTTCAATAGAGCCTGGGGTTCAATCCCTAGCCAAAGAGAAAAAGAAATTGAATTGAAGCAATTTAATAACGTTTATGATCTAATTTATCTTTATTTTAATGAGACAAGTAAGTTAAATAGGAGATTCATTTTTTAAATATTTTATTTATTTGTTGACAGTTTCACTCATGTACGTAACATACTGTGAACATATTCACCACCCCTTACCACATCCCACCCTTCCCTCTCCTGACTAATCATTTTTACCCTAGAAGTCTCCCTCCTACGTTCATGCCTTTTAAAACTCCTTTATCATGAACACTAAAAGTCAAAACAATACCTGAAGCAAAGAAACATTCTAGGCAGCATGTAAACAATACCAAGGAAGGGAAAAATATTTGTAGTCTTTGAAGAAAATCTTACCATACAAAAAACAGGAGTATGTTACAGAAATAATATTGAGCAGTCATGTATAAAGAGTTCAAGGATTGTTTGCAAGTGTCTGGTTCATTTTATTAAACAATCCGAAAACAAAGATAAAAGGCTTTTCCAACAGAGCCTTCCAGAACCCCAGCCTAGAAAGTAACCTGTGAAGCTCAAAACATCAAGGAGCCATGGATTTCTCCTGCTTCCCAAGAGGGAAACAAACAAATAAATAAATAAACAAATAACCTAAAACTAAAACCAAACCAAATAAACAAAAACAGAAGAGACAGGTCTGCCTCCATGTCTCACGCAAATCCTAATAATGATCTAAAACTTTCTACTGCCAATTCTTTTCCCTCATCAGTTGAGCCAAATATTAATAGAGCCTTCTTCACCATAGGGAAAAAACAATTCAAGCTTCAAAGCAAAAGAGAAATATTTTACTTCTGAATATGTAGTGATGGAACACATCCAAACATAAAGTGCTGAAATGATAAATATGCAAGAGATAGACTTCAAAGACAGTTTTAAAATGCACAGGAGCCATTGTCTAGCAAAGGACACAACTCGGTCTACAGAATTCAGGCTAATCCCGCTTGCTGCTGTGACTACAACATGCTACGCAGCCTCAACTTCCATATTTTAAGAAATGAAGTGAGCAGTACCAGAAAAAGTCGTAAGAATTAGTGAGACTTACCTCTACATAGATAAATCGTGATATGTAGAACAAGATACTAAAGAGAAGGAAATGACCTAGTCTAGTCTTTCTCAGCAGTAAATTTCAGAATACATTTTTTGAACCACCGTTTGACAATTTTTTAATGGAGATTTCTAAAAAATACATTTTTTTAAGTTTCTTTGAGCATGAGGAAGCACAGGCACCAAGAACTAGGTTACTGGTGATCTAAGTAGTTATGCTAACCTGTTTGTCTCTTTTCCATCTAGCTGCATGGCCACAGGACACACTTTGAAAACCGTATGCAACGTCTTGCCCACTGAAAGAGCCTTACAAACAGCAGGCAAAGGCAAAAAAAGCAGCAGAGAATGATCCACCCCAAATTCAACTATACAGAATGTCCTCCCACCACCCCCCTCTCTCTCTTCTGTGTTTGTGTGTGTGTGCGTGTGTGTGTGTGTGTGTGTGTGTGTTTAAGTGTGTGTGTCCTCCCAGAAAGGTATATCTTATACCTCTGTCCTGAGAGAAAGAAAAAGAGGAAGGGAAGGAGAGAGGGAGGGAGGGAGGGAGGGAGAAAGACAGAGACAGAGACAGAGACAGAGACAGAGACAGAGACAGACAGAGGAGCAGAGGCTTCAGGACCCATGACCACAGCAGCACACAGCCCATCTCCAGTATAAATGGTTTTGAAACCACTGTCTTTCCATTTTTATGAGTTCATAATTCTTGCTTCTTTTTGGTGTTTGAAAATTAAGTGCAGATGTTCTGGTTATCTGCCGGTATGTCAGCAATTATGTCAAGAAATAGTGGCTAAAAAAGAACAATCATTCCTTTTTTTTCTTAGTTTCTGTGGACCAGGAAATCAGGAAAATTTTGGGTTAGAGTATCAGTCTCTCATATGGTCACAGGCTGATGCTGTCTAGACCTGGCTTGGGAGCCTACCTAGGTAGTTTCTAAATACTGTTGCAAGTTGCTGCGTGGCATGTCTGTACTGTGTAGCTTAAACTTCCTGGATTCATGGTCCTAAGAGAGCTTAAACTCATCATAGAGTACAGAGAACATTAATTGTTCCTAAACTCTGACTATGTAACAAACTTCTCCAAGTGGCTTCTAATGATGAAATTGTTGTTTTGTTCATAACTGATTTCAAATCATGTGATCTTTACTTCAAACAGAGCTGACCAAAATTTTAGCTAAAGTCTCTCATCTTGGCCTTAGAAACTTCCCTTTAAGGTGGATACATACACAGATGGCATGTTAGTGTGGGATCTGGCCGAGAACTCAGAACCATAAACTTGAGTCCACATACCAGCCTTTTCAAGGTCCTTTCATGCTTCCTGGCAACATAGTAATATGGTGTGTCTAGTTTCTAAGAACCAATGTCCTACAAGCAGAGAAGTTAGTGTTTTTTTTTCCAGTGTTAGAAATAATGTTGCTTCCTGATAGTATATAACATGTGCAAGGAAAAGGAATAAAGCCTTACTTCTTGAGGACAGGGCAGTAAGCTACTAGCAGAATGTGGCATTGGGAATATTGGTGAGGACATCTTTTTTAAAAATACAGTTTTTAAAGCCTTGTGGAATTGAAATTTTTCATCAGGAATTCTTGAGGCTGCATGTGCTTCAAATTCCTGCGTATTTGACAGGCAGTGGGCAGTACATGCAATTTTTCCTCTGCAAATTCATGAGGAAACTCAAAGAACACAGCACTAACCATCAAATTAAATGTCAAGTAAGGTTAGTAGAATTACAAAGGAGTGAGAAAGAGACAGATAACACTAATGTAGTTTGATAAAGCCTCAATGAATTATGTTATTTATTATTTACTCCAAATTTGTTATATAGATATAGATATGTCAATTGGGCTAACAGTGTTCCCAAAAAAACTATAGAATTATCTAATAAAAACCTGGCATGATAACCCTTTGTTTGAGTTCTTAATCAAAGTACTCTAAGTGACTCTCCAAAACAATACAGGCTAGTGATGCTATTTATACTGCCCTTGTTACCTTTCAGAGGTGGGAGGTGAGCCTCTATTGCTGAAGACATCACACACACACACACACACACACACACACACACACACACACACACACACACCACATACGCACACACTTTGGACATAAGACTCTGAAGAGTTGAGCAGAATCTAATATAACCTGGAAGCCTTAAAATTATTATTATTATAAGCATTAAAATTATTATTCTTCCTGAAGTCTAGCTTTCATAGTATCAGAAGGTTCTGTGCAAGCAACCAAGAAAGAGAAGCATTCAATAGTGCTGCCCACCTCTGTTACCTGTGACCCACAACAATGATGAGCAAAGCAAGCTACATCTAAGGGAGCAATATTGGCATTTAGATCTGGACTGTAGCCAACAACTATCTAGTTGGACTTAAGGCGTAGTCAACAAGAGAGAAACCATACCCAGCACCAGAAACTGAGACAACTTCCCATGGCTAATGAAGTCAAGGATATTATAGGAGACCCCATTACCACCACTTCTGTCACTAGGCCAGCATAATTTCTAACTGCATTCTAAAGCTTATCCTTTTGCCCACAGGGAGGTATAGCTCTCCTCCTAAATCACAGAAGCTCCTCTTTGCAGGAGAAAGAAACCATTACAGAAAATTGCAACTGGTCATAATGCTGAGATCAACTGATTACAGGTAGCCTAGCCCTGGTGATACGTCAAAAACACAACTCCTGACCATACGGCTCAGAGGACTTCATGAAAGACTGGGCAGAAAGGTTGTAAAAGGCAGAGGACCAGGAAGTCTGCTATGAGGTTGTGTCCCCTAAAAATGACAGGAAGCTGTATCTACTGTAACTCAGCAATATGGGTACCTAAACAAGACCTGAACAGTGACAATATCAGTAGATATGCCAATGTGAAGGGAGAAATCTCACCCGTGGATCCCACCCCTGGAAAAAAGCATGTCAGGAAACTAATGAGTGCTGAGAGAGGGAGAATTAATCTCTCCTAGGAGTAAGACCCATAACTGGCTTTCCAACACAAAATGGTCAGCTTTGAAATTATTTAAAGACGCAAACAATACCAGAGTCAGAAAGTTCTATTTATATATGCCCATAAATATATGTGCGTGAGTGTGTGTGTAATAATAAAGACAAAGGAATACCTTAACATTAAAATTGTTAAGAAATTCTCTTAACTACAAAAGCAGAATAAACTTAGTATAATTCTCCCCCAAAGAACTGTGTTTAAACCTCATTTTATAGTATTGTACAGTATATTTTAGATCAATTGTTCAAGCTCAATTCAAAAATAACAGAATCATTAAATTTTAGAATGTTGAAATATTTCATATAATTAGCCCCCCCTGACTTTATCCATACACAAAGCTCAGTGTGATTGACAGTTCTCCCACTTAATTTGTCTCAAAGAATTTATTTAAAGTGAATCAGATAATTTCTGCTCTCTAGAGGACAGAAGCTGTGTGCTTCTAAACACAAAAAACATTTTCACAGCTTTTACTCAACATATTTCTAACATATTTTAAATAAAGTAATTATTAGTAATCTGCATGAATTTCCTGGTCCCTGAGTGATTTCTCAGTATCTCTGACTTTATTGTGTAACAGTTAAAGAAATAAACTGGTGGATAAAATGCTTGCTGTGCAAAGCCTAAACAAGATAACAACACCTGCGTTCTCTTTGTCTGAACTCTATCCACTAAGTGTCCAGCCACCACTCTTAACCCCACTGTGGATCCTCTTTGGGAGGTAAACATTCCACTTGACTCTTATTTTGACAAAATGCGCCTGTATTCAGAGCTTCAATTAACCCACTCCAGCCTTTTTCAGAAATATTTCTGCACTCTAATAAACTATGAGTAATAAATATATCCACTTTCCTAAAACCTATTTCCTCCTTTGCTCATTACTTTATTCTCAGAAACAGGGGAAAAGCAGACCTAATATTTTTCATATTAATGTCAGCTATGTCTGCAAGGCTATAACATGATGTGATTTTATTTCAAGGTTTTGTTTTGTTTTGTTTTTCCTTTTGGAATGTGGAACATTAGGTTATGCCTCGGTTTTGTCCAGATTTAAACACCGTTCTCTGTTTTATATGTTGTGCAGGACCCACAGAGTCTGAGAATGTGACAGAGGAGCCCTTCCATGTCTTAGGAATGCAACACAGAACATTATATCTATTTTTAAATCTTCAGAATTCTCGTAGTAGCTGAAAGCTGGAAACTGCACTTAAATTATCTCACTGTTGGACATCACCTAAAAACGATTATCCTCTCCCACATGATGTTTTCTTGGACACTGCTCCTAGAATACTGTCATAGACCATGGTCACCTCCACATTCATTCCCCAACCGCTCCCAGCCACACACTCTGACTAAATGATAGGCTAGTAGCAGGAAGGAAGCAGAACGGTTTTGTTAATATTTTTAAAGTTTATTTCATGAGATTATAATATAATTACATAATTTTTCCCTTCTGTTTCCTCCCTCTTAGTCCTACCATATCACTTCTTGCCCTCTTTCAAATCCATGGCTTCTTTTTTTTAAAAAAAAATTGTTGTTGCATATGTTCATATACTGTGTATGTGTGTGTGTGTGTGTGTGTGTGTGTGTTGTATCCCTAAATACATAAGTATAAACTACACAGTCTTATAATGTTATTTGTATTTCCATGCCTGATCTGGTATTGGATAAACAATTAGTGTGCTTTTCTGTACAGAAGACTATTTCTCCATCTCTCAGTATTCCTTCATTGCCTGTTTCTTTGCCTAGATTGAGGCCTCCTGGGCTTTTTCTTGTCCACTTTAGAATGTCTATTATTGTTGCCCTTGTTCACCTCATGTTTAAGCAGTTGTGTTGGTGAGACTTAATGGGTGTAGCTTCCCACATTCCTAAGACACAATCTCCCAGCAAACTCCCTGATCTTCTGGTTTTTATAATCTTTCTGCCTCTCTTTCACAAGAATCCTTAGCCTTAGGTGTGGTGGTTGTGTTGTATTGTAGATGTGTCCTTTGGGACTAGATGCCACAAATCTGAATTTTATTTGGTTGTGGTTTCCTATAGTGGTCTCTGTAGCAAAGACGTTTCCTTAATGAGAAGTGAGGACTACTAGTGGGTAGTGGGTATGATGACAGATATTTAGGGTGTAGTTAGGGATTGTGATGGGATAGTAAAGAGGCAGTTGTGGGTTCTCCTCCAAGATCCATTATTCACTAGCCATGGGTAGTTGGCTAGGTTTTTCAGTACCGGGCACGATTTTGCTCTTTTTGAGCTAGCTTTAAGTCCAATTAGAGAGCAGTTGGTTACTGCCAAGGTATGTATGCCACTAAAGCATTTTTTAGAGTTATCACACCTTACTGATAATTATTGTGGATCAATCATAGCTCTATAGGACTGTTGGTTGCTTTCCTCCTTTACAAGCTTGAGCGCTGACTTCTGGTACCATGAAAGCTAGTCTTCAAGGAGAGGCTTTTAGGTCTGTTCCAGATAGCTCAAGGACCCTTGGGCCCTTGTATGACATACATAGTGTTTCAGCAGTAGGGATTTACACTCCAGCTGTGGGAAACAACCAAGCGAAATAGCAATATCCTATAATGTTTTGGGAGTTTTATGGACAACCTTTACCAACAACACAAAAGAGGTCTTCTGTTGTGGAAAATATACAATGAATGGCTAATAATGTTTACTGCTATTATTATTTTATTTTTAAGTGATATATTCACTTTACATCCTGATGATATCCCCATCCCTCCTGCCCTCCCAGTCCCTTCTTCCTGACCTCATCCCACTATCCCCCACTCCCTGTCTTCAGAAAAAGGGGAGCCCTCTACAAATCCACCTCAGTGCATCAAGTTGCATCAGGACTGAGCTAGTCTTTATCCAGTGAGGCTAGGCAAAGTAGGCCAGTTAGGGCAAGGTTATCAGAAAGAGGCAACAGAGTTCATGTCATAGACAGCACCCACTCAACTTATTAGGGGTTATACATAAAGAACTAACTGCCATCACTTACATATGTGCAAGTGGCCTAGGTCCAGTCCATGAATGCTCTTCAGTTGGTGTTTCCATCTCTGTAAGCCCCCATGGATCTAGTTTAGTTGACTCTGTTGGTGTTCTTGCAGTGTTCTTGGCTCCTCCAGTTCCATCTATCTGGTCCCCTGCCTGCCCCCCCCCAACATTCTTTCTTCCATAGGGCTCCCAGAGCTCTCTCTAATGTTTGGTTGTGAATCTCAGCATCTAATTCAATCAACTGCTGGGTGGAGCCTCTCAGAAAATAGTTAACTTAGTCTTCTGTCTCTGAACATAGCAAAGTATTGTTAATGATATCATGGGTTTGTGCTCTCCCATGAGGTGGGTCTCAGGTTGGACCAGACATTGGTTGGACATTCCCTCAGTCTCTATCTTTATCTCTGCAAAACTTGTAGGAAGGGTACATTTTGGGTCCAGGGTCTTGTAGGTTAGATTGGTGTTCCCCTCCCACCATTATAGGTTTTGCCTGTCTAGAAGGTGGCCTCCTCAGTCTCCATGTTCCCCACTGATAGGAGGGACAGCTAGAGAAAGCATCATATCCTCCCTTCCCTGTCCCAAGTCTCCAGCCTGTTTCACTGATGGCCCTGCCTTCAGTTTCCCTTTTTTCTCTGAGCTCTCTAACCTCCCCTCCCTGCTCCCCCCACATCTAATGCCCTCACACATCTCATATCCCTCTGGACACCCTTTCCTACACAGTTCCTCTCTACCTCTACTTTCACTGTCTATTCTATTTTCTCATCTGAGTGAGATTCAATGAGGGTTGTCCTTAGGCCCTCTTTGTTACTTTGTTTCTGTGGGCCTGTGAATTTTTAGTATGATTAACCTATAATATATGGCAAATATCCAATGATAAGTGAGTACATACTTGCGTGTCTTTCTGGGTCTGGGTTACCTAGCTCAGGATGAGCCTTTCTATTTTAATAGTTGAGTAGTATTCCATTGTGTAAGTGTACCATATTTTATTTATCCATTCTTCAATTGAGGGACATCTAGGTTGTTTCCAGTTTCTGTCTCTTATGAATAAAGCTGCTATGAACATAGTTGAGCAAATGGCCTTGCAGGATGGTCGAGCATCTTTTGAATATATGCCCAGAAGTGGTATAGCTTAGTTTTAAAGTAGTACTATTTTGAAATTGGGGGGAAATTGCCAGATTGATTCCAAAGTAGTTGTACAAGTTTTCAATCCTATCAGCAATAGAAGAGTGTTCCCCACTCTCACCAAGTGCTGTCACTTGAGTTTTTTTTTTATCTTAGCCATTCTAACAGGTGTAAGATGGAATCTCAGAGTCATAAGGTACTTCCTATGTTCTTTTTCAGTCTGTGATCTGTTTTGAGTTAGTTTTTGTGCAAGGTAATAAACAGGTATCTAATTACATTCTTCTGTGTGTGGGCATTCAGTTTTCCCAGCACTACTTGTTGAGGATGCTTTCTTTTCTCTGAAGTATATAAAATGGCTTAAGTTATGTACACTCATGTTAGGGTCTTCAATTTTATTACATTGGTCTACATGTATACTTTGTGCCAGTACCATATGTATTCATTGCTATATTACTATGGCTCTGGATATGTGTGTGCGTTTGTAACGGTAATCCCTCAAGCATTGTCCTTTTTTTCCTCTAAGTTGTTTAGGCTATCTGGGGTCTTTTCTGGTTATTATGAATTTTAAAATATTTTTCTGTGAAAAATGAGATGGTGACTTTGATGAAGAATTCATTGAATCTATAAATAACTTTTGACAAAAATGTTCATTTTTACAATATTAATTCTGCCAATCCATAAGCATTGAATGTCTTTCCACTTTCTAGTGTCTTTATTTCTTTCTTTTAGAGGTTTAAAGTTTCATTGCAAAAACCCTTCACTTACTTGGTTAGGTATAGTCCTAGATATTTTATTTCTTTGAGGCTGCTGTGAATGAATGAGAGTGTGTCCATATATCTTTCTCTCTATGTTTTTTAGCACACAGAAAAGCTACTGATTTGTATACATTGATTCTGTGTCTCGTCACATTGCTGAGTTTATTTGTCATTTTACAAAATTTTCTGGTAGAATTTTTGGAATCTCTAATGTACAGCTCTATGTCATCTGCAAATACTAATAGTTTAACCTCTTCTTTCCTTATTTGTATCCCTTTAATTTCCTTCTCTTGCTTTATTGCCCCAGCTAGTGCTTTGAGCACAATATTGAGAGTGAACTAGGATACTGGACAGAGCTGTTTCACTCCTAGCTTCAGTGGGATTGTTTTATTTTTCTCCACACAAGATGATGTTGACTGTGGGTTTCTAGTGTACAGCTTTTATTCTGTTTAGATATGCTCTCTAGCTCACATTCTCTAGAACTTTTATCATAAAGACATCTTGGATAATTTTTTCAAAGGTCCGTTCTACATCAGTCGATATGACTATATGTTTTTTCTATTTAAGTCCATTTATGGTCTATTACATGTATTTATTTTTCATATGTTGGAATATCCCTGAAATTCAGGAATAAAACAAACTTGTCATGGTGGGTAATCTTTTTGATGTATGTTTGTATTCTGTCTAGATGCTCTCAGAACATTGGGTAGAATCCTAGTGTGAGTTCATCTGGCCTTGTACTTTCTTAGTTGGCAAGCTTTTCATTACTTTTCAATCCCTCATTTGTTATGGGTCTAATTAGGTTGTTAAAAATCTTCTTTGTTTAATTTTAGTAATTTGGCTGAGTCTAAAAATCCATTCATTTCTTTTGGATTTTCCAACTTAATGGAGTACAGGTTTAAAAAAATTTTTATCTTACAATATTCTTAATTTTTTGGTGTCTATTTTAATGTTTCCCTGTTTGTTTCTGATTCTGTTCATTTACATCTCATTTTTCTTTCTTTTAGTTGAGCCAAGGGTTTATCACTCTTGTTTTTCTTCTCAAAGAACCAGCTCTTGGATTAGTTGTTTCTTTGTACTGTTTGCTTAATTCCTATTTCCTTAATTTATGCTCTGATTTTTATTATTTCCTACCATTAACTGCACTTGGATTTGGTATCTTTTTGTTTTTCCAATTTCTTGAGTTGCAGTGTTGAATCATTTATTTGTGTTTTTTTTTTTTTTCTGTTCTTTTAACAGAGGCATTTAGAGTTATAAATTTTCCTGTTAGGACTGTTTTCAATGTGTTCTAGAGATTTTGTTGTATTGTGTTTTCATTTTCACCTAATTCCAGGATTTTTCCTTTCTTGATTTCTTCTTTAACTCATCCATCATTCAATGAATGACTTGTTTGGTTGCCATTAATTTGTGTGTCTACTAAAGATTTGTTTGCTGTCAATTTTAAGTTTCATTGCATTGCAGTCAGATAGGACATGTGGAGTTATTTCAGTCCTTGAGATGGCTTCAAATGTGGAAAGCAAGCTGCTGGGGAAAATGTCCTTGTTTCTACCATAGATGGAATTCTGCGTAAAAATGGGCAAGTTGGATGCAGACAGAGTTGATGGCCAAACACTACCAAGACAGGGCAAGCAAGTCTTTAATAGTTCCTGCCTGACAAATATGTCTGTCAGATATATTGGGCCAGAAAGCTGAAGATGATGATCCAACAGTATAGAGAGTTTTTGGGTGACAATTCAGGCAGCAAACTGTCTCTATCATTTTCTCATTTTGGAAGTTATAACCTGCACTTCCTGCTTACTCAGATAATTAATTTTATCCCTTCTCAAGTTCTCTGATGAAGTTGAAGACCAAATAGTTTAGTTTTATAATAAGGTTAGTTGATTACAGGTTAAGATGTTTTTAACTCTAGATAGATGTTCTAAGTTAACAAAGATGAAATATGATAGATATTGATTTATATTCATAATTTTATACACACCAACATAGGAGAGATGTTTTCTTCAAGGCTACCAAATACAAATAGCCAAAGCACTATGAATGTAACATTTATATCATTCTTGATTGCTTCATGGTTCTTTGTAGTTTATTGTATATATGTGTAATAATATAAATGTATATGTAAAAAAGAAAAATAAATACACTGATGAAATTCCATTTCTAAAATAAATAAATATTTTTTTAAAATAAATAAATTTATAAAGATGTATTTTGTGTCCCAGTGTGTCATCTATTTTAGAAACATTTCAATGTGCTGATGAGTACAGTATATATTCTTTGGTGTTTGGGTGGAATATACTGTCAAAAACTGTTAAGTCCTTTTGATATATGATGTCACTTAATTCTGATGTTTCTCTGTTTATTTTTTGTTCAGATGCCCTATCTATTGGGGAGAATGGAATATTTAAATCACTTACTAATAGTGAATTGATGTAAGTTTGTGTCTTTAAATCCAGGAATAAACTTTGTATAAATTTGGCTACACTATAGCTTATTGCAAATATACTTAGAGTAGTAATGTCTTCTTGGTTAACTATTTTCTTGGTTAGAATGACAGATTCTTCTTTATATCTTTTCATTAATTTCACTTTGAATTCTATATTGTCAAATACTAGGATATTGAAGCCAGATTGCTTCTTGATTCCATTTGAATGTAGTGTTCTTGCCTTGCCTTTGACTCCTAGATAGTGCCTATTTTTAAAAGTAGGATGTGTTTCTCACAGAAAACTTTTGATTGGAGAAATGAGGCCATTAGTATCCAAACTTATTACTGAAATATGTGTGTTAATAGTAGTCATGTGTCATTGGCTTTTTGGTGTGTGTGTGGTGTGTGTGTGTGTGTGTGTGTGTGTGTGTGTGTGTGTGTGTATGTGCATGTGTGCATGTTCTCAGTTTTACTCTGTGTTTTAGAAATCATGGATTCATATCTCTTTACACTGTGTCTTGGCCATGACCATTCCTCTTGTTAGCCTAAAATATTGCTTCCTATATTGTCTTGAGGTTTAGTTTGCTGGATACACATTTTTCCCCAATAGTTGATATCATGGAAAGTTCTTTTGCTTCTCCTTCAACTACAGCAAATAGTTGTTCTGGGTATATTAGTCTGAGCTGGCCCTCATGCTCTTTCAGAACTTGGAAAACATTATTTCAGTTTTACTGTTTTCATGGCGAAATCAGATTTTATTTTGATTGATGTTTTTTTATATGTGACTTACTTTTTTCTTGCAGCAATCAATATATTTTCTTTGTTGTACATACTAATATTTTAACTACAATATGTCATAGATATTTTCATTTCCTGTGTCATCTATTGATGGTTTTATATGCCTCTGGTATCTGTATGGGTATTTTTCCCTTACTTTGGAGAAGTTTTCTTCTATGATCTTGCTGAAGGTTTGGTCTATGCCTTTGATTTGGGACTCATCTCCCTTGTCTATGCCTATAAACAGAAGTTTTTATCTTCTCGTGGAGTCTTCATTACTTATGAAGCCTGCTTTCCTATATAACCCAGAACCACTTGCCCAAGAGTGTCACCAAAAACAAAGGACTGGGCCCAGGCATCAATGACAACAAACCGTGCAGGTCTGTCTATAGCTTGATCTTGTGGAGGCTTTTTCTCAACTGAGGTTCCTGCCTCTCTTATGACTCTAGCTTCTGTCAAATTGACACAAAATTAGATAACAAACAAAATTAGATATGGTGTGTGTGTGTGTGTGTGTGTGTGTGTGTGTGTTGTGCGTGCACTACGTGCACACACATGCTCAGGTGTCCATATGAAGTTGAATTTTTTAATTTTTGTTATGAATGCTGTTGGAGGTTTGATGTCGATTGCACTGAATCTGTAGATTGCTTTTGGTTGGATGGCCATTTTCACAGCATTAATCCTACGGAACTATGAGTATGAGAGGACTTTCTTTATTCTAGTGTCTCCTTTAATTTCTTTCTTTCATCAGTGTCTTAAAGCTTTTATTATACAAGTTTTTTGCTTGCTCATTTATAGATATCCTAAGATATTTTGAGGCTATTTTATAAAAGGTACCATGTCGCTTATTTCTTTCTCAAAATGTCCATTATTTGTTCATAATAAAGCTAATGATTTTTGTGTTGGGTGATCATATTGTTGCATATATGGAAGACACGAGTTCACAGGCAGTGTTCTGGTCCTCTAGCTTTTACCTTCTGTCTGACCCTCTTCTGTGATATTCCCCATGCCTTAGGTACAGGGATTGTGTTGTAAATGTGTTGATTGTGGATGGCCACTGCATGTTCAGTGCTTCCCTACATTTTGGTAAGGTGTGGATTTCTATTATGGTCTCTGTCTGCTGCAAAATCAAGGTAGCTTGGTAAGAGGTCAAACCTACACTTAGGTAGAAGAATACATACTTAGATTACAGTTGGTAATTATACTGATTTAAGAATATGCATTAAAGCCAGGCAAAGTGGAGCATGCCTGTAATCCCAGCACTCAGGGAGGCAGAGGCAAGCAGATCAGAGTGACTTCAACGGCAGTCTGGTCTAGAAAGCAAGTCTATGACATGCAAGGATACACAGAGAAACCTTGTCTTGAAAAAAAAGGAGGAGGAGGAGGAGGAGGAGGAGGAGGAGGAGGAGGAGGAAAGAAAAACAGAATATGCATTGGAAGGTTCCCCTCTAAGGTCTATGACATAACCTGCTACAAGTTGTTGGCTAGGCTTATAGTATTAGACATAAATTTTCTCTTATTGAGTGGGCCTTAAGTCCAAGAAAGTGATTATTGACTATCCCCAAGATACATATGCCTCTTTTGCACCCTTGGGGAATATTCTGCCATAGTGGCCATTGGGGTTCAAAGTCTTTACTCGTGGCTAGGACTTTTGATTGCTTTTTGCATTTGGCAGCTTGCATAGAATTTTCGGAGGCTGTGAGAGCCAGTCTTTAGAGAAGATGATTCCAGGACAGTACTAGCTCCATTCCCTATGCTCTGTGTCTAAAGCATGTGGTGTCTTCAGCAACAGTGTTATGAAAGGCAGCAAAAGCAATACAGGCCAGTGTTCTTAAAGCCTGTAGGCTTATCAGTCACTTCTGAACCTGGCTCTTTGACAGTTCCTATTGCATAAAGTCAACATTAATGCTCATTTAACCTGATGATCATAACTCTATTTCAGATGAGAAACTAGAGGCTTATCAGAGAAAACAACTTTTCCATGTTCAGCTGTTTGGTGAGTGGGAGAGGCCACATTGTCTCTTTGTTACTGATACCTTCCTTTAATCGCAAATGAACCTCACATTTCTTTTTCTACCTTTCTCACAGATATGAATTAAACTGATACTCTCAAAAGACATCAAGGCTTCTTATTGACTCCAAGACACTTCATTCAGGCTATGCTGATGTCCAAGGTCTGGTACATAGTTTGAGAGTTTTTGCCCTATGGGGTCCTGGCTCAATTCAGAAAAAGATGAGAAACCATTAACGCAGTGGGAAACTTGGAGAACACAGGGAAAGTCCCAAAAAAGAAAATGAATAGCCGGTATCCTGTCTTTATGTGAATATTTTCATCACAAAGTAAAACTTTAGAATGAATAAGTTTATTTTTAATGTGATATCAAAAGAGAAAACTTAGTGGTGCATACCTTTAATACCAACACTTAGGAGGCAGAGAAAGGCAACTCTCTGTTGTTGTAGTTAGCCTGATCTACATAAAAAGTTCTAGGCCAGCCAAGGCTACACAGTGTGACCTTGTGAGAAAGAGAGACAGAGGGGGGGGAAGAGGGAGAGAGAGAGAGGACAAAATAGCACATCTATATAGTTTACATTTTTTATTTAATATACAGCCTGATCACGGCCCCCTTCCTTCTCTCTTCCCAGTGTCACTCTCACACCTCCTTCCTCATTTTCATTTCCCTTATCCTCAAAGAAGGGTACCAATCCACTCTGGTACATCAAGTCACAGCACGTCTAGGTGCATCCTCTCCCACTGAAGCCAGACAAGGCAGCCCCGCTATATGAAAGGGATCCAAAGACAGACAACAGAGTCGGAAACAGCCTCTGCTCTAAACATCAGGGGACCCACATGAAGAGCAAGCCGCACATCTGCTATATATGTAGGGGTCTAGGTCCAGCCCATGCATGCTCTTTGGTTGGTGGCTCTATCTCTGTAAGCCTAAATGGGCCCAGGTTAGTTGACTCTGTAAGTCTCTTGTGATGGCCTTGATCTCTTAGGTTCCATAAATCCTCCCCCTACTCTTTCACAAGACTCTCTGAGCTCTACCTAATGTTTGGCTGTAGGCCTCTGCATCTCTTTCTATCAGCTGCTGGGTAAAGCCTCTCAGGAGACACTTATACTAGCTCCTTTCTGCAATCATATCAGAGTATCATTAATAATTTCAATGGTTGTATCTTTCCCACAGGGTGGGTCTCAACTTGGGCAAGTCATTGGCTGGCCATTCCCTTGATCTTTGTTCCGTCTTTATCCCTGCAGTACTTGTAACCAGGACAAATTTTGGGTCAAAGGTTTTGTAGGAGGGCTGGTGTTCCTCTCATCTTAAAAAAAAAATACATCCATTAGAGGAGTGCCTTGAACAGTGGGGATTTTTGGAAATCAGTTTGAAAGTCTTAATACTTACTCATCATTATGTAATTTTCCAAGGCTAACTTTTAAGTGTCTAGTTTTCCAAATTGTCAGATAGGCATTTTATCAACATGTTCAGTAATATTAGTTCATTGAGTATTTTGTTAATATAAAGCTAAAGCATGAGGAGGCTCAAGAGTGGGCTAAATCTTACATCTGCCTTTGGTTTATGTAGATTGAAATTGGAAAAAGATCATGTTTAGAAACTAAATGCTCCCTGTTGACATTTTGATAGATGACCATCTTTTTATCTAGTTGTAATGTTATTTATCTCTCAGAGGTTTGGTAATGTATTTGTGAGCAAGAATTGCCATTTTCATTTGGTAACTGGATTCTTAACTCTAATTAGAAAGTTTAGTAAATACAACAAAACTAAAGAATGTTTATCTCCCCTTTTTTTCCTCAGTTTACGTAGGTATCTTCTTATCAAGGCACAACATGGTAAAAAATAGAGAGTTTTTAAAAATAATTATAAGTTTTAAAGAAGTTATAATTAAACATAGAATTACAGAAATTATACTATAAATAATCAATTTTATGTTCTTCTATGGACAGCCATACAATTTTGTTTAAATTGTCCTTGAATAAATTGTTTTCAAGGATTAATTTAAGTTGTAGTATACATGTTTAAGAATGGATGGATCTCTTTTATCTGCTGTTATTTTTCCTAAACTTCAAATCTCATCATGCTTTTTGAATTATGTGTTTGTCATGCTTGGCAGTTCATCCCATGTCTGGCCATTCCTAAGCTTCTGTAATTCCTCTGAGGGTTCTGGAAGGTCACTGTGTGGCCTGACCTCCTGCTAGGTGAACTGCTTTTTTCTCTCTCCAGATGTCTTCTTGTTCAAAGTTTTATTGCCAAAGTCTGTATACAAGTCATAAACGAGAAGCATCAAATATTATCCAATATTGTCACATGGGAGGGACATGTTACGAAGGTGCACCTGGGTCCTGCCAGTGTTTCTCCTGGCATGCCTGCCCTGAGAGGCCCTTTGCCCTTCAGCCATCTGTGCTTCCATAAACAAACTGCAGTGGTTTCCCCTCCTGATCCAAGTTCTAGCAGCTGGATTCCCTTTTTAGTTCCTTTGATGTTCTCACACTAGTAGCAGCATGCGCTTGAATCTGTGCATCTTTCCACTCTTAGTGGTTGTATCAGGATGCTAAGTCAGTGCTTCACAGGAGTTTCCCACATAGAGATGCTGCAAGGCGTGTGCTGAAGTGCACACACAGGGTCTCCTAAGAAAATAAGCTAGTGTTTTATGGCTTCTGCCCAACTTCAAATGCTCCTATTGCTTTTCTCATATAAAATATGGAAGACATCTCCTTAAATAATTTTTTCCACTGTTGAGAAATGTCCTTCTGGTATGACACCCCAGCACCCACCAATGCTGCCCTTTCAACATTATGTTGGTCTAATTCCAGAGTTTTATGAACAAATGTTGTTTTATTAGGGGTTTGTAGATGTAGCCTGGCCTAGAAAAATGTTTAAATATGTATCATTATTGCATACATGTATATACCACACTAAAACTATGTAAACAATTATGTCTTATATTGATATATAATTGTGTAACATATATAACATCCTTAGAATATAAGTCAGCCTTTTTGATCCTGCTTAAACATATCTAACATATATAATTTTGCTTTACAATAAGCCATCAGTTTTTAGCATTATTAGTTCTTTTCAGAATATATTGCAGTTGATATTTAAAATTTATTAACGTTTCCTTGAGAAAAGATTTTTCTGTGTTAAGGCCAATAAAGGAACATTTGTTTAATAAAAAGTCAAATGTCAAAGGCCAAGGGGATGGCTCACTGGGCAAAGTGCTTCTTCAGTAATGAGGAGAGCCTGCACTCTAGCAGCAGCAGCAGCCATGTAAAAATCAGCCCTCCCCCAATTCCAATGCTGCACGTGTGGAGGGAGACACATGCGCGGCTTGCTCACTACTCAGTCCAGCCAAATCGGTAAGCTGCTCATTCCATGAAAGGCCATATCTCAAAATGTTATAGTTGCAATTCAGAGATATTTGAAAACAACAACCAGAAACCTGTTGGTTGAAACTGAATCTGAAAGCGAAGAAACGCGAGGGTCATACCAAAAAAACCATCGGAGGCTACAGAATCCAAACCTTCAGGCAAAACTAAGTCCTTGACAACTACATATCTTACTATTATATCAAACGTAAGCTCAGGAAAGCTTACAAGTACATATGGGCATCTCCTCTTCTTATTTGTAAGTGTCACTAACTTTGCAGGGTGACATAATAATAACACTATCAGCCCTAATGTGTTCATGTTAGGTAGTTTTACTCCATACAGGACTATGTCATTACACTTTGGAAAATAGTTTTCTGAGTTGAATAAGAGTAAAATAATCTACTTTCCTTGAGAGGATAAAAAAAACATATGAAATCTCTATTATTAATGAATTTTATAAACATTGTTCAGTATCCTAATATTTCACCCCAGGACCCCATTTCCATTGGCTAAAATCCCCAGGCAATCAGTGCCTCTTGTTTTTTCCTGCAACCCCAAGCACTTCATAGCCATCCCTGAGGGAATGGCAAAGAAAATTATGAGTATTAGATTAATGTCTGCAGTAGTATTACAATGTCATTTAATGGCTAAGGATAAAACCTCCCCGTCTGCTACATGGCTTGTTGCATGGGTTACAGTGCGATGCCTCAGACTTAATTTCTCCTCCCCCTAAATGCAAAGATTAAAATATACAGTGTGTAAAAATCTCTTCCAGTGTTATTCCACCATACTTTCTACAAGAAAAGTATCATCTCATGTAATGAGTATTTGCTGAGTCCTCTGCTAACACTACACTGATGTGAATTACACAGAAGTCAGAACAGAATGGGAAGACAATGAATGATGAGACAAAGTCTGTTAAGGATTGCAGAGGGAATTGCTGAGATCCACAGAGAGGGTACTATGGATGAAGTTGGCCTAGGTCAGGAAATAACGGTCTCACTGGATATGAGATACTTCTGCAATATAAAGTACGAGCTAAGCACATGAAGGAAAGAACAGCTGGTGTGGTGAGATCATACTGGATGATGCTGGAGAGTTGCTGGGGAGAAAATGCAGAAAAGGCAGGAAGCTGTTGCTCTCAGTGTCTGAAGATGAAGGCAATGGAACTGCTGACAAGTGGGAGGACTTGAAATCTACTTTGTTGTAGAGGGGGAGGCTTTTGATAGATTTTTAATGAACAATGGGTGGTCTGATATTACCATAAGTGATTTCCAGAATTCCTGGTTGAAGAATAAGCTATGGTAGATAAGACTGGGGAGGGAGATTCACATAGGTTGAGTCTGATTTGTGAACTTCAGGGGGTAATATTTGGCTAGCCATTGGATGCATGGAGATCAGTGTTGAGGCTGAGGCTGAAAAACTTCAGAATCATCAGAAAGTATAAACACGGTAGTAAAATTATAGGATTATGAATAATAAGACCAATTATTAACAAATTAATCAGCCCCGGTATTATTTATTTAAAGAGGTCTGCTCTTGTTGGCCTCTTTTGGTTGACATTACAAGTCAAATAGTCTAGTTGTTAATGACCAGAATTTTTAGGAATAAAGTCATGCTGAAATTTTTTTGGCTCTTTTGTGTATACATTTCTAAATGTAACAGCAGCATTTTCATATCAAAGAGCAGCCTCTGATTGGAGACATATTTATGTAATACACTGTTTATTCAGGTTAAAACTTGCTTTGTGAAACTCAGATACAGAGACATCACATCTTAATATTTTGTTTTACTCTAATTTAACCTGACTACTAGCCTCCAGGCTCTCGGGGTAGGAAATCCAACCTTGGTTCTGCTTCTCTGAGAAGGCTCTTTTATTCCAGGAGCTTTGAAGAACTAACTGGCCAGAAAATGTGAGCCCCTTAAAGGAATTATGTACAAAATTTGAAGTTGGTCTTCCAACCATAGTCTTTTAATTATGCTTGCTTTCACTATAGATACATAATTTTGTAGCACCTTTTTAAATCTATTTTATTTGTGTTCTTTTATGCTTCTACCTCCCTTCCACTCATGCTCCACCCCCCAGTGCTCTCTAGGAGAGAAAGAAGGTTACAAGGAAAAGGTGAGGAGTTCTCTTTAGCTACTTCCACCTGGCTAGGGTCATCATGTTCTTTGATGATGACCAATCTCAGTCATCATCAAGAGATCCAGAAGTTCAGCTAGCCAGCAGCCTTCTTCCTCCTCCAACCATCTCCTTGAGGCACCCTTCTACCATCCCCCTCCCCCCGAAGTCTATTCTCCTCTTTGTGCTCTGGTATTTATACCCTCTCTGAGTCCTGAGAGTTAAACTATCTCCAGCTGGCAAAGACCAAACTTCTCTCTGAGCTTCACAAGGCTGTTACCAGCTGCAGACAAATATAACATTATATATCTCAAGTTCATCTCACTGAACCCCTAGTTTATGTTGTTATGCCATTTCTGTATCTATAATTCTCCTATTCAGGGCATCCAGACTGTGATGCCTTGAAGGCAGTTTCTATGACCAAGGGAGGCTGATCTGCTAGGTCACAGTCAGTCTCTATTCCAGGTAGGGTCCATCTTCAGGGAATTCTGAGCTATATCCCTTCCCTCAGAGGAGACAAGACTTCTTTCTTAAGGCACCAGACAGTTTATTTCCCTAAATCAATGGTGATTTTTTTCAAAGCCCCGTAGGCCTAACTTTTACACGCCTGATTTCACATACATAAGCATACACCACCACAAACATTCTTATTTTTCTCGAGAGCAAAGCTAACTCCCCTCCCCTCCTATATATATCTCATACTCCAATTCTGCTATTGTATGGCGCTGCTTCTTAGTTCACTGTAGGCTCATGTTTCTTCTATCAAATTCTTGCAATGTTGCTTGTTGTCTAACAAGACACATGGTAGGCAGCCAGCAGGGTAGGTGTCTTTTTGTGGATATGAGCATCCCCACTCTCATCTCTCCAATGTGCATTGTTGAGGGCTTTGTAAAGGACTCTACACCAGGCTTTTGGAAAGCTTTTCCAAGAGGCTCCCTGGAAAGGTGACAAAACATCTGTGTGCTTCCAGCTGCTTTAACAACGTCTTGCCCACTCTAGCTCAAAAACACCTGGGTTTATAATGCATCCATCCATTTGACATTGCTTCCTTCAGTATGCAATGCAATCCATCACTTTCTTACTCTGCCCTTTGCTTTACTAGAACTAGTGGTTAAAAGAATGGGAGGAGCTAATGATCACTCAGATGATCTGAGAACAAAGCCAGTTGCCCAGCTGCACATGATTTAAAGAGACATTGTAAAGGTCAGTTTATGCTGCTATGACAAACAAGCTTGACTGGGTGATATCTAAACAACCGAAATTTATTTCTCATAGTCTGGTGCCTGGGAAGTCTAAGATCAAGTTACTAGCAGATTTGGCGCCTGTTGAGGTCACGTCTCCTGGTACCCAGACAGCTGTCATGCTGTGTCCTTGTCTGGTAGAGGGAGAACTCTTGGTCTTGGTGGCCTCTTATGATCCAATTTATGAGTGCATGCCCCTGAGACACAAGCTAAGTGCTCTGTGTATGCCATGTGTTTGCCCCACTCCACTAAGTAAGTCCATTGTTGCAGTCTACACACAGAAAGATGATTTTTTTTCTTCTAGCTTCCTGATAATTATTCTGGTAGCTGCCACACTCTTTGATACTCAGCCACATCAAACAATGCTGTTTTGATTACTTGAGGGTTTTATGTAAAGTCACAAATACACTAATGACTTGGACAACATAAAGACCTTAAAGATTTGGTCCTGAGACATGCAGTTATCTCCCCACCTTCCTAAACTATTTAGTAGTGTCTCTTGTTGTTTTTGTTTGTTTGGTTGGTTGGTTTTGGGTTTGGTTTGTTTGTTTGTTTTTGTTTTCCTTGAGACAGGGGTTCTCTGTATAGTCTTGGCTGTCCTGGACTCCCTTTGTAGGCCGGGCTGGCCTTGAACTCGCAATGATCCACCTGCCTTTACCTCCCTGAGTGCTCAGATTAAAGGCATATGCAACCACGCTCAGCTAAGCCACAATTCCAAGGTCTCTTGTTTAAGATATAAATGTTATTCTTAGAAAATAAACTCACTTATCCATCATTTATTTTTCTATCTAAAGGAGTACAACTTTTATCACTGCCTGTCTAGCCATGCTAGCTGGTGTCGCGAGTACTGTGTTTAGGTGTTGGATCAATGAAGCTTTTTCACACTCCAGGACTTTGGCATCCTGCTCTCTGTGCATGCTTCTTATTTGGAAAGAGGCTTTCCTTTGAGAAATTTGAGGTCAGGGGTAGGAAACTTAAAAGTCAGCGGCTGTGGTCTTCCATTTTCAATGTTGCTTTAGGAAAGATAGAGAAATGCTTCTCTTGGGCAAACTAAGAGCGCGTGTGTGTCACCCCCCTCCCAAATTTGAGCCTTATTCTATACTTTCACAAGATATTTAGTGCCTACTGTGTATTCTTTCAAACCCAGTTTTGTCACATTCACAGCATTCCTCACATTTATCTTTACAGAGTTTGCATTCATCTTTGTAAACAGTTTCCTAACAGGGTCACAGCTGTAACTTGTTTCTTGAGCAGTCCAAACTCAGTGGGAGTGAATACAAAACCATTCTGTTTTCCCCCAGCTATGGGCTGAAACCATGCTCAAATAAATCCCTCTGTCTCGTATCTTAACAACATCTTGGATGGATTAAAATGCTCTTCGCCTTTGATTATTTCAAGTGAGTCCATTTTGAGGCTGTAATCTATCTGATGAAAGCTCCAGATTCTTCCCTCACCAGTCACTCTGGAATGAGGAATGGGTGCAACCTACTCTTGTACTGTTTTTACTCCCACGGAGGCACCTGAGACTGCGGTCCTCGAGAGATAACTCCACTTCTCTCTCTTATGATACTGTCCCTTCAGTGAAAGGAGACATGGCCCAGAAGGGAGAACACGTCAGCTTTGTAGCTAGTTACTATTGTCAACCATCACTTTTTCTGTAACTCAGCTGTTGCAGATCTTGCAGTCCTGGTGATGTAGAGACACAGGTTTGTGCTTCAGAGGGACCCTGGGGCTCTACACTTCCATAGTCTCTGGCATGAGAGATCTGGCCGGGCCTCCAACACTTCCAGATGTTGGCAGATTTCCAGTGTCACCACTCAGTATTCCATCTTCCTGCATTCTACATCTGCTCACATATTAAGACTGTGAGCTGCCCTAGTTGTCTGACTTGACTTAGAACGTATGTCTGGTACTTGGTGCCTCTTCACGCCAAGTACCGTGCTCTACTGGCTTTTAGGCTTTTGAAGGAATTCCACTAAATAATAACAGTGCCATGAAACACGATAGGAGAAGAAATGTGGAAGTTTCAACTGTACAGCTGTAGTGCTCTTTCTTTTAAATTCTACTTTATTGGGGGTGCGTAGGCCTCAACATCCCTTCAAACCTCCAAATTCTACATAGAAGAGTGGGGCCTGTTTACTTCTCCTGGCTGTTTAGGGTTGAAGAGTCTTTAGGTCTATGCCAATCTCTGTCAACACTCAATGCAGCCAGCGGTCTCCTCAAAACTGCTGTGCCCGGAAGCGTTTCTCTCTACCTGTCTGCTCCAAACCATGATACTGTCCATCTCCGCTATCTTTAAACCACTAAAGTCCACATGCCAACACTGATTGCCCACACACACACACAAGCACACACACACACACACACACACACACACACACACACACACAC
>OU015755.1:39665369-39729233 GCA_907169655.1 Acomys percivali | reverse complement strand
ATCACAGTGAGAGTCAAGGAATTGAGGACAGCGGAGAATCCATATTGTCACATAGTTTCATAATGATGGAAAAACAAACAAATGGGTGTGGGGAAATAATTTTTCTAAACTTTCATCTAAAATGGCATTAGTCACGTGTATTTCTTGTGTTTCTTGGCTCAAATGTGCAACATATCCAATTGCCCTGGATGGACTGGTGAAGTATGACTCTTTCTTGTGTTGTGAAGGAGCATGGGGATCCTTGAGAGCAGCCCAGAAGCCAACGTGGCCCATTCTAACCCCCACATATTTGGTTTCATTTTTTTAAAAAGTTCTATAGTTCTTTGTAATCCCAAGTCCAGGATCTCCCCGGGAAGCTCCAGAGTTACATATTCACATCTGGGCATGGCTCATAATATAAAAGACAAATGGTCTACGACCCACACACCAAGCATAGTGGCTGAAGAAGGACAGAACCACCAAAACAAATGTTTACATGTAGAAAGGGGTTAGAGTGTGGAGCACAAACCAACTACACAGCAATTCTGAAATGCGGCCAAGCTTCTCTGACTGATTAGATCCAATACCGCTCACTGGGCAAGCTCTATCCAATGTTACCCAGGCACTTGTATCTGGCCCTATAAATTCTTTATTTCTATTTATTGTCTTTCAGTATAATCTAAAGCAGAAATTACAACAATTCTAAACCACTGACCTTTTTCAGTTCAGGTATGCACTTGCTGAAGCAATTAGATTATATATATATATAAAACACCCCTAAGAACCACTCATGGATCAATTTTAAACATACTAATTAAATTGCTGTGTTTGACCTACCTCCACCTTGTACTGATTAGGTACTGGCCAAACTTTTGTCTCTCCTACACCCCTGTTTTTCAGTGGAAAGACATAAATGAGCACAAAAGCTTTAATTGCTCTCTGCTCTACTCTCTTTTGATCCAAGGAACTATTAAGTTTGGGGTAGAAATTATACTATTGATTTTATCCTTGTTAAGTTAAAATTGGCCTCTCTCATTGTAGGGCACAGCAGCTTGGAGGAGACTGCTGGCTGCATTGGCTGACAGAGATTGGTATAGGCTTAAAGACCCTTCAACCCTAAACAGCCTGGAGAAGTAAAGGGGGCCCCTCTTTTACAGGATGAGAAAAGGAGAATTAGTGGAATTTTGAAGTGGAGCATTGGTTATTTTATTTGATTTGATTTTATAGTTGACTAAATCTAGACATTTCCCAAACTTGTCATTCTCATAACATCATATAAATTAAGCAAATACCAGTGAGCAAACAGTGGCAACACTACTTTTTTATTCCATGCATGAAAACTAATGATTCTTTATTAACTTCCTTCCAAGTCCTTTGGGCAACATTTTTCAAATTGCCATTGATTTTCAGCATCAATCATAATCTTCCCGGTGTTCCGGAGCTCAGTTGGCAGGGCAGGAGATAATAGAGGATGGCTGTAACTAATACACTGACTACCGAGACTAACTTGGCCACACCTAACTTCAACTGAATGTGGTAGCATCATCCTACCAGATGCTTGGAAAGGACAGTGGAATGTTTGTAATAATCTTAATGAACATCACAGTCATTGCAGCAAAATAGTAATTAGTTCTAGCTTTTATATTTTAATTTGTCCATTTGTGGTACAGATGTGGAATAGACAACATTCTTAGCAATCTTGATATTTTCCTCCAAGTCTGCCTTCTGTGTAATCTCAATCCAATTAATACGAAATCCTTTTTCTCGGTTGTTGGATCAAATATAGCACAATAACCCATGCTCCTTCCCTCTGTTATGCTCTGTAGCTGATTCCACTGATTTTATTTTTGTTTTTGTTTGTGTTTTGGTTTTGTTTTGTTTTTTATTTTTTAATTTTATTTTATTAATTTATTCATATTACATCTCAATTGTTATCCCCTCCCTTGTATCCTCCCATTCCACCCTCCCTCCCATTTTCCCCTTACTCCCCTCCCCTATGACTGTGACTGAGGGGGACCTCCTCCCCCGTATATGCTCATAGGGTATCAAGTCTCTTCTTGGTAGCCTGCTATCCTTCCTCTGAGTGCCACCAGGTCTCCCCATCCAGGGGATGTGGTCAAAAATGGGGCACCAGAGTTCACATGAAAATCAGTCCCCACTCTCCACTCAACGGTGGAGATTCCACTGATTTTGATTTCAAATATACTCATAATATTTCTAGCACTTCATTTCTGTACCCAAGGCTAAGGTGGGAGATAAAACCATTTTACTGTTATAAAACAAAAGAGATTTTAGAAGAATAGAAGTGTAAAAGGTGCTGGATGACACGGGGAGGTGAGAGCCCTTGAAGGCAACTGATGTATTAAAATAAGACCTATGCAGAAATGTCTTCTATGGTTGTATCTTCATTTTGTGCAACTATTCTTAGCATGTCTGTCATTATAGCCTTAAATATGTGGATCCTGCTGTATAATTCTCTTGCCTAAAACCTTCTGGAGACTTCCTGTTACCCAAATTCGTTCCTTTTGCATCCTTCTAACCTCAACCCCTTTCTTCTTTTGTCCCTTGGCCACATTGTTTTCTTTACAGTCGCTCAAATATGCAAACACTTGCTACTTATCCCCCCCCCAAAAAAATAACCAATGGTTTGCTCCCTTACTTTCTTTGGGTTTTTCCTTTCTTGATGCCCCTTTGTGAGTGTAGCCTTTGTTAACTGACCAATTTTTTTTTTTTTTAAAGTGGCATGCCTGAAGTGAATGCATCTCTTGGCTTTGTTTTTCCCTTACAGTGATTACTGCCACTCACCGCATTTCACCTGTTTCATTGGCTCTAATAGAATGATAAACTAGGAACATGAACATGCCAGACTGACTTCTCCTTTCTCTTTCTCCTCTGCCTCTTCAATTACTACTATGATTGTTTAAAAGCAGTTCACACTCTTGTATCTTCAGAGCCTAAAATGGAAGAACAGCAATTAGCACAGAGTGGGCATTTGGGAAAGTTCATCAAATCTGTGACTAGAAAGATGTTGCTACACAGAAAAAAGCAGACTGAGCTAGGAGACCAAAGTGAGTGTTCTCGTGGGACATTTTATACGGTGAAGATGGCATCTCATACTTTTAAAAGATAAATTATTGTATATGTATGTACATGGTATGTGTATGTATATGTGCATGTGTGTGTGTGTGTGTGTGTGTGTGTGTGTGTGTGTGTGTATTTATGCCGTGGATGCACCTGTGGTGGTCTGAGAATAATTTTATGGAGTCCTTCCATCTTAACATGATGAGGACCAAACTCAGGTGACCAAGTTTGTAGTTTTACCCACTAAGCAATCTCACCAGCCCATACTTCATATTTCATATTAGAAAAGAAAAGGTTTTCTTACACCTAGGTACCAAAATAATAGAAAATTGAAGTTACATTCTTTATAAAGTTGAACTTTACTCCAGATAGATTACACACACAAACACACACACACACACACACACACACACACACACACACACACACACACTTGTAAATCTTCAAAAACTTATACAAACAGAAAAATAAATAATTGGAGCATGAAGAATTGCTAAACATGGTATAAAGTTTCAGAAATGAGTCTACAGTTACCCTGATATCCAAACCACCTAAAGATCTAACAAAAAGAATTACAGACCAATTTCCCTTATGAACATAGATGAAAAAAATCTCAATAATATACCTGCAAGCTGAATCCAAGAACACATCAAAAAGATTATCCACCATGATATAGTAAGCTTCATCCCAGAGTTGCAAATATGGTTTAATAGATGAAAACTAATGTTATCTACTATTAAATAAACTGAAAGAAAAAAGCTACGTGATAGTCTCAATAGATGCAGAGAAGACCTTTGACAAAATCCAATATCCCTTCATAATAAAAGTCCTGGAGAGATTGGGCATACAAGAAACATACCTCAGCACAGTGAAGCCAGTTTAGAACAATCCCATAGCCAACATCAACTCAAATGGACAGAAACTCAAAATAATTCTCTAAAATCAGGAACAAGACCAGGCTGTCTGCTCTCTCCATAGCTACTCAATATGGTACTTAGCTGAAGCACTAAGACAACTGAAGAAGATCAGCAGAATATGGAAATGAAGAAGTCAAAGAATCTTTATTTGCACATGATATAATATTATACACAAATGACCCTCACAAATTCAAACAGGGAACCCTTACAGCTAACACACACTTTCACAGAGTATCTGGATACAAAATAAACTCACAAAGATCAGTAGCCTTCTATATACATACAACAAATGGTCTGAGAAAGAAATCAGAGAAATTATGTATATCTTCCTGATTAAAATTTATGTCATCTGTGATATACTTTTTAAAATGTGTATGGAAAACAAATCTACCATAGAACATGGAAATGTCACATGAAAAAATATTCTGAAGTCATGAGGCAGTCATATTGTTCATTTATTTGCTATGTGGCATGAACAGCTCTTCCAAATCAATCTTTCAAGGGGAAAACAAAAACAAAGCAAAATTAGGGATTGTTTATTAAGCTTGTGAAAAATGGTACAAAGAGTCAGAGTTTGTTCAGGTGATTGGACACAGTTTTATAATTATGATATTGGCAGATAAAATTTTCTTGTTATGCTGTGTTTGACAAGTGGAGACAAGTTACAGTTGTGGAAAAAAGATGAAGCACTGGATTAAAAGAGAATCTATCATTAGCTATCAAAGCAAATAGAATCCCACCACAATTTTGTTAGACAGTTTCTGTTAATATTTTCTTTTCCTGAAACGTTTGGAAGTACCCTGCATTTGAGGAAGACATGATGATGTCACTGTTCTGTCTGGCTTTGCCTAGTGGACGGTTGTACCTATTCTAGACATTTTGCGGAAAGACCAGTGAGTAGATTTTGTTTCCTTCCTTGCTGAAGGGAACACCGGGCTCTCTTTGTTCTCAACAGGTATGTACAGTGTACCAGTTATGAGGAAGAGCGGTCCTGGAAATCAGCAGACTTCAGCTTCTCCCACAGGCCAGGCTGGAGTCTTCACTTCCTGTTTCCAGCGTTCTCTATCAGTGCCTGTTTGCTGGAAGTCTTCCCAACTTATTTATGTGCAGCAAGAGCTACAAGCACTTGTTGAAAAGAAACAGCAACTAATTAATTTATTTTGTCCAGTTTATGCTAATTTGGGATGTCCTCTTTGAGACCAGGAAAAGACATTTAGAGCTCCCAGACAGGTCACTTGGCTGTTTGGCACCCAATTTTGAGTTCCCTAACCCCCTCCTCCTCCCTCCCTGACTCTCCGACCCTTTTCATTTGTCCAGGGTTTCCCACGGCGGCCTTTTCCTCTTCCCAGTCTGAGTGACTTTCTGTTGGGGAGGACAGGGTTTTCCTGAGGGCCAAAGGGAGGAGTTGAGACAGAACAAATTCTGGGGCCAGTAACCAGTGATGCTGACTCTCAAATCTGTCCTTAACATCCAGAACATGAACCCAAATTATTAAGAGGAAGGTCTAAATCATTCATTGCTGTACAACAGTTGTTATGAGCTTTCAACAGCTTGTAAGGTCAACAGAAAGACATATGTCTTGTCTGGGCTTGTCGTGTTGCTCCAGACACAGGCTATAGAAGGGACAGGCAGCAGTGGTGGGAAAGTCTGAAGTCAGTTGGTACAGGCAGGGTTTTTTTGTTTTGTTTTGTTTTTTGTTTTGTTTTGTTTTGTTTTGTTTTGTTTTGTTTTTTGGCAGGAGGAAGCTTTTGCAGTCTGCCTCCATTTCTTCTTCTTGGACAGGAGGTCTCTCTGGTTCATGGGCTTCTTTCAGCGATGTCCACTTGTGATTGCAGTTATCCTGGGTCCTGCCTCTCTGTGGTTGTATTTTTCTGTCTCTGATAACAGTGACCCATAAACACACTCAACCTCACTGTTGCAACCCAGAGGTGAATAATACACTATGATGCGAAGAGAATTAGAACAAAATTGCTTCAGTATGGTCTTTGCGACATCTAGTATTCCTTTCTTCAAACTTAAAGGTTGCTGTTTCCTCACACAGTTATTTTATAAGATTTTCAAGTGATTCATCATTTTGAAAATAAAACATTTAATAATTAGCCTATAAATGGTGTACTTGAAATGCAGCGAGGTTTCCCTTTGGCTTTTCTGGAATAAAATATCCTTATAGATTTGTGAGATTAAATAATACTAACACTCCTAGGTTTAAATGTGTTGAAACTCTCTAGCCATGAGAACAGGAAGCATTTTCTGGTGACATGGCTGTGTTACAGCAAGTGATTTGTAGGAGACTGAGCCTGGGAGTCCTTAGCACAGTTCAGACCTTTCGTGACGTTTTCATTGCTAACATAACCGCTGATGGGCATGGAACGTCAGCAGTGCAAGAGGAATCACAGTTCTGGAATCTTAATGGGCTTCTGAAAAGAGAGAGAAAAAGAATGTGTCAGTCAAGATGGCCTCCCTCTATCCTTCCCTCCTTCCTTCCTTCCCTCCCTCCCTCCTTCCTTTCCAGTTTCCCAGTGTGTCGGCTAGAATAATCAGAAAGGAGGGAAACTCAACTGAGAAAATGCCTCCATAGGATGGGGCTGTAGGCCATTTTCTTAATTAATGGTTGGTGAGGAAGAGCCCTGTCAATTGTGGGTGGTGCCGTGCCTGGGCTGGTGGCCCTGGGTTCTATAAGGAAGCAGGCTGAGCAAGCCGGGAGGAGCAAGCCGGTAAGCAGCACCCTTCCATGGCCACTACATCGGCTCTAGCCTCCTGGTTCCTGCCCTGCTTGAGTTCCTGTCCTGCCTTCTTTCTATGATGAACAGTGATGTGGCTGCGTAAGTGAACTAAACCCTTTCCTCCCCTAGTTGCTTTTGGTCATGGTGTTTGGTCACAACAATAGAAATGCTAACACATAGTGTCAGTTAGTGTTTCCCTGTGACTAAGATTAACTTCATTTCTTCCTCATTTCCTCCTTCAATCACTAACAAACTTCCAACCTGTCTTCCTTCACGCACATTGAAATGTGTAATTATTTCTCTTTGTGAAAGAATTGTAAATACTGGATGGTATTGTACCAATGCAATGTTGGCCAAGTCACAGGAATAAATTATAGAAGTAATAGAAATTTAAAAAAAGAGAAGATAAGGTATTGAGATTTGTTAAATGAAATTGTGTAGTAATGATCAGAGGGAAAGGATAAGTTAATATGACTCAGAACTTAGAAAATTATCATTCTATCGATTACAGATTTACATATTACTATAATTATGATAAGCATACAATATTATAGAATGTCTATAGAGCTTCAAGCCAGTAGTTTTCAACAAAGATATCTGCCCCATAAGATACATTTGACAACTTCTAGAGACATTGCTGCTTATATCCAGGGGGTAAAAACCAAGGCCTACAATGACCATCCTACAGGAATAAAATGGCCTCTAACAGAACAAGAATCACCCTTGTATTGGCTTAACTGAGCTCATTATTACATAGAAAATGAAAGCCTTAAATAAATAAACATGAAAACTAAGTCCATGTGCCATCATTTTCAGCCATCCCTCCTTTGGTCTGATCTGTGACCTAGCATTGCTGAACTGTACAGGATCCCAGGTACAGAATTCTACATATCTGTGCTTTGGTACCTTTTTCAT
Source organism: Acomys percivali (assembly GCA_907169655.1). Taxonomy (NCBI): domain Eukaryota; kingdom Metazoa; phylum Chordata; class Mammalia; order Rodentia; family Muridae; genus Acomys; species Acomys percivali. The sequence goes on along the minus strand of OU015755.1, from coordinate 39,721,618 downwards.
CCTCTACTTTTTTGTTGTTGTTTACTTGAGATTATAATTTATAATTTAATTACAATTTTCCTTCTTTTTTTTTTATCTCTCCATGCCCTTTCATAGATCTCTCCCTGCCCTCCTTCAAATTCATGACCTTTTTTCACTAATTGTCATTGTAAGCATATATATATATATTCTTTTGGTCATATATATACATATATAAACATAACCTGTTAACTCCATATAATGTTTCTTTTATGTATTTTTTTAAGCTGACACTTTGTCACTGGAAAACCAGTATGTCTGCTCTTTCCTGAGGAAAACCATCTCTCCCACTCCCAGCTTTCCTGAGCTGCCTCTAGGTCTTTATGTAATGTTGAGGCCTCCTGAGCTTTCCTTCCTCTACTTTGAAGGGTTTTGCCTTCACGTTGCCTTTCCTCTGCAGAACTTGCTGTGACATTCTTTCCTTTAAAAAAAATTCTACGTCTTTCTGTAATAGTGTCTCCTATGAAACACAAACTATGACATAAAAAATCACTAGCTGAGCCTTCACAATTTAGATTCTGTATTCACATACAGCCATCTTCCCCAGACTGCGAGCCCTTGAGGTAGAGTATAGCTTAATTCCATTTTGAAAGCCCATAGCCTGGTTGGGTCGGCTTCTGGATTGTTCTAATGATCTTTAATAAATGTCTTGGATGGGGTGGGGGAATATATAAATTAACTCTCACCTTACTCGTGTTTTGTTCACCTTGCAAACATTTAGATGACATATGAGCCTTGTTTGGGAACTATTTTCTGGTGTAAAGCTCTTTCACACACTACATTATTACTATATGATCATTACCACATTTTCCTGGGTATCACTTTAGAAAAACACACATACTTTCAACAACAAAAAATTATTTCTCCTCCAATCTCATTTTTCTCAAATACTCTGAGTCAAGACAAATAATATCAAAACATGGAGCTCCCTCAAACTGTCTTTCATATACCCCCTTTTCACTTTATGACTGTTGCTCTAGATAAGAGTTTTAGTATATCGGCCTACTGCTTCCTGAGATCTTGTAGATTCATTTTCCCTCTGTTCTGATTAAGTCATACACTGGCTGAATGATATCTACAGCCTATAGATTAAACCCACATTAAAGATTGACAAGACATTTCATGACATTTTTCCATATTATCTTCCTAGGCCCATCTCGTACCTTTATTTTACTTTTTTTTCCCACTTATCATTAGTACTAACATTATTAACCTGTTCCAAGTTTATACTAGGCTTTGCCTAATGCTGTTGTGCTGTTTCTCTTGGCTGACATTACCATTTTAATTCCCTACTCTTTTTGTCATCAGCAGCCACAAAGCATCTCTCTCTTGAAAAGTAAGTTTGACTTTCAGGTAAGAAACTCTTCTAGGCTTCCAGACTACTTTAAATGTGTTCCCATCCCAACTCCTTTCTCCTTCTATTGCCACTGTCCGTCACTCATAGAACACTGTGAGCCTTTAAGGTGGAAAAGCACAAGGTCATTTTTCCAATCTTTTTACTGAGTACAGGGCCTTGGTAGAAAAGATGGTGGATACAACTCCTGTGGGAGTTCTTCGGTGAAAACATGGTCCACCAAGGTGAAACTCAGATGAAAGGGCCTGTTGGGAATATAGCAAAGCAGATATGGTTATAATATATTCAGATTATAGTGCAGGTATGAAAGAAATTCAGAAGACCCCTCAAAAATGAGATTGGAAGTCTTTTGGTTTTCCTGATCCAATAGAGTCTGCCAATCTTCTTCTTCAGTAAATTGTGCCAGGCAAGCTGGATGACTGGACGTTAAACAGGGAAAAGGGGTCTACATCATCCTATACCAAACTCAACTCCAAATTTATCAGGGATTTTAATGTCAGACAAGATAATCTAAATATGATAGAAGAGAAAGTAGCAACTAGGCCCGAACCCATTACCAGAGCCAAGAACTTACTAAATAAGATAACAACATTGGGAAGTGGAATTTTTTTTTTTACAATAGAATGTCACTGGATTTATCAACCATACTTCAGGGCAGGATCTGTGCCCAGAAGTAGTTGGTCAGCATATACAGGCTCTGTGGGTGTTTTGTGAAATTTTTAGATTGTTTTCTTTTGATATTTTTGTCTTGTGTTTTTTGTTTTGTTTTTGTAGTTTGTTTTGATTTGAGGTTTTGTTGGTTTCTCCTTTGGGGGGAGTGGGAGAGAAAACACGAATTCGTGTGGGTAGGGAGGTTGGGAGAATTGGGAAAAAAAGAAAAGAAAGAAAGAAAGGATGGAAGGAAGGAAGGAAGCCCAGGGTGTGTAAATAAAATATGAAACTAGCTCTTAGATGTGCTGCTCCTGAACCATGCATAAGAAGTAAAAGGCAGTGAGGGTAGGCTCACCAGAGAGAAAGGATACAATTACAATTACAGTAAAAGCAACAGAAATTTGTGACTCATTGAACGTGAAGCAAAAATAATCCAACTCGACATAAATATTTCATATCTGAAGAATCAAAAATGATGAAATTAATGTAAGAAATGCAAGACAGTGGACACTTTTAGAAGGCAGCACAAATAGGTATTTACTGTCATTAGTTTCCAATGGCGGAGGATGCTTGAGCAAAAGCACCTGGCAATTTTGAGCATGCCCTGTCACTCTAGTTTATTCAGCTGGACTCAACATTGCACCACAACTCAAGATGAAAACTTCTATGGAAATCCAACAAGGATCTTAAAACTCCTTCCTTCCCCATTGTTCCCTATAAGTTTACTTTAGAAATGTAAACTGTAATAAAAACGAACATCTCTCTAAAGAGCTGTGTGTTTGTGTCTCAACAGAGTAGGTTTTTTTAAACAACCAAAACGTTCCTGACTTTCCATGCCAATTTTGGACAGAATACCATTTTTCCCTAACGAGTTCAAGTGGGAAAACATATGCTTTCCTCCACCCATACCCTGTCCATAAGACATCCTGTAAAATTCCGTTCTTCTGCAGAAAACTTACCACTTTAGAACAATATGGGCCTTAATAAGGACTCAAAGGCTCAAGGAAAGCAGCGGGTTCCTAATGTAAATATGTCACAAAGCCAGAGGCTTTAGAAAATGCCTTCCATAACTTGGACATTTTAAAGTAGTGTTGGGGAAGTTACTGCTGGTTCTTATCCTTGTAAAAACTAGTTTGTGCAAATGGGCAGGGGTTGGCTCTCCATGAAAAATATATAAAGTTTAGTTAGTCTTTCAGTATAGTGTGAAAAGGTGAGGCACATCCTACACACCTGTTCAGGAAGGACAAACATTTTATTTCCAAATTGAAAGCAGGTATCATCGAACTAGGATAAATTCTTATAACTCATAAGCTTTTATTCCTTATATGAATATGACTCAAAGGAGCCAATTCTGTCCTTATGACTCCAAAGTGCATAACTCTGCCCTGCTCTATGGCTAAGCACTAGAAAGTAAAAAAGATTGCTTCCATGTCCTGTCTGTGTATGTGTGTGTGTGTGTGTGTGTGTGTGTGTGTGTGTGTGTGTGTGTTTGTGTGTGTGTGTGTGTGTTCCATAAGCTTAGAAAATTCCAGTGACTAAAATGAGCATAAATATCTGACATTCTACCCAACCCTATAATGATTATGTCAGTTGGGAAGATGAAAATTGTTATTTTAGTTCAAATGGGTTCAATTACAGATTGAAATTTTTTTCTGGAGCCACAAAATCTAGGGGAACAAGTGGCATATTTTATATGAAATAAAAGAGTAATATTCTTTTATTAATTACAGTAGTCTAAATATGACTTGAAAGGAGACACAGAAGAGAAAGACAACAGAAAACACAGAACTAGCTATGGAAGTTCTATGGAAAGCCTGACACTACACAACTTACTTCAAGAGCCGATGATACCAGGAAACACATTCTTCCTCTGTAGTAGTCCTGTCATATTTGCCTGGTCTCCTCTCTATTTCTGTAGCACATAGGCTTTGTTTAGTTGGTCCCTCCCATGTTTCTAAGTGTGTGTAGTGATAAGTGCCCCACAGGGGTGCTTGTGTGAGAAGACCCCATATACAGCACCAGCCAGGATGTAAGCAGCTTTTCCACAAGACATCTGTAATCAGAATCCCAAAACAAAGTTCACTTAAAAAAGAAAAAGAGCTCAAAATCAACAAATGAACGGTATCAATTTGTTTGGGTTTCTTTATTCCCAGAAGGAATGAACCTTGATAAACACTCCTAGATTATGCATTAAAAAGTATGCATAAGACTAGAAAAGATCAAATTCTGACCATAGGAGAACCATTGGCTGAATCATGTTGTCTTAATGAAATATTATACACATATCAATGATAATTATAAAACCCATTATAATTTAACCATTTTTAAAGAGAACACAGCACTAGCTACAGTGTGGTACATCACACAAAGTTATGTTTCATAATTATGCTTTATTGTAAAACTAAAAACTGCTTTTTATATTGCTGTATAAATAATGAAAGAATTCTTAAATACCTTTTGTATTATCATCTAGTTAAAATTCAGAATAAAGCCAGGTGCAGTGGTGTACACCTTTATTCCTAGCACTTGGAAGACAAAGGCCAGTCACATCTACATAGTCAGTTCCAGGACAGCCAAAGCTACACAGTGAGATTATGACCCAAAAGAGAAAAAAAGTGAGAATGAAATGCTCATTTTATTTAATTTAAAAGTAGAAAGAGGAACATTTTTGCTAGGAACAAGACTGACAATAATTAATTAGTTGTCCAAAGTCACAAAAGTGACTTAAATTTTCTGCAGCTCAGTTCCCTCCTCCATCAGATGAAAACTGTGTGTTAGGGTTTCTATAGCTGTGATAAAACACAGCCAAATTGGGGAGGAAAAGGGTTTGTTTAATATTACAGCTTGTAGTCAATTAGCCATGGAAATTGGGCAGGAACTCAGAAAATAAACCTAGAGGCAGGAAACTGATACAGAGGCTGTGGGGGAATGCCTCTTACTGGCCTGCTTCCCATGCCTTCCTCAGCCTGTTTCGTTATACCATCCATGCAGGACCTGCCCAGGGATGGCACCACCTTCAATGGGCTGCTCTTCCTAAATCAATCACTAAGCAAAACAATAACCCACATATTTGCCTACAGGTCAAATACCCCTGATGAAGGCATTTTCTCAGTTAAGATTCCCTCTTCCCCATCAAGGGGAGACCTGGTGACACTCAGAGGAAGGATAGCAACTTACCAAGAAGAGACTGGATACCCTATGAGCATATACTGGGGGAGGAGGTCCCCCACAGTCACAGACATAGGGGAGGAGAGTAGGGGGAAAGCAGGAGGGAGGGAGGAATGGGAGGATACAAGGGATGGGCTAACAATTGAGATGTAATATGAATAAATTAATAAAATATGTTTTAAAATATTCCCTCTTCCCAAATATGTCTAGATTTGTGTCAAGTTGACAAAACCCAACCAGCACATACTAATAGCATGAACTTCTTATGATCATTGTGACAATTCCATGCTCCACTAGAAGCTTTACCAAACCACCTAAAACTGATGGACATTCACTAAGTGGTACCCATGATAGCTATTGTACAAAACATGAAGCTCATAGATGGCATGTTACATGTATATGTGGATATGCAAAAATATCCATTCATGACCATCGCATGTTATCAGTAAATGGCATCTACCACAGAAACCACATAGCACTGAGCATAAGACATACTACATGCCAACAATTCTTCAAACAATAAATAACACACAGAAGTTCTGAGATTTAGGGATAACTAAACTGATTTTACAAAATAGGAATTGGCGGTTCCAAGAGCTAAAATAACCTCACAAGGTTGCAGAGATGCCAAATGGTACACATAGCAAGACCAGAAGGACATTAGAAGACACCAAACGTCAAGATAAGCCACACTGCTCTCAGTGTGAAGCAAGATACACTTTGTTCGTATTTCAGCCTAGAGCATGTCTGGTCTGTCTGGTGACTCTCAATAAAATAGCATGGAGGGATCCAGTTATTCACTCATCCTAAAACCCTGCTGTGAAGGCCTTGTCCTTTCAGGGGGATTTCACATCCTCTTCAGCTCAGCTGCCTCCAGCAAAGCCTGCAACGCTACCTTGAATTTGAGAAATGGAGAGGAAGGATGTCATCCCACTGGTGTTGAAGGCAGTACATTGTTAAAGTGAACAGACTAGGTAGTTTTATCCAGTTAGTTGTTCTTTTTCTAATTGCAACTCTTTTGTCTCAAGGTGTTATGTGAACTTTGGGCCTTGAAGAAAAGGACTTAGCAGCATCGAGTAATCCCTAGAACTCTTTGTTCCTGGAGCCCCAGTTAACACCTTGGTCTCCTTCAAAGGCCATTCTTAGCATGTTGATGTAGTGGAAAAGACCACCAGCAACGCCCCCACATACAATGTGATCTTGGGCAGCTGCTGATTACTTCTTGTCCTCATGTAAAATAAAGAAGCTGCAGTCTAGCATGCTATGATGGCTGAATACTTTCCCTGTCTACTTTCTGAGAAAACTTACCCTTGTGATTAGTTCACAATGCATTGGGATTACTTCACAATGTTGTCTTTCCACATGGCTAAGACCTGGCTGACAAGAGGAACAAATAGTATAATGATTGAAACTCACAGCTCACATTGTTTGTTCTCAACAGCATACAAGAAGAATGTAAGGCTTATAAAGCTAATAACAGAAAACACATCTCAAAGAGGCTGTTATAATGCAAGCAACTCACAAAAGCCATTCCAAATGGTCTTACTGTGGCATTTCTCAAATTGTTTACACAGCCTTACCTTCTTCCATCCTCCTGGCATCCCTTTGCACCAGTCAAGGCAACTTGCAATTCCATTGGAAATGCTTATATGGCTTATGTAGTACTTTATTGGTCACAACACTTGATAATCTGGACAAAGCTAATGGTCCACTATGTGAATTGTTCTACGCAAAATAAATGCATTTGAGACGCCCCAGTCACTAATAAAGAGGGCAAGTAATTTGGGGATTCTATGTAAAATACTTTTGAGCATTTCCAGAGAACTAAGGAGTATAACAATGCTTCTAGATCTTTGACCAAAATAACAAAGAGAAAGACAAACTCAAAATTTGATTTCCCAGCTCCAAGGATGCATAAATGGCCTCAAGGATTATGTGATTGCTAGTGCTGACTGCGAATCTGACAGACCCTAGAATAATCTGAGACAAGCCTCTGGACCCTCCTGTAAGGGGCTATCTAGATTAAGATGAGCCTTTAAAAATGTGATTAACTTGCTTATATTGTTTGATGTGGGACAACCTTTTGTTATGGCTAATTTTGCTTCTTAATTTGACTGCATTTGGAATCAACTAAAACCCAAGCTGTCAGGCACTCTTGGAAGGGATTTTCTCTAATATTATTATTTTTAATTAATTTGTTCACTTACATCTCAATTGTAACCCCTCCCTCATCACCTTCAGTGCCACCATCCCTCCCTCACCACCCTTAGTCCTCAGAAAGAGGGAGCCCTCCTCCCCTAACATCTGATCTCAGTCTATCAAGTCTCATCTGGACTGCCTATATCCTCTTCCTCTGTGGCCTAGCAAGGCTGCCCTGTGAGGGGGCCACTGCTGCAAGTGTGTCCAGTGTCCATATCATAAGTAGTCCCTACTCCCAATATTATGGGACCCACAAGGAGACATACTCTCTATCTACTACATCTGAGCAGAGGGTCTAGGTCCTCACCATGATAGTACTTGGTTGGTGCATCAGTCACTGCAGCACTCCCTCCTCAGCCCAGATTTGTTGCCTCCATTGGTCTTGTGGCAACTTTGCTTTATGCCTGCTCACCTTCACTCTTGCTCCCAGCCCTTCTTGTCCTTCTATTCCCCTAACTCTTCCGTCAGACTCCCTGTGCTCCACCCCCTAAATTTGGCTGTGAGTCTTGGCATCTGCTTGGATCCCCTGCTGGGGTAGAGTCTTACAAAAACTCCTGAATAGCCAAGACAATCTTATACAATCAAAGATCTTCTAGAGGAAGGGTTTTTCTAAATCGGACTATCTGGAGCAGGAAGATCCACCTTAACTATGGGCTACGCCTGCTGGTAGCAGCCCATATAAAAGGACATGGTAGAAGGAAACTCTGCTTTATGCCTGCTCACTTTCACTCTTGCTGGCAAGTTCATCTACCCTGTTACTATGGTCAGAATTAAACCCAACTTCTTCAGGATTCCTGTGTATATTGAAAACCAGGATCTTTCCAGGAGTCTCCAGGACCTGGTACCAGACTGGGACTGTGGAGACAACCAGCTTTGTAGACTTAACAACAACTGGTTCTAGGCCTCTCTGTCTTGACATGGCCATTGTTTCCCTACGTGGACCACATTCTGTTAGAGACAAATCTGCTAGATATAAGTGTGAGTGAATAGTAACATCTAGAATACGTAGACAAAAATAAAACTCAAAAAAGTAAACAAGATTTCAAATAGTAGAATCAAATGGACTCATAAAAGAAAAATGGTTCTCAAATGATAAAACACATGGTGCTGGTCTAACTGGATGTCTACATGTAGAAATATGCAAAGAGATCTATATTTATCACCTTCAAATCTCAAAACTCAAATCCAAGTGGATTAAAGACTTCAACATAAAACCCAGACACACTAAATCTGTTAGAAGAAACAGTGGGGATGAGCCTTGAGCTTGTTGGCACAAGAGACAACTTGCTGAACAGAACATCAGTAGCTCAGGCTCTAAGATTAACAATTAACAAATAAGACTTCATAAAACCTAGAAGCTTCTGTAAGGCAAAGGACACTGTCAACAAAACAAAACAACAGCCTACAGCACGGGCAAAGATCTTCACCAACACTACATCCAACAAAGGGCAAATATCCAAAATACATAAAGAACTCAAAAAATTAAACACCACCAGACAAAATAACCCAATTAAAAAATGAAGTACAGAGCTAAACAGAGAATTCTCAACAGAGGAATATCAAATGGCCAAGAAACATTTTTTAAGATGTTAAACATCCTTGGTCATCAGGGAAGTGAAAAATCAAAACAGCTCTAAGATTCCATCTAACACCTATCAGAATGGCTAAAATAAAAAACTCAAGTTACAGCATAAGATGGCAAGGATATGGAGAAACGGAAACACTCCTCCATTGCTGATGGGAATGCAAACTTGTACAACCACTTTGGAAATCAATCTGGAGTTTTCTCAGAAAAGTGGGAATAGCGCTACCTTAAGTCCCAGCTATACCACTCCTGGGCATATACCTGAAAAATGTTCAGCCATACAACAAGGATATTTGCTCAGCAATGTTCATAACAGCTTTATTTGTAATAGCCAGAACCTGGAAACAACCTAGATGCCCCTCAACCGAAGGATAGGTAAAGAAACTGTGGTACTTTTTCACAAGGAAATTGTGAAACTATCAGACAAATGGATGGAACTAAAAACCATCATCCTGAATGAAGTAACCCAGATCCAGAAATACAGGCATGGTATATACTCACTTATAAGTGGATATTAGTCCAACATAGATGTCCTCTGAGAGAATCCACCCAGAGGGGGATCCAGACAAATACTGGGACTCAAACCCAGACTCTTGGCAGAGCACTGAGAGTTGTATGAAAGAGTGGGAGACATGGAAAGACCAGGAGGGGTCAGAGGCCTCACAGGGAGACTATCAAGACAGGCTAATCTGGACACAGGGGGCCTTTGAAAACTGATGCACATATCAAGGTCAATGCAAGCAGAGAAGCTAGAACCCCTGTTCAGATGTAGCCTATGGACAGCTAATTCTCCACTTGGGGAGGTGGACCCTGAAGGGACTGCCTCAGACCCTCTGACATGCACTCTGGTGCCCATAATTTGATCACTTCCCCATAGCAGGGTGGCCTTGTAGGCAAACAGAGGAAGGCGATGCAGGCTATCCTGATGAGACCTGATGGACTGTGGCCAGATTATAGGGGAAGAGGACCCGCCTTGTCTGAAGTCTGAAGAAAGGGAATCGGGAAGAAAAGGGAGGAAGGGTGGGAACAGGAAGATAAAAGCAAGGGGATAACAATCAGGATGTAATGTGAATGGATTATAATAAATAAAAAAAAATCCATTAAAAAAGAAATTTTTTTTTAAAATTCAACCTCACTCTCAGAGAAATTTAAATTCAAAATGCACTAATGTTGTATGGTTTTGGCTTCTTTGTCAAAAATCAAGTGACTGTAGGTGTGTTTATTTCTGGGTCTTGGATTCAATTCCACTGATCTATGTGTCTGCTTCTATGATAGTGCCATGCAGTTTTTATTACTATTGCTGTGTAGTACACCTTGAAGTCAGTGATGGAGATTCCTCCAGAAGTTCTTTTATTGTACAAAATTGGTTTAGATATTCTGGTGGTTTTTTCCATATAAAGTTGAGCATTGTTCTTTCACGCTCTGTAAAAGAATTGTGTTGGGATTTTGATGGGAATTGCATTGAATCTGTAGATTGCTTTTGGTAAGATGGCCATTTTTACCACGTTGATACTACTGATCCATGAGCATGAGAGATTGTTCCATTTTACAATGTCTTGTTCAAGTTCTTTCTTCAGAGGCTTGAAGTTCTTGCCTGGCCCACCTTGAGACCCACCCCATGGGAGAGAGCCAACCTCTGACAACATTAAAGATACTCTGCTATGTTTACAGGCAGGAGCCTAGCATAACTGTCCTCTGAGAGGCTCCACCCAGGAGCTGATTGAATCAGATCCTGAAACTCACAGCCAAACATTAGGCAAAGCTTGGGAGTCTTGTGAAACAGTTGAGGGAAGATAGAAGGACCCAGGCGTGGACAGAAGACCAACAGAGTCAACCCACCTAGACCCATGGGGGCTTACAGAGATGGAAGCACCAACCAAAGAGCATGCATGGATTGGATCTACGCTTCCTACATGTGGGCCCCTACTAAGTTGAGCAGATGGTAGCTATGACATATACTCTGTTGCCTGCTTTCCATCACTTCAATGGGGCTGCCTTGCCTGGCCTCAGTGGATGAGGATGAGCTCAGTCCTCATGCAACTTGATGTGCTGAAGTGAGTTGGAGGTGATAGCTCCCTTTCTCTGAGAAGAAGGGAAGGGAGATTTGGGGAAGAGGGTAGGAGGTTGGAGCCAGGAGGACAGGAGAGAGGGGCTACCATTGGGATGTAAAGTGAATATATTAATTAAAATAAATTAAAAAAAATAAATGATTAGCTATACAAGGTGCACCTGTTTCTTAGAAAAACCTGGATGTAAAAAACCTCTTGAAAAAAAAACTCTTGCTTTGAACACATAATGTACATTTGAAATAAGAAAAAGTAACCTTCTATTTTGAACTCATAATGAGCTTATAGATAAAACCACTGCTTTAAACTTATAATAAAAATGTTTAGCTAGATACAGTTTTAATGAAAGAATGTGCAATCAACAATCCTACTGTGACTCCATTTATGTGTAATCATTTTATCTATAAAAAATAATGCACTAATGTTGTATCTTACCCAAGTCAGAATGGCAGTCATTGAGAATGGAAAAAGAATTAGTTCTAATGAAGATATGAACAAGGGAACTCTTAATATTGCCAGTGGGGATGTAAATTAGTTCTGCCATAGTGGAAGTCAGTTGGAGGCTCTTCAAAATATTAAAAATATATCTAACGTATGACCACGAGGAATGGAAGGTGAGAAGTGAACAGGGGGTTACACTCAATGTATAGGTATGCTTATACAAAAAATGTCTTTATGTAGCACAACGCTATGTGCAATGAACACATATAATGAAAATTTTAAAACTAAATAAAATTGACTTGTTTTAGTTAACCCATTTAGTAAGGACATCCTGAAATCCATTGAAAACATATAGAGCTGTCATTCTTATTATATTTAGTAATAAGTGTGTGTTCATGTATGAGTGTATGTGTATGTGTGTGTTCCTCTGGAATGATAAAACCCACCAATCATAGCTACTAAAAAAGCACTCTGAATGAAGCTGAGTGCTAAGGTCTGAAGATATAAAGACGATGGAAGTGCATGTATTAGCATTTAATTATACGGTAAAGAAATATAACCTTAAATTTTACTCAGCATATAAAAGCATTCGTTGTTTTGAAATCTTTATGACACACTAGCTCAGGGTCCAGCTGCACAGCAGAAAGCATGGAGTAGAGATTCCTACCGTTGAGTCTACAGGCCTGCTTCTCCTGTTCTGCTATTACAATGGTCATCAGTGTTGAAAATAGGGTTCAGTGAGATGTCAGTGCCAAAGGCACCTCAGTACTAGGCATATGTGCGTCATGTCTTTCTCAAATTGCCAATGCAGATCATGTTATTTATCCTTTATTTATCCTGGATTTTTGTAGTCGTCTAACATTGCTAGCTCTCTTTGGTAGCATCACATAGCTCATTCTAGAATGTATTTCTTATATGAACATTGAGGAAAAATAGGACTCAAAAGGAACAAGAATCATACATAACATATGCAGTGTTTTCCATGTCCTGGAATAATATAGCAATCACACAGAGAATCTCACTTCATCTCATTTTATAATGCCTCTAGGTATTAAAATGTTTAATCTGCAAAAGTATTTTAGACAAAGAATTTAAATATATTTTGCCCTTTCTGATGCATGTTTTATGTGGAATCTGTTCATTTCTGGTTTTCTCATTTGTAGAGTTGGTGAATTTAGCACGTAAATTTGGTTTCTTGAATCCCGTTCTTGTTTCATTTAGTTACCTAAAAAGTCAGAGAGAAAAAAAAGATCACTGCATAAAATACCTGATATCCTCAATAAAAATTAATCAAATTAAAAGTCACTCCACTGAAGAGTATATGATACTTTTCAACAAGTTCAACACTGCTCCATTTATAAAACTGTAGACAAATAACCTTTGAATTAATTGAACAAAATTCATCCTAATAAAAACCAAATCCAGTCAAAAACAAAGATCTGAACACTGGGGCCCAGAATAACAGCAGCTATTGCCATTTGAGAATTCTACTTTTCTCCCTCCGGGTGGTGGTTCTACCACCCACTATCAGACCTTATGCATGTAAGCCCAGCAAGCTCCCTTAAAATTGAAAAGGAGAAGCAAGATAATGCATCTTATTAAGTTCTGTAGGTTTTGAGAATTATGATTTCTTTTCACTATCATAGAATCCAATCATTTTCTGAGTTCTTTAGGACAAGGATAGACATATACAGGAAAAGGAAAGGAGAGCATTAAGAGATTAACCATTAGCTAAACAACGCATAACTCAAGAGTAAATTTTGATATTTCTTTGTCATTATAAACTTCTACACCCATTCCTTCTTCACAAAGATATTGTGTGTATAAAGTTTTAAATGAACATCAGATATCTCATTGTGCGTATAACATATTTAAAAAACCAACATGTGATTCAGTGCTCAAATATCCAAAGTTCAGAAAATGGAAGTATCATTATTTATTTTGCTTAGATAGAAAAACCTAAGATTTGTAGATGCTTTCTTCATACAGTATTTCCAGCTCATCAGCCAGCACCGTGATCCCTCGCCTCAGACGTTTGGATGGCCCTACACTCAGAAGTGTTGGTCTTGTCAGGTCTTGCCTGTTTCATTGCTATCAGTCTGGCTCAAACCACTCTCCCATCACATGGGCTTTTGTGTGCACTGCTCACCAGCTGGCTTTTGTTCCATCTCTCCAATTGCACTCCTAAATTTTGGCAATCTTCTGCTTAAGAAATCTTCTCACAGTACAACAAGAGCAAAGTCTAGCTGCTCTATCACCACTGGATCTTTCCCGTCTTCATTTATAGGCAGAACTCCCATCACCTTATACTCTATTTATTTCTGGCCCTGCTGCTCATCAGTACCTTAATATCCTTCCACTGGATATGCTCCTATTAGTCTCTGGGGCTGCCATACCTATATACTACAGATTAATTTAGAATAAGTTATAAAATCAATTATGAAATCAAGAGATTTGGTTTATTCCAAAGACTCTGGTTTGCAGATGGCTGCTCTCTTGGATCCTCAAGTGGTCTTCTGCTCCCATGTATGTAACAGGTATACTTTTAAAATAAGAACATGCATCATAGTCAATTAGGGACTACCTATCCATGTATATCCATGTACTTGGCCTTAATCACCCCTTCAAAGACGTTGAACCTAAATTCACCCAGATGAATTTGAGAGGGCCTAATCCAGTCCAAAACAATGGTTTTTTTTTTCCTGTGCTTGAACAGACATTTCCTAAGAACTAATATAGTTCAAACTTTGTGTAGTCCAGAGATGTCATCTCATCAAGCAGCCTAACTTTTCCAGCACTCCATAACAGCACACATCTTCTCTCTGTTCTCTTTCTTCTCTTACTTTAGTCTCTCCTTCAAGCAACTCATCAATTTGTAGCACTCCAAGATATATATTTTTAAGGTTTTCGTTGTTTGTTCATCCCACAAACATCACAGAATCACTTGTGCATGCACACACACACACACACACTCACATGCCTGTTTTATAAGAGTAGGATTTCAGTGTCTTATTTATTGATGTAACCAGTGTGAAGAATTTTACTAGCAATACTATAGGAGGCCAACAAATATTTACTTAATCAATGAATCATACTTTATACATTTTTGCAGAAATATCTGTGAGATTTTTCTAAGTGCATGGAAACACTCAGTAAAAAAATTAGATAATTACTTAACCTAAACCATGAAAAAAAACATGAGCATGGAAATATGTTAGTGCTTGTTGATAACTATTTACTAATGGCTAGGTAAGAAACTCTTTAACCTGGATGTTTTTCCATGATGGATGAAGTGCATTAGTCATTTTCTGTTAAGGGTTATCTTGTTTCCCCAAAGAGCTGAGATGTACGTCATTGATGGATTAAGAGCTCCTCAAGTCTAGTACTCCAGTAATGTTAAACGTCATGCCTGGGACAGTCTCCCACAACAAAGAATCATGCAGCCTAAAATATCAATAGTGAAAACCTGAAAACCTATGCCCCGAGAATGCTATGATAAAAATAGCAGAGAATCTTTAACTATCTCATACAATGATGTTTTTTGCATAAGTGTTAGGTCTCATATTATAAAATACACCTTTAAAGAAACTCTTCTCTTAGGCATCTCAGACAAAATTCCAAATTAATAAAGTCTCTCCTACTACTAAAAATTAAAATTAATTTTCTATTTCTCTGATAATTTCATTCATGAAAAATTTTTAATTATTTTTACTCAAAATTTTCCCTCCCTTTTCCCCCTCACTCATGCTGAACTCCTTCTTTCCAACAACTGTCCCTCTTACTTTCCTGCCTTTTGGGTTTGCTTGTTTAGTTGTTGTTGTTGTTGTTGTTGTTGTTGTTGTTGTTGTTGTTGTTGTTTGTGTGATTTGTGACCCCCTGAGATGCTTGCATGAGCAAGGATGTGGCTTATTGACTGGACCACAGGCAACTTAGCCATGGTCACACCACTAAAGAATATTCCTTCTCCTCCCCCTAGAAACCATTAACTCCCCATAGCTCTTCAGGGAGCTATGGGGCCTGATGAGGTCTTCCCCACCCATGAGGGAATGGTTTTGAGTCCCATGTTAGATAGGTAACCCCAGCCTCCTCTGAGTTGGGAGCTATGAGGATTTTAGAGGTTGTTTCCTTGCATGTTTGCTTATTTTTGACAGTTTCCTGTTTTATAGCTCATTGCCCTAGAACCCCTCACAATTCTCCTCCTTCATCCTCTGGAGTGCTGGGGTTGCAGACTGAGCTACCCAGCCAGGTTCAACTTGCTCTTAAGTTTTCCCTTTATGTCTCACTCTCCTTTCATCCCTCCTGCTCTCTGTCCTTGTGGGCCCATGTAGTCCATCACATCCCCACTAGTCCCACAGTCCAGGCTCCCAGTTTTCACTGCATACAATTCTGGGTTCTGCCCTCATCTTGTCTCTGGCTCAGTTTGTCCAACATGCCTTGTCACTAACATCAGCCAACTCAAAATACCAGAAAGCTGTGAGCAAAACATGAAAAGGCTGTTATGGGAAAACCCTAAAGTTTTGCATTTAATGTTCTTCCTTTTTAGTAGATTTTATTTTAAATATAATTGTGTCACTTTCAACCCTCCAATATCCTCCCAACTATCAAATTGGAACTCTCTTTTTCTCTGATAATTATTGACCACTTTGTATTGACCTTATCTTGAGAGAGGTCAATTCATTCATATTTTACAAGGACAAAATCGAGAGTGAGCTATCCAAGAATCAGGTTGAAGAAATGAAAAGTTCTGTTGACTCTCTCTCATGCTTCAACATGCTCCAATCCCAACGAGCTAAAGCCTACACCAGCTGGTAAGCAAACTTAGAAATACACAAGAAATTGTTCAGGATGTTGAGTGACTGAAAGTAATTTTAATTGGCAGATTCTATTTTCACAGGAACAAATAAGTGACCTGAAATTTCAAAGCCATGTTAATGTGAAGCAACTAATGAAAGGTGATATGTGCAACAGAAAACATATAATAATCCCCTAAACTCAGTAAAAATATAATAACCCCCTAAAATGTGACAACTGCCCCTCAAAAACCTAAAAGTAAATAAATAAAAATAAAACCACTACTCTATAGAAGCAAAAAGAACCGAAGATACTGAATTGAAATTACAGGATTTGGGGGACTAAATTAGGCCAACTATGGGAGAATTTTATGATATTTTGACAAAATAAATACTGAGTTGTGACCAATGTGTTTCTGATTACTAAAAATATACAGGCAGAGATGAGAGGTTGCTTCTCAGAGATTCTGCAGGATTTCTTAATCAGGATATAAAGAGGAGTGACCTGATTTGTAGTCTATCATTCTAGAGGACTGTATAATTAAGTAAAGACCTTTGTAAAAAGAAAAATAAGTGTCTTAACTTGACCTCATAATAAAAATGCTACTTCTGTCATATAAACATAGTTTATTTTACACATTATGGTTTCAATACATAAAATGTTTAGTATAAAATACTTTGCTATATATCTTTTGATTTTCATTTAAATTTTCCTAAGTATATTTTTCATTCAGGTCTAAAATTCTCTTTAACCTATTTTTTTTATTTAAGAGCTATTAAATAATAATATAAGAAATCAATTCATTAGATCATAAGAGGTATACCTCAAGTTCTAGCCTCTAATGACTCTATCCTCTCTTTAGTTTAGAAGTCTGTGGATCTTACCAAGAACGGTTTCCCCCACACGTAATCACAGTACTCAGAAGGCTGAGGCAAGAGGATTACCATGAGTTCCAAGCCAGTTTGGGCTACAGAAGAGCCTGCCTCAACAAATAACAATAACAAATGTAGGTCTCATTTTTATCATTCCTTAAGTTGGAGTTTGAACTAGCAACTCCTAATATTTCTCAGTTATTAATGTTTTTACCTGACTTGACATTACCAAGAGCCTGCTTCCTCCCTTTCCTGTTATTTCATGTGTTACTACTGACCTTTAAAGGCTTTGAGTATCATGGTGTTCCAATCAATAAATATCAAATGGCAAGCATTCTTAGGGTTAATCAGTCAGACAGTTTTCCATGATGAAATCAGAAAGAATGTTGGATATGAATAACAAAAAAAAGGCATAAGCCCATATCATATTTGTTCTTCTTGCAACCCAGAAGACCTGATGTTCCGCACCAGTTAACTGGGGGATTTATTTGCCAAGGGAAGACACTGTTCTGCAATATCGATGGAAGCCTAAAATGTCAAGCCACAGTGCTGATTAATATTGGTTAGAGCACTGATTGGTGCTTCATAGTTGGATTTCTTCAGTGCCACACCAATGTAACTAAAACCAGAAGACAGGCCAACTCAGTACGGTACGTCATAGGGAAGGCCTCCACCTTCTCCAGTAAAGAGAGACGGTTTTCTTCCATCAAAATAACTTTACAGCCTCAATTCCTCTGCATAGAATGTGGTGACTGTCTCCGTAAATAGGCTCCTGATATTCTCTGACACTGCTTCTACACAGACTGAAAACTTATGATCAAGTTAGAGTCTCAGTTTTTCCCTTCTCTTTATCCAGAAATTAAATAGCATCCTCGGTGTTATTTAAAACAACAGAATGGTGAGCACTGTCTGTGGCAACACATTGACTTTCAGTCAACAGCCACAGTGACCAATCTACATTGTCTACATTGTGTCGTTGGTGTAAATTGAGATTGAGAACTCACTCTGTTTAGAGTGTGATGCGAGCAGAGCCTGCCCTAGATAGAACACTGCACTAGACAGACAGTGCTGTGGAACCCCAAGATCCTGTGGCCTCCAACTTAGTCACCAGTGAGGAAGCCCAGCAAGGTGTAAAAAGATAGACCACAGGAAGATTATGAAATATATTTCCTGCCTGTATCCTACAAAGTTTTGTTTAGGCCATCTGTGACTTTCCATCAAAGTCACTGAAGACATGCCATCTCCAGCTCTCTCCCTCTTGGATTCTGTGGCAGCTTCCTTTTTCTGTCCCTCTGTAAGTTCACATGTGGCATCAGATCCCCTGGGACTACCTGTACTGCTGTAGGGGGTTTTGTTTTGTTTCTTTTTGTTTTCCTACTCTTTGTTAAATAAGATATCTCTAACCATCCTGAATGTGTCCTAATTTGAGTAAACCTTTTAATTTATATCTTGTCATGTATTTTGCAAAGTCCAATGCAGATATGTGCTCCTCAAAGAAGTGGCCTTTGGGCTTATCTTTTCAAAAAATGTATTTACACATGTTTACACATGTTCAGTGTTTATTGGTTATTCTCCTATAAAGCCTATACATTTATGTTGCTATTCAACTTCAGATTCACTAAGACAAATATGTGGTTATTTCATATCATCGTTGCTTTTTTTCGTACAGGATTTTCTCCCATGTTTGTGCATGAGCATATAAGTGAACCATGAACATATAAGTGTCTGAAAAGGCCAGAAGAGGGCATCAGAGTTACAGGCAGTTGCAAGCTTCTCAAAGTGGGTGTTTGGAACCCAACCCAGGTCTTCTATAAAAACAGCAAGTGCTCTTAACCATGGAGCTGCCTCCCCAGCCCCCCAACATTGCTCTTCTGTGTGAATCCTGATTGTTGCTCAGTTTTATTGGATTTAAAACAAATAGTCATCTTTCTATTCTCTTTTTTTCCCCATTCTCTTTTTTAATAATTTGTTTCCCAATGCCATACAGCATTAGCTCTTCATTTTTAAGTTTAAATTTTTAATACAGTCTCCATTTTATTGTTTACTTCTAAATGTATCAGTGTACATGCTTTATATGCCCTCTCTCTCTCTCTCTCTCTCTCTCTCTCTCTCTCTCTCTTTCTCTCTCTCTCTCTCTCTTTCTCTCTCTCTCATTTAAAAAGAACTTCCTTCTGGCCAAGTACATGCTTTGTGCCCAAACACTTGGAAAAGAAATATATTCTTTGCTTAAGGAATATAAATATATAAATCACATAGAAAATTATATCTTAAGTAACCAAGGTTTCTACAGAAATAATTATTTTTAGGCTAGTAAATTGATCTACTTTGAAAAATATTTAATAAAAAATTCATTATTACTGTTTATGAATGTATTGCCATACACATGCAATGTTATCAGAGGACAGAAGAGTATAGCAGAATCCCTGGAGCTGGAGTTATAAGTGGTTCTGAGCTGCCATGTGGGTGCTGGGAAGCCAGGTCCTCTGTAAGAACAGCAGGTGCTTTTAACCACTGAGCCATCTCTCCAGCCCCTGTTACTGTTGCTGTATAAAGATTTCTCTGGATTTCTAATGTTTCAACTCTGCATTTTATAAATGTGTTGGGTGAGGGTAATTTTATGACTCTTGTATCTCAACAATTTAGGTTTGTATTATTATACAAAATGCCTGGTTATTCTGTCTGTTTAAAAAAAGTAACTTAATAATATTTTCTCTGAATCTGTGTTATAATTCCAGTGTTTCTTTGGTTTGCCTTCCTTTATACTATCAATTTCTTTGTTGGGACAAGAGAAACAGGGAGACATGTAACTCATTTAAATCTTATATGATATTTTTTTTAGCAAACTCATACCTCTGTTTTCAACCCTGGACCACTTTCTGACTATGGCTCATCCCATCCATGCTTATCTCGGAGTCCAGTGCCATTGGTTTTACTTCTTCCATCTGGATGCATTTTTCCTACTCATTTACCTTGTTGATATTTTTCTTCCCTTGGTTTCATTGCTGTAACTAGATTGCTGTTCATTCACCTCCCCCTGTTATTTAAAGGTTCTGGTATAATTTTTCCATCCCTTAATAACTGCAATCTCTTTCCCTGCTCTTAATGAAACACACATGTCAGTATATTGTTCTGAAAACAAGACACCAACAACATTCCAATTTCCACCACCCACAATGCTCTAATTCTACATGCTGCCATACCTACATTAAATAAAAACGACGTAAAAACATTATTCATCTGCCATGCCAACTTTCCAGGTACCTACGTCCCACTCTCTTGTCTCCACATACGTTTGGTTTGCTAATATCATGTAGGGTTTCCCATGTCAAAACTTCCTTTATAAATGCCTTCTACTTCAAGATGGGGATCCATAAAGTGTTTTCCTAGACAACTGTGTAGCGTAATAATGATATAACAAGGTCCTGTCCCTGATGAATACCTGTTGGCAATTAATGGCTGCCGAAAGGGATAATCAGTCTTGTAAGGACAAGCCCCTGACAGGTTAACCAATCTCAAGCACATGCTCCTATGACACATGTTCACATGAGCAAAACGTTATGAACATATCGGAATACATTTATATATACATATGTAAGTATAAGCATGCATTCATAATGAAAGAAGAGACAGTGAATTTGAGAGGGAGTGGAGGAGGCACAGGAGCAGTCATAGGGAGGGAAAAAGAAGGGTGAAAATAATTTTAAAAATATATACTACTCATATAAAAATACAGTACTCATATAAAATTCTCAAATTAAAAAAAACATGAAAAAATGATGACATAGCACTTTCTGAGCAGATATTATATCACATGTTCTTTTCTGTATATTTTATACCTAATAATTGTCTCGCCTCATCACAACCATGACATGGGATAAGCTCAACAGTATTCCCAGTCTTTATTCAGCAGGTGAAGGAACTGGGGCAAAAGGGCTTAAGAGACTCGTCTAGTCTTATGCAGCATATGTGAGACATAGTCAGGAACTAAAGCCAGACGTGATGTGCTGATCGGACATGTGCTACACCTCCTGAAGGCCTGCCTGACTACTCTGGTAGTGTCCCTCTGCCTTTGTCCAGGTCTAAGCACCTGCTTGGGACAACTTGCTTAGTCATCATCTTTTTCCTTGCTTTTTTTCCCCCCTCCTGTGGGGAACTTGGACAGCAATCATTCAATTTTACCCTGACATGAGTTCAAAACCAGCTGTGCATAGGATTCTTATGCTATGAGCCTTTTTCTACACGATGTGTCTTATGATTTCCAAAACAGAGACATCATTACCCTCACATGCCTGAGAGACTCTGGGATGATAGAGAGGCTTCTTCCAGGAACTCAAGCTCAGAGATGTGGCAAAGCTTCCTGTTCCATAAATAACTCAACCACTAATAAGTGCTCCAAAGCTTTGAGAAACAAGAAACTGTCATCCCACATTATAGTCTATAAAAAAAGGCTGGACAGTAATCTTAATACACCCTATGAGAATTGCCATATAGGACAAAAACCCATTTGAAGGAAATCGGCACTTGTAGTTATAGACACCCCAATACAAACAAAAAAAATAATCTAGAAATTGTGATCATTGCTTTCAAACTATGACCTATCAAAATGCAACAATGCAGAGGTAGACCATTACCCAACCAGAATCATCAGTTTACTGTTAATTCTTAAAGAACAGTACTTGCGCTACTAAACTGTAAAATAAGTCACAGTAAGGAGTCAAAATTATATAATGAAAGAAAAATGATCCACAGAAGATCTGGCTGGTGATGAATGGTTATGTGGGAAGGCACCAAGGGAATGAGCACATGAACAATAGTACCTCTGAGCTAGGGGCAAATATAAATATTCTCATTAAAATGCAAACTCAATAAAGTTTAGTCTGTTTTTATGAAAATGCCTACACCTAGGCATGCAGTGGTGGGTAAGAAAAATGCCTGAAAGCTTTTAGCTAATTGCAACAAGCTATCTGTTAATGTATACTTTGTTGTCCACCTATGAATAGAATAACAAGATGTTGCCAATGTAAAGAACATACTGTTTTGTCCAAGAATAACACACAAAGATATCCCTCCTGTGATCGTACGCAGAGTATTCAAGAAAAGAGACCACTTTGTTTGGGGACTGGCTGTGTCTTCTCGGTAAGTCCAGGTCCTGATAAAAAGATATTTTTCCAGATGAAAAGAGTCTCAACAGAACATCATCATAAAATGCAAACTGTGCCTGTGAAATAGATGCTCTCTTGTCAGATCTGCAGTAGAAGATCATTCTGGGATCCACTGGACAAATGCAAATAAGGTCTGGGTCTCCCATGCGAGGGAAAACACTAAAAGGGTGGAATGGAAATGGCTAATTGAAAAAGCAGCTTTTAAAATAATAAATTACAGAAATGTAAACATGCATATGTGAATACACTTAACACAAAACAAATAGAGACATAGAAAGAATAGGCGTATGTGAAAAATGTCCACAGTCCATCAGGTCTCATCAGAATAGCTTTTATCTCCTTCCTCTGTGTGCCCAAAAGGCCACACGGCCAAGGAGCAGTGATCAAATTGTGGGCACCAGAGAGGCCTGGAGGAGGGAAATGGGGCAGAAGGGGAGGGATGGTGGGAACAAAAAGATAAGAGAGAGGTGATAACATTCAGGGTGTAATGTGAATAAATTACAATAAATAAAAAATTCAATTTAAAAAATGGCACACTTACTATATTCATCAGGGTATAACTTCAGTTCTATGACTGATATGAACACAATGCTTATTCATTTTATTTTCTCATTTTAACAAGGCATTTGTCCTCCATAGACTCTGTATTTGTGCAAATATGTTTATATATATATATATATATATATATATATATATATATATAGAGAGAGAGAGAGAGAGAGAGAGAGAGACAGAGAGGAAAAGAGAAAGAAGGGGATAAACATAAATAACAAAAGGCCAGAGGGTAGGTTGGAATGAGGGAGAAAGGAAATTGTAGAGATAAGAAGGGACTTCTGAGATGCCACATCAGGGGCAGCCAGATGGGAGAGGGTGGGGACGCAAGGACAAAGGGCTGCCATGTTCTGTGGTCACGGAGGCATTCTGGTGCATGGGGCAGATGCAGAGCATGGGAGAACCTTGCCTGTTTCAAATTACCATAAACTACCACAGAGGAAAATGTAACCCTGCCCATTTATGCTTAGCATGCCACACGACAAAACATGATATAACGGATTTCAAAAAGATTCAATTTTGAGAAGAATCCCCAAACAGATTAATTATACTTGCCTACAAATCACAGAGCCTGTTTACACACGTGGCAGTGACTCAGTGAGTGTGAGGCCACCATCCATTCGCCTCACAGGAACATCCAAAGTGATTAAAGTGGACTTATTCCTTATATCCTGTTCATACACTTGAATACAGATTAGTGATTTAGACTCTGAAACTTAGAACTGCAGTAAAAATCTAAGCCAAGGCTGGTAACTGGTGTAGTGGGTAAAGGTATTTGCTGCTCAACTTTGAGGATTGGAGTTCAATCCCTGGAATCCACCTGGAAGGACAGGACCGACTTTTACTTCCACATATTTTCTTCTGACCTCTACAAGAACACAGTGGTGTGTGTGTGTGTGTGTGTGTGTGTGTGTGTGTGTGTGTGTGTGTGTGTGTTAACAATAATAGTGTTAAAAATCCAAGCCAATATAAATCAATATTTACGTTTATATTATCCATGAAAGAGAGGTGTCTGGAAGAAACTTTCACACCCAGGTATGTTGGCACGCCCCCTGTGATACCAGTATTTGGGAGTCTTAAGAAAGAGGAGTAAATTCAAGGCCAACCTGTGCTATGCAACAAGACAAAAACTAAAAATAAAAATAAAAATAAATAAAAATGAAAACCCTAAATTCACAAACCTTTAAAAGTTTTATTAAAGCAGGTGTGGTAGTCTATAAAACTGCAGATGTTGCATTCAATTAAATCCTACCTGCCAACATTTGGGGTTAAAAAATTAGCTTATATCTAAATATGCCTCCAGATTAAGATTTTTTTCAAAGACAAATTTCATATCATATACCCCATCACACTCACTTGCCAGTACTCTCCAGTCTGTCCTCTCTCCCTTATGACATCCTCCTCCCCTCTCCCCACAAAAAAAGAAAAACAACAACAACCAAAAAACAAAAAAATCCAGTTTGTATTGTCCATACACTCACTGGAGAACAGTCAAATTTCCATTGACTAGTCCCTTAAATAAAACTGAGTCCTTCCATACCTGCACCTCCAGCCAGAACCCACCAACTGTGCAGAACTACTTTGTTTCACAGAAAGCCGCATTCAAGATGTTGGTGCTGACACATGGTTGGGTCATATCCAGAGCTCCTTATACACATAACTTCCGTCTAGCCTTCAAGATATTGATAAAGTTGTACATATTGTCAGTTAACTGAGTTGGTGCATTTATGTTGACCCACTAACTGATTCTAGAAACTGCTTTTGTAGTTGTGTAACAACATGCCAGGGTTCCAATAACACATTAATAGCCTTGCAACCAATTTAAGAATAAGAATACAAATTACATATACTGTTAAAAATATAGATTATCAATACAGATTATACAGAGAGGTGAGAGAAAAGGAGATAAAGAATGAGATATAAATGTGTGTGTGTGTGTGTGTGTGTGTGTGAGAGAGAGAGAGAGAGAGAGAGAGAGAGAGAGAGAGAGAGAGAGAGAGAGAGAGAGAGAATAAATATTTTCACTGCACCCAAGCCTTCAACCACCAGAGTTTGGACAGCAGAAGAAAGTGGACTTTATGCCATCTTGGCCAGTTTTTCTCTTGAATCTTCAAATTTTATCTCTGTGGCATGTCTTAAAGCAACAATTTCAACTTACTGTTTTTGTTTGTGCAACACAGCTATCTTGGTCTGCTATATGGAAAATTATCCAAACAAAAAAATAATGTTAGCTCCAAAGAATTTCAGTTCTCTTTCAAGTTAGTCATTACTTGTCAAAAATTGTATCAGCACAATAAAGGCCTCTTTCTTTTTGTGCATGAAATTTTTCCAAAGGCATTCAAGTAAATACTGTTCTAATGAAACTCTGGCAATAATGTCAGGAAGTAGCAAAGCCTTCCAGGCTGGCTGACATTTTGTTTTCCAGGAAGCATGAACGATAAATGGTTGGAATGCATTTTAGGATGAGGGATCCGAGCAGCATGCTCATACAAAGAGAAGATAACTTTTCCAGTTCCCTAACATCCTAGGTACACGAGAGCCCATGGGCAGAGCTGGCAGCCTGTCTGATTATCTTCCTGCCTGCAGCAAAGTTGAATAGATTGTGTTCTGCCCCCAATTAGCAACTCTTTCCCATTCATGGTTAGTCTGAATAATTTCACCTAGCCACAACTGCCCTTGCCAAAAATGAGTGCAGGCACACCCTTGAATGCTTAAAATGGATACACTTAGACATTTCAGGAGTTTGGTCTTCTAATGTGTCAGAAATTCCTGCTGTTGGCCTTCTGTTCAACTTCTATATAAACTATACCTGTAGCTTTTCAAGATGTCACAGTGTTAATGTGTCTGGAATAGCTACTTCTTCTGTACACGGATTAGTTGGCAGTTTTAAATCAGGGGCTTCTTTTTGAATGAAGTCAAGTGTCTCCTAAAAGTAAGCTTAGGAGAAGCATTTAGAGATGAACTTGACCATAAAAAAAAAAATTGTCCAACCTTTCTCCCTCTCTCCCTTTCCTTTTTCTTTTTTCTTTTTTCTCTTTCTGTGGTAACTGTTTATTGTCATGGACTTTGACTGGTTGGCATTTTCCCCCAAGGCCTGAAAAATGGTGTTTTGTATTAAATGTGATTACAATCAGCAAAGGGCAGGCCCCCACACTCACTGAACATGGTTGGCATGTGGGGTTGTGGAAAAGCCAGCTTGTCTATGCCAAGATGAGGTTTCCTCCTTCCTCATCAAATAAGGGTGGGATATGTTTGAAGCCCACTAAAACCTCTCAACATATTCGCTCACCTCTCCTGTCCATCCATTATCTTCTCCTTATGATTTGCTTCCCCCAAATTGACAGAACCATGTACCAACTAGCCTCATAAAACACTGAATAAACTGTGACCGGGCTTAAGCTAGGGCAAAGTGCAGCCTGGTACAATGCAGTTTCCCTCTGCTCCTGGAGCCCAGAGGGAGCAATTCCAGTGAATGGAAATTAGCCTGTGTTAAGTACACTCAATGGCTGTGGAAGTCACTAGTTACTCTTGGGTTTTTATTCCCAACAACACTCTAAATACTGTTGGTAGTTGATAAAGATTCTGTGTTGTATTCTTATGGAGACAATTTCCATTTTCAGCATCCAGCATACTAAAGTCCTAAAGGAAAACCTGGCTAAACCTAGTTCTTCTAGAATAACTGAGGAATTCTACATATTGGAAATAAGGTGAGGCTATACAGACGTAGTACTATATATTAACTAGATTCCTCAAAACTAGATTCCCTAATGAAAGAACATTATACTAAAGTGGATTACAGAATACAGCATAGCAGGAAGGGAAGGCAAGAGTTTTCAGTAAAAAGTATTAAGAAGATCTAGGACTATACTAAGGGTGGTGAGAAATAGCCTGATATGTGCCGCCACCTGAAGCCATGGTTAAGGTCCTACTCCATGCTGCTGCTGAGGGCATTGTCTGGGTCAATGGCCCTGAAGCAGCAGAGGTCTGAGTCAATGTCCAAAGCCCAACTACCAAAGACTATGCAGATGGATGCCACCTGGGACCATCTTAATGGCCAAGGGCTGTACGGAATTGGTCTCACCCCTCACCAGCTGTAGCACTTGGGAGACCCACCCCACCCCTTGCCTAGGCAGTGTGGGACAGCTGGCCCTGATGGCATGGGCGTAGGTGAGTCAGCACCAAAGGCATGAACATGAAGGAGCTGGCCCCCTGCCTCTTGCCAGAGTGATTTGGGAGAGCCAGTCCTGCTTCTTACCAGCTGCATCACTCTGGAGATCAGGCTGCATCTCACCTGGGTATCATGGCAGAGAGCTACTGACAGCATGAGATCATAAAAACTAGCCCTGCCCCTAGCCATGGCAGTACTGGAGAGTTTGCCCTGGTCCCTGACCCTTGCTGACAACAAGTAGGAGAGCTATCCCTGGCCCCTCACCTTGGCAAAGCAGGAGAGTTGGCCCTGGTAATGCTAGCAGGCTGAATAGCACAGCCACCACCCAGGCCCAGATCCAGGGCTTTGAGTTGGCGCAGTTGAACATCTACCCCATCTAAGAATTGCAGGAGTGTATGAAGATGCCAGTCCTGCAGAACCAAAGCTGCAGGAACTCTATGATATGGGTCAAAAACAAGAAATCTAAGAGAAGATCTGGTGAGGATCCAGTGTTGATGGTATAGCAGAAGCCAGAGGCCCCAAACCATACCAATGACTCACTGCAATGAACATTTGCAAATAAAACTATTTGGGGAAAAGTGTAGACTGTGTGACTCTGGGAGGAGTGCTGAGAGTGGTATGGGAGAGTGGGGCCATGTTAGGACCCAGAGGGTTCAGAAGCCCCACGGGGAGACCATCAAATCCTGTGGGTCTGGAGAGGGGGGCGCTGCACAAACTGTTGCACCAACCAAGGACAATGCACGCCTGTGAACCTAGACCCCATGTTCAGATATAGCCAATAGATAGCTCATTCTCCACAGTTGTGGGGTTAGTGGGGACTGCCTCTGACATGAACTCTGGTAGCCCTATTTAATCACTTCCCTTTGGTGGGGAGGTCTGGTAGGGCACACAGAGGAAGGAGATGCAGGTTATCCAGGTGAGACCTGATAGGCTGTGGTCATATGGTAGGGGACTAGTTCCTCTTCTGTCAGAGGGCTAGGGGACGGGAATAGGGTGGAAGAGGGAGGGAGGAGGAGGAGGAAAGGGTTTATTTGGCTCACACTTCTACATCATTGAAGGAAGTGAAGACAGTAACTCAAACAAGACAGGAATCTGGAGGCAGAAGCAGATGAGGAGCCCATGGAGGAATGCTGCTAACTGGCTTGCTCACATGGCTGGGTCAGCCTGCTTTCATGTAGAACCCAAGACCACCAGCCCAGGAATGGCACCACCCACAATGTGCTGGACCCTCCCCTATCAATCACTAATTATAAATTATAAACTAATAATAAAATGTCCTACAGTCTTGCCTATAGCACAATTTTATGGAGGCATTCTCTCAGTCGAGGTAACCTCCTCTCAGACCACTCTCTAGCTTGCGTCAGGTAGACATAAAACTAGTCAGCACACCCACTGAGAAGGCTCAGTAGGAGAAAGCATTTGCTACACAAGCCTTGCATTCTAAGCTTGATGCCCAAGACCCATGTGAAGGAAAAACTCTTCTCTAACTGTTACACATGTACACTCATAGACACATCAAGCACACACGGATAAATATGCATGCATACACACACATGCACACACACATGAGAATAAGAATAAACTTTTTTAACTTTAAGATTTTTAATTCTAATATTTAAAAATGATTTTGTTTATAATCTCTCAAAGCATTAGCCTGAAAACTCTGCCCTTCCTCAACTCTCTCAGGGAACATAGAAATAATCTGTGGTGCAGCATAGTGCTTACCAAGGTGACTCTTAGGCCCATTTTAAATTCTTGTGGAGTGTGAGTCGGTATTTCCTGCTGAAGTACTCGTGTGTGTGTGTGTGTGTGTGTGTGTGTGTGTGTGTGTGTGTACAGTCTGTTGCCTTGATAAACATCACTGAATATAGACAGAATAAAAGAGACCCACAGAAAGATTTTTTTCTTCATTATTCAAAATATCTTCAGAAACCAGATATTTCAGAGTCAGCCATGAAATAATGCATTTCAAAGTAAAAAAGAAAGCTAAAATAAATGCAAGGAGTAAAGAAAAAAGGAATAAAGAATTCTATATCCTGGATTACGTGTAACTGTGATGTCTGTATATTTATACATAATTATTCCCTTGGATTTCAAAACTTAAAGGGCAAAAGAAAAATTCACAGAAAACATGATAATTTTTATCAGCTACAAAGCTGACAAAAAGGTTAATATTAGGTAAATACAAAGAACTCAAAAAACAGTCAAGGAAGCAAATGACCCAATTTAAACATAGGCTACAG
Organism: Acomys percivali; assembly: GCA_907169655.1. NCBI lineage: Eukaryota > Metazoa > Chordata > Mammalia > Rodentia > Muridae > Acomys > Acomys percivali. The sequence continues at coordinate 39,692,348 of OU015755.1, read as the reverse complement.
ATCTGAACAGAGACTTCTCAGTAGAAGAAATAAAAATGGTTACGAACTAAGATGTTCATTATCCCTAGTAACTAGGGAAATGTCAATTAAACTTCTTTAAGGCTTCACCTCATACAGTAAGAGTGACTAAGAGCAATGAAACAACTGATAACAAATGGTGGTGAGGTGGAGAAAAAAGAACCTTCCTTTACTGTAGGTGGTAATGTAAGTTGGTGAAGCCATTCTGGACATCGGTATAGAGAATCTTTAAAAACTAAATATAAATCTACCTTTTGGCCAGCTATACCACTCCTTAGGACATGCCTAAAGAACTCAGCGTCCTACTCTACAGATATCTGCTTAGGCATGTTCATTGTTGCTCTACTCACAACAGCTAGGAAAGAGAACCACCTAAATGGCCTTCAACAGATGACTAGGTAATGAGAATGAAGTATATAAACAGTATAGAATATTATTCATCTGTGAAGAAAAATGAAATTATGAAATTTCCAGATAAATGAATTGGCCTAGAAAAATAATATGCTGAGTGAGGTAGTCTAGGCCCAGAAATACAAACAGCACAAGTTCTCTCTCATCTGTAATTCCTAGAGACAAATCCTCAGACATGAGTATATAACACAGAGTAAAGGACAGAAACCAGGGAGACATAAAGAGACTGCAGGGAGAAAGAGAGCTAGTGATGGGAATAACAGGACACTAGTGATACAAAATGGGGAAACAGGATAACTAGGAGAGGGCCCCAACTGGAGAGGAGGGAGGGAGGGAGGGAGAGAGAGACAGAGAGAGACAGAGAGAGAGGGACAAGAGGTAACACAAAGGTTGTTCGATAAAGCCTCAAGCAATCACATTATTTTATATTTACCTATAATCATACATGATTCATATAAGTGTATTGTATATATATAATATATATATACTTAAATACATATATATTTGTAAATAATATAATATGTTCACATTTAACATTTTATATATATATATATAAATGAAAATTAGGGCCATGGGCTGACAATGCTTCCCACAAGAAGTATAGATTAACAAAACCTTAACTCCAGGCACAAGAAACTCTCATTTCAAATGCTTGGTCCCAGTAGTTCAGGTGACTTCGCAAACAGTATAGATTATTGATCTAGCAGTTGGTTAACTGTCAGGCTTTGAGAATGGGTCCCTATTGCTGAAAACAGCACACACTCAGGACAGGGACTCAGATATTCAAGCTGGATCTAAAATTTTATTCTCATACTCTCAGGTAAGTGTAGTTATACCCTCGCATCAAAGAAGCCTCTCTTTATAGCAAATGGAAATCATGCCAAAAAATCACAACTGAACACAATGCAGAGATAAGCAGGTGGTGGAAAGCCCAGCCCCAGTAGATACATCTTCATCACAACTCCTGTGTCTATCTATGGCTCAGGGAACATCACAGAAGAGAGGGTGAATAGATTTTTGGATCCACAGGCAAGGCACTGACAGTAGTAGGAGTGGAAAGCCTAGCTTGCGATGGATGTATTACTTAAGTAAGGGAAGACATGTTTCAATATTCCTTGTATCAGGTTTGCTTCTAGATCTTTGATATTTTCCTATAGTAGCAGATACATGACACTGTTAAACACTTGTTTTTATTTGTGCTTGTTTTCTTTTATTGTGTGTGGATGCTTTTCCTACCCATTTCAATATATCTGTATATCAAAATTTCTATTTTTTACAGTCCTTCAATCAACATTGAGTGAATTGAAGGGAAAAACATTGTAAGATCCAGAATATCAGGAAGGCTGCTCTGAAACAGTCTTCCCTGGAAATGACTCCATAAACAAGATTGGAACAATGTCAATATTAACTGATATTTTAATGTGAAGGGAGAAATTTTTCGCACAGTCCTACCCTTAGAGAGAGAACTACAACTAATGACTGCTGGAAGAAGGAGAATTAGCCTTTCTTAGGGACGAGTCCCCCATCCGATCCTATTCATTGTCCAATTCAGGGTGCTTAACCTTGACACAATATACTCTCCAATAACAAAAACACACTTGAGGGGCTGTGTGTGTGTATACATACATACAAACATGCATACAAATACATATATATGTTATAGGTTCATAACATATATATATATTTATTTATAGCAATCATAGTCAAAGAAAAAGAGACTTTCAACTTAAGAGTGGAGGGAACACGGAGGGGTTTGAGAGAGGGTAACTGGGAGGGAGAAGGGGGGGAAGAAAGTGATGTAATTCTATTTCAACTAAAATGTGCCTATCGTTTAAAAAAACAAAGAATATTTGGAGCATGAAAATTTGAGTGAAGCTGAGCTTGAATCATGGATATAGATTTCATTTTAATAAACAATAACCCCAGAGAAATGCTGGCATATGGTGCATTTTGATCACTTTACCTCTAAAGTATTTAAATGTGTACTTTCTACTAATTATAGACACTATGTCCACAGATAAAATACAGAAACACAGGGATTAACACATAATCATCTGCCCTTGTGATGTTTGCACACAAAAAAACAAACGCTAAAACTTCCAGCCCCAAAATGCTGTGAGTATAGTATGTGTTATCCTGCCTCTAAATTAAAAGACTAATGAAAATCACACATGTGATAATGAAAGTTAGATCCAAAGAGAGCCTTAAGAAGAGTCTCAGTGCAGGATTCTGTTTATAAGCTTATTTCTTCACATACAAATGGCAACATTAATTCTTCATGTCTTAGCAAAAAAGTACGTGGTATGCGTTTCAAAACCCCATGCAGATTTTTCTGCTCACAGAATTCTCGTTTCCACGATTCTCCTCATAAAAATTATTGGATGCATCACAGTTACCGAAAGGAGAAAAATCAGCCCTGAGCACAATTTCTATATTCTGAATCATAAGAGGATCAACTAGCAAAAATAAACGCAGTGTGTGGAGTACCAGAAATATCAGGGGAGAAGATGCCAACTGGGGAGAGTTTGGATGAAGGGTATCCAAAAAACTTACATTCAGGCAAATTTAGCAGATAATTCTCATTCCCTGATTTCAATTTTTAAAGTGTAAAATAAGTGGAAACATGTCATACAGTGGCATTTGCTCCATCTTCCATCATGAGAGACATTACAGAGAAGTCTATTTCCAGAGACAAGACATGGAATGTAGATTAAGTCTTGAAATTTTTCCCTCAATAAATGAAAATTTATATATGTGTGTTTAATTGTTAAACTGGATAGTTATATGAAAAAAGGAAACTACATCTTTATCACTCACCCTGTGCAAAACTCAACTCCAAATATTCAACAAAACTCAACAAAAGAACTGATGCCATGAATCTGACAGAGGACAAACTAAGGAATATGATTGAGCTCACTGGATAGGAGAAGGCTTTCTGAACAGGTGGCTCAAACACTGAGTCTGACAATTAACACACGGTATCTCATGAAACCAAAATGCTTCTGTATAGCACAGGGCATCATCATGTGACTGAAAAAGCAAACTACAGACTGTGAAAATATTTACCATCTATACATCTGACCGAAGGTTATTATCTAGAATATACAAAGAACTCAATAAATGAAACATCAAGAAATTAACCCAATTAAAATGGAGCAAAGAACTGAATAGAGAGTTCTTAAAAAGAATCAATATGAATGGCTGGGAAACATTTACAAACATTTACAAATTTTTAACAATCTTCAGCCATCAGGTAAGTGCAAACTGAAACTACTTTAAGGTTTCCCCTTACCCCAGGAAGAATGGCTAAAACAAAACAATAACAAAAAAAAAATCCACAACAAATACTGGCATGGATGTGGGGAAGGAGCATGATATTCTCTGGTGATGAGAGTCCAACCTAGTTCAGTCACTGTAGAAATCAGTGTGGTTGTTCCTCAGAAAGCTAGATATAGATCTACCACAGGATTCATCCATATCTGTCTCAGACACATGGGCAAGGAACTGCATATTCTATTATATGAGCAGCTGCTCACTCAAGTTCACCATGGCTCTATTTATAATAGCCAGAAAGTGTAAACACAGTATATGTCATCAGCAAATATGTAGATAGTGAAAATGAGGTATATTTACACAATAAAATATCATCCAGACGTTAAGATTAATGAAATTCACAGATAAGTAGAAGGAACTAAAAACAATCATTCAGAGTGAGGTACCCCAGGCTCAGAAAGACAAAACCTGAATGTTTTCTCTCATTTTTGTGTGTTTGAATCTTCAGATATGTGTATTTCATTTAGCTGATCCATAGTGGCTGGGTATTACTGAGGGGTAATAGGTGGGCTTTTAGGGGAAGGGAGATAGAACACACTGGTATAAAGGAATAGAAAAAACTGTAAAAAGGAATAGAAAAGTTAAGTTGAGATACAAGAGCACAGGGTAGAGAATGGGGATACAGGAAAGGATAAATAACACTGAAAATCTTTGAAAAAGGTGATATGGAAGCCTACTAGTGTGGAAATTTCCAGATAGAGATAGATGATAGATAGATAGATAGATAGATAGATAGATAGATAGATAGATAGATAGATAGATGATAGATAGATAGTTGATAGATAGATAGATGATAGATGATCAGGTAGATAGATGATAGATAGATATATAGATACATAGATATATAGATGATAGATAGATAAATAGATGATAGACAGACCAGACAGACAGATCCATAAAAACCTTTAAATGGAATTCACCCTATAACCGTTCACAATGCTGTTACTAGAAGCCACAAGCTAACAAATAAAAATCCCAGTGCCAGGAATTCATTATTTCCTTTAGAGCTGGTTACCAGTGAGGTCCAGTAAACATTACAGGACACTGGGAGTGCTCTTGGTTTTTCTCCAGAATTTGGTGGTAACACCCTATTGCTGAAGATACACATGCTCAAGTAAGAAAGCGTGAGGAAATCAAGCTGATGCACAACTGTTTTTTCACTTCTCCTGGGTAGCTTTCACAGTGCCAGGAGGTGCTGTACACACTCCTAGAGGAGAAAATAGATTACCAGTCTCACTAAGCTGTGTATCTTGTGAACTGTAATGACCTACCTGGTTATTATATACACACAGGTAGCAAACATGGGAGCAACAAATCGCTTTCTGTTTGGACATAAATCCCACTCCATGAAATATGAGACCCATGCCTGGTGCAGTTATTGGGTCAGGAGTCTGTGACTAGATATGCCATAGGCTTTAAGAGAGAACCTATTATTTATATTCTTTAAATGGACATAGTAATCAAAGAGATGCTAATGACTTACTTTTCTTCCCATAGATTATCATATCCTCCATTCTCATCAGAGAAGAGTCTATTTATTGTAGATGGTGATTAACACAGAAGCACGTAACAGCGAGGTTGCACACACATGCAGGCAAAACTTCTACACATGATATAAAAAATAAGTAAATATGTAAAATATAAATTGCTTAAATTGGTAGCCTGAAAAAAAAAAACTATGTTTCTATTAAGCTCAGTGGAATTTGGAGCATGAATGCCTTTACACTTTTGTTTTTGTTTTTTACTTTTGTGCTGTTAGTAGCATTTTTATATCCAGACTGGCTTAATTGGCTTATAGTTTTATTCACATAATTTTACAATGGGATTAATGACATAAGTAATTTCACAGTTTTCTGGAATTCAGATTTACAGGTATACAATATAACTGCTGCCATATAAACGAATCTTACAGGTGGGAGGAGAAGAATTCATTTATAAAGCTAATAATCCAACTAAGGAAACGTTCTAAATCAGGAGACTAGTTTAGTGCCAACTGACTAAGGCCTTTTCCCCATTCATGTGCCCTGATGCTGAGTCTGTCTTGAAATATCCAAAGGAGTGTGAACAGAATTCTTCAGTTTTTAAGTCAATCAATTAAACTTGAAAAGTTCAAACAGAGCTCAATGCAGATAATGGACGCATAGGAGGAAAATGGGGCAGTGAGTTTCCAAGCACGATTTTTACTCGTAGTATAGTAGACTCATACATAACCTATTACCTGTGCTGTGTAGCAAGCTGCCCTCCAACAAAAGAGAGCCGTGAAGTTACCCATTTGTCATGCCCCTGTGCGTCAGCCGGAGGATTCGGATCTTCTATGGCCTGATGGTCTCTGTAAGTTAATAAGGACCATAGGAGCTAAAATGTTCTCCCTCGGACTTCTAGCCTCCATACTTAGTGAGCAGGTTAGTTTAAGGAGAGCCCTGGTACTTTGGCCTGTGTCTATGCCAAGTGGTCTGGTCCTCAATGGTAGATCACAGCTCAAATAATCTCTCTAGCCTCAAACTTTCAAATGATATCCGCGATGGCACTATGCCCCGATACATAAGCACTTCCAAGCCTGTGTAACTCACACTCACTACCGCTCTGTGGAATGATGCACGTTTCACGGACATTCTCAAGAGTGGTAGGTAGTTTCCATGTCTTACGAAAAGCAAGATCATTTTGCAAGAGAGTGTAAGTAATTTGTGACTTGCAAGCTACCCAATTATAACAAAATCCCTTGGAGATTCACAGGTCTGTAGTCCTCCAAGAAAGGACAGTCTGATGACGGGATACCAGGATCCACGGGAATTCTATGCAGGAGCATAAATAAATAAAAGGCAGAGATGGCTGAAGGAGAGACTGTCTTGTGAGAATCATGAGTTCCCGAGCTAGTAACATCAAAGGTCACGCCAACACCAGCTCTGATTGTCCCCTTGTGCCTTCAGAGAGAAAAGGGCCTCGCAAACTGATACCAAACTCTTTGCCTCCGGAATGGGGAGAGAGGCGGGGAATGGGGAAAGAGGCAATGTCCACCGTTTGGAGCCACTCCACTTGTGGTGCTTTCCTGCCGCGATCTTGGGAAGCTGAAGTTGCCAGCCTTCTCTAGACCAGGTTGTCTTTTCGGGGCTGACCGGAGCCTGGTCATGCCTGGCCACACAGTTTCTTTTCAGCAAACTCAGACTCCCTGGCTGTTGGGATTGCTGATAAATGTCCCCTTTCAACAGCGACTACTAATTTTTCCCAAATAGCTCCAGTTACTTTCCACATCTGGCTCACCCCAAAGAGTTCCAGAGGTTTGTGAAATATGTTTGGAAAACCAGAGGTTTCTGTTTTCAAAAGGAAAAGAAAAAAAAGACTCTCATCTTAAACCTCTCTCTCAGCATGGCCTTAAAAGGTTTGAAATTACAGGTCATTATGCATAGTTTAAAAGTCATCTTTGAGGACATGTTGGGGATGTTCCCTTCTGGGGAGAACATAAAGAAAAGAGGCATTTCAGCCCTGGGTTGGTTAGCAGCTGTTGAAATAGCTTTTTGTTTAAAAAAAAAGAAAAAGAAAAAGAAAAAGAAAATTCATTGCACCATTAAGATCTGATTTATGTGCACATTGCTCGTCAAATTCCTTTCCTTTGTGTCTTCTGACCTACATTAGAATATTAAACACTCCAGCTCCAGGGTTTGGTTAGAATTTTAGGTTTCACTAACTTCCCTGGTCTTTAGAGGAGATTTCGGCTTCTAGACTCTGTGGTATGGGTGTGTAGCTTTTTCTACCATCAGTGTCAGCAGTAAGTGAAATTGCATTTTGTACAAGAGCCCTACCATTTTGCAGGCTTTGAGTGGAAGACAAGGCACAGGATGAAAGGACTACCCTTCCATCCCTTCCCTTGCCCGAATTGGTACCTCAGCTGACATTACCTGGATGTGGTGGGTACAGCTTTGCCAGAGAAATGATCAGCTGTCACCAGAGTGCAGATATGCTTCCTGCAAAGCTGGGTGACCATGTAGGCGAGACAGGCTGCTGCTTGTGTAGGAAGATGTCCATGTGCTAATACTTAACAATCCCAGTAGGGAAGTGAATGAGCAAGTTTAGCACTTCTCTGTTTACTAACTATGACTTAAAAATATGATATGAGCTAGGCGCCGTGGTACATGCCTGAAATCCCAGCACTCAGGGAGCCAGTGGCAGGTGGATCTCTGTGAGTTCGAGGCCATGCTGGTTTACAGGACAGCCAAGGCTACACAGAGAAACTCTACCTCGAAAAACAAACAAACAAAAAAAGGTGATATGAATTTACTTTTTCATTGGAAATGTCTGAAAAAATAGTCACCCAGATCTATGCTGCAGCAATATACTAACAAAAGCTATAACCATGGAGACTAAAGAGATGGAGATGGTTGAGCATTTATGAGCACCGGTGCTCATGAGAGCACCCATGTTTGTTTCTCAACACCCACATAGATGCTTAGAACTGTCTGTAACTCCAGTTCCAAGAGAGCTGATGCCCTCTTCTTCCCTCCATGTATATAGGCAAACACTCATACACATAAAAGCAAATGAAACTCTTTTTAATGTAATCATGAAATGTCAGAAATGAGTTCCCAAAAACTAGAGTTTTCTTTTTCCAGTGTGTAGAGTTGCACTTAATCAATATTGTAGCTACTGGCCACCTGTAGTAATTACAAAGTAATTAGTTAATATTGAATTAAAATGTTTTTCTTTCAGTCATGCCTGGCCACAGAGAGTTCGATGCTCTCAGTTCCTCCACAGGAGGCAGAGATCAGAGATCAACTCATGAGTGTTGTGGCTCTGTTTAATTACCATGTGCAACATTTTCTCCTCCTAAAAACAATGATAAAATTATAATCCATGATGGTATAATGTGTTACATTTTCTACTTAAATAGAACATCTATTCAATATTTCTTACCAGTACTTACAATTTAAACATCATTTTCTCTAGTACTTTTCTATACTCTGAGAAACTAACTGTACAAAGGCATGATAAAAAAAATCTGGCCAGGCCATTTCTGCACCAAGGAAATTATAGACTGTGTCCCTAAAGTTAGAGTTTTTAAATATATAACACCCTGAAAATCATAGTTAAGTATTATAAAGTTAATGAGCATTCAAGGACAGCTTCACTGTGTACTTGTTTGACTTTAGAAGACTTAAAAATAATTTTTATTTATTTTTTTAAATAATTTTTAAAATATAATGATCTTATTTTGAATACAGTTCTTTATAAAGCTCTCACATATATAGGTGAGGATATCTGAGTAAGACATGAGCTGCTTCTGCTTTTACTAAGTCCTGAGAGTCCCAGTAATTAGAAGTAACCCTGACATCCCCTGTCTCAGTATGTGTCATACTGGAGAGTGACTGAGATGACTCAGAAACAGATTGACTTTCTGATAAAAGGCACACAGCCTCTGACCTGGAGACCAGCACCCTCTTCCTGCATGAAATGATGATAGTTTTCATCTGAGTCATTTAAAGTTTGATAAGCATCAAAACAGACCTTAAATAGTGTTAAAAAGCCATGCCTGTGGATTTCCTCTACTATACTTCTTCTCAAAGACATTTGCTCTATAAGAACATCTTAATATGGTGGAGGAAGAGGTCCCCTTCTGTCACACGTCTAGGGGAAGGGAACAGGGTGAAAGAGGGAGGGAGGTGGGAACAGGAAGATACAAGTGAGGGGATAACAATCGAGATGTAATCTGAAGAAATTATTTAAAAAATAATTTTTTTTAAAAAAGAGCATTTGTTGAGGTGAGGGCTAATATTTGAAATTCAAGATGCTAAACTTCAGAGTGCACACTGTAGAAAAAACAAAATTTAGTAATTAAGTATAGTTATAATCAATAATATTGATATGATATTTATTAAAAAGACATTTAATTTTAAGTAATTATACCTCAACACCAACAAAAATATTTGCAAGATATGAAGTAATTAAGTATATTTGTTTCAGTGAGATCACTTACCATAATATTGTACCCTTCCACTATGATTTCAAAGCAGTGTGGCTTAAGATATCCCTTTTTGGTTGCTAATTGTTTTCAATATCAAAATAAGAAAAATATTCAATATGATTTTGAGTAAATAGTGTTACACTAATTTTTAGGAAACTATGCACTCAGATGATCAAGTATGTTAATGTCCAATTAATCTATTATTGTAACTTAAAAGCTCATTAATAAAGAATTATTTTCAGCACCAAAAAAAAAAAAAAAAAAAAAGAACAGCTTAATTTCCAATGTGTATATAATGAATGCCTGTAGAAAGTCAAATCCATTTTCCTACTGATGGTGGAGTAGACCACAAACATATGTGAGTATTTAGGAATATTTAGTATTTAGGAGTATTTAGGAGTGACTAAATGGGCACCTTTAAGACCAACAGTACAACGGACGAGGTCATGGAGACCTCTTTACTAGTAAAGATACACTTTGCTTTACTACAATAGACAGTAAATTAAAAACCATTGTGAGTGAGATGTGTGCTCCACAAAAGGAGTAGGCTGGAAGTCGATGAGCAAAAGATAAATGTGAAAAGATATGGTTAGCATCTTATTAGATGTATCTAAATCTAAATGCATCAGGTTGATCTTATGACTCTATGTAGCAAGCATGGATAATACTGTCTGGTCAATAAACAGCGGATCTCTGCAGATCATAGTCTCACCCACGTGAATCACAGAGAAAATCCAGGACATGATCGTCTTTCTATATTGTTACAACTCTGTTGAGTTCTCACTCTGGCTTCTTAAGTTCGTGCAGACATTACTTGAGCCTGGAAACACACTGGTTATTTCATTTTTACCCGATCTTCCCCATGAGATCGAATGGCTACCCTGCTGGGCACTTGGCAGGAGTGGGGCATCAAGTGCAGTCCAGCATGACCAGTGGTATCTGCACCTTAGTGAAGCCTGCTTGAAATCTGTGCCCATTTGTCTAATCTCCGGCAAGTCTTCACACGTGTCTGTAAACTAAGAGCATTGTCTCCGCGTGTCTGTTCCTCTAGTCTACGAAGACGTACTTTTCTAACTGACAGTGAGACTATAGCTTGGCTACCTTTGTACTTACTCTTCAGACCTGTCATATAAAATTTGTTGGGCTAGCAAGATGGTTCAAGGTGTTAAAGCATTTGTTGGCAAGCCTGGTGATCTCAGTACAGTCCCAAAACGGTGGAGAGAATCAACTTCTGCAAGTTTTCTTTTTACCTCTACAAAAACATCATGATGTCTGCCTGCCTGCCTGCCTGCCTGCCTGTCTGTCTGTCTCTCTCTCTCTCTCTCTCTCTCTCTCTCTCTCTCTCTCACACACACACACACACACACACACACACACACACACTCACCATAAGTAATTTTAAAAGCAGAAATCTGTTGTTTCTTACATTGTTTTTTTTTAATATTATCTAAACATAATTGTTCAGTCAATATTTAAAGGATTTCAGGCTGGAGTGGAGTGGTGGCTTAGAAGTTCAGAACACCTGCTCTGTAACTATAACTACCAGAGTCTGGATCTAAGTGCCCACCTAACAAGCTGAGCATTCCTAGAAATGTCTGTGAGTTAGCTCTAAGGGGAGCAAAGTTAGGAGGATCACTAGGGCTTCTCAGCCTCCAGCCTAGCCAAGAAAATGCTAGCTCAAGATTCAAGGAGATAACCTTCTCAAAGGAAAATGGTGGAGAGTGGTAGAGGAAGGCATCCGACATCATCTTCTGGCCTCCACACAAGTGTATGGCATGCACGCACACACACACACACACACACACACACACACACACACACATGCACACACTATATATGCACACAAACACATGCATATGCATTCACACAAAGATATGCACAGCAACACACACAAAAAATAACTTTTTAAACAAAATACTTTAAAAACTTTATGGGCAGCCACATTTCTTATGCTTTTTCTGCATTCCTTGGCATTAACAACAGTATTAAGCACGTCACAGAGCCTCAAAATTTTTTTTTTTTTTTTTTTTGGTCACTGACTCAGTTTTGAACATCCATTTAGTTTATTTGGAATTTAATGTGGGTGATTTCATGTGAGATGATATTTCCTTTCTTTAAAATATGACCAATAAACAAATGATTATGAAATTGAGCAAGGAATTTGACCCATCTTATGCATCCTTTGTTTGGGATTTTAGTCTGAAACACAGTTTTAAGATGCCATTCACATTACGGATGGTTCTTTCTTCAGGGACATAGTGTCACATGCGATTAGCGAGCACTCCCACCCTAATGAAGCTGGCCCAGAACAAGCCCTGAGAAACATTAAAGAAGCACAAGGGAGCAACTGTTCTTTCCCAAATGTCACAAGGGGCATTTCTTTGTGTATTTCTAAATGTGTATAAGCTTGATAAGGTAGTGTTAGTATTTTCCTACCCAATTCTTCACTACAAATAAAAAAAAAAATCAAATATGCCTTCCATTTGTACAAGGACAAGTGTTCCTATTCCAATGAAAATTTCCTGTAAATGCATATATAAAACTAGATATTTAGAAAGACAGAGTCAGGTAAGTATTTAATCATGAAAATTGGAGGAAAAACAAGCAAGCAAGACTGAAAATATACATGCAAGTAACATTATACAGACTGAGAAGATTATATTCAGGAAAATATATGCTTATACATATATGCATACAATAACTATTAGTGGGAAGAGAGGCCATAAATTTGAAGAAGAGTGGGGATCAGTATATGGAAGGATATTGAGGGAGGAAAGGGAAGGGAGACATGATAGAATTATATTATAATCTCAAAAATAAAATTAAAAGTTGCCTGTTGGGAGCAGTGGATTAGTAAGTGGTTTTTTAATGAAGCTGGCAAAGGGTGCCAGAACCAGCTACAACGCGCAGCATTTACAAGGCTAGTCTACTTCCCAGCTCTGCGGCCACACCCATGTATTACCATACTAACTCTGTATTTCCTGGCTTCTGGGAGGACACTGCACACATGCTAATGGGCGCGGGGCTTCAAGACGTATGGCACCAAAGCCCTGAACATTCATAAAGACACCAGATCAGACAAGCAAGCCTGCCTCTGCATCTCCAGATTAAGGAAACCACATACAAAAGTTTGCAATGTACTAATATATTGTTTGATGATTGCTTAACTTATAATTTTTCCCATTCCAAACCAACAAGAAGTGTGTGTGTGTGTGTGTGTGTGTGTGTGTGTATTAAAAACACTCTTGTAATCTGTTGCATGAGTGTGCACTTATTGCCCCAGATGACCCAAACTGTACAAGAAAAGGGGCCTCTGGGGATAAGAAAAAAAGAAGAAAAGAACGCAAAAGAGAAACCCAGACCATCCCAAGAATATTGGGTAGCCGCCTCCAACCCCTTAGGGCATCACATCTCACAAATATCCAGAGTGGAAGACTGTGCTATATAAGATTAAACCCTAGAAACCAACGCTCTCAACCTAGGCCAAGATCCCTCAATCCCTTCCAGCTCAGGAGACACTCCACCATAGACAGTGGTGGCCTAGAGGCCCTAGGTCCTAACGGCAGCAGCCACTGCTTACAAGGACTGGGGCTCGAGTTCTGTTAGCACTCCGCTATGGCCTCAGAAAAAGAGAAGTTCCAACAAATTAAAAGTAGATGTGTTGCTCACTTACAGTAAAAACACCTACCAAATTCAGGTAAAGCTACCGTGTGGCTGTGACTTGTTAACCTGTCGCTAGCTGTGAACTCGTATATTTCTAGACTGGAAATGGCTCTGTACCGTGGAATCAAGAGGCAAAGTTACAGAAGCAGCCACAAGTGTCTTGTCAACACCACCGATGGTCGGGACAGTGACAAGTGCTCGTGCTACAGGGCAACTTGCGGACTCCCCAAGATGACCGCTTGTTCCTGTCTTAAAGCTAGCAAATATCATTTTATTCCTTTTATCAAGTCATGTGCATTTCTTTTATTCGTGAAAATAAGACTAGCTCTGTCACAGTAAAAAAAAAAAAAAAAAGTATATTATCTGGCAAGCTCACTTTAAAATTAGTTGAAGTCATCTGACCCATCTATGTACAAATTATTTTTGTCTAGATACACAGCCATTAAAAAAAACACCCACTTGAAAAATGGAACACTTTTCAAAAAAAAAGCTCAAATTCTTTCTCTATAAATAAAGAAAATTGTGTTATAAATCTTAATCAGTATCATATGTTCATCATCTATGAGGTGGGTAGATTTTTCGTCTCTCTTTTTCTTTTGTTTTCATTATTGCAAAACCATCAAAATAAAGAGTTACCCAATAGAATAAATTTGAAAGCAATTTAGACTAGGCGTGAGAGCAGACCATGCCTGATTTGTCTTTAATATTTAACTTGTCATCACTAGTTTTGTTATTTTACTTATATCTATTAGTGGAATCCTACTGTCTTGTTTCAAATCCAAATGCTACTGATTGGGAAATATTTCAGTCTTTGTTCTACCTGTGTTTTTGTGCTGCCCAACCTTGGAATAAATGACACTTTTGAGGTCACAAGTGATCCATACATGATACAGGGCCCTTCTCATATAGCCCTGATAATGCACTGGAAAAGGGAACAGATGTCTACTGTACGTGGCTAGCCACAGACACTAGGGGCACTTCAGTAGGGCTGTCCTTTCTCAGGAGGGTTTTCTAGGTGAACTGGTATATCCAGCTTCCCTGCTAACTTCTTTATTCACAGTCAACGTCATTTTTTTTTCCTTTTTAAAGATTTATTTGTTTATTATTATGTATATGGTGCTCTGCCTGCATGTACACCTGCAGGCCAGAAGAGGGCATCAGATCACATAATAGATGGTTGTAAGCCACCAAGTGGTTGCTGGGAGTTGAACTCAGGACCTCTGAAAGAGCAGGCAGTGCTCTTATCCTCTGAGCCATCTCTCCAGCCCCCTTCTGGCCTCTTTTTTTTTTTTTTTTTTTTTTTCACTCATTGTGGAAACATAATGCGAATGAAAGTGTTATGTGCAGGAAGACAGCCACTGTTTCCCAGAGTACAAATACTGATTTAAAAACAAAACAAAACATGTCCTTCATTGGCTTAAATACTCTAGAAAGATTTTCAGTTGTGCCACACTGGGCAGGCAGGAGATTCTGGGAATATAAAGTTTTTCTAATTATTGCAGGAAGTGGAAATGTTCTGTTTAGAAAGAGGTTGCTTAGTACTATGTTCTAATCATTACTTTATTCATATTCATTATTTTTTTGCCTTTTTTATTAATTTATTCTTGTTACATCTCAATGATTATCCCATCCTTTGTATCCTCTCATTCTTCCCTCCCTCCCATTTTCCCCTTACTTCCCTCTATATTTGTTATTTTTTATGGTAACTCAATAGTTTCAGAGAGCCTCAAGATGTCTCCCTGAATGTTATTTTCTCCAAGTGTGAATGTGGTCAGCGTCTTGAGGAAAAGCAGAAAACAGAGATTAATCTTTCTTACAAATCGGCACAGGGAGTTTAGTGACGAAGCTCAAGTGTGTAGAATGGACCAACAGGGCGAGCTTACTGCAACACTTAGCGGGCAGATGCTTTAGCCTTAAGTGTGATTCCAATCCATGGCTTTCTTAATGAATTTTTCATACATTTGCCAGTGCTAGGCTTTGTGAAGCTCCCCATACTTTATCAGCCTGATTAAAAACACTATATAATATGATGTCTTTATATGCCTGCATTGGTGTAAATTTGAGCAAATTCTGCTAATAATGTGTACCTGTTACTTTTCTTTCCATGAATCATATATATATATATATATGTATATATATATACACATATATATACACATATGTATAATGTTTACTGACTTTGTCATAGTTTTGAAAATACTGTTTATGAATTTTATTACTGATTTCTTTAGTTTAAATATTATCAGTTCTAATTTATGGGGAAATAGATTTGTAAGTAAATACGGTGATTATGTTATTGTATAGAATACAGCCACTGTGTATGGCAGAATGTGTGATGTGGATTCATAAATGAATCTTTAACCTTAAAAAACAAAGTTATATTGTCTAATCTAGCAAGTTAGACCAATCCCAGAAGGAAAAATAGTGCACTTATATTTTACGTAAATACATGAAATTATATATGTATATATGATATGAAAACAGAAGCAAATTCACCAGTGACTAAAAAAAAAAAAAGAGAAGAGGTTAAAAGTGTAAACTAAGTAGGTATGGGGTGAATATGCTCCATGTGCTCTATAAACATGTATGAAAATGTCCTCATGTAACATGTACCATGTACAGTGATATACCAAATGACATTGTGTAATGTTGGTATAGATCATTAATACTGAATATTAGACAATATTTATCACATGTTGTTGAAATTAATATAAAAATAGGATAAAGGCTTCACTGAATTTTATTATTTTACTTGAATAAAATGCATTGATACATGGGTAGATGCTCAGTGGGCAGAATTTTCAAGATTTCTGCTTTATTTTGAAAAACAGAAGCACAGCCTCATGAGTATGAAATGTGTTTGCACTCAGGTCCTTACAGCTAAACCAGATGTTACATGTCCTGAGGAATCTAGATGAGGGAAACACGTTCAACCTTGTTCAAGCCAACATCTCTTCTCATTAAAAAAGAAAGTGTAATCCATCCATTATCTGGACGAGGACTCTCAGAGCACAACCTGAGAAACATCATGGAAACCCAATCTTCCAGAAACACCATCTCGAGATACTCAGAATGAGGTAACTTTAACTTCAGTTTCATATTTTTTTCCTCTAATGCCTGGATATGGTTTTTTTTAAAAAACCAAAACATGTATTGTCTTACAGATAGAACAAACAATGTCTCTCTCACCATGAATATAATAAGAGGAAAAATTACTCAAGCAAACCGAAGATGCAATCACCATCAACTAAACTAATTTCCATGATAACACTAATGATTTTTTTTTTTTTAAAAAAAGATGCTTTCATGGTCATCAGGATGCATCTAGCTGAATGGGTGGTTTTAGGGATAGTTCCTTGTCAGTTCTTCTCAGATGCTAAGGAGTGTGAATTTGTGAGCAGACAGCACAGCTTTCTGGCCAAGACTCACTTCTCCACCTGGCAAGGGAAGAAGAGTAAAGCAAGTGGCCAGAGAGCTGGCCAGGTGAGTGTTTACACAGACAAGCACTTCCTCCCTCTCCAGATGACGCCAGCATCTGTCCACTTCCATGGAGACTGTGATTAATCTTGTAAGTTCTTAGTAGCCATGAGGTTTCAAGAGTCAAGGAAAATGTCGCTGAGTTTCTTCTCATTATTTTACTTACGGAAATGTCTACCCCTGGGCTTGTTTCAAGGACCTTTGAAAATGTTTCAAGAATCAAGCTTCAACTTGGGGGGAGGGAATGCAGTTAAGCCTGATAACCTGTGATCTTAGGGGGGGATGGCTCCTGAACATCTGTACACAAAACCAAAGAGAGGTTTTGCAAGACACTCTCTCATATGGTGGCACTTACTGGCATTGCCTTCTTAGGCAAGCAAGAACTTGGAAGGAGCAATGCTCATTCCAGCAGAAAGATTTTTATTAAAACTGTAGGCAAAATACAAATGGTATTCATATCAGAAAGGCTGTTGCCAAAGGCCTCGGGGGCAGGGAAAACTCGGTAAGAAGCAAGGCAGTCCTGTGACTCAAAGCTGAAGCAGAGATGTTGCGTAAAAGTTTCTCAAGGTTACTTTTAAAAAAAAAAGAAAGAAAGAACAATAACTAATCATCTGGGGAAGGACAATTGGTTCCGAACAAAGAAAATACTAGAGCTAACATTGAAAACAAAACCAAGCTTCCACTTAAGCAAAGTCCAACAAATCAGAAGTTCATTAATCCAAGCCAAAGCTGTCAGCTATCATCACGGTAAATCTCCTCACATCCCTGGCACAATTTCCGTTTTCAGTGGGTACATTAACTGATTTTTTTTTTTTCATCCAGGAGGCTGAATGGCCCAGCTTAGCAATAGGGGCCAGCACAAGCTAAGAAAAGCTTGCTTTTTACTATTTACCTGACTCGGAACCAAGAAAAGGGGATGGACTCTAGGGCAGATTCATATGTGCATAGTGTAAGTTACAACCCACACATTTTTAAAGCCATGTGCTCCTTACTTTCAGTTGGGCATAAAGAGGCAAAGTGGATGATAAACTCATCCCAAGCTTCGCGTAAGAAACTTCCAGTGCCTGTAGCACCGTGAAGCCTTAACTCTCACATTTTCCCAGTGTTTTTGTTTGATTTGGATGCACAAATCTCATTTTCATTTCTCTATACATTTATTCATCTTAGAAGGAAAAATAAAAGAAGTCAGAGGGAGTTATAAATCTACAGACAAAATTATTTAAGTTGTTCTTGGAAACTTGAGTCAAATACTGCCTACTTACTTGGAGTCACACTAGGCACCTACTGTACACTTAGAAGGGAGACACTCAAAGAACAAATGGACTGTTCCCCTTTGAAAGTGAATTTTGTTATACTTTTTTCTCAAGTTTGGCCAATATTTGTATCAGATTTGTTAGCACTGAATTATAGGGACACACTGTCCAACTTGAAGAAACTTTAGCAAGCCTCATTTAACATGAAAGATAAGTAGGCATGAGTTAAGCAAGGCACTCACAGTCACAGACCTAAGAATAACACATCAGAAACGCTCAGCCAGGCAACTGGGCTACAGAGCCTGTCTCTCAACATCACTTTCTTTCACTTCCCCTTCGCCACTGCCTCCACAAATAGCCACCAAGTCCTCCTGAATTCCTGAAGGCTAAAAGCAGGCTCTGCCTGCCATAGCCCAAGGCCCACGCTACAGCTTTTTAAGTCCAGGTGAAGCTCAATCTACAGATAAACAAATTCCCGGAACTGACCCTCCATATCTGTTTGCCTGCCTCTCAAAGTCAGAGAGCCACAGGACCTGGTAACAGCCCTCTTTGGGAAGTCCTCATCATCCTGCCACGTCAATGAGAGTTGTCTTAAGCGGCCAGCATCTTCAGAGCGGTCTTTCACATAATTCTCAGGGAATGGTGACAGCCCCTCTATCAGACATCAGTCCCTCTGAGTTTCCATCTTGGGTTGTTGTGAAACAACCTTGATTAACCTGGACAAACCTTTACTTTTTCATGGGGACAGAAAGAAAGGAGGAAGGAAAGGAAATGGGTGTTTAGAGGAAAGAGAAGAGGAAAGATGGCTGGAAGGATGTAAATAGCAGGATGCTGTGCAGGTACAAAGGACTTGATGGTGGACCTACTATTTGTTATACTATAATCACACCAGGCGAGATATTCAATGGTTCAAATTCTTTTTTTTTTTTTGTATTCTCATTATTTATTTACTTATTTTAATTTCTTTATTAATTTATTCTTGTTACATCTCAATGGTTATCCCATCTCTTGTGTCCTCCCATTCTTCCCTCCCTCCCATTTTCCCCTTATTCCCCTCCCCTATGACTGTTCCTCAGGGGGATTACCTCCCCCTGTATATGCTCATAGGGTAACCTGCTATCTTTCCTCTGAGTGCCACCTGGTCTCCCCCTCCAGGGGACATGGTCAAATGTGAGGCACCAGAGTACGTGAGAAAGTCATATCCCACTCTCCACTCAAGTGTGGAGAGTGTTCTGACCATTGGCTAGATCTGGGTAGGAGGGGAGGACATCCTATTGGGACTCTAGATGAGAGAAGCATGGGAGAATAGCAAAGTAGAAGGATCCAGAGGGTCCTAGAAACCTACAAGTAGAACATTATGATAGGCAGATTTGGGCCCAGAGGTCCCGCTCAAGCTAAGGCACCAGCCAAGGGCAATACAGGCGGTAAACTTTAAACCCCTACCCAGATCTAGCCAATGGTTCAAGTTCTTGTTTCCACCTTGAACTGTTTTATTTTTCAGTTGGGGCATCCTTCTGTGAACAGAGGAAAGATATAGAGTGATTGTGGAACAACTCAACTTTCCCTATTGTGTCGGTGACATCAGTTGACATCCTCATTTCAAAAATAATAATAATTTAATTATACTAATGCTAATGCCCACTTAATTTCCTAGTGTGGTGATGATTAGTCAGTGGACTTTAGCAGCTTTGGGAAGCAAAGTGATATTCTGAGAAAAGCTCAACTCTAGTATTCCCCGCTTCACAACACATCTTCTCTGTCCTGGGATCAGCATCCAGGTGGCTCAGATGGGTCACATGTTACCCACTGGATGCAGCATGCAAGTGCCTTACATGAGTCACATAGCCACACACTAAATGGAACATCCTGGTGGCTCATGTGGGTCACATGGCCACACACAGAATGCAACATCCGGGTGGCTCAGATGGGTCACATGACCAAACACTGGATGTAGCAGCCAGGTGGCTCACATGGGTCACATGACCACACACTGGATGGAACATTCAGGTGGCTCACATGGGTCACATGACCACACTCTGGATGCAGCAGCCAGGTGGTTCACATGGGTCACGTGGCCACACACTGGATGCCTCTGGGGAAGATTCTGAAGCATCCCCTGCAGCTGAAGGAAAATCTGGGAACCACTTCTCCTCAAGGCTACATGTGGTGGTTATTTTCCACAGAAGTTCCACAGAGTTCTACTGCCATAGAGAAAAGCATTGAAGAGGCAAAAAAGAGCAGAAGAGTTCTAAAAATAGCAAAGTGCATCCTCTCAGCTTTTCTTGAAGAGACACTAAGCAATTTGCCCTTTTCTATTTCTGATGTGTTGTAACTGGTGAGTTATCAGCATGTTGAATTCATTACAGTCTTCCTGCTGAACCTATGAACACAAATCTCAGCTGCACTTACATGGGCTTGATGAAGAATCTGTCATGAGCATTTGTCCACATCTCTAGATCTTGCTAGGTCCAAGCCTGTGAAAGGTCCTGTCTTTAAAAAGTAAGATAGAACCTAAGGAATAACACACAAGACTGCATTTGTCCTCTATATTCATACACACACACACACATACACAAGCATACACACATATGCATATATACATATATGCATACATATACACAAACATAAACATATGCACACATGCATACACAGATACACACATGCACACACACTCATACATATACATATAGACACACACATGCATAAATACATGCATACACACACACACACACATACAAGCACACACACACACACAAAGAAACAGGTGCTACCTAACTGAGAGTGAGCAGCCAGGCATGGCTAGATGTCCCTAAATTCCAGCATTAGGCAACAGACAGGTAGAATGTGTAAATTTGATAGCCAGCCAGGATAACCCAAATGGTGAGCAACAAGTTCAGTGAGAGACCTTGTCTCAAAAAATAAGGTGGAGAGCAATAGCAGAAGACATCTGTTGTCCTCCTCTGGCCTCCATTTATACATACATAGCTGTATATGTATCTGTACCTATGAGCCTATATCACATGCACACAAAAATTAGAATGAGTTGAAAATATGAACATACACAACAACAGCAAGTGGTTAAGCTAAGATCAAAAGTTCTTACCTCAAAGTTAGAGATTTTCAAAGGCTTCATTCAAAATGGGTTTATTTTTATCATGTTCCTTCCTAAAAGGTCTTGTAAGTGGTGACTTATTTAATGACTTGAAAAAAGTTGCACTTTGCTCCAGGCTAAAGTGAATAATGACTTCATCCTCTTCCTTTTCATGTACCTCTGTGTTGGGAGGCAAGCCCATTAAAAATGATGGAGAACTGATGGGATTTTATATTTGCTGGATGTGATTTTCAAATAAATTCGGTAATTATATCCTGAAACCCTTTCACACAAAGCCTGTACTGTGAGCATTGCTGAAATACAAGTGACTTCTAAGAACCTTTAATAATGTGTTAGTTTTCCCATCAATGATGTAATTTATGTTTCACCAAATTCCCAACTTGATATTTATAGCCTAGATCTACTGTTAACTAAAAGTTCATTTGAAATGAGAAAGTCAGATTAGGGTACTCAAAATTAATATAATAAGGGCAGAATTTATGAACATAAGATACAGGATCAAACCAGTCTGAGATAATCTTATGCCTTGTCTGCTTTTCAGGACAGCTCTGACAGCAAATGTTATGACTTGCCATCACACAAAACTCTTCAAAATACATTAGTTAGTTTCAGCTCCAAAACTGTGATCCAAGTTCCTATGTGCTATAATTTCCACAGCAGAGAATCAAATGTCCTGGACAGTACCTCCCATAGTGAATTGGATTCCACTGCCCTGCCCTAGATGTGACCAGTCTTTATAGGCTGACTATTATGGATGCATGTTTCATCTTTTCTTGGGCAAAGGCCTTTAAAGAGAGAGAAGTGTGACATGTAAGAGTGCTGAACAAATCTGAGTCTTGAAAAGCAGCATTTCAGAATGAAAGGGATGGTAAGGCATGGGTTGAAGAAATAAATTAAAAAATAACAGAATTTCCCTCGATTTGGCCCAACCTTCACTGGCTTTTAAGCAGATAAATCATTAGAGTTACAAGTTAGTTCTGTTCACAATTTGATTCCATAATGTATACATCTCAATATCTGCTAAAAGGAGAACATTGGGCAGTTTTTCTTCTTTCCCTAAACCTAAAAATATATATATATATAAATTTTCATCATGATCTAAGATCAAAGTGATTTGGGAGGGGAAATATTTTTCTTTTTCTTCTTCTTTATTTTTGAGGTGGGGTTAGAATCAGGGTTTCTCTGTTTAGCCTTGACTGTCCTGGACTCACACTGTAGACCAGGCTGGCCTCAAACTCACAGCGCTCTGCCTGTCTCTGCCTACCAGAGTACTGGGATTAAAGGCGTGTGCTACTGCACCCAGCTAAAAAAGTTTTTTTCATCTCTAGAATCTATCCAAACTTGAAATGCCAGCTTGAATACAAAAGTTGTACAAGTTCATACTCCCACTAGTGTAGTGTATGTAAACATGCTTTTGTTTTTATCCCAAGTGTGGAATGGCAAACGGACTTGTGAGGGAACAGGTGATGTGTGTCCACTAGAAGAACCACCTCTAACCAGAAATGGAGGAGTGCTACACTTTCTGCAGCATGTGCTGTCACATCGGTTTTTTTATCTTAGCCATTCTGAGAGGTGTAAAATTTGGAATCACAAAGTCATTTTGATTTGCATTTCCCTGATGACTAAGGACGTTGAGTATTTCTTTAAGTGCTTCTTGGCCATTAGAAGGACCTGAAGGTGACAGGAGCTAAACAAGAAGGCCAAGAGAGCAAACAAACCAGGGCTCAGAGGAGCTTGTGGAGACTGTAGCACCAACCAGGGACCACGCATAGGCTGGACCTAGGCTCCCTATAGAGATGTAGCCGATGGGCAGCTCAGGCTTCATGTGGGTCTTCTGGTAAGGGATCAGGGTACAGTCTCTTTGTGGACTTAGTTGCCTGCTTTTTGATCACTGCCTTGTGGGACCACAAGGGAGGAAGAAATGTTCAGTCCTGATGCAACCTGGTAAGCCTAGTGGGGTGTCTTCTTTTCTGAGGAATAGGGGAAAGGATGGAGGAAGCACATAAGACAAGCAAGAGAGGAGGGAGAGGCTACAATTTGGATGTAAAATGAATAATTTTTTTAATTTAAGGAGGTAAGCCATCTCTGAAATGAAGACACAAAAGAACTTGCTGCCTCATCCAATTTGTATCATCTATGTACATGCTTAAGCAGAAAGTAGGAATTCCTAAGAGGCGCCATTAAACATGAGAGAGATTACAAAATTCCCATTGGCAAAGAATCTGCATAGAAGACAGGAGATGAGAGTCTGCCTTGAGGCAAGGATTGGCCCTCAGAAAATCTTCTCCAGCCAGAGATACTTTCCAACCAAGGAGCAAACTGCCTTTGGATGTACATGAACACAAAAGAATTGTGCTGCTCCCAGCCACAAGCATTCCAATGAAGCATCTGGTCTTGCACTTGTACATTTCTTTAGTGGAACTGCAAAACTCATAATGGAAAGTGGAAACATTA
The DNA here is from genome assembly GCA_907169655.1 of Acomys percivali. Classification (NCBI taxonomy): domain Eukaryota; kingdom Metazoa; phylum Chordata; class Mammalia; order Rodentia; family Muridae; genus Acomys; species Acomys percivali. The sequence goes on along the minus strand of OU015755.1, from coordinate 39,668,674 downwards.
TTACTCTGAAGAGTGGCAAGGCTGCAGAGAAACTAGAACGGAAGGAAGGTGCAAAGAAAGGAAGCCACTGACCAGGAAAGGAGTTGTAGCCAGCTAAACAGAAGACATGTGCAGAACCCTATAAAGTGAACTTAACCAGGCTGATGTGTTAAGAGTGTTACTGTCTGCATTTCACAGAAATGTCTCTTCTCTGACTAGATGAATCGGCAAAGAGACACGGACTCAGTGTGAGTAAGCATATATGTCCTTTTATACCACAGTCTCCACAAGCACTGAATTCAGTTCTCACTGGGCAGATGTTAGCATGAGCCATTTTAGACCTCTCAAAATAAGAAATTCCTGGAATTAGAGGGAGGAGATTTGTAATGAAAGAGGTAGAAGAATTTTATTAGCCAAAGAAAAGGCTCTCTGCAACTTGGCGTTTCCCTCAGGTTAGCCCTGAGCCAACAACTTGTGCATGCCAAAGGCTTTTCAAAGAAGTTTGTAAGTGAAATGAAAGCACCTGTCATGAATGTAGGTGAACACTTTTGGACAATTTGGCAGAAAGGAATCCTACTTCTCTGTGGCAAAGACTGTGACCACTTCACACTATAATTGTTGAGTAAGCCGTTGTGTAGAAGGCACAGCCTGTATTCTTTTTTCCAAAAGCTGAGACTGGACTGGTACTTGCATTTTCTCATTAAATGCTGGAGTCTGTGCCTTTCTCTATCTTTAAGAGCATGAGAACACTCATTCTCTTTGTATGACCTAGTTGGGAAGGCAAACTACTGCTGCTCAACCATGCCTCGCCCCTCCCTCCCTTAAACACAAAGAGAAGGTCTCTCAATGAAGTCAACACTGTACCACGGTGAACTTTGTATAACAAGCTAGCAAGCTTTCTCTACAAAGACTCAAAAAGTAAGGAAAATCAATCTCCTTCTGCCTCTAACATAGTGCAAAAGGTGTCTCAAATTGTTGCCAGTGGACTCAGGCAGAGTTTATTATTTGAGGATAGGTCCTGCTTCTTCCTCTAAAATCATCACAAACCTCACAGCAGCTCAGAGATTGAGGAACAGATCACTTGCCAAGCATGTGAGACCCTGAATTAGATGTTAGGTCCCAAGCATCATGTGCATCATATACAAAAAGCAAACAGACAAAAATCCTGCTGGCTGCAAATCTGTGAGAATATTGCCAGCCTCTTGTCCTTGGATGGTCTCACCTTTAAAAAACAGTGACTGGTTTCATATTCCCATATTCCATGTTTCACATTCAATGTGCTGCTTGCTTTTGAAAACTGGTTCTTGGGAAATTCAAAGATGGCTGTGTCCAGTGTGTATGGTATCTGAGTAGCAGAAGATCAGAAACTGCAGACCAAGTGAGTGATCTGGATGCTGACTCCAAAACCCCAATTTCTGTGTTTCCAGGATGAGAGGAGACATTCCTGGAGCTAGGAACTCACAGTTCCAGGCCCTCATGGATGGCTCCCAGGTTCAAGAGACACACATTGTCCTAGGTTCTCAGCACCCAGTGCTTTCTGCCCATCCAAATATGAGTCCCAAGTTCCAGAAACACTCCAGCTCTAGCATCAGGACCCTAGAATTCTGCCTCCCCAAAGACAGCTCCCAAATACCAGGGACAGGATCCTAGCCTCTGGTACATTGCTCTACCTGTCACCTGGCAGAGACGGAGGAGCCTAGCAGAGTTTGAGTACCAGGAGCACAGTGATCTCAGGGCAAGCAAGCCATCCTGCTATGGAGTCAAAGTTGCCAGCATCCATTTGGTGCTTCCCCAGAGAGAGGAGAGTATCCTGGCTGCCATATATACGGTACCACCCTCAGACCACCCAACTACTCCTCACATCTTGAGGACAACTATGGATACCAGAAACATGCAGCCATTAGTTCATGGCTCTACTAGCCATTTTGAGGAGACCTAGAGGACCTCAAAATCACACAGGTTAGAAGCCCACACCCTAATTTTGTACCTAAAGGTCCAAATGGGACAAAACCAGAAGAGAAGAGTTGTAGGCTACTTGAGGAGAACCATCCCCTAGCTCATGCCCTCAGGCTACCCCCACAAGCTCAAGAAGACCAGAAGATTCCAGGAACAACCAGCCAATATCAGGCACAACCAGATGGGTAAAAGCCAGCATAAGAACAAGATCAACAAAAACCACACAAATACAGCAGCAAGCTCTGGATATCCTAACACAGCTGAAACACACACACACACACACACACACACACACACACACACACAAGACCTTAAATCTATGCTTGTGAAAATAATAGAGGCCTTTTAAAAGTAAATGAATAAATCCCTCAAAGAAATACAGAAAAGTACAATCATACAATCAAATAAAAGTCTTTAAAGAGGAAATTAATAAATTACCTTTAAAAATACATGAAAATACAAACAAGTGAAAGAAATCAATAAAACAGCTCAAGATCTGAACATGAAAATAGAGTCAATAATGAAAACACAAACTGGGGAAATTCTGGAGATGGAAAGTTTAGGGAAGAGAACAGGAACCACAGAAGTAAGCATCACAAACAGAATACAAGAGATGTAAGAGAGGATCTCAGGCAGAGAAGATACAATTGAAGAAATTGATACATTTGTCAAAGAAAATTTTAAATTGAAAAAAATTCTGACACAAAACATCTGGGAAATCAAGGACAGAATGAAAAGACAAAACCTAAGTACAATAGGAATAGAATAGGGAGGAGATTCTAAGATCCAAGGAACAGAAAATACTTAACAAAATCATAGAAGACAATTTCCCCAACCTAAAAAAGGATATGATTTTAACATTTCTTACAGAACAAGACCCTTATAGAACACCAAATAGATTAGGCTAGAAAAGAAAGCCCCTCTGCCACATAATAATCAAAACACTAAATCTACAGGAAAAATAATATTAAAAGCAGCAAGGTAAAAGAGCCAAGTAACATATGAAGGCAGACCTATCAGTACCACACCTTACTTCTCAACAGAGACTATGAAAGAGCCAAAAAGGTATGGAAAGATGTCATGCAGACTTTAAGAGACCACAGATGTCAGCCCAGACTACTATACCAAGCAAAGTTTTCAATCACCATAGAGGGAGAAAAAAATACTAGTCCATGACAAAACCAAATTTAAATAATATCTATGCATAAACCCAGCCCTATAGAAGATACTAGAAGGAAAAATCCAACGAAAGAAGGTTAACTACACCCAAGAAAACACAGGATGTAAAGAACTTCATTACAGCAAAACCCAAAGAGGAAAAGTACACACACACACACACACACACACACACACACACACACACACACACA
>OU015755.1:39641649-39661026 GCA_907169655.1 Acomys percivali | reverse complement strand
GAGAGAGAGAGAGAGAGAGAGAGAGAGAGAGAGAGAGAGAGAGAGAGGCCTATTGAGTCCACTTATTGCTACTCAGGCCACCTGTGTTTGTACGACCACTTAGCATTAGATAACCTATTGGGCTTTACAGCTTACTGGAACTATTGACGACTCTTCTTCCTTGTCAGTTTGCTTGGTACCTTCCAGCTCTATGAGATATCTAGGAGCAGGATTCCACACCAGGGCCAGCTTGGTTCCTCTAAGTCCTGTGTCCAAAGTTTGTGTTATCTTCAGCAAAAGGGTTTTCTCTTCAAGTTCTGGAAGGCACCCAAGGAAAATGACAGTGGCCTACATTATTTGGGGGGGGGGGCGAGTCTCCTGAGCACCCTCCCCACATGGCCAACAACTTGAAGGGAGGTTTCCCTAGCACTGGACTTTTGATAGATAGTCTATAGCCCTTTGAAAGGCACATTATCTACCTATGCAGAAGATCTCCATGTAATATACAGATGCAGATAGAGAAATGCATTGCCTTTACTTACAATACATAAGATAATAGCTAATATTATAAATTATAAGCAATAGTACAAAACTAAGTAAATAATGTTTACCTACTAAACATAGTGTCATTTACCTGTCTTTCTCTCTGTGTGTTACCCCAACTCTCCCTTTCCCAGCTAAGGCTCAGGCATTTTTCACCTTTTGTTCTTCATCGTATCTGTGTTACTTCTCTAAAGCACAGTTGGCATTGATTATTGTTCAGGGTGATAGGTGTGGATCGAATTTCATACTTAGACATGTGGATATCCATTTTTCCAAGGACTACTTGTTGATGATGCTGTCTTCCATCGCTATCACCAACACCACCAACGCCATGCCCTTTGAATGTCCCAGCCTAATCTAAAGACAGTTCCTCTAATGCGTTCTTCTTTCCCACCCTAACCTGCAGCGTATGAGATAACTTTTTTCTTCTACAACCATCTCCCTTTCCCCCGTACAGAATGAAATGCCTCTTCACTGAATTTTACCACCCAAGGTGTATCTTATCCTGTCGCTGCCATTTTAAAAGATGATGCTTTGGTGGTAGCCCTGACATCTCTCACCTGGACCAACCACTCAACCCTTCTGCAGCATGTTTGTTTTATTATCCTTACTACTCTTATAAAATAATTATGGTGACATCTCTATCAGCTTAAAATCCAACCAGGGCATCTTATCTCTTTCAGAAAAACTCAGCAATCTTATAACACCATTTTTTAATTATTATAATAAGATATATGGAGCTGAGTACTTATTTTTTTTCTTTTTTTTTTATTAATTTATTCTTGTTACATCTCTATGGTTATCCCATCCCTTGTATCCTCCCATTCTACCCTCCCTCCCATTTTCCCCTTATTCCCCTCCCCTATGACTGTTCCTCAGAGGGATTAGCTCCCTCTGTATATGCTCATAGGGTATCAAGTCTCTTCTCGGTGACCTGCTGTCCTTCCTCTGAGTGCCACTAGGTCTCCCCCGCCAGGGGACATAGTCAAATGTGAGGCACTAGAGTACATGAGAAAGTCAAATCCCTCTCTCCACTCAAGTGTGGAGACTGTCCTGTCCATGGGCTAGAGCAGGGTAGGGGTTTAAATTTTACCGCCTGTATTGTCCTTGGCTAGTGCCTTAGTTTGAGCCGGACCCCTTGACCCAAAAAACAAGGAATTCCCAAAATTTGTGGACAAATGGATTGAGCTAGAGATGATCATAATTAGTGAGTTAACCCAGAAGCAGAAAGACTCAAATGGTATATACTCACTTATATCTGCATACTAGCCCAACGGGCATGTCCCAGGAAAGCCTTCCCTTACCAGGAAACTGGGACAGAGGGGAGGACATCCTATTGGGACTCTAGATGAGAGAACCATGGGAGAATAGCAAAGTAGAAGGATCCAGTGGGTCCTAGAAACCTACAAGGAGCTGAGTACTTAGGAAGAAAATAAGTTTCTTTAGTCTGTGGTTTTGAAGCATGAAAGCGAAGATAAGGAATTACTAATGATTTATCTCCTGGTGGATGGCATCATGACAGAAGTTTAAGCAAGAGAAAGAGATCACAGTGCCAGACAGGAAGCCAGAGAGAATGATGTGAGTCAAGGTTTATTTTTTATTATAATTTTGAGATGATAATTATACCATTTCCCCCATCCCTTTCCCTCCCATGTATCCCTCCTTGATTTTTTTTGAAATTCATGCCTTTTTTTTCTTGTTGTTGTTGTTGATGGTGGTGGTGGTGGTTGGTGTGTGGTGAGATGTCTGTGTGTGTGTGTGTGTGTGTGTGTGTGTGTGTGTGTATGTGTGTGTGGTGTGTGATGTGTTTGCATGTATGTGTGTATTCCTAAACATACAACCTGTTCCATCCATACAATGGTGCTGTATGTTTGTTTCCATGGCTAGTCATTTGGTTGGGACTGTGCTCTTCCTGTGAGACACCAGTTTTTCCTGCTTGGTTGCCTGTAATTTTTGTTTAGGGTTGAAGTTTTATTAGCTTTCCTGCTTCCACATTAATATGTCATTCATTGATTTTGCCCTTAAAAGAAGGAATGGAAAAATTGCAAAAGCCAAAGAAAGAGAAATTTTGTTGTGAGATGGTGTCTCCTAGAAATGTCAGAGAAGCTATACCCATGAAGTCTCACCCACATGGCTGCCTAAACAGGTTTGCTTTTATAAACATTCATTCTCATGAAAACTGACTTGTGGTTCCAATTCACACTGAAGCACAAAGACTTCCATATTCTAAGTGATTTGGCCACCAACACTGTCTTGTTTCTTAAGCTACCACTCTGGATAATTCACCATTTGCAAAAAAAATAAAAATGCAATTCCTCACACATGGTATACTTGCTTGTCCATAATTTCCCATGTATGTCATTTATGACTTTTCTATACCTTGAAGTTGCAGAGTCAAATGCAGGTGGAATATCATGTAGTTTCCAGATAGATATGGCTTGGGTGCCCTCCCTTATCACTGCATTGTGTATTAATTTTTATAGTTGTCTCACTCCTCCTCACAGCAGGATTTGTTTTTTCTTTTTTTTTTTTTTTTTTTTTTTTGGTCTTTTGAGGCAGGGTTTCTCTGTGTAGCCTTGGCTGTCCTGGACTCGCTTTGTTGACCAGGCTGGCCTCGAACTCACAGCGATCCGCCTGCCTCTGCCTCCCGAGTGCTGGGATTAAAGGCGTTCGCTACCACGCCCGGCTAGGATTTGTTTTTTCAAGGGCATGGATAGTGTTGCAGTAGAGAGTCAAGAGCATTCTAGCTTTGAATCTTGATTCTGCCTTTTACCATTTTCATGATCTAAGGTGATTATTTAAACTCTATACCTAAATTTCCTCTGAGAAAATGGAAAACATAATAGTAGCTTCCTTAAAATATTATGGAAATGAAATTAGTTAAGGCACTCAAATCTTTGTAAATTGTCATCATACATTTTCTCTAAGTGTATCCAGTTCTCAACTACCTACAGAGAACATGGTATGTGCTGTTTGTTAAATAAATTAGTAAGCTAACAGACTTTGTGTTAAATATGACATAAAGTAAGGATATAATTTCGCCTTTACTATTTCCCAAGGCTCCAAGAACAGCCGTTCACAGGGCCAATGAAATCTTCAAAAGATTTCATGAGTACCAAAGGTGACACAGAGGCCCTGGAGCATAAGAAAGAGGTGGCAGTTTTTAATGCAAAGGGATGAGTGAGTGGTCCATGTTTTTACAGAGGCCAATGAGACAGAATACTGAGGCAAGGACATTTGAAGGTTCTCCAGGGACAGTATCCTTTCACAAGGAATGGGAAGAACATTCACTCTTCTGCAGTAGAAAAGCTACGGGATCCTGGAGACAGCCTGGATGCCAATCTGTTCCTCAAGAGATTGAACAGTCAGCCAAGAACAAGCACATGAAAAGCAGTGGCAGGGCAAGAGAGAATGGTCCTGGCTTTCCTTTCCTGCTCACACTACCTGCCTTTGTAGGGACAGTCACCTTTAACAAGACAACAAATGCTTGCCAACTTGATAGATCATTTATTTGCTAAGCCCCACTGTCTTGCCAAGACTAAAATAAGTGTCAACATCCCCTGAGGAATGTCTCCATTGTGGTGTTGTTGCTGCTGCTGCTGCTGCTGCTGCTGCTGCTCAGTTCTCCTTATTTGGAGAAAGCATTGTTCTGCTATGCTTTCCATATTTTAAAGGTGAGGGCATATAGACATGCCAGAGAAGATAAAAGATATCACAAACCCAACTTGCTAACACTTGTAAAGAATGGGGCTGGAGAGATGGCTCAGAGGTTAAGAGCACTGACTGCTCTTCCAGAGATCATGAGTTCAACTCCCAGCAACCACATGGTGGCTCACAACCATCTATAATGTGATCTGATGCCCACTTCAGCACTGTATACATAATAATAAATAAATCTAAAAAAAAAAAAAAGAATGCCCTGACTCGGAGACACCGTCAGTGTTAGTGAGTCTTAGGTAGCTCATCATGAGGCATGAAAAATTCCATTTCATCATTCAGGAAAGTATGGAATGTTCCTTTTTAAGTGACGCTGCGTTTTGTAACGTAAAAAGACAAAACTTGCACTTTATGTAGAAGTTACAACAAATCATAGAGCGTGTCGGACATGAAGGCACATGCCTGCCATCCTGGCACATTGAGTTAAAGACGTTGGTTCGAGGCCAGCTTAAGCTACAAAGGAACACCTTTCTCAAGTAACAGCAACAACAATTCTGTATTCCAAATGTCCTGAAACGTCACTACTGCTACTTATGCTGCTACATATCCAAACAGGTTAATCCCCACATGTGTGTGTGCGTCCACACACATGCACAAACTTTAGCAAAGTGATAATCATACTCAACATGAACTTTCTGTCCCTCCTTTTCACTCAACGTCATATCATAAGAATTTTTCCTTGTCTTTGAGAATTCCATGAAAATACAATTTGTAACAATCACACAACTTGTTTATCTTATTTGACTATGCAATTTTTGTTGGACATTTGTAGAGACTTTGCCACATATTTGCCACTCTGTATCTGCAAAAACAGATACAGATTCTTTTCTGACAGTGTTTGTCTCTAAAAACAGTCATTTCTGAAGAAAAGGTTCCAGATGATTATGGTAAAAGCAGGGTTCCTCATCATGGGTCATAAACTGCAGTTTTCTAGAAAATAATAGCAGTTGACACTTCTGCAAGCAATGTGATTTGTGGAGGGCCGGTCTTCCTGACTTCTCCCAATACCAGTACTCCTAGAACCCTTTGTTATGTGATACGTGTTTTAGGTGTCTTTCTGTTGCTGGGATAAACTCATGACCGAAAGCAACTTGAGAAGTCGGTGTTGATTGGGCTTGTGAGTCGCAGTCCATCCTTGAGAGAAGCCAAAGCGGGAACTCGAGGCAGAACCTAGGGGACAAGAATGGAAGCAAAGACCCTGTAGGAATCCTGCTAACAGAGTTGTTCACGATCGCTTGTTCTGCTAGTATTACATACCTTGTGCCTACCTGTCCATGGGCAGTACTGCCCACAGTGGGCCACGCCCTCTTACATCAAATCATTTATTACGTAGTGCTTATCTTTGTTGATCTGATTTACCTTACTTTTAATTATTTCCAGTTTCATTCACTTACCTGTGAACTGCATGTTTTCATTTTTCTTTATAATTGAAAACCATTTCGTTATGCACACATACTACGTTTGCTACCAGTTAATGGATATCTAGGCTGTTTCCTTTTCCTGGATATTGTGGATAAAGAAAGAACCAACATGGAGACGCAAGTGTCTCGGACTAGACTACAGTCTGAAGAGACTCTACCAGCTCATAAACATGGCTCTGGCAGACTTTGCCCTTCTCTGCACTCCCTTGGCCTTGCTAAAAAGCCATTAGATTACACTCCTGAAGCTAGCCACCAACGTCTATTCCATTTGGCCACTTCCTCTTCCTGAGGCTGACTACCAAGGTCCAGCTATCAAAGAACTCAAGTCCACCTAATTAACATGCACAATTAAAGTTAAGTACCTCATCCTAACACAAGGATTCCCCTTTTACCTTTATAAACCACCAGTTTCCTTTGCCACATCTGTCTCCTCTCTATCCAGAGGCAGTTCTTTGCCTGCCCTCCCCTACTCCAGAGGCAAATATACATTCCCCCTCTCCTGTAGCCCTTTTCTTCCCACTCCATTGTTCTCTTCCCTTTCCACCTGGGCCCTCTGTCTTCTGCCTTTGTCCCTCTGGAGCAAATAAATCTTCTCTGTACTGAGAACGTGGTCATGGGACATCTTGAGCTGACTCCTGCTAATGGTAAATAAGGGCTCCTCTTTCTTCTTTGTCCACACCAGCATTTTGTTGTATTTTGATTTTGTTCCATCTTGGCCCTTTTTACTGTGGTAAGCTGATTGTATCCTTATTTGCAGATGATGTGATTCTATACATAAAAGCCCCTAATAACTTCACTAGAAACGTACAGCTTATAAACATTTTCACCAAAGTAGCATGATACAAAACTAACACACAAAAAAAATCAGTAGTCTTCCTATATACCAATGACAAACATACCAAGAAATGAATCAATCCTTACTCTCATCTGCAATGACCTCAAAAAATTCTGCAATAAATCTAACCAAGGAAGTAAAAAACTTGTATGATAAAAACTTTAAGATAATAACATAAAGTGCAAAGACTGTCCACACTCAAAGATTGATAGTACTGATATTATGAAAATGACATTTATCCAAAGACAATCCCCAGATTTAAAGCAATACAAAAGTCCAGTTCACAGAGGAGAACACATTTCCTTAAATCCTGGCAGAGTGCTAACAACTACTTTTCTGAATAGCAGGAACTACAGATTCCTACTCAGTCCCTTGGCTTCATTGGCTGATGCTTTAGCAATTATCTCTCATTAAATTAATCCAGTCTAAACATATCATTGACTAACTATGTGTTTCCATCGCAATTACTAAAGTGCTTTCTTATAAGGAAAACTTAGGCATTCATATTCCATTGAGATTGTTTCCATACAAAATCATTAGCACAGCTTGACCTTGAAAATAACTCTGCTTGCTGGATGAGAGGTGAGGTTCTTTTCCTTATTAAGAAGTTTGTGGACCCTCTATTCAAAGGTACTCCAATAAATGGCCTTGGATCTCATAAATAAACACATGATAGCATTGATTGTATTCAATGAAAGTATGTTTATTTCATTCACAAAAAAAAAATTGGCAAAACATTAGTTTGTCTACTGGGAGAGAAAAGCCATCCATGGTCTTTCTCAGCTGTGGTGTACTATAGTTCTGACCTGTCAGACAAGATGTGCCTCCCAATGCACAGTTGTAAGAATGTCTTGAGGTTAACCAGCACTTTGCAGTTGGCTCTGAAGCCTACTCCCTGGGAGATAATACACTCCTAGTATCGTAAGCCTCTTTAAATTCCTGCAGCTGCAGACATTCTCCTTAGGGGAGAATGAACTGATGTTTTGTTAAATGGACATGTAGACACATTGTCTCCTAAACATTTGTGTTCACATGCAAACTAGCTCTGCTCCCAGACTGTGACTGTCATGCAGGGCTTCGTAATCTGTCAGTATGCTGAGAATAAGTGACTACTGAGTGTTCAGCCTGCAGAGAAACAGCTGTAGCATTCCCTCTGAGGCCTAGGGGGCACTTGTTAGTGCTGTGTCAGGATTTGAGCCTTTACTCTGTGAAGAATTGCATTGGAATTCTGATGGGAGATGCACAGAACCTAGACATTGTTTTTGGCAGGATGGCCATTTCTCAACATTAATACTTCCAGTCTGTGAGTATTCAGTGCTAAAGGAGACATCTACGTCACTATCTCCAAGGCCTAAGGGCATCAGAGAGGAGGGAGTGGAAAGACTGACAGCTGAGGATGAATAGAAATGCTATGAAACTGGCTTCCGGAATCATCTGTGATCAAACAGCAGTTGTGGCTGCTTACATAATATCTGCATGAAAACAAAGCAAAAAATTAACTAAGCATAGGAAGGAAACTGGTTATGGATAAGGTAGTTAGCAGCATTAGAAGAGCGATGAGAAAAGCTAGCAGGGTGTTTCTGTGACCACAGATAATTCTACACATGACATTGTTAAAAGAAGAAAAGTAGTTTCTTTATTCCTCTAAAGATAAGATTATAAGTTTAAAGAACATTCCCTATCCATCTGATTGTAACACAAGAGACCTTGAAACCATAACTAACATTTCTTTGTGTTTGTTATCGAGTCCCTCAGCCAGACCAAATCCTCAAAGCCCATCATGTCACTGATATAAATGTCTCAGAAATTGTTTTTCCCGTAGATTCTTCTCAAGTAATATAGCAGACAGATTATGTAAGCATTTATAAGATAGTGATGGTCACCTGAGAATGTAAACATTGGGTAGAATAGAACAACTACACTGCTGAAGGACCAGCATGTGTTAGATAGAGAAATTGAGTAGATGAAGATGTGGTCTCCAGACCCCAGAATAACAAGGAAGCAGGCAGCAATACACAGGGGAAAAAAGTGAAGAAGCAAAAGGAAATATGAGTTTCATTAATCAATAATGTTAATCAATAGCAGATATTCATAATATGTAATAAAATTAAATGTTATAAGATATTTTAGTGTTTTTTTTTCCTTTGGTTGGTTGGTGTTTGGTTTTTGACATTACAACAATTCTGATCATTAGACACTGTTGTCCTCAAAGCAAGTATTCCTACTGTCCAATGTACTAACTTACTAACCTGCTAACATCTACCCCATGAGAAGCTGGCTGATACATTCCATCTCAATGAGGGATAAAGTCATATTCAAGAACTAAGCACTCTGTGATATAACATGAGCATAAATGGTTCTGTCAATTGTCCCAGTCAAGTCTTGTATTGACTTTTATACAGCCACAGACAGTGCAATAGAACCAAACAAATTCATAGACTGGTAAATCAGAATTGAAGAAAATAATGAGGAGGAGGAGGAGAAGGAGGAGGAGGAGAAGAAGAAGAGAGGAAGAAGAAGACAAGGAGGAAGAGGAAGGATAATAATAATAATGAGAAGAAGAGGAAGAAAAGATAAAATTGGGAAGGAGATGTATTGAGTTCTCGGGGAAATTTTCAGAAGTGAGGGTGGATATGATAGAGATACTATGTATATATGTATGTAATTTTCAAGGAGTAAATAAAAATACTACTAAAAAGAAAGGAAACATTAAAGGTGTGTTGTATTTACCAATTTCCAAATTTTGATTTAAAATGGAGTAAATAAAACTATCACTATTCCACATAGCATAAGATGAATGGCAACTTAACTTCTTAACTTACTAGGTTTTTTGAAATTAATGAAATATAAGCAAATAAGTTCAAAATACAAAAATACCAAAGCAAGGCAAATATAAACAAGAATATATTCATATGCATTTTCCAGATTAAAACATAAAAATATTTTCTTATAATAAGTAGCACAAAGAGATATATTCTATTTAATAGCACAATATTAAAATTGACTGTTATCCTGTTTCTGAGCAAAAATAACGATGTCTTAGTTTGAGTTTCTATTGCTGTGAAGAGACATGACCACAGCAACTATCAAAAAAGGAAAGCATCTAACTGGGGATTGCTCACAGTTTCAAAGGTTTAGCCTATTACTGTCATGTGGCAGAAGGCATGGAGACTTGGTGGTAGACATGTTCCTGGAGGAGCTGAGAGTTCTACATCTTGATATATAGGCAGCAGAAAAAAAAAGTCACACTAGGCCTAGATTGATCATCTGAGACCTCCAAGCTTACCCCCACGGTGGCACATGCTCTCCAACAAGGCCGTACCACCCCCAATAAATGCCACTCTCAATGGACCAAGCATTCCTAAACTACCACAGATGGGAACTGTAAGCACTGCACTGAACATTGTAAAACACTAAAAGAAAACACTGCCTAGAGTTCTATACCCAGCAAAGATAGTTTTTAAGATCAAGCAGATCCAGATGCTGTTGCCCATGAGTGTAATCCTAGGATTTGGGAAGTAGAAGTAAGAAGATTATCAGTCCTAGGGCATCCAACGCTACATAGCAAGACCCTGCCTCAGTAAGTAGATAACAAATAAATAAATAAATCCCAGACAAATGAAAACTAAACAAACTTTTTGTTAGCATAGGGAAGAAATTATATGTGGAATTCTTCCAACAAAATTAAAACTGTAAAGATGCTAGGTGCTGATATATGGAAATGCAGCAAAGAAGTGACAAACATAGAAAAAGGCAAATATGTCTTCACCCTTTGGTTATAGTTATCAAACCAGAACAGAAGCACACCTGTGAGACATAAACTCCAACTGCAGCTACACAATTACTTAGAAATGCTAATTTAGGAGCAGGAGAGATACCCTAGCAGTTAAGAGTACTTGCTGCTCTTCTAGAGGACCAGAGTTCAGGTCCCTGGACCAGGTTCAGCAACTGCCTGGAACTCCAGCTCCAGGGGGCCTCAGCAGGCACCTGCTCTCACTTGCACATACCTACATACAGATACACACACACACACACACACACACACACACACACACACACACACATAATATTCTTGTTTTAAAAAGAAAAATGAAAATTAATATGCACCAAAAATCACATATGAAAATGCAAAGTGGCAGTATTAAGAATAGGGAGATTTTGAAAGTAATCAAAGGGTCCACGGAAATCTTCCTGACCTCTGTGGCATGCCCCCTGATAAATCAAGCTCACAAGTCATCCTTTAATGGTCTTGACCTCTATTTTAAACACCTATCCTGGAAGTAAAAGGCTAAGTAAGATCTTCAAAGACAGGATTTGGCTCTGCTTGAAGTATTAATATTTCTGCCATCTATACTGTGATTGTTGTGATTTCCCTTAAATATTTACTATAAATCCCTTTAATCTTCATTACATCCAATTGTGGAGGTCAAGAAATGATCTTTTTTTTTCTGATTAGAATTGTGAAAGAGCACTTTATGCCTACATAGACTGTCTTTAGAAGGCAGTGTGTGTCAATGAGAATCACGAGCATTGATTTTGCATAGATAATATGTGTGCCAAAGTAAGCTATTACTCACTTCTCTTGGGACTCATGCTGTCTATATTACTCACTTCCCCCGGGACCCATGCTATCTACAATAGACAGGGTGGTTCCTCACACCCCAGGCTTTGCATGTGAATTCAGGCCCTGGTAATCTTCCATCAGACAAACACATTATTTAGGCTTTCCATTTGCAATTACATTGTACACACCCAAGCTCATACTAGAGAGGGTGACAGAAATAGATAAAGCAGTCCGTGGCTGACAGTAATATCTTGGTAAATAATCAGGTGAGCTACACAGGCAGAAACTAGTGAGCATGCCAGAGCTATTTCTTCTGCCTTCAATAATCCCCAAATTTTGTGGCTGGGTATGACATAAATGGTCTTCAAGTTTGTTTGTTTTGGCTACCAAAAGCAAGTTCACACTCTTCCAAGGGAGTAAGCAAAAGGAAATGGAAAATCAGCCTTTCCATTGTCAGCAGAGAAGCTAAGACTTAGCTGCATCTGTCTGGCATTTTCTGGCTGGGGCTCCATCTCATGGTCTGAGCTGTGTAGGCAAAATCGGAGGCTGAAACACCTGCCACACACAGGAGGGATGCCTAGCCTGGTCCTCCGGGACAACTCAAGGCCTCCATTGTTGTGCGGTAAGAAAACATCTGGAAATGTGAAATCCATTCATTATCTTCATTGTACTAATGGTTTTCTGAACATATGCATATATCAAACTTAACAAATTGTATACTTTAAACCTGTACAGCTACTATCACATCAATAAGACCTTAAAGACGTCTAAGTAAAATGTCTGGATCTAGACTGGAAAAATGGCTGAGTAGTTAGGAACACTTGTTGCTCTTGCAAAGGACCTAGTTTTGTTTCCCGACACACACAGTGGCTTACAACTACGTGTAACTCAAGTTCTGGGAAATTTAATGCCCTCTCCTGATTTCTGTAGGCAATCAGTTACCCATGTGGTACACACACATAAATACAAGCAAAAAAAAAAAAAGTCATACACATAATAAATCTTTTAAATTTTTGAAGTATAGATCTATCTTTTTAAAGCCTTCCCCTATCCGGTCCTGCAGTCATAGGAGTTTGCAACAGAACAGCACATGGGGACTAAGAAGAAATCCCATCTAGTAAAGTATTTACCTTCTAAGTATTAGAATGTGAGTTTGATCTCCAGAACAGCCATTTAAAAATTCAGACTTGGTGGCATGTCCCGGGAGGTGGAGATAGGTAGAACTTCTACTAGTCACTGGGCGGCCAGCCTAGCCCACTTGTTAAGATGATGCGAGAACTCACTGAAGTGTGCCAGGTCTGAGGAATGATACTTAAGGTAGTCCTCTCCAGAGGTTTGCGGAAAATTATGTTTTACCAAAACTAGAAATTCTAGAACCTCGTCCAAGGCACAGCTCATGATAACAGCTATCAAGCATTCCACACAAAAATCTAGATTGGAATAGAACCATAGAATAGAAGTTTTAAGTCACACAAAAATAGTATAAATCAATTATTACAACCAGTTTTCAAAGACCCAACATGGAGCAGATGATGTGGCACCACATCTCACCCCTGCCTGGTTCACTATTGATGTTTATTGCTGCTGAAAAGAAAAGGCTTGGTTTTCTTTCAGTGTGAGAACTGGTAGGTTGACCCTACCCCGGGGAAGGTTTCTGACCCAAGAGGATTTTAGCAACACACTGGACTTGATGGGTCTAAAAAGAAGAGAGAAAGAAAGAATACAAAGTTCGATGGGCAGAGAAGTGAGGATGGATCTGGAAAGAGCTTTGAGATGAATATGATCAAAATATGGAGTATGAAATTCTTAAATAACAACTAAAATATTTGTAAATATGGTTTTATCATGTGTGAAAATGAAAAATGGTAATTTACCTAGCAATTAGACGGCATAAATTAACTTATTTTCAAGTTCTAAAAGAGCTAAACAGATTAAACAATTGAGACAATTATAAAAGATACTCCAAGAGAAAGAAAGGAAAATAACCATCCCCGTTGACTGAGGAGAAAGTAATATGTTCTACCATCATGATGATAAAATAATCAAAATGTGATAACATTATGCTCAAAGTTACAAAAAAAGTTAAAATCAATATAGGCCACAAGGAAATCAATAGATAGATAATATCTAAAATTGCTAACTTGGAAGAAAGTTCTACAAATATATGGTCATCCAAAATAGAGTTAATTTCACTATGATACAACTAAAACAATTAAAGGCCACTAAGTTGTGGAATAATTAGGAAAGTCCTATTAATTAATTTATTTATTTATTCAGTTCACATCCTGACCATAGCCCCATCCCTCTTCACCTCTCAGTCCCACCCTCCTTCTCTCTCCTCAGTCTCCCTGCCCTATTCCTCAGAAAAGGGGAGCTCCCATCCTCCCCAGCTCATCAAGTCTGATCAGAACTGAGCATGTCCTCTTCCCCTGTGGCCTGGCAAGGCAGTTCCACCGTGGGGAACTAATTGAAAAGCTGACAAGAGAGTCCATGTCAGAGAGATTCCCCCACTGTTCTTACTAGGGACCCACATAAGCCTGAGCTGCCCATCGGCTACATCTATGTAGGGGGCTTAGGTCCAGTCCATGCATGATCCATAGTTGGTGCTTCAGTCTCAGAAGGACCCTCTGGGCCCTGGCTAGTTGGTTCTCTTGGTCTTCTTGTGGAACTCCTGTCACCTCCAGGTCCTTTTCTTCTTCCCCCTACTTTTCCACAAAGCTCCCTATGCGTTGCCCAATCTTTGGCTCTTTCAAGGGACTGCTGGGTGGAGCCTCTCAGAGGACAACTCTGCTGGACTCCTAGCTGCAAGCAGATCAGAATATCATTGATAAGGTCAGGAGTTTGCTCTTTCCCATGGAATGGGTCTTGGGTTGGGCCAGGCATTGACCGGACCTTCCCTCAATCTCTTCTCTATCTGCTCTATCTTTATCCTTGCACATGATGTAGGCAGGGTGAATTTTGAGTCAAAGTGTTTGTGGGTGGATTGGTGTACGTATATTATTCAATATATGTAATTGATGTCCTTAAATGATCTTCCTGGGAAGGCAGAGAGACAGGGGAGAATTAGAGGGTGCCAATAAATGCTAAAGACTGTCAGAAAACTACACAAAGTTGAGAAACAGCATGGGAAAAACTCCTTGGCAGGGATGTGTGGCTTTACCAATGCCACTATTTGGGGTTTTAGCCTCTAGAACTAAAATAATAACATGTTGATTTTAGCTATTCAGTTTATAGTATATTGCTAAGATAGCTCTACAAGCAAGGGTAAAAAGTATTAAAAAACAATTTAAAAGAGGTTTTCAATTTTTGTTTTTGTTTTGTTTTTGAAATAGAGATTTTTTTAAGATATCTTGTAAGTGTACCCTGCCAGTAAGAGATCTGGGACATGATTTTCCCCAGAGGCAGACAGATATGAAAGTGCAATCAGTGGGCTTATATATGTTTCTTGGAATCTAGAGTCATCAAACAGATTGCTATATGATAGAAAGAACACTTAAGGCTTTTAAAATCAAATGGGTGTAGTTATCAGCCTAAGGCAAGCATAGCAGTGTATGATAAAACAAAGCAAAACAAAAATCTTATTTTCTTTGACAGCAGAGGCAAAGATACTGATTGTCTCTTGTGAACAAAATGTGAGATGAAAGAGAACCAACCCAAAGCCACTTTGAATCTTGCCAAAATGAATTCCTGAAAAGGCAAAAAGGGATTCCAAATGGAGAGAAATCACCCAAGAGACCACCAGAAAACCAAGAGTTCTGGAGAAAACACATTGGCTAAAGCCAAAGGGACAACCACAGGCTTTCAATGGATTCTCAAAATATTCTAGAAATACCTTGTAGAGAATCACTTTTAAGTGCTTATAGCATCCTGAGAGAATGCTTCTTATTTCTTCCTGCCTTCCACCATGTTGATAGTGGTTTAAAAACCATCGGAAGTTATGAGTAGGATGGGAAAGGGCCATAATGCAATTGCACAAGGCCAACTGAAGTGCCAGGACGATTGAGGCAAGAGAAGAGATACTCATAAAAGAAGTTTTAACTTAAAATCAGTTTCCAAAGGAATTCTCTTTCTAGCAGTAGACTCACCCACTCAACACAAACAACTCAAATGAATCTCCACCCTTGAGGAGAGAGGTGGCTTCATGGTTAAAAACTCTTGCCCCACAAGCTTAATGACCTAAATTCAATCCTCAGAACTCACATACAAAACCAGATTAGGTGGCATTTGGGATGCCAGCACTCCTATAATAAGATGGAAGGCAAAAACAGGAGAATGGTCTAGAAGTCCTCAGGCTAACCAGCCTGGAGTACACACACGGCAGCAGCAGAAACAAGAGAGACGCTGGCTCAACAAGGTGCAAAGTGAGAACCAACTCTGAAAAGCTGTCATTTTATTGCACCCTTGAGGCATGGTGCCCTCGCGTGCGCGCGCACACACACACACACACACACACACTGACTTTTCTAGTACATATTTGAAGTCATCTCTGAGATACAACAGTCTCCAAGATTTGCAGGGGTCAAGATCCAGGGAAATAGGCAGGTCACTGAGACACTTCTGACATGCTAACCTCCTTTGTTGAGAACAAATTTCATTTTGTTCAGTAAAATTACTTAAAAATCTAAGAAGTAACACAGAGCTTCCCACAATCTTACAATGCTGAGTGGCCAAAAACAGTCCAAGGCACCACAGAAAGCAAATTTAAATTCAAAATTTCCAAAGAGACAAAAATAGCAGTGCCTGGCACTCTGCCCATCCTTTCTCCAGCAGTGTATGCCAGTTCCTAGATGGTGCACAGGATCCTATTAAATTCTCCAGAAATTGTATTTAAACTCCTAAAGGACTACATCTTAAGGCTATACTAACTATAAGTATGTGAGACCTTACAAAGGGCAAAACCAACATGTAATTGTTTCCATCTGTGTACAGAATTGACCTCCCATTATTCTAACTATCTGGCAGAGGTTGAAATTAATCCTCTTAAGAATAATGGTATCCATAGCTTCTGTGATTTTTATACACACACAATCAGATATAAAAATTTAAAACCAGCACATATACCTAAAAGAAGACCAAGTAAGAAAACAGACAATAAAATAAAGCCAAAACAAACTGAATGTTAAATCATCAGAAATATACTTTTACAATCTTTGATTAATTTGTTGAAAAGTGAATAATGACATAGTGTTGCCAAAAAAAAACCCTACAATTAAAAGTATCCAGTGTTAATGCCCTAACTCAGTGATAAATAAATAAGACAATAATCATAATCAATTGTATTGAGCTGAGGAATGGCCAGTTAGGTAGGACGGATGCAACTGTTGGGTAGAGAGAATAGATGATAACACAGATGATCATGGTACATGATGGAGAAGCCCAGCATGTGTGTAAGCAGAGGCAGTGAGTAAGGCAACAGGAACATTTGAATATGCAATGTTCTGTAACCAGAAACTACAACAAACAAAAATGTGGGAAAACTCCAATTATTCAGAATAGAACACAAGGACAATAATTGAAAAAGCAGACATATTTTATAATGGTTTTATTATTTTTTGAGACTTTCATTTTTATCATATTCATGCACATACCCAGCTGCTCCCAGAGCCACCACTTTCTCCTGCTCATCCAATTATCTTCTTTTTTATTTTTTTATTTTAACCAGTGAAGTCCAGTTTGTGCTGCCCATATACTCTTGGGTGTTTAGGCATCTAGTGGAGCCTGGTCAACCTGCTCAGGACAACGCTTAAAAAGACTCTCCCCCTCCATGAGCCCACAATTGCCAATAGCTCTTCAGCTAGGGCTGGAACATCCTGATTACCTCTCTACTCCATGCTGGGATTTTGCAAGACATAAGCTTATGCAGATCTTGTGTGTGTTGTTACCATGGCCACAAATTAATATTTGCAACTGCACTTTGTGTTTGGAAAATTCTACTTTGTTGTAGTCATATACTGTCTCTGTCTCTTACTATCTTCCTACCCATTTTTTCCAATGATCCCTAAGCCTCATAAAGAGGATGTGTGAGATAGATGTTCCATTTAGAGCTGATAACCCCATGGTCTCTTATTACCTGGACTTTGACTACCTATGTGTCTCTGTATTAATCACCTTCTACTACAAAATAAAAATGGCTTCTTTGATGAGGGCTGGTACACTAATCTATGGGTAAGGATATAAGTTATTAGTAGCTAGCTTAGAAATATGCTTATTTAGCAAAATAATCAAAGGTTCTCTTCTAGGACCT
The DNA here is from genome assembly GCA_907169655.1 of Acomys percivali. Lineage (NCBI taxonomy): Eukaryota > Metazoa > Chordata > Mammalia > Rodentia > Muridae > Acomys > Acomys percivali. Next base: position 39,643,723 of record OU015755.1, on the reverse strand, counting down.
ATAGCCTGCCAACTCAATAGGTTACTGACCCCACTAATGGTGACAGGTATGAGTTCTATATTGTGGAGTAAGCCTTAAAATCCAATTAGAAAGTGTTTGGTTACTCCCATGCTATTTATGCCTTTATCACATCAGTGGGTATGCCTTGCCAGTAAGTCATTAATGGAGTTCACAGAGTTCACATCTGGGTGAAACTGATAACTACTTTTGTCTTCTAGTAGTGTTTATCACCTTCCAGCCCTATGAGAATTAACCAGTAGGGATGAAGCTTCCAGGTCCGTACCAGTTTGCCTTCTCCATGTCCTATGACTCAAGCATAGGTGTCTTCAGCAATAGGGTCTTTCCATCAAATTCTGAAGAGTAAGAACAATGGAAATAGTCTGTAATGGTTTATAGTCTAAGGGACACCACTAGCTAACAACTCCAAAACAGGTAGCCCAGTCCCAGCACTGGGATTTTTATTTATTAGTAAGCTATACATTAAAAAAAAAAAAACCAAGTAAACAGAAAAACAATTTATTTGCCTTCAAATAAAAGAAAGTTTTGAAATGTTTCTGAGATAAAGTGATTGAAGATGGAAATTATTGGAATCATAATATTGAAGGACTGAAATTGTTAAAATATGCCACTCAAATACTAAAGCACTTCCTCAGATAAAAAAGAATAATTACCACAAGAAATATGTTAATAAATGAAGACTAAATCAGTCTGATAGAAGAAAAACAAGGATAAAAATGTATGATACATCAGCTGGATGTATAGTTAAACAAGAGTAGCAGGGTACCACCAGTGAGGAGAGTTCTAACATGCGCACATTGTTTAGGGTCACATCCTACTCTGCACTATAGATGTAGATCTGAAGAAAGAGTCATCAGTCTTACCAGAACCCTCCTTTAGCCAGGTGTGATAATGGCACATGTCTACAATCCTGGATTCAAAAGTTCAAGGTAAGCCTGGGCTGTGTGAGCACCAGTCCAGAATAACTTTGATGAAATAGAGTTTTAAAGAAAGGTTACCAAAAAGTAAATTTTAATATTTATGTTTCTGTCAAAAATATAACCACGGAGTAATATCAGGAGTCCCACAAAAACACTTGGTGATGGTTAGAAACTAAAAGCCTCATCCAGCAATCCTCTCCAAAGGTCTGAGACCCTCATAGACTCATAATCATGATGTATTCTGGAGAGACAGCTCAGTGTGCAAGAATGATTCCTGAAGAAAAAAAACATGAAGACCTGAAATCAAGTTACTAGCACTCACATACAAAGCACTGAGAGAGATGGAGATGGAGGAATCACTGGGACTTTTCAGCTTAACTCCAGATTCAGTGTAAGACCCTATATCAAGGAAATAGGGCTAAGATCTACAGTGCAAGACAATGCCACACTCACACATACAAAAAAAACAAAAACAAAAAAGCAAAACATTAACAATAATAAAATTGCCCTTTAAGTCCCATTAGCCATTATCAATGTACTCACGAAGCAATGTTTTTCTATAAATCAAAAAATCATATTTAAAATATTTTCTGTATCTCAAGCAGCTCAGAAATCATTATTTAAAAAAAAATAGGCTTATAACGACCTAATGTAAAATATGAACTGATTTTTTGTTTATTCTTTGTGAAATCAGTTACATAAAGAGATTACTGAAAATGGAATTTGGTGACCATGCATAGAAATTTAGATCTCATAGGAAACACTTCACTGATTGCCTTGGGTTGATTTGATATTCTTAAGTTATAGGCTACTGTATGTTTTCGTCTAAGAAATATCTTGATTTCCTTTAATGGAGGGGTGCATTGCTTGCATATGAGTGGTAAAAATCCACATTTACAGAGAATACAAGTGTAATGTAGTACTCACATTAAAAGTAGCCAAACTAGAGACATGTTGACCTGGTTTACACTCTATTGTGGTGATAAACATCAAGACATGGGCTGATCTCTATGAGTTCAAGGACAGCCTGGTCTATGAAGTGAGTTCAGGACAACTAGGACTAGAGGAGAAATCCTGTCTCAAGACCAAACACACACACACACACACACACACACACACACACACACACACACACA
>OU015755.1:39629557-39641639 GCA_907169655.1 Acomys percivali | reverse complement strand
ACACACACACACACACACACACACACACACACACACACACACACACAAAACCATCAAGACCAAAGGCAAATTGGAAAAGAAAGATTTATTTAGTCTTAAACTTGCAGCTATCTCTTGATCTCCAAAAAATACCCAAATTGTTTAGGTGATTATAATTTATTAATCTCATTATTTAAATGAGAAATTTCACACATACAGTTCATGTATTTGGACACTTGGTGACACAGTCTGTGAGATGTTATATAACCTTGAGGCTGTAGAGCCTTGGAGGAAGTACATCACTGGGGGACGAGCTTTGGGAGTGTATAGCCTTACTCCATTTCCTGTTTAATCACTGCTTTGGGTTTTCTTTTTTTAACATATACATTTATTTTATTACACATGAATAAAACAAACTACACACAGCAGGGAAACCATGAGACAATCATGAGTTATATAAATGTTACACTCATAGTGATTTGGCTATTTGTATTAGTCAAACTTAAAGTAAACATTTTTCCTATCTTGTTGGGTCTAAATTTCTGAATGAAATTCAATATCTATCATATCTTATCTCTATTAACTTTAATCCTCTATCTTGATCTAAATAAACTAGATTGTAAAACTAAACTATCTGGTCTTCAACCTCCATCAGAGACTTGAAAAAGGAATAAAACTTAAATGCCTGAGTGAACCAGTAGTGCAGGTTAGCAGCTTCCAAAATGAAACAGTGACTGAGACAGTTTACTGCCTGAACAGTCACCCAGCGTTCTCTATAATGTTGGAGCCTCATCTTCGTCCTTCTGGCCCAATATCCCTGCCAGACTTATTCGTGGGGCAGGAACTATTGAGGACTTGCTTACCCTGTCTTGGCAGAGTTTGGTTGTCGACTCTGCCTGCATCTAAGATTGCTGATTTTTAGGCAGAATTTTGACTGTGGCAGAAACAAGGACATTTTGCCCAGTGGCTGGTTTGTCACATTTGCGTTTTCAGTTGAAGATGTGATCTCTCAGTTTTTTGACCCAGCCACAATTCCCATGCACTATAGTCTCTCCCTCTGCAATCATAAACCAAAATCAACTTTATTCCTTCTAGAACTTGTTCTTGATCATAATGCTTTATCATAACAACAAAAAATGAGTGTATAATATACATCTTTATAAGAATAGGGCACTTACAAACTCCCATTCCAAGTTTTCAATGAGTTTCCAACTAGCGTTTTGTTCAGCCTTGGTGCACTGTGTGACCTGAGTTGTCACAGATCTTGCTTATCCTATCTTGTTATGAAGAGTGTGAACATTTCAGAGCCATTAGATGCCATTCCTTTTCTTCCTCCTTCCTTTCATGAACTTTGGTCTGGTAATCATAGTCTGCTCCACACCATAGAGATAACTTTTTCCTGGGAAGTTGTGAACACCCGTGGGCAATGTGTCCGTAATAGTCTTCCACTGGTTTTGGCCCACCACTGTCTGGTCAAGATAATCCTGAAGAATTTAGTTAGACCAAGTTTGGAAATTAAAATAATAATAATAAGTTAAAAGTTCTATGAACTCTTTGGTCCTTTCTTAGATGAGATTAAATGAAGATGTTGAGTTAAGTACTTACTAACCTTCACAGTACCTTGGCAAAATGACTTCATGATTAGTGAATTTATATCTATAAATACATTTTAACTATATAATTTATATTAAACCTGAAGGGCTACTAAATTTTGGGTTTTGTTTTTTTTCTTGTTGATAATATTTCACAAAAGCACAGGACTACAGAAATAGGAAGAGAAATCTAATCCTATCCTATGAACATCTTGATCCAGAAAAAAGAGAATGACTTTTAAAGTCACATTTTCTTTGGTCCTTTCTCTTTACCCATTTTAGCTCCCAAATAAAAGACATAGAGGCACATTATCTTTATTAATAAGGTATAAGCTTAATAACTGGGCAGGTCTTCTTTCATACTAATCCATTAAGCTAGACTAGCTACTTCCCAGCCACATGCCCCAAGTTACTTGGTTTTGTCTGGGCTGCATCTGCTCCATCAGGCCATGGCCTTTCTCTCCATCTTCTCCTTCCTTCTCCCCTTCCTCTTAGTCCCTACCTGAGACTCCAAGCCCAGGAGTGGATGCTATGTCTCTTCTGCGCAGTTACAGGTTGTCCAGCCTTTGCTTATTAATCAATCATAGATCATTCAGGCGCAAAGTTTACACAACATTGTACACAACAATGCCCACATCAGGGCACAGAAATTAGCATCTGAGTACATAGAGCAGCAGACATCCCCCCCTTTTGTCTAAAAAAAAAAAGAAGTCATCTTCTCTGGCAACAATAAGCTACATAGAGTAAGGACAATTATGAAAAATTATGAAAGCTATCATGTAATATTTACATTCAAAATGTCCACCCCATTTGTACTCTACTATCTGTCCTCTCTTGGTGAGTTTAGAGTTCTGTACCCAAATCATTTTCTATCATCACTTGCATTTAACAAACTAAAAATTCTACTTAGATGTGAAAATATCTTTTAAAAACATTTTTTAAATCCTAAGGAACTTAAGCTCAATTGTGAGATGACACCTACCTAGTCTTCAATCCCACCAGAGACTTGAGAAGGTAAAAAACATTACCTGAGTTTGTAGTAAGTGCCGAGCACACAGCTTCCAAAATATAGAAGTGACAGATATCTGGCTGCCTGGGCAGTCATCCAATTTGTCTCTGAAATGTTGGGGCATCATCTTCAGCCTTCTGTCCCAGTATATGAATGCCTACCTTGTCTTAAAAAAGAAAATCAGTTGACTTATTTTGAGTCCTGCCTGTTCATCACTTGAACAGCATGCGGTCTGTGGTAGAAGCAAGAGCAGTTTTATTTTCCTCTGGTGGCTAGCTTACCACTCTTGAGGCAAACTCCATATGGAGGTTCTTTGATGCCTATTATCTTCTTTGAGGTAGGCTGGGGGTGCTGTGAGGAGCTGACAATGTCTCACTGTCAAAATATTTTTATTAATAAAAAATCTTTAAATGCCATATTCTATGGATCTCTGAGGTTTTTGAAGACCATCTATTTATCTATAGTACATTTGAATAGGCAAGCATTATTAATTTCTAGCTACTTACTATCTGTTCGACCAAAGTAACATATTTTTGTAATTAACTAGAATAGTATATAATATGACCATGAGTTTGATTTTCTGACTATTAATTTGCATTTTAATTATCCTACATAGTTTGTAGTAGCAGCTTTCAAAAGGACTGAAACTTCACATTATATTTTTAAATGAGTTGTATAGGCACAATACTTTATAAAGGGTTGAAATATATATACATTATGTGTATCAAAAACGACTTTATATTGGTATCAGTATGCAAAAATCTATACCAATGTAAATCTTAAATTTGTATCAACATATAATAATCTATATCAATGTAATAATATTTGAGACTATTAGTTACTTTTAAGAGTAGATTCAATAATCTATCTTTTTATTTTATTATTTCTACATTATTCCTATACTCTTTTATCTTTTGCTACCTACTCTTCCCTCCCCCTAACATAAAATAAGAGAGAAATAATACAGAGAAAAGAAAATAAAAGAGAGAAATCCCTGAGGCTAAGCTGACCAAACCATTTAACAATTTATAACAAACCAAACTATCAAAAACCACCCAAGCCTTTTGGAGAAATTAAGCATTGTTCTCTTAAACTTGCTTCCTGCTGTTTTTGAGGCAGTGTTTTATTTTGGGAGGCCCAAGATAACTGGGATATTGGCTAGTTCCAGGTAGGCTAGCTGTAACACTTGTTGTCCAGTCTCTTTTTCTTTGCTGTGAAAGTGCAGGCTTACCCAAAGTTCTAACTGGAACACTCTGTGATGCTGAACAAATAGACCTAGCCATTTTAAGTTGTTCTGGATGTAGATTTTTGAGAACACAGCTACTGAGGCAGTCTGTGATTGGATCAAACAGGATGCTGGAACAACATGTCTGCATCTCAGGATCTTCAGGATGACTCCTGTCAATACTGCTCCAATTTTATTGGTGTTTGGTTCTTTTATTTTGTAAACATATAAAATTTCACAGGACATATGTATTTGTGTGTAAACACATGCATAGACTAGCAGTGTGCACAATTTAGCTGAAAATGATATTCTGTTCTTTGTTTAAGCACATGAAAGGCTACACTGTATACCAAAGTGTAATACAAATTTTTATCTATGCCATAAGAATACCATGATAAATTCTGAGGACTCTGTAGCCAACAAGATTTATTTGCTATGAAGAGACATTTTTCATGTCTCAACCAGTCTTAGAGCTGTTTTTATGCAGTGGAATCAGCAATAATTATTACCTGTTTTGTTGGTCTTTTAATTTTTTTCTTTCTGTCTGTAGCCAGGATCTTTAGGGGGTTTCCCTTGGTGATATCTGATTTTTATTAATCTGGATGGAATTCATAGGTTCTCTTTTCCTGATGAAAATATGCAAAGCTTCTTTCCCAACAGAACACATTTCCTTCTCTCCATTCCGAAGTTAAGATGTCCTTAATATACACAGGTTGATTTAGTTCAGTTGTTTTTCCATAATCCAATAAATCTCAGCAGCTGTAGTTTTTATTTATTAGTAGTTAAATTTTTAAGTTAACAAAGCATTGTGTAATCTGTCTCTGGAGCATTTTTTAATCCCCGTTTGTTTGTTATGCATTTCTTTTAAAGTATGTTTAGATCTCTCTATAACAGCTTGTCCTGTAGGATTGTGTGGTATACCTGCTACATGCTTTATATTATAATACGTAAAAAATGTTTCATTTTACTAGAGACATATGCTAAAGCATTGTCAGTTTTAATTTGTAAAAGTATTCCCATAATTGCCATAACTCTCAATAAATGGATAATTACAGAATTACCTTTTCAGAATTTAAAGCAGTAGCCCATTGGAATCCTGAATATCTGTCTATAATATGGTGCACAAATTTTACTTTACCAAGCTCTGCAAGAGGAAACATAGCTATTTGCCAAATGTTGTTTCTTTTGATACCTTTAGGGTTACTTCCTGCAGGTAATGTAGTTTAGTTATCTAAAGAGCAACTAGGACATTTGTTTATAATTTCCTTGTCTTGTTGCCAAGTGATAGAAAAATCTGTCTTTAAACCTTTGCTGTTAACATAATGTTTCTTATGAAACTCTGAAGCTTCTAGCACATTTCCTATTAATAGCTGATCAATTTCAATTTCATCATTACCTTGTGCTAGAGGGCCTGGTAGACACATATGGAATCTGATATATTCATATACAATGGATGATTTCTATCTCTGATTACTTGTTGTAGTTGAATAGTGAAGTTAAATCATCCTGAATAATTTCAGCAGTTTCTATGTGTAAAACAACACTTTTTGCATGTTGAGATTCTGGAAAATCTAGTAATACCATAAGAATGGCATGCAACTCTTATTTTTGAACTGAATCATAAGGACTCTTGTTTTTTATGACTTATAACCTGCCTTTCCTAACTTATTTACATCAGTATAAAATGCAGGTGCTCAGAAATTGGTGAGGAAGAATTCAATTAATTTGTTTTATAAACTGAAGTTACTTGCTTTGTTGCTAATTATTTGTTGTTAATTTCTTCCAAAAAATTACTGCAAGCCAATGTTCATTTTCTGCCCGTAATAATGCAATCCCTGCATTAGTAAAAGGCACAACAATTTCTGCTAGCTCTGCTCCTGTTAATTGATAAGATATCATTTTTTTCTTTCAGAATCAATTCAGAAACCCTTTATATACAGGTTTTTAATTTTTTGCTTTATTTGTGTGTTTAAAATATCTGCTCTATGATATAATCTCTCTGCACCAGCTTCCCAGCATCTCTGATAGAGTGGAACTTCATCACTATTTTGACATTTTTGTGTAGCAGAACTTCACTGTGGACCAGACCCCTCCTGAAATTCCTTTCTTCCCACCGCTGGCGTGGTTGTGACGGTTCAGTGGACATAAAGCTTACATCTCAGGGTTTCTGAATGACTGCAGAAGGGTGGACATCTGAGGAATGTGCACCTGTGCTAGGGCATGTGTATGTAAGGGTTAATGGCGTTGTGTTGTACTACTACACTTTTAAGCTAGCATTTACAGATTATAAATTACAGAGGTTTTAGTTTCTGAACTTTTCATACAAGTAAACAATTGAGAGGAAGTCTAACAGTATAAAACCTAAAAATGATATTTCTTCAGTCATTTAGTGGTGACTAAGACAATTCTTGGGTGAACTGGCACAGCATAAAACACCCCCTGACTATCTATAATTTAACCCAACAGATAAAACCTACATCCAGCCCTTAACAGAGAAGCCTTTCCTTGCAATGCAAAGACCCATGCAAGAACAAAATCCTAAGGATAAAGGATAGTTGAAGATTCAGCCCTCAATAGGATGATACAGGGATTCAAAACACCACCTTTTAAGCAAGACATGGGTGTGGGGAACCACAACCTCCCAGCAGCTGTGCATACCGGCATTTGATCTACAGACGTGGGATTCTCATAACAGTCAGCTATGGAGGCCTTACCACGTACTGCCAATCTGGTAGCATCAGACAGATGACAGAAGAGTGGAGGCATGGTATCAAGTTGGGTGTCCACCAGCAAGCCCATCGGGCTCTGATGATGACCACACAGATGGCCTCGATTAAACTCCAATGGGCATTAAACAAAATGCAAAACTAATGAAGAGAGGAAAAAAGATTGAGGAGGCACTTATAGGGCAGGGAAGGGAACAGCAGAGAGTTGGGGGAGGGGGACCAGAATGCATCATGTACATTTATGAAAGTGTGAAAGACCAAAGTTGGCTGATTGTAAAAGATAGCATGAAATAGACAATAAATATTTGAAAATGTAAAAACAATGAATTAATCTTGACTCACTCTGACCAAAACTAGCTCCATTCCCATAAGCAATTAATTTCATGCTTCTAGCGAGTTTGATGGAATTTAACTGTGTAATATAAATAACGGGCTTCTAGCTCTGTTTCTCCATCGAGCCGTTTTAAGCACATCAGGGTTCTACACTCATGCCCCAGGACTACCTTGGACCCATCAACAAGAACAGCCTACTCAGTCACCTTCTTATGCTCCTGATTAAATTTCACTAAAATTTTGGTTAAACTGACGAGTCACTGTTATATTTTTATGAGTATGTTAATAACTGTCTGCATACATAGCTGTTAACCTCAGCTATTCCTTAGCTACGGTCTGGGAAGCATCTGCCTCTGGATCCCACGCTTCTATTTTTTTCCATCCACCTACAGTTCTTTGAGGGAGGATACAGGGCAGGTCATTCTTCAAAGACTTGGTTAAGTAGTACTATAATACCTAAGAAAGAAATAGCTTTTTCTTCTTGATTAAAAAAGAATCCCACCTTTATGCTCATTAACAAAGTTCCTTGGAGTAATTACCGCCCCCTTTAGCCCTGGGTTGATTTTTTTTTTCAATCTGGGTATTGCCAGAATTTTTCTCTCTGTTACCATGGTGTATTTTCCATGATCTGGCTATTATCTGAGAACACAGGTTTGGATATTGATTGTTGTTGTTGTTCTATTTTTCTTCTCCGACCCTCTGTTCCAAAGACCTCCTAAACTGAATTTCAAGATGTCATTTTTTTTTCTATTTTCCTCTGTGTGGTCCTGTGTTTGTTTGACACTTCACTGATGTTGCCTTGTAACACATCTATCTAGTGTCAATTGGGAGTATATTTATAACCCTGGAACTCGATTGTTCCTGGTATTGTAATACTATGTATCCAGCCCTATCCTTCTGAATATATTAACTATTTCTAAACTTTTTTTTTTTTTTTGGTTTTCTTCTATTTCATTGTATTTATTTCCCCTAGACCATTCACCTAGCCTTTTGTATTCATTGAAAGAGATCTTTTTTACTATGCCTTTGATGCCAATTCTTAGCTAAGAATGAGGCTGAAAAGGATGGTTCAAAATGCCTTCCATAGAGACATGGGAATTGGTGAAGTCCAATTGAAGTATATCATCGTAGGGTGACTGGCTCTTGTCCAGGCTGACCTCACTCTCTTAGTCCTCCCTGATCAACATGTTCCGCCCACACCTGGCAAGGCTGAATCTTACTTGTTTCCATGCACCATAGAGCTTTTTTTTATTGTTTGTTTGCTTGTTCGTTTTCTAATTTTCTCCAAGGAAGGATTTTCTGACCTCCTGCAAGGAAGAGAACTGTTCTGTAGGCGATTCAGTATGTCTTTCTCTTAAATAAGCTGGTGCTTTGGCCATCTACTTTCTAGCTTCCAACCACCGACTAACATCTCTCACTGCTGTTACCTCCCTTTCTATCATTTTTTATTTATATGTGTTTTATTATTTTATTATTTTAGCAGAATTTGAAAGAAAGAGATGCAAACATGTCTACTACTTTTCCAGTTGATCCACAAGACGTAAAAAGTTAAAAATAACTGAAGAGAACACTCCAAGCATTTGAAAGTGAACATCACATTGCAGCTGGCTCACAGCATCCTCTTTGGTGTGAAGAGACACCTGCTACTTGGTAGTACATCATCATGCTGAGGGTCTACAGGTTGGATGCTGCTGGCATGTAAAAGCCTAGGACAAAGCATTTTTCAGTTACTGACGTAAGGCCTTTCTGGAGACACTTACGGTAAATTTGACCATATCCTTCCACCGATTCGTTTATTTGTTTTCATGTAGGATAAAAAAAGAACATTTTGTTTAGTCTTTTTCTTCTACAGATGTGTGTATGGGAGGGAAATGGAAAAGGAGTTTGGTTTCCATTACTCACGTGGGTCTAAATGGCTTGGTAACCCATGCATGTGCTCTGCCAAAGCCACAGCATGCGACCCACATGGCACAATGCTGCCTTTCCTCGTGTGTCGGGGGCCAGATGAGTATATGACGTAGTGATGATGGTCAAGCCACACTGCACTACAGGACATAAGTGGAAAGAGAAGAGTGTTTTCTTCAAGGAGGTGCTGTTTGTCCCAGTCACCGCAGCACTGGCTTCCTCACAAATAGACCCAGCAATTCAACAGATGGAGGGATGTGGTTTTAAGATTACTGAGTTAATTGTACTTTCCTCTACTCACCGACCTCAGAAGTGGGTATCAAAGATGCCTAAAGTTTTCATCTAAATAAACAACCAACTCCTGCTGGTCAAGCATATCTGAGTGGTGTCTAAGAAACGAATCCCTCCACTCTATGCCAGTTTCACCACAAAGACCCTTTAAATGGGATTCTCTCCTTTAATTAATTATAATTCTTCTTGAATGTAACTTATTATAAAATTCAGAATCTATATTATATAACTCTTTATTCAAGATTTAGTAAATAGATCTTTTTGTAAATTACAACACAATTCAAATGAAGGGACGTTCTTGAACTTGTAATTAAAATTCCAAAAAGAACCACAAATTCAGTTGTTTTTTAAACAAAGCTCTAGTCCTTTCCTATTCTACAATTACAAATATCTCCCCAGAGAAGAGGTGAGCAAAGTGAAAGAAAAAAGCCAGATCATTCTCCGTGCCCTCATTTAACCAACTACATCTTTCGTTATAATAACCTTAAAATATGTGAGAGTAAATAATTCATGTTTATTAAATATTTTATCAAAACATATTCATATTAATTTGCAGGAATCACCATCATCCACCTATTGAATTCTTTTGTCTTTACCAAATGAAACTCTGTACGCGCACACACACACACACACACATGCACACACACACATACACACACACTCACACACAAATTCCTCTTCTGCTCTACAGCACAAGGTAAGTAAATGATAAATACATAGACACATACATAGATAGATGGATAGATAGATGATAGATGAGGGAGAGAGAGAGAGAGAGAGAGAGAGAGAGAGAGAGAGAATTAGGTTGATCCACAGATACATGTATACACAGATACATAGATAAATAGATAGATAGATAGATAGATAGATAGATAGATAGATAGATAGATAGATATGTAGATAGATACATAGATCATAGATGATAGGTAATTTGACTGAATTCACCTAACGGTGCACACTGGGGGACAAAAGTTCTAATTATAAAACTTGTATTAAGTTAAGGCAATGGGGTTAGAAGGATATGCCATTTGTTTGGCATCTATTTTGCTCCCGATTGCCACTGTTTTCCTTCATCTGGGTATTTCATTTCCCTACTTCACAGATAATGAAACCTAGACCTGATAATGAAGTATTTTGTGACTTTTCCTAGGATGATACAAGCAAACCTGTACTCACCCAGATGCTGTGCTAAACAAAGACCAGAGAAATGATTCCATCTGAGCCTCTCTTGGTGAGCTGGTGAGTTTATTGGAGATGCTTACAGGAGTATAGACGTGAGGTATTTATGAGAGCATAAACTACTCATAAGCATGTCTTGTTAGCTTCCTGAGTATAATGGACCTTTCTCCAGGACAGACTGTTTCATTGCAGAGGACATTGCTACTAAATACACCACTAGTCAATTAAGGCTATAGCTGGAATTTGAATCTAGTATCTTTAAATTTGAAATACGGAGAGAATGTGGTGTCCTGGTGATAAGTAGAGATTTTAGATCATGACTGACTGTACCTGAGTCTTGATCAAGCCTTTCTAAAAAGCCATTACTCAACTTCTCTAATCTCTAGCCAGGTGTTCTTGTGTAACAAGTGAACTGTCCTTGTGACAGTTCATCAAGAAAATAGTACAAAGAATACTCTTGAGTTTGTTTGGTTTTTTCTGTTGTTGTTGTTGTTGTTTTGTTTTGTTTTTTTTTTACTTCTTCCAGAAATGTCCCAGCTGCATGGGGATAAAAACAAATCCAGGATAGGGAGTGAAAGGAGCTATTGGGGAAGATGGACAGTTTGTGCCAATAGTGGGAAAGAATCCAAGATAAGGAAGGACTAGTCTTCAAAGCTGGACTTTGACTGTCTTCTACTGGGGTACTCCCACAGTGCTGTTCTCACAATTTGTATAGGTCCCAGGACCCACCCAAGACTCTATGTAGAACAATTAACTGGGTCCTACTTAAAAACAGTCTGTTCCAACACCCTTGAGTCCCAAGGATTCACTATCAATCCTTTTTTACCAACACGCACCTTGGGCAGCTCTCAACCATCTTGTGTTAGTTTGTTTCCTGGTGTTGTGATAAAACACTGACCAGAAACATCATGAGGGACAAAGGGTCTACTTGGTTTGCATAGCTCATCATTAATGGAAATTAGGGCAGAAATTCAGAAGCAAGGGCAGGAACCATAGAGGAAAGTTGCTCAGTGGCTTGCTGTGCTATATTTCTTATACATCCCAAGCCAAACTTCTTATACATAACAGGACCAACATTGTGCTGGATGTTCCTATGTCAATTACGAATTAAGAAAATGACCCCACAGACTTTCCTACAAACTAGTCTGATGAAGGCAATTCCTCAGTTGAGGTCCCTCTTCCTAGGTGACTCTATTTTGTGATAAATTAACAAAAACTAGCCAGTTCACACCAGTAACTCCAGATTTAAGGAATCTAATGCCCTCATCTGGCCTTCACAGGCACCTTCATGCATGTGTGCAAGCACAGATGTAAATACACATAAAGCTAAATATTTTACCAATAATACATTGACAAATACATAGATTCTTTATCTTACGATAGGAGTCAATATCATAAGAATGTCAATTCTAGTCAAATTACACATAAAATACATCCCCATTTAATATATTGTCAGTGTCAATATTTTGGGGGGACATGTATCTGAGATGGGGTTTCTCTGTGTGTATCCCTGGCTGTAGATGGCCAACACAAAATGAGCGCAATGGTACTTTTTTATAGACTTTTTCCGCTCTCTTATTTGTTTGGGCTTTTAATAAAATATTATTGGTCTTTTGCTTGTATATTATTGAAAGAGAGAGAGAGAGAGAGAGAGAGAGAGAGAGAGAGAGAGAGTTGTGCTTTCTCTTTGGTTTTCCTGTTTGCTTTTCTAAAAAGAAAGAGAGAAAAAGCACAGAATTGAACAGATGGAGAGGTGAGGAGGGCCTGGGAAAAGACAGAGGGGAATCTGTTTTAGAACATATTGTATGAAAATTTTATTTTCATTTTTTTAAAAAATGATAAA
>OU015755.1:39612726-39629547 GCA_907169655.1 Acomys percivali | reverse complement strand
ATGATCCTTGGGCTTCCACATGTTAGCACCAAACTAATTTATACACAAAAATGGAATGATTTATTGACCACCTACTAAATTCTAGGCAGCTCTTTTTTAAGTTATTTATTATTGAAAGACAATAAGATACTTATCAATATCCTTATTCAGAATAGTATCAAACTAAAGACCAGAGATATAAAAGCACTCTCGAGACTGCACATCTAGTGCAAATCAGCAGTGGGGCACACATCCCAGCCTTTGCCCCAGTGCCAGCATCTTCTCATGGTGTGTGCTAACAGCTTGTCTTTGGCCTGAGATTATCATGAAACACTAGCTATCCAAAATTCAGAACATACTATAAGTTACACATAAACTCCCTGGCAATGGCAACTTAGGATTGTCATTCCAAATTTTATTTTATACCTGGGATTTAACTTTTTAATCTAATAACCTCAGTAAGTGAGCCCAGGACAGCCAGAATGACACAGAGAAACTCTGTCTCCGGGAAAAAGAAAAAAGAAAAAAGAAAAGAAACAAAAAAGGTTGGAATTTCTTCCTCTCCTCGTTATATAATATATTTCACTATTTCACTTGTTTGGTATTCAGAGTGTATACACATTCAAAATATGTTGTATAATACACACACACACACACACACACACACACACACATTCCTTTTGCCAAGTTTTAAAATGTTTTGAATATAGAAATGAATTGTGTTTGAGCGCAGAGGAGGCACAAAAGAACCATGCAGTTTCCCTGAGAATATTTTTACATCACATTCCATTTCCATAAGGCTATTCTAGCCAGAGATTTCCCCTCCCTCATCCAAGCTCTATACTCCTGGTCCAGCTTCATTGCAGCAGAAACGTTTATTGTCCACTAACTATTGAATCACAGTGGGAACCCCTTACCCCACAGGGGCTCCTGTACCGTGGAACAAAAGCATACAGGAGCCTCTGTTTTCTGTTCCATCCTGGCACGGGACTGGGACAAGGAGAAGGCTCTGCCTTTAGCTCTGTCTAATGGCCGTGCCTCTCAGAGGCCATGTCCTAACTGTCCCAAGTTCCTTGGAACTTGAATTTAAAAGCTCCTCCTACTACTACTCCAGGGCTTTATCAACCCTGAACATCTGCCTTTCTCACCAAAAACCAAGTAGTTATATCCAAGGAAAACAGTTGAAATTCAACCAACCTGTAGACTCCAGGAAAGTTAAATGCGAGAGTTTGTATATGATACCTAGTCACCCTTCCTTTTTGCTCTATCATCTCTGCATCTCTGAGGTTTAAAGTTCCTCTTAGCTCAGACGCTGAAGAGTCATTTCTTTGTGTGTCTGAAGTTATATTTGGATGAACTGGGTAGAGATAATTCAAAGCCAGTAAGTACCATCAGCCCTGAGGCAGTGCCTGGAGTAGCTTATGGGTGATACCACCCTCAGGTGCAAATAGGCACATAGGATGCCCTAAAAAGATGCACAACTGCACACCCTTTGTAACACAAATATTTAAAGCTCTTTTGAGCTTTTATTTAGTCAAACAAAGAAAAAACCTATTTTTTACTAATCAAAGTAATAGGTTCTTTCCTCACATTCAAAATAAGGAATTGAAAAAAAAAAATTTTTAAGGAATTTGCTATGTGCATTCACTCTGTGCTTTTTGAACCAGTCAGCATCTCATGAGGCATAGGAAAGAGGTTAGCTTCGGATAGTAAAGCAGAGTTTCTTGAGAACTAATATCACAGCGCATATCGTTTGGATTTTGAAATAGCGTCTGGCTAGGCCTGACAACTTCAAAATAGGAAAAATTCTCTGTCTCTTGCTAACATGGCTTGAATGAGGCTTGAATAGTTCCTAAAAGTTGGGCACACATCAGTGAAAAGTCTTTCAGTTTTTCTAGGATGCTCTTTGTCTTTTGGACAAAGACTGACCACTGATATTTCATCTGTTCTGTAAGTTGCACTAAATAATGAAGTTAGCTGGTACCGAGTTTCTAACTTATTCTTGTGAATTTTGACACCTTAACACTGCTTAATCTAAGCTCCTGCTCAAAATGTTAATGAAATATTTGAAATCCGAGTGCTCTCACCCAAGTCAGCCTCAAATAGTTTCATAAATAGGATTTGACAAAAATATGAATGTGATAAATAAATGTACTGTCTATGGAAGGAAGAGAGAGACAGACTGACTTGTTATTCTAATTCAAGAGTGTCACTAATTTTATGACAAACTCAATCTTCTTTCCCAAGAAAAAGGAAGTGAACATCTTCAGCTGGTTCTGCCTCACATGAGTTTGAAAAGACCCTCTTAAGGACAATAGGCAGCAAGCTAACTTTAAGTTCTCAGTCTCATAAAACAACGCTTTTAATTAAATACAGAGATTCTCTGCCAACCTCAGCCCTCAATTATTCGAGACGTTAAGAAAAAGGCATTAAAATGGAATTAATAAAGATGCTGACAAACGCATGACCACGGAGAGCAGAAAATGAGTTTTCAGTGAAAGTGGTGGTTGTTGTTGCTGTTATAATAAATGAAGTCTTATAACTAGGAAGACTGAACACTTCCCTCATATGGTTTAAATTAATCCATGAAAGTTTTCATATGTAGTTTGCTCCATACATGAGCATGAAACATGCTGCTTAAAAGGGCAATGTAAGTCCACACGCCCTGACACTGAGGCTGACACACCAAGGAATCTTCTGTAGCCACATGGATCACGCACAAGTTAAGATTCATGGCTTGAAATTAAAAGAAACATCATGGACACTTCTCCAAAAATTTAACTTCTCAAGAAATTCTCTCTTCTTCTAACATCTGTTGAAAGCAAAAGGAAAGAAAAGAGTCTGTGCAGAGTAATGGCTTTCACAGGGCGGGTTTCATTTCCTGGTTGTAAAAGCGCCCACCACCTTTGAAAACTGCAGCAACTGCTGCCACTTACGGCCATGATGAAAAGAAGTAAATGCGATCACATGAATCATCACAGCGTGCAACATCCTTTTGACTTTTAAACATAAACTTCAAGATATAGATTTAAGTTGTAGAAAATGTCTTTGTCCTAACTAGTAATTAACCGAAAATCAAATAGACCATGGTGCTTTTTTAATAAATATACCCAAAATAATCATTTCAACCAGAAAGGGAAAAAAATCTTAATGAAAGGGAATTATGTGTGAAAGATTCCTTCTTCTTCCAACAAACACACATCAAAGGTTGGCATTCTGCAATGCACAGGCAAAGCTAGCATTCCACTAAGAACCAAAGACACAGCATTTTCCAAATACATGAATCCATTTCTGCCCCATTTTTCTGAACAGGATTCCAGCTTGGTTAAGTGTGTGACAGCACAGGATGCCGCCGTGGTCACCTTCAAGGCACATTCATGGAGATGTGCATGAGTCCTCCCAGTCTTAACAGGTGCCCTCTTCTAAACTCCATAAGCTACTGCACACATGTGGCACACACACACACACACACACACACACACACGCACACACATACACACACACACACACACACTTGTGAGTGAAAGAGAGAGAAAAAATTAATTGAAAAAAAAAATTTAAAAGAAAAATGCCTATAATCCCTTTTATTCAGCACAATTTTATGAGCATGAAAATAAACAAATGCATGTCAGGTTAAGTAAAAGTGCAAAGAAATCTTTTTGCCTATGGACTTTATAATAAACTACATACAGAAAGAGCAGTTATGAAACAATCAGGAAAGCCATATGTAAAAGTAATATTCAAATGTTTAGCTCCTTTGTATTTTAATACCTAACAAAACTGACATTTCTATTTTTAGTAAATAGGTTATTTAGTGGTGTAGACAAAGCTCCACCTATATGAAAAAACAGTCACACATTTGCATAGGTCAATTTCAGTCAGATTAAAATTACTTTATGTTCAAAGTTCAACGTCTCTTTGTTATGAAACTCCTGAAGAAGCTGGTATTAACAGGAACATACCCTTAGGAAAAAAGACTAAAATACAAGCATATAGCTAACATTATACTAAATGAGGAAAAATTAAGAGCATTTCTTCCAAAATCTGAACAAAACAAGAATGTTCACCCTCTCTGTTCCTACTTAGTGTAATGACTGAAGTCCTTGCTAGATCAGTGAGGCAAGAGAAAGATAAAAAAAGGAAACACTTGTACATGAAATAACACTACAATGAAAAAACCTTGGAAATTTGACCATAAAAATAGTAAAAGCATGCAAAAGTAAGAATCTTTCCTTCCTATGCCCCAGTAATGAACTTAGAGGCAATCAAATGGAAAATCCCACTCATATAAGTTTCAATAATAATAGTAATAATAATAGTAATAATAATAATAATAATAATAATAATAAATAATAATAATAGTTACTTTCTTGATGCTGTAATAAAATGTCAAAACCAAAATCAACTTATAGAAGAATTTACTTTGGCTTTAGTTCCTAAAGGATTAGAGTCTATACTGAAGGGAAGGCATGGTATCAGGTGGCAAAAGCAGAAAGCTGGCTGATTGCATGTCATCTGCACATAGGAAGCAGAAAAGGAAAGAGAAAGTAAGATAAAGCCATAAAGCCTTACTCAAAGACTGTCCCCAATGATGTACTTTCTCCAGTTAGGCTCACCTCTTAGAGGTTTGACAACCTTCCCAAACAAAGTCACCAGTTGAGACCATGTGTTCACATATGTGAGCCTATGGGGACATTTCACAGTCAAACCACCACAATAACCTCAGGAATTACCTTACCAAGGGAAGGAAAGACATCTACAATGAAAACCTTACAACACTGAAAAAGGAAAGTGAAGAAGACACTGGAAGATGGGGAAAGCTCCCATTCACGTGATTACTATAATTAATATTGTAAAATGGTTACATGGTTAAAAAGAAAAACAAGCCATATATTCCATGGTATTTCCATAAGAATTTCAATAGCATTCATTTAAAAACTAGAATAAACAATTTAAAAGTTCACATGAAAGCAAGAGGATTACAAATGCTCAAAAGCAGAAAAAGCAATGCTGGTGGTATCACAATTCACAACCTCAAATGAAACCAGCATGGTACTATCACAAAGACAGATATCCAAACCAATATAGTACAGCAGAGGACCTGGAAATAAACCCACACAGCTATAGATACCCCACTTCTTAAATATTTTTTTTTCTGTAGACAAGTATTATTTTAACATCACCCCCCTCTTCCCTCCAACTACTCCCATGTCCCTTCAGCTTCTTAAATCCATGGCCTTTTATACTCTAATTATTAATGTGGTTTTTATATGTATATGTGTGTAAATTTATAAATGCAACTATTGGGTACTGGATAAACTATCAGAGGTTTGCCCCTGGAGAAGACAGTTACTCCCTTTTTTATCAGCCTGTAGTTCTTCATCTAAGAGTGGAACTTCGTGAGACTTTCCCCATCCATGTTGATGTTCTTGATTTGGCAAGCATATTGCTGAGATTCCAAGTGCAGGCCTTCCCTGTTGTATATAAAAGACACAATCTCACAACAGACTGGTGCAGGGCATTTGATCCCATTGTGAGCTCTGAGACTGTGAACTATAGAAACCTGTTCTTTGTTTGGTGTGGGTCAACCCTAACACACATCTTTAATCCAACAACTTTCTGCTTATTGTAAACGGGTGATTGTGGGGTGGCTAGCCTAGCACACACCTTTAATCCCAGAGCAGAGCTTTCTGTCCGCAGGATTTAATAATGTTAACCCTAGATCAAAAGGTGGAGCAAGAAACCAGCTGACAGGGATCAAAGAGGGAATTTGAGTTGAAAGGTATTTAAGACAGCATGGATATGAAGGGGCTTTGCTTTGAGCTAGCAAGCTCTTTGGCTTTTAGGTTTTTTTGGCTTTTCATCCTGGCCTGTCAGCTGAGCTAGCAACATTTTGATTTTGAGCTTGGGCTCTTTTAGTCTTTCCTCTGGGGCCTGAGCTGAGTAGGGAGGTAACTGGGTCCTTTGTCTGCCTCCCTAAGGTAGCAGGTTTTCTTCTGGCTCCTGAGTCTTCATTGGTAAAATTGGATGGTTGGTATTTTTATTCTTTATATCAACAACAGTCGTTCTGGTGCTTTGGTTCTTACAAGCTTGATAAAGTTATCCAAAACATACATTGGAGAAAAGATAACCTCTAAGACATGATGTTGCAAGAACTGGGTTTTCTCATGTAGAAAAAATAAATCTAGTTGTAGCTCTCTTAAGACGAATGAAAATCAGTTCAAAATGAATCAAAGATCTTAGTGCCTTTACATAAATCTTTGAAACTATTAGAGCACAGCAGAGAAAAATGCTTTAAGACATAGCATAAATCATCATTTATGGATTCTCTGGAAAAAATACAACAGAACAGAAGTTAATTTCAAAATGTGTCAAATGATATTACCAAAAAAAATAGAAATTTAAACTTTTGACAGGAGGAAATGTTTGCCAGAGTAAAGACTGCCTAGAGAATGGGGAGTGGATCCTAACTGTACAGAATTAGGGTATCTTAACTATACATGTGACAAGGGATTAAGGTGGAAGGCATACAAAGTACTTCAAAATGTAAATACTAAAAATCAAATTCATCCTACCAGTAAATATGCTAATGAACTGAACAGATAGTTCTCAAAAGAAGAATGTAAATGGTCAATAATAATTTGAAAAAGTTTCCAACATTGTCAGCTACTAGAAAACTCGAAGACCCAGATATGAATCCACACACATATGGTCACTTGATTTTTGACAAAGAAGCCAAATCCATTCAATGGAAAAAGGATAGCATCTTCAACAAATGGTGCTGGTCTAACTGGAGGTCTATGTGTAAAAAAATGCAACTGGACCCATATTTGTCACCTTGCACAAAACTCAAATCCAAGTGGATTAAAGACCTCAACATAAAACCAGAGACACTAAGTCACTTAGAAGAAAAAGTGGGGAAGAGCCTGGAGCATATTGGCACGGGAGACAACTTCCTGAACAGAACACCAACAGCCCAGGCCTTAATGTCAACAATTAATAAATGGGACCTCATGAGGCTGAGAAGCTTCTGTAAGGCTGGAGACACTGTCAAGAGAACAAAGCGACAGCCTACAGACTGGGAAAAGATCTTCACCAACCCTACATCTGACAAAGGTCTAATATCCAAAATACATAAAGAACTCAAGAAATTAAACACCACCAAACCAAATAACCCAATTGAGAAATGGGGCTTGGAACTAAACAGAGAATTCTCAGCAGAGGAATATCAAATGGCAGAGAAACACTTAAAGAAATGCTCAACCTCCTTAGTCATCAGGGAAATGCAAATCAAAACAACTCTGAGATTCCATCTTACACCCATCAGAATGGCTAAGATCAAAACTTCAAGCAACACCACACGCTGGCAAGGATGTTAGGAGAGAGGAACACTCCTTCATTGCTGGTGGGAATGCAAACTAGTACAGCCACTTTGAAAATCTATCTGGTGCTATCTCAGAAAACTGGGAATAGGGCTTCCTCAAGACCCAGCTATTCCACTCCTTGGAATATACCCAGAAGATGCTCCAGCATACAACAAGAAAATTTGCTCAACCATGTTCATAGCAGCCTTATTCATAATAGCCAGAACATGGAAACAGCCTAAATGTCCATCAGTAGAAGAATGGATAAAGAAACTGTGGTATATATACACTATGGAATACTACTCAGCTATTAAAAACAAAGAATTCCCAAAATTTGTGGATAAATGGATTGAGCTAGAAATGATCATAATGAGTGAGTTAACCCAGAAGCAGAAAGACTCAAATGGTATATACTCACTTATATCTGCATACTAGCCCAAGGGGCATGTCCCATGAAAGCCTTCACTTACCAGGAAACTGGGACAGAGGGGAGGACATCCTATTGGGACTCTAGATGAGAGAAGCATGGGAGAATAGGAAAGTAGAAGGATCCAGAGGGTCCTAGAAACCTACAAGTAGAACATTATGTTAGGCAGATTTGGGCACAGGGGTCCCGCTCAAACTAAGGCACCAGCCAAGGACAATATAGGCGGTAAACTTTAAACCCCTATCGAGATCTAGCCAATGGACAGAACATTTTCCACACTTGAGTGGAGAGTGGGATATGACTTTCTCATGTACTCTGATGCCTGACATTTGACCATGTCCCCTGGAGGGGGAGACCTGGTGGCACTGACTAACTGTGTACCTGGGGTAAGACAGGTGGAGAGGGTGTGAGGACTGGTGGGGTGACAGGAGGTGAAGGGAGCAAATGACCACAAAATACAATGACACATATGTGCCCTGCTGTTGCTTCTCACTCACCCCTGGAACTCAACCTAAACAAGCCAAACACCAAGAGATTGACCTGAAAGGAGTTCCTCCTGTGACTCTGGGAGGAGAGAATACACCTGAGGCGTTTTCATGACAGAGGGAGAAGCAATAAGCACTACATCCTAGGTAGGTGCATTTGTAATTCTGTTTTTGAAGGTACGACTCCAGAAGCGTGAATGTTTCCAATTTAAAACAGTTAATTTAATACTTGACTTGAAATTCCATCTACCAAGACCTAACTGACGAACATGATATTCTCCACCGTTGAGTGGAGAGTGAGATCTGACTCTCACACGAACTCTGGTGCCCCTTTTCTGACCAAGTCCCCTGGATGGGGAGGCCTGGCGGCACTCAGAGGAAAGATAGCAAGTTACCAAGAAGAGACTCGATATTCTAAGAGCATATATAGGGGGAGGAGGTCTCTCTCAATCACAGACATAGGGGAGGGGAGAAGGGGGGAAGTGGGAGGGAGGGAAGAATGGGAGGAAACAGGGGAAGGGCTAAAAATCGAGATGTAATATGAATAAATTAATAAAAATAAATAAATAAATAAATAAATAAATAAATAAACAAACCTGAGAAACAATGAAAAAAAAAAGAAATTCCATCTCCGTATAATGTTACTTACAAAAAGATCACATGATTCAAATACTCCTAAAAGTCGTAAGACATGTTTGCTGACTGACTGGTTACCCAGCATCAGGAAACTCCTCTTACTCAGCCAAGCACAGAAGGGCAGTGTGAGCATGTGCAGGGGAATCAGCACAGCATTTTCAGACTACTTATTAACGCCCTTGGACCTGGGAAGCTCCAAGGGAAAAGCCAACACACACATGCACTCCACAGCATCACTCCAAGTGCTGAGCTGAGACTTCTCCCACACTCACAGCCACAGGCTCCTGCTAGATTCTGACTCCACTACTCCCATTGGCAGGGGCCCCTCGTCCTCCCTCCTAGAGGGACTTCCTGCATCCCAGCTCTCTGCGTCTCTCCAGCCACAGCACTTCATAGCTATGCTTGTTATACTAATACCCAACTTCTTTTTCTGTCTTCTACAGATGTTCATAAACAGGGGAACTATAGAACTCCAACGTGCTGTTTGTGTTGCTGACAGTATAATGTACTTGTTGTTCCAAATACCTGTGTAATGTCATTTCCCAAGGTTTTGTTTTCTGGGTTTTTTTTGGGGGGGTGTTGTTTATTTGTTTTTTATTTGTTGTTTATTACATTCATTCAGTGGGGGGGGTCGAGGTGGGGGGTCAAAAGTCCTGTGGGAGTTAGTGCTGATTCTGGAGGTTCAACTCACATCCCACTTGACAAACAACACCTCTATCTGCTCATCCTTTTCCTTGATCACCATCTCACAAGTTTGGATGTGATCCTCATTTTTTTGCAGCACATCCCCAGTGGGCGGATGTCTACTCAATGAGAAAAATCACTAAACTTGAGCTCTTGTTCACGTGGTGTCCACCCTGGCATCACTCTAAGGAAACAAGTGACCTCTGCTTCCCTAACCATCCTTCCCTTAGTTTGCTCAGTTCTTACAATCTCCTTCTTTTTAAGATAGCTGGTGCTTTCAAAGAGTCTTTCCTATTTTCTCAATCAAATCCCTTTCAAACATCCAGCTTCTGTAGAGATCAACAGTAGGATTTTAAATATTTCAAGAAATCCATCAGACAGGAAGAAAGTCCACAATCTGCAGAGACTTAGACAAGCAAGTCAGAACCCCAGGACCCCAAAATTGGGGACAGAGAGGGCGCGATGTCGATAAAGTACTTGCTGCACAACAAGACACCTAAGTTCATATCCCCAACACACATGTAGAAGCCAGCCTTGTCCATGCGAATCCATAGCTCCGAGGTGGCAGGAGAGGTACGGTATAGTCAGGTGGTTCCTGGAAGCTTGCTGGCCACCCATCCTGACCAAAACAGATCTCCAGGTCCAATGAAAGACTGGGTCTCAAAATATAACAGGGAAGCAATTGAGGCATACAGCCCAACATCAACCTCTGACCTCCATATGTACCTGCACGTGCTTATATACCTACACCACATGTGCAAACACACACACACACACACACACACACACACACACACACACTATTTAACCCTACATTCACTTTCTCATAACCCTTTGTGTCTCTACCAGACTAAGGTGGTCCTGTTCCTCTCTTTGTTCTGTTGTGTTTTTTTTCAGCTTTGTTGATCTATAAGTCACAAACTTAGAATGTGCAAATGCATGTCTTATGCATAAGCCTTTGATAGTAGTACATTCATATATACTGTTGTAAATTATTTTTGTGTGCTACACGTTATCTTACATTTGCAGTATGATGGTTCTGCTCTCTTCCTGTCCTTATCAACATTTGCTATTTTTATATTACACTTACACTCACTGCGGTAAGTGATATACCACTGTGATGGTTTTGTATTGCATTTTCCTCCTGAGTAGTGATGCTGGGAATCATTGCATCTTATTGGTCTTTTTTGTGTTGTAGTAGAAATATTAGTTGGAACCTGTCCTAGTTCCATTTCTGTTACTGTGATAAAAAAAAAACTTTGACAAAAAATAATACAGTAGAGAAATGACTTGTTTTGGCTTATAACTCCAGGCTCATCACGGCAAGAAAGCCAAGGCAACTGGAAGTCAGAATTGCTAGTTGTGTCACAGCCACAGCTAAGACCAAGGGGAAATGAACATGCACTTACAAATTCAGTACACAGGCATAACAGAAAAATAAAGGAGCAGTAGAGTGTGATTTATTTTGTTGCATGCTATTAAATGGAACTTGTACTCTTGACTCAAAACTTGGCAAAAGACTATGAAAGCAACAATTACTGACCATCTACTTTCTAAAGAAAACTATGGAGCACAATCCCAGAGGACTTCCAGGAACTTGAGGAATCAACTCTGCCATTAGAAACTATTTTTCCATCACCACTAAAGCCTATATCTGAAAAGATGAGAGCCAAGAAACCACTGAAGCCAGTAATCATTGTCTTAGGGAAGGGCTGTGGTTCTTTTTCCCATCCACAGCAGGATGATTCAAACCCTCCTCTGAAGTGAGTCATGCGAAGGAGAGTCTAAGAAAATTGCTCACAGAGACTGAAGGATGCCTACGTGATGGGCATGGTATTCCACAGTGGTGGTCTCTGACGTAGGAAACATGCTGTGCTAACTTACATACATATGTAGTCAATGGTGAAAAATAAATGCAACTCAGCAAGGCAGAGAAAAGCCATTTGAGGAGAATTTTTTGCTCATTTGACTTGACAAGGAAGCTTGTGTCTACTGTGGTCAAATGGACACTTCTTAGATTGCAGAACTTGGGTAAACATTCTGGGATTCTTCCTAAAAAGGATCTCAGTCCAGGGTAGGGCTTTAGCCAAAAGCAAAGCTGTGAATTGTTTCATGGAAGCGAAGTTGAGTGGGCATCAGAAGAGGTCACTTGGAAAAGAAATGAACACTGGAAAGGGCCATGCAAGCCTCGTGGAAAACATGCCCAAAGCCAGGAATGGAAGCAAAAGTCTAAGAGGGGCGCTGCTTATACTGGCCTGCTCATCATGACCTCTGCTTCAGTTCCTGCCTTGAGTTCCTGATCTGACTTCCCTCAGCAATGGACTGTTGCCTTCATGATAAAAATACTGAAGATACTAGGGATAGCAGGGACATACCTCAGCATAATAAAAGCAGACTACAGCAGCCCCACAGACAAAGCCAAACCAAGCGGGAAGAAATTTGAAGCATTTCCACTAAAATCAGGAACAAGACAAGGGTTTCTGTTTTCTCAGCATCTATTTAATATAGTAGTTGAAGTTTTAGCTAGAGCAATAAGACACTTCACGTTAGCCTAAAAAGTGAAGTATCTTTGGATAACTCTAACTAAGCTAGTGAAACATTTGTTTTGGGTTGGGTTTGTTTTTTGTTTTTTTGGTTTTTTGTTTTTTTAGTTTTTTTTTTTTTTTTTTTTTTTTTTTTTTTTTTTTTTTTTTTTTTTTGTTTTTTTTTTTTTTTTTTTTTTTTTTTTTTTTTTTTTTTTTTTTTTTTGGTTTATTTTGTTTGTTTTGGTATTTTTGTTTTACTTAGTTTAGGTTTTTGGTTTTGGTTAGTTTGATTTTTTGTTGGGGTTTTGTGATGGCATGTTGTTTTGTTTTGCCCTTTTTGAGAGAGATTAAAAGAGAGAGAAAGATCATGATTGGTGGCTAGAAAGACAGAAAGCACCTGGAAAAAATCAGATAAATGGAACAAATATGATCAAAATAGATCGCATGAAACATTTTTGAATAAAAAGAATTATCTTTCATAAAAAGAGAAAGAGCAACATCATTGAGGCCAAATTTTCTGGGGCATGTTCCTTAGGATCAGCATACAGAAGCTGTGGTCCAGAGCATGCCAAGGCTATACCTTGTGTTGGCAAGCAGAATTGGTGTTGTATAGAGTTTTCTAGGTAGCAGTAGTAGTGAAGTCATGGACAGAAGCTGAGGCTTGGCCTGTGAGCAGTCAGGAGAGGCCACTGAAGAAAGAGCAGT
The DNA here is from genome assembly GCA_907169655.1 of Acomys percivali. NCBI lineage: Eukaryota > Metazoa > Chordata > Mammalia > Rodentia > Muridae > Acomys > Acomys percivali. The sequence goes on along the minus strand of OU015755.1, from coordinate 39,616,742 downwards.
CTCAGTTGCAGTAGAAGTCACAGAATTAAGTGTCATGGAGAGAAATTGATGCTTGGCACCATGTAGCAACTTCAGAGTCCCCGAAGACAGGTCAGGAGAGTCTATTAGTCAAAGTACAACCTAGTTACAACAGAGACCCCAGAATTTTGGAAATGCCAGTACTATGGGGATGACTCCTAAATATAGCAACAGATGTTGAGCGTCATTGGCCTGAGCCTAGCAGTAGCCACTGTGTGCTTTGGATGCCAGAGCTAGAGAAACAGAGCAGCCAAAGCCCTGTGGAACCCAGAGAATCATGAGTGAGCTCCAGATGTTAAACACTGAAGTGTTTCTACTATTAAACTTTGAATTTGAATTTGGAGTCCACAGTTGACATACTTTAGATATTTTAGAGATACTTTGGAGCTTTTTTTAAAAAATATGTGTGTAAAATTTTTGCTTAACTTTATTTAATTATTTATTTATTATTGCTTATTTTAGTTAACCATAAGCTATGCCTAAGCTACTTAGAGATATTTTGGCAGATTCTTTTCTTTTTATTAGAAAAAGACTTTTTCATACATAATATATCCTGATATCCTGATTATGGCTTCCTCTACTTCTTCCATTTCCTCCCCACAGCTTCCCCCATCTAGATTCACTTCCTTTCTGTCTCCGCTTAGAAAACAAACAAGCCTCTAAGTGATAATAATAAAATATAATAAGACAAAAACAAAACTTATCATGTTGGAGTTGGACAAGACAAACAAACAGAAGAAAAGGAGCCAAAGAGAAGATACAAGAATTGCAGACACCAAGAACCCCATAGAAACACTCAACTGAAAGCCATAATATATACACAGAGGACATGCTTGCAGATACATGCTGTCCCTGTGCATGCTGCATCCATCTCTGTGAGTTCATATGAACTTTGATCATGTTGATTTGGGGAGCCTTGTTCTCTTGATAGCCTCCATAATGTCTAGCTCTTTTTACACTCTTTCTGTCTCCTCTTCAGAAGGGTTCTCCCTGAGCCTGGATGGGAGGGATTTGATAAAGACATCTCATTTAGGGATGAGTGTTTCAGGATCTCTCACTCTCTTCATAATGGCTGGCTAAACACCTCTGCGTCTGTTCCCATCTGCTACAGAAGTGAGGTTCTCTGACGATGACTGATCTATGAGTGTAGCAGATGGTATTGTTAATAGTCATTTTATTGCTGCTGTGATGGCTAATGAAACTCCATTTTATGCTATGCACCCATCTCGGTACCCACGAGCTGTCTCTGATTCCAGTCCATGGAAGATAAGTTTCTAGTAACCCTGACTCAGTGACCACCACCTAAAAATGTACAACGGTAACTAGCCACTTGTTATGATATGACTGACTGCTTTTTTTTCTTTATTTTGTGAGTTGCTTACACATATACCCAAAGATTGTTTTGAGTCTCCTTAATCACTTGAACTTGGCAGAACAAAACTATTTTTGTTCTTGGGGGTTTTGCCTTTAAAACACTCTACCCCATACCCTTCCTTCATGGCAAGCTCTAATTTTGTTCAGAGATTGTTCGTCCAAATATCAGCTGACCAATACCTATTAATTACAAATGGACTGAGTCTATGGTCTTTTCCCAGGGGTCACGAACTTCTCTACCAAAGACATTAGAACACAGGAGTGAAGGCTCTATGTAGGCACTAGCTGGACTTCTCCATGTTCAATGAGTTCTGTAGATGCTGGCTTAAGCAATGAATCCTTGCCGGTCAGTTTGTGGAGAGCAACCTGGACCCTTGGCAATGGATGGCCTGTGTGGTTTGGAGATTCCAATGGGATCTCTTTGGCCAACAACTCAATGAGAAGTAACCCAATCTCTGTACTTGAAGCTTTGTTTTGTGACAAGAGACAGCCAGTTGAGACTCTGTCTCCCCCATCAGTTGGACTTTTCCATTAGATTGCCCTCATATATGTCTATACTTTGGGAAGTTGGTACTGTATTGGGCTTGCATACTATTCTTCAAATGGTCCTTAATTTTCTCTGTCTCCTCCCATATGGAGTTTTATGGAGACTTTGGAGCTTTTTATAGACCGGATATTTTAAAGAGACTTAAGTTCCCTACTCAATGATCTTTGGGTAAGTGACAACTTAAAAAAAAAAAAAAAAGAAACTAAAAACTTCCTAGAATTCAATGAAAATAAAGGCACAACATACCCAAACTTATGGGACACAATGAAAGCAGTGCTAAGAGGAAAGTTCATAGCAGTAAACACTTTCATAAAGAATTGGAGAAATTCCATACAAGCAACTTAACAACACACCTTACAGACTTACCAAAGAGGAGTGGCTGGCTGGAAACAGCTGAAATCAATAAATTAGAAACAAAGAAAACAATTTAAAGAATTAATAAAACCAAGAGCTGATTCTTTGAGAAAATCAACAAGATAGACAAACCCTTAGCCAATCTAACTAAAAGGCAAAGGGAGAGTATTCAAATCAACAAAATAAGAAATGAAAAGAGAGAGATAACTGCAGATACCAAGGAAATACAAAGAATCATTAGGTCCTACTTCAAAAGCCTATATGCCACAAAATTTGAAAATCTAAATAAGATGGACAATTTTCTTTTTTTTTTTTCTTTTGGCTTTTTTTTTATGTGTTATTTTTTAATTGAAAAATAAAATCATTCATATTACAAAAAAAAATAAAGTGTTTAAACTCTTTAAAACTATGAGACTTTTAAAACTTAAAATGTGTTTTTTATTGAGATACTGAAATTAATATAAGATCTTAGGGATAAGAAAGAAATGAAAGTTTTGGCTTAGTAGTAATGCATTGATGTGTCAAATTAAAGAAAGGCAATTGTCCTGGATGATGTTTTATCAACTTGATATAGCTAAAGTCAGTTAGAAAGATGGAACATCAAAAGAGAAAAGCCCCCACCAGATTGATATATGAGCAAGTGTGGGAAACATTTTATTAATGATTGGTCTAGAAGGGGCCATTCCACTGTGGGCAGTGCTATTCCTGAGCAGGTAGTCCTGGAATATATAAGAAAGGAAACAGAGTGGGTTCATGTGGAGGGCGTGAGTCCGCAGGTTCGAAAGACAAGGTCCTCAATGTATTCTGAGGAGGAAGATTGTGTTCCAGAGCTACGCAGAAATGTTCACCCCCAAGAGTGGCCTGATTGGGAGGAAACATTTAGCACAATGTATTGGAAATACCCAAGCCAAGATCATCCAAGGTGGCATCAATCACACACTGTGTCTGATCCGCAGAACAGCAGTGACTGCACAACCACCAAAGGACCATTCTGAGAGCTCAAAAACACAGTGTTGGTGTTTCCCAGAAAGAAGGAAATCCTGTCATGTGGGTCATCCATGCCCTCTCGCCGCAGGACCAGGGGACCATGCTACAGTAAGCTCCCAGGGACCCTGGGCCACCACCACTTCAGCGGCAACCCAAAAAGCAGTGATACAGAGCAGTGTGGGCTAAGGAGATGGCATTCGAAGAGGGGTTGCTGTCCGAGTCACTTGAGGACTACACCACCCACACCACAGGCCTCACAGACCTCCTCTCATGGGCTGGGGCCATGCTTAGTGCCGAGAGCTGAACCATGCAGAAGTGCATACTAGAGGCAACACCAAGGTGGGAGCCCATGTGGATGGAACATGCAATGGAAGCAGAGACTCGGAAGGCACGAATCAACAGAGCCACAAGTTCCCCAGGACAAGAAACTGAGCTGAGCCAACATCAATGGTTTTTGTGAGCTACTCAATGAAGACTTTGAGGGGCCTCCACTTGCCACCTTCTTGATGGCCCACACGATCCAGTACCCACAGGAGTAGGAGGCCATCCAGGCCTTGATGGCCAGCAGCAATCTGGAAAAATGGGAGCAGGAGATCTGGCCCTGAGGTCATGGAAACAGGAGAGTTGACCCTGAGGACACAAGAACAGGAGAGCTGGCCCTGAGGACACAGGAGCAGAACAGTTGGCCATACCCTGAGGACATGGAAGTGGGAGAACCAGGCCTGCCCTGAGGACA
>OU015755.1:39574037-39612716 GCA_907169655.1 Acomys percivali | reverse complement strand
TACCCTGAGGACATGGAAGTGGGAGAACCAGGCCTGCCCTGAGGACATGGCAGCAGGTGAGCTGTCCCTGCCCTGAGGACATGGGAGCTGAAGAGCAGGCCCTGCCCTAAGTACATGGGAGTAGGCCCTGATCCAAGGCTCTGAGTGGACCTTACCACAACATCCACCCCATGTATGAACTGTTGGAACACATGAAGGGGCCAGACCTGCAGATTCAAAGATTAAGAATCTCCTTGACACACAGCAACAATGGCATATCCAACAGCAGTCCCAGTGAGGATCCGGTAATGATAGTGTAGGCCTCAAACCAGACCCATGTCTAGTAGCAATGAACATTTGAAAGTAAACATATGTGGACAAAAGGCTATACTGTGTGATACACTACAGCTTCTGTGACAACAGTTTTTTGTTTGTCTGTTTATTTTACTGAGGGGAGGAGAGGGATTTTGGTGAATGATGTGTAAATCATAGACATTCAATAAAAGTAAAAAAAGAAAAAAAGAAAGAAAGGAGACCGAGCAAATGACACAGAGCAAGACACTAAACAGCATTCCTCTGTAGCCCCAGTATTATTAGTTCCTGTCTCCAAGGTTTTCCCCTTGGGTTCCTGCCCTGATTTTCCCTCAGTAATTGAGTGTAACCTCATAGTTGTGAGATGAAATAACCCTTTTTCTTCCCAAATTGCCTTTGGTAATAGTGTTTTGTTTTATAAATTTTTAATTTCTCTGTGTTGTTGTTGTTGTTGTTGTTACTTTTATTATTCGGTTTACATCCTGATCACAGCCCCCTCCCCTTCCTCCCAGTCCCACCTCCCACCTTTTCCACCTTTCCACCCTTCCCTTTGTCTAAGAAAAGGGAAGCCACCTCTTCCACACACACACACATACTAACCTGCCCTAGTACATCAAGTTGCATCAAGACTAAGCACATCCCTTTCCACTGAGGCCAGACAAGGCAGCCCAGCTAGGGGAAAGTGATCCAGAATCAGACAACAGAAATGATGTCAGAGACAGCCCCCGCTCCACTTGCTAGGGGACCACATGAAAACCAAGCTGCTCATCAGTTACATATGTGTAGGAGACCTAGGTCCAGTCCATGCTTGTTTGGTTGGTTTTTCAGTCTCTGTAAGGCCCCCATGGGCTTAGGTTAGTTGACCCAGCTGGTCCTTTTTGTGGAGTTCTTGCCCCTTCTGGTTCCCTCTGTCTTTCCCCCAACTCTTCCACAAGAATACCCCAGCCCCACCTAATGTTTGGCTGTGGACCTTAGTTTGCATTGGTAATGGTGTTTATCACAGCAAGAAAATTCTAAGACAATAATGGTAACTAAGCATAACTAAAGACAATGGCCAAAGAAAAATGAAATTAGTGTGTCCCTGAATTAAGGATATACAGTGAGTATAGACCATAGTACAAACATCAAGCTGGAGGAGTGTCAAGTATAGACAAAGAGCAGCTGAAGGACAAGAAAAGCAAAGAAAGTTCATTGTGGCACATGTTCCAACAAAGCCAAAGGATAACTGCACTGGGGGCATTTGAGCAGATAAGCAGGAAGAACTCAAAAGGACAGAATATCTCCATTGGTGGTTTTAAAGAACTGACAGTGTGTAACAAAATTATATTAATACTTTGAAAAGGTTAAGTAGTCAAACTTGAGGAAAAGAGAAGTGTTTGAAGATAAGTTCAATAATTGATAAAAAAAAAAAAAAATTGCTATCCAGTATGGATGCTGAAATCCCCCAGAAGATGCCAGGTCCTTCATCAGAGAAAAACAATGAGGGCCACTCCCCAGCATACCTGCTGGATTGATGCTGTGACTCTTACATAAACAGTGTGACAAAACAACATAGTTCTGGTTGACTTACTGTGGGAAGCAGAAGGCACAATTACAATGACTCTGGTGAAAATGGGGGAAGTAGGCTTAGGGAGCTACACTCTGATTAGGACTTTGTGGCCAAAACTAAAGCCTTGAGATGACTTGAGTTGTCATTCTCCACTTCTACAGTAATAGAGTTGCCATCTTAACTGGGCAAATGACAACTCTGAAGACATATAACATTCCTTGTTTTCTTTTAGAAGTAGATTAGTACATGACTCTTTATATACAGAGTGAACAGCCACAGACTGAGAAAAAGGATTGCTGAACTGTCCACCAGACGCACTGTGTGAAAATGTTGCTGAACTGTTCAGTGCTCCAGAGAGACACTAAAGTAGACTAAGGTGGGTGTCCTTTGACTCACAGTGCAAGGCCTCCAAGAACTGGTGCTGTGCTAAGGGGCAAGCCAAACAAATTATAAAGAGAACTAAGAAGATCCGAGCATCTGAGAGGGACAAGCTACAAAGACTCCACGCTGGAGCTGATCTAGTGCAAAACTGCCTTGCAAAATTTTCCTACATTTTTCATCTATTTGTCAATAAGATATTATTCCTTAAATTAAACAATGTAAAGAATGAAAAGAAAGAAGTAGATAGTACAACCTAAGTTCTGGAGCTCCTGACCCCTCCAGGTCCTTCCATTCCCCAACTCTTCCATCAGCCTCCACCCCTAAGTTTGGCTGTGAGTCTCAGCATCTGCTTGTATCTCCTGCTGGGTGGAGTCTTTCAGAGGACATCTATGGTAGGCTCCCTTCCTGTTCCTTCAACTGCTTCCAGTGTCTGTTATATTTGTCTTTCTGAATAAGAATGAAGCATTCTCCCTAGGGTACTCCTTGTTATTTAGTTTCTTTAGGTCTGTGTATTGTAATGTGGTTATCTTGTATTATTTAGCTAATATCTGCTTATAAGTGAATATATACAATGCATGTCTTTCGGGGTCTGGGTTACCTCACTGAAGATAATAGTTTTGAGTTCCATCCATTTGCCTGCAAGTTTCAAGATTTCCTTGTTTTTAATAGCTGAGTAGTATTCCATTGTGTAAATACAGGAAACCAATGAAGCCAACAAATCCAGGCAGAGGAAGGGGTGCTGCAGAGGACTCAAAGACCATGCATGGTAAGAACCTAGACCCTCTACTCAGATGTTGTAGATAGGCAGCAGAGTCTTCTTGTGGGCCCCATAATATAGGGAGTAGGGACTACTGCTGACAAGGACTCTGGCCCCACACATTCATCCCTTCCCCCTGGCAGGGTGGCCTTGCCAAGCCACAGAGGAAGAGAAATCAAGCAGTCCAGATGAGACCTGATACATTGATGTTAGAGGAGGAGGGTTCCTCGTTCTGAGGACTAGGAGAGGGAGGGAGAGGGTATGACAGAGGAAAGATGAGATCAGGAGGCAATGAAAGAGGGGGCTACAATCAGGATGTAAAAATGAACAAATGAAAAACAAAAATAAATATTGAAAAAGACTAAATTCTGGCTATATATATGTAATATGCATTGGACTTGCAGCTTTCAAGGAATATGCATCAAATGAAGGATATTTTTTCCTCTTTCTCATCCTGGAAAATATAGGTATGATAATTATAGCTCTATTAACTCTCATGGACCATTAACTTAATTTGACCATGACAACCACAAAAGGCAGAGCAGTAAAATATAAAAACACAAGCCTATGCCTTCTTACACACAAGAAGCAAAGGGGTATTTTGTTGTGATGGCAATGGTTGTTTTCTGGGACTAGGGATTGAACTCAGGGCCTTACCACACTCAACAAGAATTTTACTAGTGAGCTAGATATCCAGCCATTTTATTTTACTATTTTGTTTTGTCTTAAGACAGGGACTCACTGAGTTTCCCAAACTGGTTTTGAACTTGTAATCCCTCTACATCAGCCTCTCAAATAGCTGAGATATGTCTGGGCTCCAAGGAATTTCTTCTTTAACCACTTATTTTGTATCTTCCCATTATAGCTGAACCTAAGGTGCCTGGGAAACTTTTTCATGTTTTTTTTTATTGTTTGAAAATGCCACACAATATATTTTCATCATATTATTTCCTCAATTCCTATCAGATCTCAGATCCTCTCCCTACCCATTCAACTTCGTATACTTTATCTCTTTAAAACAACAACAACAAAATAAACAAAAAAAGATGTCTGACTTGTGATGGTCAGCTACTCCTGAACATAAAGCTTCTCCTGCAGCCCGGAGGGATGTACAATTGAACATTGGCATGGAACTGGACTAGACATTGGGGTTGGAGACAGGCAGCAAAGATCCTTAAAATGAAAAAAAAAGGAATTATATCCTGAGTAGCCTTGATCACCCTGATGGAAGGCATAGGTTAATGAGTGTTTGCTTGTGCAGATGTTCACATTAAATCTTAAATAAGCTAGAAGCTAATATTATTTTGTCCTTGAAACAACAGCAACCACTATTCTTTGCAAAAGTGGCTAGTTTTATGAAGCATTCATGTCACTTTATTACTGTTGAATCCAAACACTTCTCATTGATGAAGAAATTATAATGAAAACGATAAAGGACATTATATATGCTTAATCTAGTCCAGTGAATGGTAAATGTTTAGGGAAATTACATTGACTTCATTTGTATAGAAAATAGCATGGAAGTAAATAGCATTATTCTTTATAGATCAAAATGAATGCCTTAAAGTTCACATATTTAAGAAAATATATATACAGCCTACCACTACACTTTCTAAAGTGTTAATTCTATGTGAAATATTCAGGAAATTGGATCTGTATAAATGCTGTTTTCTTGCTGTGGACCTCACTGGAAGCAACAATCTGCAGGCTCAGTAAACCCAGGGTGTTTTCTTAAAATTGTAGCCTCACTTCCAAAAACAAAGTAGACATCAACGGATGCTACAATGTCCTCATATTGAAAGAATGCAGAGACTGTCTTTTGAGTTGTACTGTGTTGTCTCCTGAGAAACTTTAAATAAATAAGCCAGCACGTACATGTCTGACTTTTCTGTGATTCTGTCAGTGTTTACACTCAGATACACTCAGACTATCTTTCTCTTGACAGTTAACAAAAATTCGTAAAACAGAATTCATTAAACATAATTAGTAACAAAATATGGTATGAAAGTTAAAATCATTATGAAAATTTAAAATACTATGAAAATTAAATTCATGTAAAAGAATTATATGAAAAATTATTTTCAATATAAAAGTACATGTGTAGTCTATCTAAATCCTTACTGATTTTCTGTTCAGCAATATTTGGCCCCCATTCCTTTCTCCCAGAGTAAACTAGAAGGTAATGGTGAACCTGTGATTCACAAGCATCATGAACCAAACCCTCATCTAGTCAATCATTACTTTGTGCTTCAAAGTCATGTGACTGTGACCCCACTTAGTCTGTGACATGAGGACCCATCTTCAGACTCCTAATATAAGGGCTCTTCAAGGAGCATCTCAACCACAAATGAATCAGAAACTACACTGGGGGATAGTTGAGGTTTGAAAGCTCCTGTCCAGAGAATAAGCATTAAGGGGTAGGGGGGAGGGGCTGGGAAGTATCTGCGTACAAACTAAAAAAGATGGAACCTTCCTTGAGTTCTTCCTACAGCATAGTAGGGGGGGGGGCTGATATAACCTCAGTGTTCTCCTCTGTCTTTAAAATGTGAGAACAAAGTTGAGAATAAGAGGCAAACACTATAAGTTAGCAATCTGGCTGAAGGCTCTTAGCTGATCTCCATTAAATGTATTATCTATGCTTTTCAATCTCGAATTCCAAGGAGAATGTAATTCAGATTTTGTCCCATGAAAAACTTTGTCCCACTACCCCTTGCTGTTCAGTTGATGTTGGTTTGTTTCAAACAGACATTTACATCATTTTTTTTTTTTTTTAGGATGCTTTAATTGCATTTGTAAGTGGAAAAGAGTCATTTACCTAAATTAAATGTTTCCATTAAGGAATTTTCCTCCTTGCAATTAAATTTGCTATTGGGCAAAGTATAAGAAAGTAATTAAATGCATACAAAATTGTGCAGGCTGCAGATTATTTGGTTGTTTAGGATCTCCTAGGATACCTCATTATTTTTCCACCAGCCCACACATCCTCTACATTCTTAATAAGACCTTTGGAATCTTCTGGAATTTTTAAGGCTCTCACCACTCTACCCAGTGACTTCACCATAGCATTAAAGATTTAAAGTTACTTAGCATAATTTAAGAGTATTAGCATTTGTAATCGTATCCAAGGATATGAATTTGTTTGTTGTAACAACCGCTTGAGAAGACCAAAAGGACACAAAGAAAAATATGCCATGTCAAATTTTCAGTAGTTTTATTGAAAAATGCCTCTTTTGTTTCAGAAATAAATAATATAAGGCAGTGAAATTCACAATCTGCAGTTAAAATATAAAAGCAGCAATTCTATGTTCATAGTCTTGCAAACACTTCCAACTGCTTCGATAACTAAGAAACATGTTCTGCAAAAAAAAAAAAAGTTCATTCTAAATATACAACACAAACATGCAATTCCATTTCTGCAGAATAATCTGCAATTTGGCATAAATGTTAGTGTGTCAAAACAAGGCAGTCTAAGGCGATATGGAACAGTATCCGGCTGATAATAACTTCGGCAACATGGCTTAAGGTCTGTGGCTGTTAAAAGTCTAAGAAGAGCATTCTGTGCCCTAACATATAACAGGAGGAAGGGAAGAAAGCTGAAATGCTGCAGTGAGCCGGTGTTTCCCTCCTTTTTGATTTTAGGAAAAGAATGACTGAGAATGGGATGTGATTGAATTGCAGATTAGTACTAAGAAAGATAAAGACCCTTTCCGAATACACAGCTGCTCTGGTTTCCAGGGCTTGCTGCTTCACCTAGAAGTCTGGCTGCCTCAGCCCACCCTGGGCGCAGTCTCCCCGAGCACCTTCTGTAAACAGCTTGTGTCCTAAGCATTTGAACTGCAGAGACATTAGATGTCTACAAGGCTGTTGCGAGCTAGATTGCCTACAGAAGCCAGATTCTCTACAGGCAGAAAGGAGCACTCCTGGGTGAAGCAACGTGGAGAGAAAACGTCACAGAAACGTAACGCTGTTGCTCTGTGTGACCTGCGAAGGAGAATCCCATCACCTCCCACCTCAGTGAACACGCGGTCTCAGGTTCACTGGCCAGGACCTGGGCGCAGGGCTCGCCGCCAACGCATGTGGTCAGGGTGTTGCGGTTCAGGCTCATCTGCACCGTAGTCGTCCTCGTATTCTGCTGTCCTCTCGGGCTCCACAGGCACGATGAAGGGCTCGCGATCAGGCAGGTAGGCCCCACCCTCGGGCACATAAGGCTCTGTCCGATTCAACATTACAGTTATGGCATGACTTGGAAGGTACACGCGCGCACAGCAAAAGTTAAGCCATCCCACCTGAGGCGACAGCACTCCAGTCTTATTCTCACAACCATAAATGGATGCATTGTGTTACAGTGTTCCGATTATTTCCGTGTGCACTTGTGCAGGGAGACTTTGGTGATCAAATAAGCAGAAGTGCGGGGCGGGGGTGAGGGACACCTTCAAAGATTCAGCAGTAAATACAATCATTGCTCAAAACCTGGGAAGGGTCGGAATTGGGCCAAAGAATTGTAAACACAGTACCTAGGTAGCGGTTTTAGCAAATCCCTAAATGACTGTTCATGACTTCAGACTCATCGGGTCAAAGGACAACTCAGAGAGCTGTGCACATGAAGAGTATTAGTGCCTAGAGACTGAACTCGGGGCGAACGGAGCTGCCGCCAGGTTATGTACAGACCACGCTATGTCTCGTGGCTGTGCCTCCCACAGACAGATACAGCCAGTGGGTGAGGAACACCTGTGACTACAGCCAAACGGAAAGGAACGGGGATTTTTTTAACTTTGGCTTGTAATTTTGCAGTTAAAAAACAAAAAACAAAAAAAAAAAACAAATGAGAGTACACACACAGAATACTGAGACGTCACATGCCCTGAACTCAGACACACACTGCTAACAAGCAAGAGGGGCGCAGATCTACTTGCTGTTACTACTGCAGAGAGCAAGCAGCCAGCAGGCTTTGGTGCACAAGCAGGTTGTTGGGTTGTTACAAGATTTTAGTATATGGCATCACATACTGATCATGTACAAGCCTCAATTAGTTTATTATTTACATAGGACATTTCTCTTCAAACAGATTAGCTGTCTTTCTGAACGTGGCGTATCTCTGCTGGTTAGTAGCTTATTAGGCACCTCCTTCACAACCGAGGCTCCTCATGGCTGTGTTTGGACTTTTTTAAGAAGATGGTTTTCTACATTACTGCTGAAAAAGCATCGGGCTGACATCATTGCTTTTGTGTCATTCGAGTTAGTATCGAGTTTCCACCCTCCTGACTGATGCCGACCCAGTTCGTTAACCATATCTGCGGTAGGTTTCCATACAGACTCATTTTCTAATAAGCACGTGCGCAAAACATCTCAGAAACAGGATTTTCATGTATTCAAACTGTAAGCAGCTCTGGAGACTTAGAAAATGTGTTAGCCGGAACCTGAAACAGGTCAAAGATGATAGTTTTTAAAAGTTGAAATACTATGCAAAAAATATACATATCCATCTATGTAAATGTTAAAGTACATATATATATATCCATATATTTTCAGTTCACATACGCCATAAGGCAGGAATAATTTAAATTTGCTTTACAAAGAATTAAATTATAATATTATGAATGGGGTACATGGGACCATGCATTTGAATTCATTATTACTTTTTATCATATATAATTATGCACATAAATATATAGATATTTATATATTCAACTACTCATGCACTATTTGCTAGTAGCAAACCATACAAAATAGCAGTATCATTTTTAAACTTGCAAGATGCATGAGGGTGCACTAATGAAAAAGTCACCTTCAACCACAGCGTGAGAATCTTCTCTATCCCGACCGACATACGCCCCCAAGACCCTCACCCCCCAAAGTCAGGCACAAGATGCTTCTGCAGTCTACAACTGTGCAACACTAGAATTTATAACAACCCAATAAAAATATTAAGCTCCAGATTTGATGAGCATCAATTCCATGGCTTGTGCAAGATAGTGAATTATTTCAGTTGTTTGTATTTTGCTATTATATGTAAATTAGATTCCCAAAATAATTTTCATATAGATTGTCAGCATTCTATAACTGATTTTTAATCTCTCTGTTTTTTTAGGAAAGAGAGAAAGAAAGAAAAAGAGAAAGAAAGAAAGAAAAAAGAAAACTTCATGAACTGGCAGCATTCATGTAACTCCCAAGAGAGTTGTAGAGAGGGTTAGGGTGTGATTTGGTAAATCCAAAAACACAGGAAGGGAAAATGGTTATTTAAATCCTACTAGTGGAATGTGTTTTGTGCTTCAGAAGTGAGTGACCCTGCTGCAATCCTCAAAATACAGAACTGAAAAAGGTTACATCTCCATGAAATCCTTAACTCTAGCTTCCTTCAATCCTAGTACTCTTTATTTATGAGGAACTGGGGTCCTTATGATGGCAACAACGTACCTGGATAGCCTTGCCCATTGTACGGGATGCTGGCACACTGGGATGAATCACAGTATCCAGGAGGACCTGGGGGTCCTCGGATACCTGAGTTTCCAGGACGACCAGGGGGACCAGGAGGGCCTCTTGAACCTGTAGACCCTGGTGGACCCGTTCTGGATTCTCCTTGTGGACCTAGTGTGAAGTGAAAACAAACACATTTCCCTTCTTGTCAAAAACACCTGAGGCAGTCAGTCTCCAATACTCAAGTGACATCTCCACTAACTTGAGAAAAGATGCTACTCACTGATGCATCATAAGAAAACAGTTCCTTAAGAAATTTCCAATAAATCAAAGAACTTTCTTGTAGTGAATCAATGCCAGCAACTCACTACTGTAGCAATTTGATTTAAGGGAAACTGATTGAGCAAGAATTAAGTCAAGCCAAAATTGTCTGTGAATTTTCTTGTCTTCTCCCACTCACATAGAGACAAGGAAGCCTGGAATGGCTGTAGCAGACATCCAAGTGAGTCTCTGGTCCATGTCTCTGGTACATATGAAGCAAGTAACATTCTTTAAAGATAAGGAGGCACTTAATGTGATTAACATAAATGTAAAGATCTAACCATAGAGCTGGCCTTGGGTGCAAAGATCCAGAAATGTCATTTTAAAAAAGAATAAAAATGTGGGACAGGAAGATGGCTTGCTGAGTAAAGGGGCTTGCTGCCAAGCCTGACAACCAGAGTTCAATGCCCAGAACACACACTGTGGAAGAAGAGAGTCAATCCCCACAAGTTGTCCTCTGACCTTCACATGTACACCACTGACCCATGTACCATGTGTACACACACATACACACATAGATAGATAGATAGATAGATAGATAGATAGATAGATAGACAGATAGACAGAGATATAGAATATAGATAGATGATAGATAGATAGATAGATAGATAGATAGATAGATAGATAGATAATAGATAGATGATACATACTTTCATACATACACATATACATGATAGGTAAATAAATCAAAGACTTTTTAAATCTTTAAATTTAAAAAAAAAAAGAGTCAGGCATGGTTGTGCACACCTTTAATCCCAGCACTCAGGGAGGAAAAGATAGGTAGATCTCTGTGAGTTCAAGGCTAGCCTGGTCTATGGGACAGCCAATTCTACAGAGAAAAACCCTGTCTCAAAAAAAAACCATAAATAAATAAATAAATAAACAAACAAATAATGGGAAATTAATTTTTAACCTAATCAAAACAATGCATAAGACAACGTACATCTACCGTTTCCTTACAACATGTTGGAGGAATGTTACAAATATAAAATTGTGTCAAGTCTTTAAGGCTTTTCTCATTCTAATAACCCCATATTGAAAAATACTCGAACAAAACAAAACAGTATTTGGAGGGTATAAAGCAAACAAAACACCACAGGAGGGTCCCTACAAAAGGAAAGTAACCACCTTCCTTTATGTCAATAACACTCACGCCTTCATATACTAAAGCTGTGTGCAAATACCTGGTAGAGCATGCTTTTTAACAAAGAAGACATGTAAACTGAACTTTTCTCTAAAAGATGAGCCATGTTGGTGTAAAGCTGATAATAGAAAGTTGTTTCTCATATTTTTCATTCTTTACCGGTCTGATGTCTTAACAAACCTACCTGGTGGCCCAGGCGGCCCTCGGGGACCTTGAGACCCAAGACCTCTTTCACCTTTCTCTCCAGGCAAACCTACAAGAAGAAAAAAAAAGGCATGGGAAATTTTTATCTGGAAACATGTTTTTTTATCTTAAATAATAATAATTCAACTAACTCGTTTCCTTAGTGAAAACAGAACCTAATTTTTCCCAGAAGTTGACTTCTTAAGCCAAATTCTTTCTAGACATTTGTGTAATTCCAGATTCATGGCCAAGAAACAAATGTGGCTAAAAGTCAGAGGGGAATTATTTGAAGGATACAAATATGCCTAATATATTGTCAAGCAGTAATTAAAAGCAGGCGTTTTAGAAAGGGCCCTTCAGGTGGATTTTAGGAGCTGTGTGGTCACAAGCAGTCACAGTTTAGATCGCAGAGTTACAT
This sequence comes from Acomys percivali, assembly GCA_907169655.1. NCBI lineage: Eukaryota > Metazoa > Chordata > Mammalia > Rodentia > Muridae > Acomys > Acomys percivali. The sequence goes on along the minus strand of OU015755.1, from coordinate 39,601,258 downwards.
AACTCTTGAAGTGGGCATCCACTGTCCTGAAACATCTGGAAGTAGGAAAAATCCTATTTTTTCCCTTTCAATTTCATTTATCTACCATGAAATTAAAGTCAAACAAATATCCAAGAACCAGTGCCAGGTTCTGAACGAAGAGAAAGAATTTGGACCTAAAACCATCAGGCTGCTTAGATGCCCTCCGTTGCTGCTCAGCTCTAGCCACAGTCACAGCACTTATTAAGATTGGTGCCTGATTCCTTTGGTCAAGACACTACTTCCCACCAGAGTCGCCAGAAACATCAATGGATAGAAATATCTCTACTGAGATCTGCTGGAAACGGCATCCATATTCTCAAATTCCTATTGCTGGAATCTAGTGCTCTGTGCCCTGCAGGTTACCTAAAGGGAAAGATGGCGCCCAGACGGCTCTTTGGGACTATCCAATTAACACTGAAGTGGTTTGCCAAATGCTGCCTTCCAAATGCTTTTAGCCTGCCCAGTACCAGTGCACGACAGCCCTTCCTTTCTCTCTGCATAAAGTTAGAAAGTCCCACCTCGTTCACCAGGGGATCCCTGCATCCCTGGCGTGCCAGGGAATCCTGGTCGCCCCCCAGGCCCTGGTTCTCCTCTGGCCCCAGCGCTGCCTGGGGGCCCTGGGGGTCCTGGTGGGCCAGGTTGGTTGCGACTTGAGTGGTAGTCATTTGGAATCTGATTCAGCATCTGATTGAATCTGCTCATCTGGCCTGTAAAGAGAAAGAGGACTTGTTAGAAGGGAAGTAGGAAGTGAAGGGGGAGATGCGGAAGCGGCCTTCTCTCAGCACCTAGCTCCCGTCCCTCTTCGCTCCAGGAAGTATTCTAGTTAGTACAAACGGTAAAAAATAACATACATCAGCCACCCAGCACAAAATGACCCTTGATCAGTGGTTATTTCCACAAAAAATCTGAATTCAAACCATAAGCGTTATTATGAATACTAGTTACCAAATAGTGATGTGGCTCTGAAATACACTGACTTCAGTGATAATGTCACACACACACACACACAAACACACAAACACACACACACACACACACACAAACATACACACAAAACCCTTTGAAATTAGGACAGTGTGTCATCTTTCTAAGTACCTAACGCAAACGCATTCATACCCAGGTTTTAGAATGAATGAGAACCTTTGTTAAGCGTACATTGAAAACTGTATTATTTTGGGGGCCTCGCTTCCAAGCACAATAATTAGTAGATTTAGAACACGGTCAAGGTCCCCTCATTTCTAACAAGCAATTTTAAGGGATTTGTTCATCAGAACCATGCTGTAAGAAGCACTGATGAAACTTCAGAGGGTGAGACCCGAGTTCAAGACTAGCCTGCGCTCCGTCTTCAGGCATTAACAGGCATCAAAAGTGCATTAGTTTGAAACATCTCTGATCAACTCTGTGACTCAAGCTCTGTATTTTTTTTTTTTTTTTTTGCCTCGGTTACTTTAAAAGTCATTCAAATGGTGAACAATAAATTACCACTTATCAGTTGTTCACAGACTTGTCTTGCGACTGCTCGCATCATGTTCTGAGAAGCAATATCTCCCTGGTTAATTGAATAAAAAAAAATCATTAAAATATTATTTCTATAATTTCAGACTTCAATGTTTAACACTTGAAGTAAAACAAAGTCAAATTTTAAGACATACATACCCTGTCCCCTTTTTCTCCTTTTAATCCAGACTGACCCTGAAACACAGGAATTTTAATATTTTAGAAACAGGAAAATATAAATGGTCTAAAACAGCGGTTCTCGACCTCCTTAATGCTGCGACCCTTTAATACAATTCTTCATGTTGTGATGACCCCAACCATAAAATTATTGTTGTTGCTCCTTCATAACTGCAATTTTCTTTCTGTTATGAATCATAATATAGACATCTCATGCACAGAATATCTGATATGTCAGCCCTGTGAAAGGATCATTTGACACTCAAGGGCCATGGCCCACAGGTTAGGAGCCACTGATGCATGAGCAGGTGCGATGATACAGAAGGCAGAGTCCAGCAAAGTGGAACATCACACTTAAAACTACACCACCAACACTTTTCTTTTCTGTAAAAGTAATCGAATGCCCCCACCACCACCACCAAATAGGTGCCTTACAAAGCCTTCCTCAGATGTGAACTGTGGAACGTTAACAGTTATAGAAGCCTTGTACCACATAGGCTTGCAACTGAAGTGTATGCTCTTGAACTCAAACTGCCCTGGAACTATGACACTTTGAATCGTGGTGGTTACTTAGGCCAGCTGCTCATTGTGGGATGCACAAAAAAAAAAAAAAAAAAAAAAAAAAAAAAAAAGCTTGATACGCATTCTCTTCCAACAAGAACCAGTAAAACGGGCTTCTGTCAGCTTCCTAGATAGTTGTGCAGCGCCTTTGGCTAGCTTTTGCACATTGGGTAGAAAAGAAAACAGGTGTCTCTCTTTCTTCCAAACAACTACATAATCTTTATCATACCCAGAAGCCCTCCCTATCCAGGAGAGATCCTTGGAGGTCCAGAACGTCCTATCTTTGGCAGTATCCTCTCAAACTGCCAACTGCCATTATGAAAGGAGCATCCAACTCATTAACAAATCTGATGTTGGGACGCTATTCCAGGCAAACCAACTCGTACCATCCCCATGGAAACCATTTAGTTCAAACCAAGGCTTAGAGTAACTATGCCAATATCCTCTTAACTGACCGCCCTACTTTGTGTTTTTGCTTATGATAGCCTGTTCTCCATACAGATGCCACAAAGGGATTTTCAAGGAAAAATTGGATTGTCTCACTTCTTTGCCCTGAGACATGACATCCAAATTAATGTCTGGTGAATTATAATTATTGTAAGAAAAACTTGTGCTTGGCATTCTCATAATAAAAACTATTATATTTTTATGGAAATGCTAATATTGAATATGGAGCTTTGTGCAAACTTTTTTTTTAATTTCTTGCTCATTTGAAATGTTTCTGACTTGATTTTTCCATTTGTTCCTACCCTAAATTGTTGGTATAATTTTTTTGAGAAGTTGACACATGAATACCATATTCATACTATAACCACACGCCTACTCCCCCCGCCCCCAGCTTCTCTCATGTTACAGAAACATTCCCTATGGAGTCCATTTAATGCCTTTCATATGTGCCTAGGTTTAGGGGTGATCACTGGGATTGCCTCCCCTCTCCCAGAAGCCATTGGCGGCCTATGTTCTTCATCTAAGGGTTAGGCAGTCTTGTTTAGACGACCATATTATTAGGAGTGTCATGGGAATAACTTCTCTGCCATCTTGTCCGTCATCTTTACTACCAGTCACCAGCAATCACATCTCAAGTAAAAGCGATAGAATTTTTCAGGCCTCTGTTTGCATAGATCAGCAGTAACCTTACAAAGTAAAACGTGAAGGTTGTGAAACTCAATGGTTATTCCAAATACTTGTGCATATCTTAGAAACTCCAAATTCACCTGGAAGGTACTAATTTGAAAGCACATGATAGGCGTGATGCTATGGCATTTCTTATTTCTAACCAAACATAGGAGTGAGGGAGAGCTAAGTCAGATATAAATTGAGAAAGGGCCACATTAGGAAAAAGTAAAATAACCAACTTCAGTTGGCCTTCTTATTTCTTTGTTTGTGCTAAGTGTTGAACCCACAGCCTTGCACATGCTGGGCAAGCACTCCACCACTGAGCTACACCCTCAGTCTAGAAAATAATTCTGTGTGTACATGCACATGTGTGGTGAGGGCATTTGCACAGAGAGATGCACACATGTTCCATGGCACACATGTAGAGGTCTGAGAACAGCCTTGCGTGTTCATCCTCAGCTTCCACAATGTTTGAGACAAGGTCTCAAGCTGGTTTTCTGCAGCTTCTGGGCCTTCTCCCATTTCTTCCTCCCATCGCTCTGCAGGAATGCTGGGGTTTCAGATACTCAGGCTGCACGTCCAGCTTTCAGAAGTGTTCTAGAAAGTCAAGCTTAGATCCTCATGCTTGCATGGCTAGCACTTTTGCCCACTAAGCCATCTCCTTGCACCCCAGTAAATACTTTGAATACTGGTCTGCTTCTCCAAAATCCTCAGCTACGGAGCAAGAAAACAATGGTGCACCTGGGCAGTGCTATCAAAGGGTTAACATTCATAAACTGAGGCTGAAGGCGCCCTGCACTCTGGTCATGTATTTTTATGTCTGAAACAGCATACCATTTATAAATAAAAAGAAAGATTTTGCTGACCCAGCTCTGAAGCTCCAAGTGTTTATACAGTGCAGGAAAAAAAAAATGTATCTTGGCTCACAATCCTTTCCTCCTTTTAAAGAAACCCAATGACCACAATTTTCATCCCAGGATATTATAGCAGCCCAGCAGGGGGAAAAGCCTTTAGAAATATTCCCAAGTCAAATCCAAGGGTTTATCATCTTTTCAGCAGATGCTCCTACATATTCATGGCTGAGATAACCTGAATGTGCCCAAGCCTTGGGATTCTCATTACCCATGGCCACAGGAGGATGGAAGTCAGGAGGCATTACCCATGGCCACAGGAGGATGGAAGTCGGGAGGCATTACCCATGGCCACAGGAGGATGGAAGTTGGGAGGCACGCAAGCCAGCTACTTACAGGTCTGCCATGGTCTCCCGGTTTCCCTGGTTTCCCACTTGGCCCTGTGACTCCTGGAGAGCCTGGGGTTCCCTACAACCACAGACCAAGAAATGGAATGTTATGACAAGGAAAAAAAGTCCTAGCCACAGGAACTGAAGAACTGTGGCCAGGCTTAAGAACGTTTAAAAGAAGCAGAATATTATTACACAGCAAGGAGGAGGAAAGCCAACTTTTAAGGTGACAAGAGAGGGGAAATCTTGGAATTTCTGTCTGAATTATACCTTGAGACCAATAGAAAAATACAAGCACACGTACTACCAGCCACGTAATGTGGAGACTACAATCCCAGTAAATTTGTTACGAAGCATATTTACAGAAGGAATCTCCTAAATTTTTGGTTTGCTTCTGAAACACAAATAAAATAAAAATAAAAATCTCCAAAAGACAGGCATGGAAACTTTGGCTAGAGGGGAATTAAGAAGGTAGCTGGGTTTATCCTATTTTGGCCACATTTCTGGCATCTGCAGAAGAGTCTAGAAATCACTTCTTCCTCAGGGACTTTCCCCAGGCTCCAAGTCTCTCTATCCCATCAGCACTCTTCACCCCACCAAAACCACAAGAATTTCTCCGATGCTTTTAAGTCAACTTTCAGGCATTTCCTCCATATATCTACTGGGCTATTTATAATATAATATCCAATACATTGGTTTTTAAAGCCTACATTTCCATTATAAGATGTTATAAAACATTTCTCTATAAATTTATGCAAAGCTTGAGCTCTGTAGTAAATACGTAGGTTTAATCTTTACATGAACCTTCCTGACCGGAAAAACATATGTGTTAAATATAAATAATAAGATCATTTAAACATTTGTCCTGGAATGTTTGAATCCTGCCACACAGACAGGGAGGCATGGCTGTTGTCTCTATCTCGTTGTGACATCGTCTATGGGCAGTTCAACTCCAGCAAGTTTCGGAATCTCTATCTTCATTAGACCCTTTGTTTAAGCTGTAGATCAAACCTACTTCCACGGAATGATTGATGGCTGCACATTATTACTGTCCATAACGTTTAAATGCCATAGACCTCAGATTCAAGAGAAAACTACCGAGGTCCTGAACCTAACCACTCACTAAGGAGAAAAAAAATCAAGAGACTAACAAAGTAGTGGCCAAGCCAGTCTTATATTTTTCTCAAACACAATTTGATGAAGCATCTGTATTTTGACATATCTGTTTTCTCTATCACATTTTGATTTATAACATAAAAAATGAACAGCTCGTGTAACAATACACCCCGCAGCCTGGAGGAATGGGAACAAGTCAGGTTTGCTCACTCTTTCCTAGCAAAATGGGAAGAAAGGGAAAGCAGGCTGGAGACCACCATGGTAGAGGCAGCATAACCCCACTCGGCTCTTACCGGTGGCCCAGGGGGGCCTCTCGGTCCCATTGCACCATCTTTTCCAGTGAAACCCTATGGTAAGAATGAAATTACAGGTTAGGGAGGAAATTAACAAATGAAATTATGCTAAATAGATCATTAAGGGTGAAACGGTGATAAAAAAAAAAAAAAAGGACTGCGTTCAATTTGGTGTTTGGTAGGTAAGCTTTCAGTATGAAGACCAATTATCAAAGAAAACTCTATTTGCACGACACTTTTGATGAGTAATTAGTTCCTATGCTCATTTATTTGTATAGCTACAAGCAAAACCATTTTAAAGGGCAAACAAATATTTTTCAAAGAAGCAGGTTCTTCTTCAAAAGTATAAAGAGGGGTGAAGGGAGATTGACCCTGTCTACTAAGCAGTCGCCCTCTGAAAGGTGCAAAATTGTAGTAGCTGCCCCACACCCAAAGAGGAAAGGAAGTTTTCCATTCTCCAAACCAGCATTAAACTTTCTCCCTTCAAAAGCAGGGCCTAGCTGTGTCAGTGTGAGCAGCAAGAAAGGGCAGGGTGTACCTCCCTGCAGGGCTGCCTTTGGCTCCTGTGTCCACACTGATGTGTTCTTTCTCTCTCTCTGTACAGAGCCAAATGACCTCTGTCTGGAATGAGTCACCCCACTACCTAGTTAGCTTTCATTCCCAACACCAGATCTCTGAAGACCAGCCCAGGACCTCTGAGTCAGTTTACTGTTTATGGTTGCTGCATTCCTCTGTCAGAAATGATCTTTGTCCTATTTTCTACAGAGACGAAGAATGATTGGTACCAGGCATGGCGGCTCCATGCCTGTAATTCTAACATTTGGGAGGATGAGACAGGAGGATTGCTATGACTTCTGTGTTAACCTGGTTTTTTTTTAAAATCAAACATAAAAGAATTATTATTTTTTCTATAATTATTCAGTCTCCATATTTTTCAATCCAGATTTCACAATAGCAGAAATTTTAAAGGTTTTATTTAAGGGAGTTTTATAAATACTCCATATCCACCCCCCCCCCGAAGAAAACTCTTTTCAGAACTTTAAGGGATAAACTTTCAGTCTGCCTTCTGAAGGAGCTAGGACTGCTTAACAAAAACCAGACTCTGAGTCCATCTGATACAAAATCAACATTACTTCTGAGAGCCACTTACGAAACAAAAATGTTCCAGTAGCTTTGCTGAGATGGTCAAAATGGTATTTCTTCCATCCAAACAGATGCAGAGACCTGCTGTCAAGTTACTCTTTCTCGTCATTTATAGTGGACCATATTTTTAATAATCTACTCATTCTTGGGACCTCCTAGCCAAATATCTCTTTGAAGGAACATTTCTAAAGTGGGATGAATGGGATTTGATCTGATATCATTAAAAGGGCTGTCTTGAGTCACTTGCAGACCACGGCAGTGCAACTCTTTCTTTCATTTCTGGTTGGAAGCCTCCAACTGTTATCACTGTGTCCACATGTGTAAGAGTATTAGACGAGACTAGGGACCGTTTTATGTAAATATGCGTATTAAATATATGTGCGTGGAGTTCTATTGTTCCTCATTTCAAAATCATCCAAGACAGTCACACTCCCCACTATTTTTGCAGAACCTTATATCCTCCCTGGTCCTTGGCCTTGCTTTCCTCCTACTTCCATCTCTGATTTCCTGTTACTTTTTTTCTGGGGGGGAGGGCCCAAGATGTCCATACACACAGCCTCTCTTCCTGTGTAAAAGTGTTTGCGTCCCTCTCCCTCTGCCTCCTTTCAGCCTCAGAGGCAGCTTACTAAGCAATAGGCAGGTGAGTGTGGCTGTGGACAAAGCAGAGAAATGAGTTCTTAAATCGTTTCCTCATCTTCATCCCAGGAGACCAAAGTGGCATCACCACAATGCTGGACATGGATTCGAGTTTCAGAGAGGAAATGCGCAGGGCCTCCCAACCCCTCACCTGTCCAGGTGCAGTAGTGACAGTAGCGGCTTCCTGCTTGCCTGTTGCTGGGAACCAGTCTCAGGACCCCACCATCTCCATCTGAAGCACACACACTGGGATGGATTGTGATGTGCACAAGCATCTTTCAGCAGCAGTTCAGCCCACTGCCGCTTCCTTGGTGCCATATTTGGTTGGGGTTTTTTGTTTGTTTGTTTGTTTTGTTTTGTAAAGGCTGAGGTGTTACCTCTTAGCCTCACTGTTGTTCTTCATTATGAAGTAAACATTGAACAATGGTGCCAAACCGCCATTTTCAAAAGATGCTGAGGTACAAATAGCCAATCCAATCTCTAAATCCCTTATCAGAGTCTATGGCTTGCTCTTTGACTTCTCTCTTTCTCCCAAATGTCAAGGGAAACGTGGAAATAACATTTGGGAGTGCATCCCCATTTTGAGTCATCTTGGTGAACCTTCGTTCCCACTGAGTGACAGACACCTCCTTACCAGCGATTACTTGTAGATACTAAAGTTAACAATTCACATGGTTACAGATGGCAGGTATAGCTTTCCAGAGAAGGCTGTTAGTCACAGTGTAGCCTGGTTGACAGAGTGCAGACGACCCTCACACTGTTGCTTGAACCATAAAATGCTAAAAAGCTATAAGACTTGTGGGCTTTGAGCAATTCTAACATCTCTAAATTATTCTTATTGACGCATTCTTGGTCTCTTATTTAAACAATGTTTCCATAGCATTGGTGAATGAAGCATAAATGTCATGTGCTCTAGGCTACCCAATAACCTGTCCCAGAAATGAATGGCCTTCCTACCTTGTTGTCATCCTGAGTCAAAGGCAAACTTGGATGCTGCCACAAGTAAAGTCCCCTACTAAATGCCAGCTCTTCACACCAGCATCAACCTCAGAAGTGGCACTTGCCTTCTAAAAGTGTAGAGAGTTCCTCATGACGTCAGGGCAAAGGACATTTAAGTTAAAGCTGTTCTCTAAGATATGTAAATCTGTCTCATGATAAAGACAACTTTTTTTTTTTTTTTTTTTTTACCTAAACCAATTTCCTAAGTCTCTTGAATTTCTTTCCAGTTCTCAAAATGAAAATTCCAAACACTTCCCCCAGAGTCCTATCAATTTCTTTAAAGGAACACAAGATGGATCTGGTGTTGGTTGGTCCACTGATAACAGCTTTGAAGCCTTCGACAAGATATATGAACTCTACATTTCCGTCCATGCAAGCAGGATTGTGGGGATTTTGTAATTAACATGTATCAGTGGCCTAAAACTTACTCTGTCTCCTGGTGGTCCCATTGGTCCTGGTGGGCCAGGTAATCCTGGGGTTCCCTACACAAAAGGAGCAAACAGTTGGCGTGCAGTAATATACTGTTTGTGTAAGAAATGATTCTTAGTATTCTTCAAAATGTTTTCCAAAAAACAAACTTTGACTGCTCTGAAAAGGAACAGGAGACTATGGCCAAACACAGTGCCAGGCATAGAGACGTTAGTCAGCAGGGCAATATCAGAATTAAACAGCATATACACCTAAAGAGTAAGGACAGAGTATGAAACGCAAGTCCAGTGAAGAACACATACAGTATTGCCCTTCACTAACCTTGGTTCACTTTTTTAAATTAATCTTTTCCATGTAATATGTTCCAATCAGGCTGTTCCCGTCCTCCAGCTCCTCCTAGCTCCTCCCCATCCACCAAACTCCACCCCTACCAAACTCCACCCCCACCAAGCCGATCAACACCAAACAAATCTGCACCACTCAAAAGGCAACTTTTTAAGCAGAGCATCTCAAGTGGAACGGGGTAATTTTGAGAACTCACTGTCCGTCCGGGAAGCCCTGGCTCTCCTGCATCACCTTTCATTCCCTGGCGACCCTAGAGTGGGCAGTGAGAAGACAGTTCTCAGGTATTATGGAGATTAAGCGTAAAAGGAGGAAACGAGTCACTTGTGCATTTTATCACTTTATATGTCTCGTGTAAGGACTCAGAGAGAAGCACATAGGTCTGTTTTGAAAGAAGATGAATAAACCTGTTTGTTTTTAGTTAACACTCACTTTCTAACCAACAAATGCCATTCCATAATTTCTACTTAATCTTATGAAAATGTTTTACAATTATGGGACAGTATATTTACTTTGAAAGAATATAGTTTAACAAAAGTGATGTGTGATTTTTATTTGAGAGATCAAATAAATAGAACAATTCCTCATACAGTTACTTATTGCATATCCATTTACATATCTAAAATAATATTCATCAGATGGTGCCATCTGAGCCTCCTGGAAAACATTTAAATTTAGAGCAACATAGAAAATACTGCAGATAAACCAGACCTAGGGGCTCAGGAATGTCATCCCAGCTACTCAGGAGACTGAGGCAGAAAAATCATAAGTTCAAGTCCTGCATTGACCAGCAAGTGAGCTCAAAACCCTGTCTCACAATAAGAAGCCTATAAAGGGCTGGGGACGTAGATAAACAGTAGGGAGCTTGTGCAGCCTCTACGAGGCTCTAGATTCAAACCCTGGGACCAAAAAAAAAATCAGCTGAGGGGCAAGACAACAAAGCATGGTAAGAGAAAAGACTATTACATTGAAACACATTGTTAGGCCAACATTTTCATTTACTATAGAAAGTCTTTATGCTTGCCTGTTCTCCTGGAATGGAGAGTCCGTTGGGTCCCTGGGGGCCTGGAGGACCCTGCGGGCCTGGAGGGCCGGTATCTCCACGGGGACCTGGAGGCCCCTAAAATATATGAAGAAAGGAGAGAGGGGAAGAGGGCTGTGCAGTACCCTCCAGTGCGAACATTCGGAAGCTTCTCCTCATAGCCTGATGGCATCATTACTTAGTCTTTGCAAACATTTTAAAATATATACTTGAATAAAATTGTGTCGATGACATGTTTCATTCCCTTTACTACATTTTTCATTCCCGTTTAAAAAGTGTAATGTGCAATGAATTCACAAGAAAACTTACATTTCAATAAAAGTCTTATTAAAGATAAACATTTTAAGTAAAAAAGAAACATTATATAAAATGTGCTATATCTGTATTCATAGATTCCCATGAGCTCAAAGTTCAAGTTTCATGATATTTCATTCATAATACTTGTTGATTATGTCTGAAACAAAGAATAGTAATGTAACTCAAGATGCAATAAACCAGAAGTAACTTGCCCACCGTCAATAACCAGCTCCAAGGAAATTTAAACAACTAGACTTCAACATAGCGATGAGCATTTGGAGTATTAAATGTACTTACAACTGCCCCATTGATGCCTCTTTCACCTCTGGGACCTTTTGCACCAGGTCCTCCCTAAGACACATAAAAAGAACACATTTTGGTGTGAGCATGGGGAAAATAGAAATTGATATATAAAACTAGTTTTTCAAGAAGGAATGCATCCCCTAAACAGTCAATACTTATACAGCTACTCACAAGATATGAAAGTAAAACTATCACATCACAGCTGACAGGCAGCTCTGTCAGGGGGCACTTGCCTAGCATGTACAAAGCCCCGGTTTGAGTCTCAGCATGGCCAAGGAATAAATATGTATCATACAAACACATGGGAAAATAAAATATCAAAAACTGCACATTCTATATTTCTTGTTGTTATATTCACAACACTTGAATAAAAAAAATGCAATTGAGAATTATATGACATATTCTCCAAGGAAAATAACCAAAATACTTATATTCTTCAAGGAAAATATTCAAATCTCTCAGGACATCAGAGCATGTACTTACAAAACAAGAATTTAAGGACCAAAAATAAAGCTAAAATAAATATGACAGTGACATCAAATAATGGTACTTTAAAAATAAAAATAATACTGAGATCTATCTGTCAGATCCAAGACATATGATGACATGTGCATTTCCAATTTATGATACCAATTCCAGGGACATACTGAATCTATATATTAAAAGTTGCCTTGTAACCAAATTATCTGCTATAACCCAAGTATCGCATAGATTAGTGTTCTCAGTACCCTTCAGTTGCCTCTATATCAATAACCTATTTTCTTAAAAAGCCAATGAGGTTAGAGCAATTGCTTCTATCCCTCAATAGGGCTCAAGCCAGATACTACAATCCAAGCCTAAATCAGGAGTGACACCCTGACTGATTGTCTGCTCTATCATAACTGCCATCTTCGCTGTTTCTCTTTGCATTCTCTTAGTTTCCCATACCCATTGCACAGTTCCTGGCCACAGTCTCATCACACAAGCTATTCCAAACACTAGTATTCACTCCTAGCACTTATACTGTGACCATATATTTGAGCTGTCATCTTCATGTGTTACGTTTGTGGTGTGTCTGCCGTGTCAAGTGTATATGTTCCAGGTTCTAAGTAAGTTGTTTGGGGCCAGCCTCCCAAACCAGGCCTCTACTCCATCCATACAAGAATTTGTATGAATGTCAGGAGACATAAGACTTTTCCAAGCTCTTTTATTTATAGATGGAAACCCGAACTTATGTTTTTAAGAGGAAAGTCTTGAAGAGGGCCAATGTAGAAATTTAGCATATTCTATTCATCGAAAGCACCAATGGATAAAAGGAATTTTATGGCCTCCATATTGACAAACAGGTGATCACTCCAAAGATTCCCCTCAAAACAAAAACAAAAACAAAAGCAAAACTTTCAAAACAAAACAACAACGATAGGCAATTATTTCTGTTTCCTTACCGCAGGGCCTGGAGGGCCTGGAGGTCCCACGCTGTCCTGTGTGCACGTGCAAGCATTCGGAAGGGCAGGGCATTTTGCTTCATCTCTCTGAAATTTTGAAGAGTATTTGTATATAAACTTAGTGAGAAGTGGAGGGTGACATTCCATGTAGGATCCCTATTTTTACATACATGAGAGTCTGTTTCCAACTGAAAGAAATAACTGCTAGTTAATCATCGCTTATAAATGGTCTAACATTAGAAATTTCTCAGCTTCTTTGTACTTTACTTGAGCAAACCGCATTTAACAAAGTAATGTTAATAAAATTAGCAAGACCACTGATAATTTATCCCAGCTTTCATTAGTCCCTGTTAATAACAATGCTATATATCTTAAAAGTCAACTTCTACATTATTCAGGAAAAAACGTCAAAGTCCTTTCCGTGCATGGTCTCTAAGACTCTATTGTGTGCCCCCATTGCGTGCCATGTTCCTATTTCACTTCCACTAGTCCCCAGCACCACCAATCTAGGCCACATTCCTCAGACAACTGGAGCACACTACGGGCCTTAGAGCTGGAGGGTCCATCTTTCATCATCATTATTTGCTTTCTGACTTCACAGGGACCTCTGCTTAGGTCTCTTATTGTTAGCTCTCTTATCACTTAGCTCTCTTATCACTGAGAGTAGATGGTACCTGCCATCACTCCCTATCCCTTTACTTTGCCTTGGTTTTCATCCTAGGGTCCCTGCTCATAGCCCAGATCATCCCTAGGTATCTGAGACCCTCCTGAAAACACCAGTGCCTAAGGATACTACAGCCCCTCATATAAAATGCTGTAATTTTTGCATGTCGCCTAAGACCATCCTCCTGCACGCATCAGATCTTGTCTAGATTGCTTAGTACAGTATAGTATTACGAATAGCTGTTACATTATGCTATTTAGGAAATAATGGCAAGAAAAATGCCTGTGTACGGTTGACAAATATCCCATTTAGGAAAGCATTAGAGCAAAAAATTCCGCTTATAAGATCAATAGATTCAGTCTTTTTAATATTTTCAGTCTGTATTTAGCTAAATCCACAGGTGAGAAGCCAAGGGTCAGGGAGAGAGCCAATGCATCTATCTGTTAATTTCTCTCACTGCTTTTCACAGGTACTCACGTTTTACTGCCACAACCCTACCATATTGAAGAGCTGACAGCTTATAGTGAGTGTTCGCTGAAAGTTTGATAGGATATGGGTATCAGGCTGATGCATGTGGCTGAGCTTGCTGAAAGCGTCATATCACCAACATGGAACCTTATAGCTATCACCTCTACACTTATACATACTACACACAAGTGTGTGTGTGTATGTATGTATGCATACACATATGCATGTATGTATTCCTTCCATTGTAGTAATGTGTAGAAAAGTGATGGCTTATTTAATAAGAGGCTGCTAAGCAGTAGGTGGTCTGCAGTAAGTAGGTTTATCAAACACACTGACTCAGCATGACTTTCCTGGCTGTTGTTGAGAGAATTTCCAGATATGGCCTTGTGCATTCCTATCCTTCCAAGAGAGGGTCACGTGAGTCCCGGCATGAGCTGTGGTAACTGAAGAACACACACACATCGCACGTCCCTGAGCTCCAGTCCAGAGCTGCAGCTGCTGAGTGCTATTTCCTGTCCCAGACCAAGAAGGGCTCCTTCTTGGGGACTTAAGGCCAGGGGACAGGGCTTACTCACCCTGGAGGGGATATCACAGCATCGGTCTCTGCTGGTCCACACCGGGCTGCAGACGATGTCAAAGCTCTGAATTTGGAACTGTAAACAACCAACAGCAGCATCAGCTAAGCACACAGGAAGATGGTTTAAACATTTTAACCTTGCCAACTTCAGGCAGATTCCTTCCAGAGCTCGTGCTCTTGAGAACATTGTGGTGCTTATGTGGTAAGGAAAAGCATTAAAATATATTTCCAAAAGAGACAGTAATGGCATCTGCATCTGACAAGCTCCTCTTCCTGATTCATCAGCTAAAAAGAAATGTTTGACTGAGGTATTTAAGAGCATTAGTTTCCATAGTTAAATTAATTTGAATACTACACACATTTAAATCTCATCTTTAAGGGTGATGTCTTTGTAGAAAAGTAACATTAAAGAAACTGTTACCTTATTCTATAGTTGATGATCTTTGCTTTGGAAAGTATTATCTAGAAATAGACTAATTTTTGTTGGTGTTGTGTTGTATTGTGTTGTGTTGTGTTGAGACAGGATTTCTCCGTATATAACCTTGGCTATCCTGGGATTCTCTTTGTAGACCAGGTTGGCCTTGAACACAGAGATCTGCCTGCCTCTGCCTCCAGAGTTCTGGGAATAAAGGTCTGTGCCACCACACCCGGCCTAAACTAACAATTTCTTTTTTCTTTCTTTTTTTTTTTAATTAATTTATTCTTGTTACATCTCTATGGTTATCCCATCCCTTGTATCCTCCCATTCTTCCCTCCCTCCCATTTTCCCCTTATTCCCCTCCCCTATGACTGTTCCTGAGGGTGATTACCTCCCCCTGTATATGCTCATAGGGTATCAAGTCTCTTCTCGGTAACCTACTGTCTTTCCTCTGAGTGCCACCAGGTCTCCCCCTCCAGGGGACAAGGTCAAATGTGAGGCACCAGAGTACCTGAGAAAGTCATATCCCACTCTCCACTCAAGTGTGGAGACTGTTCTGACCATTGGCTAGATCTGGGTAGGGGTTTAAAGTTTACCACCTGTATTGTCCTTGGCTGGAAACTGGGACAGAGGGGAGGACATCCTATTGGGACTCTAGATGAGAGAATCATGGGAGAATAGCAAAGTAGAAGGATCCAGAGGGTCCTAGAAACCTACAAGTAGAACATTATGATAGGCAGATTTGGGCCCAGGGTTCCCTCTCAAACTAAACTAACAATTTCTAAGACTCTCAGTTGAACTATTTCGGTGAAGCATACACCTTTTGTCATTTTAGAATTAAGGTAGAGCTGTTTGGACAAAGGAGGGATGCTGTCTAGACACAGGCATTCTCTGAAATATCTTATGACTGTGTCCTCCCTATAGCCAGAAGGTACCATGTACGCCTCTGTGGGAGAAAAGACATTGCCATCTCTCCCTCCTACCAACTCTACAAATTACAATACCAATCTGCCAAGCAAGTAACCAACTGATCTCTGATGGAATTTGAGGCCTACTCCGCTAAAGGGAATTCAAACTGTAGGCCCAGTTTAAAACAAAAAACAAAAACAAAAACAAAAAAAAATGGCTGAGGAGTGAGGAGGTCTTAGGCTCTAGGGGTGAACTTAATACAGTTCTTAAATTATCATAGTACAAATCTGCCTTCCAAATATGTATAGACAAATACACCCCCAGCCTTAATCAGACAAGTCTCTCTTTGCAAGAGCAGCAGAGGTACACGGATGCTGAAGGTGCTGAGAATGCATGGCCGTGAGTGCTCAGCCCCCAGCAGGACATTTACATCACATCCTCTATGAGCCCCTTCTATGGCCCAGGAAAAATTGCAAAAGACAGGGTGAGAAGAATGTGAGGTCTGGAAGACAGGGAGAAGAGCTATGAAATGCTGCCTTCTGAGTATTGCACGGCCAGTGCAGTCATCTCACCGTAACTGTGGCTCTTGGCAATTGGCCTGCACCAGACTGGGCCTGTCAGCTGTCAATGTGGGATCAGTGGGGGTTCATGAGGGCCCATGTCTCCCTGTGGAACGATTAAAACTACTGATAAACTCTGGGAGAAGGGACGACTTCATCCTCAGTTACATAACCACTGATGAGCTCACCAGACACCAGTGACTAGTTCAAAACCGTGGTCCCACAGCCAATCCTGGCTAAACTCATGCCCCCCCCAAAAAAGAACATGCATAATGTAATATACATATATATAATTATAGTTTTATTTAAGTGTCAAAGCCATTATTGCTCAAGAGTTGATCTAATTATTTTTGTATTATAGACAAAAAAGAATTCCTTTTCAAATCTAAAATAACATCCCGTCTACAGAAGAGAGCTAAATAATAATATTCAAAAATAATAATAACAGAAGCCAAAACTGTAAGCTTCTAGGACAATGCTGATTTATTGACATTTAAGATGTCTTAAAAGCATGTGCTAGTGAAAGCTTTAGACTTAGGTCTCCACTTCTGGATCACATCGCAAATAGAGGTCATGTGTTTCCCTTAAATCCAAGGCAATGGAGCCTGATATAGGGTGTCAGTTGGCTGCACTATCACCGTGATCCTCCTAAGACAGACAGCTCTGTAAGTGACAGGCATAGCGAATGTCCACAGACACTTCGTGTCCAAGTGGCACAATTGTGGTTAACAATTATTTTGGGGAAAAAAGAACTATCAGCAGCTATTTGCCTTGCTTCTTTCCTGTGTGACTTTGTTTTAAAAGATTCCATGGTGTTTCTTGGGGTCTGGGTATCCCATTTTGACTGTGGTAGCAAAAAAGTATATAATCAGGGCCTCTCCATAGCAAGATCTCTGAGCATAATTTTCCTCACCTTCAAACTAACAAATGTGACAGTTCAAAACCCACTGAGAAAAAAATGAATGAAATTCACTGACAGATTTAGAAAACACTATGTCAATCTTACTGTAAGGCAAAAAACAAAAAAACAAAACAAAACAAAAATCAAAAGGATCACCACGCATTACTTACTGTTGCGGATTTCCTCTCTCCTTTAAGAAGTTTTCCAAGAATCTCATAGCCATCAGTCGTGATATTTCCAGCCTCCTTGATGTCTTTTTCTATGATTTCATAGCAGTCAATATAAATCTTAACACTTTTTGAAGTCACTACAATATGGACCTAAAAGGATAATTTCCATTATAAATTTTTCTCAAAAACATAAGCTGACTTCTGTATGACTCTGTATCAATTCTTTATAAACTGTTTCTTTTTTACTTATTTTTCTCTCTCCTTAGTTTTCCCCCTCCCTCCACTCCTCCCATTTTCCACCTCCAGATCCACTCCTATAAATCATTTCTTAACCCATTTTTATCCCAAGCCAAGAGTCTTGGGTTCAAAATCCAAGAACCCAGTTTCAAAGTCAGTGATGTCATATGTAACTGTACTGTCCACTCACTGCATTTCAGAGTCTATCACCCATGCACATGAGCGTAACTTCATAATTTCCTACTGTGTTCTCTCATTGAGACAACCAGAGAGGATGCAGTCCCTGAGAGGATTTCGTAAACTCTAAAAGAATTATCTAAGTGGAAGTTAATAAGCAACTAATACATTTCACTCAATACAAAGGTGCTGTAGATCTCTCCCGCTAATGCCAACTCTAATGCACTCACCACCATGCCCTCACTGTATACCTCTGTATACCCTCTAACACAGTAAGATCCAGCACATCATCTACAATAAAATCTGGAAATCAACAGAACTCAAGATTCATTTAAGAAAAAAAAAATGACATGTTAACTGTGTTGTGCCTGCCATTGACGATGGGGAACATTAGGCTGTCTAGTGGTACAGAAAATTAGCAAAGCATTGTTCTGAGTCAAGGAAGAGAGTGGTTGTGGGAAACCATTGGCTTCACAGATGTGCATATGGACTACATTACTTAAGCAAGCACTTAAGCAAGAACTTGATGGTCTCTGTGAAGCGTTTGACAGAAAGTCCAGAAAAAAACAAAAATACTCTTAACTGCCCTGAAGCAGGTAGAATAGGAAAATTTTCTAAAATCTTATTTTAAAACTAAATATACAGGGGGAGGTAATCTCCCTCAGGAACAGTCATAGGGGAGGGGAATAAGGGGGAAATGGGAGGGAGGGGAGAATGGGAGGATACAAGGGATGGGATAACCATTGAGATGTAACAAGAATAAATTAATAAAAAATTTTTAAAAAAGAAATTTTAAAAAACTAAATATTTTTCCTACAAGGAGTCACCATCAAAGCACTGGCTCAAAACATCTACGATAAATAGGAATTACATGTTTCTATATACAAGTGAGTCATAGCTTACTAAAAATAAAGTTTAAACATCCGTGAGATAATCAACTAACATTGAGCTCAAGGACATGACACAAGCATTTCCAGGATATTTAGTATCTAATAAAAAATTAAAACTTTTTATTGGTTCTTATGAACAACCACAGAAACAAATGTTCACAAGGCTTATTTCAAAAGCAAAGCCATTATTATTTGGGTCATTCAAAAATACACCTATATTCCACGATGAACCATAAATCAGCACATACTAAGAACACATTTTGTGATAATTTATTCACCCTTCTTACTGCATTTTAAACTTATGCATTGTTACATTTCAGCTTGTGTTCTTCACCTGTCAATAGCTGGCCCAAAAATTCAGGATTATAGTTTGCTGCATTGGGCCTGAAGAAGATTAAGCCTGTATGGCCATGGATGGGGAGGCCTCACAGGACCAGAGCTTACTCTGCTTAATAGTTAGTGGCTATTAGTAGATTTGTGGTGAGGGAAGTCGTTGTCTTCAATTTCTACTACAAGTGAGTCCCTCAGACCCAATGGACAGTTTGAAACTTGGGGTCACACAGACTGCCCTGATTTAACTCAAGTGGTCTCAAGACAAAACACAAAGACATGAGTGTGAGAAAGGGGTTTGTAAAGAGCAGAGGGACTAACAGGAGTGGGAGGGAGACGAGAGGGGGTGAGAGTACCCCAAATCCATTATATACGTATGTGAAATAGTCAAGGAAAACTCGTGTCAGTCAGCCACATGTACTTACGGATAAAATTTACATAATTGGATGGGATTTACTGGAAAGATGGATCAATGGTTAAGAACACTTGATGTGTTTGCGAAGAACCTGAGTTCGGTTTTGGGAACCCAAATGGTGGCTAACAACAACCTGTAACTCTAGTTTGATGGGATCTGACACTCTCTTCTGCCCTCTTTGGTCACCATCCATGCATGTAGTACACATACATACAGATAAACATTCTTGTGCAATGCCAATTAAAAATGCCATTGAGGAGGAAAAAGAAAACAGTGTAAAAGTTTAAAAAACAAAAATAACCAAAGTGTGAAGAAAAGAAAGTTCCCCATGGTCTGGCCGAGCCTGCCCCAGACAAAGGCCACTCTCAGATTTAATCAGGGAAGTTTCTCTTTGAAATGAATGAAAGTGAATGCAGAGACCCATGACTGCACAGATGCTGAGGGCTCTGCCCTAAGTAAGACATTTAGACTATTCCCTTTAGGCTCAGGGAACCTCATGGAAGAAGAGGCTGAAAGAATGTAATATGCAGAAGATAAAGAGAAGAGCTATAAAATGCTTCCTTCTAGACAGGACATGGTCATGGCAGCCATGCACTCACAGCAGCAGGGCCCAAACAAGTGAAGCCCTCTGAGAAGCCAGTTGTGGATCAGGAAGATCACAGGGTCCTACCACCTTCTGTTGATCTACTGGCAACCAACAGATTGTGGGAGAGAGGGGAGGCATAATGTCCAAGTCTATGCATGCTGGTAAGCCCCACCAGTCTCTGCTGGTTAGTTCTAAACTCAGGGTCATGCCAATGGCCCAAGTTAAGCTCTGATGACCACTAAACTAATCAAAGTTACTAATTGATGGAAAGAGATTCAGAAAGCAGGGGTGCTGTCAGGAAGGAATAAAAGAGAGTAGAGAAGGTAACAAGAATATACATATATGTGAAATATAACGTTTAATTTATATGAAACTGTCAAACAACAAATTTTATTAATAAAAAAAGGAGACAAAAATAGAATATAGAGAATTTGGGGAAATAGCCAGTGAGAAGAGAGAAAAATGAAAAATATGAACACTTCTCTAGGAAGACAAACAGTACAAGATAATTCCAAGAAAACTTTATCTTGATTTGCAATAATTAATTACTATCAGTACAGATCTCTGCAAACACTGCTCTTTTGGCTTAAATAAATGGGTTCCGTGAAAGTTGAAATTTTTAAAATAGCTACAAAATGATTACAAGTTGTTTAAGAGATTAGAGTCTTAGCATCTCCAGTGACTATGAAAGAAAAATAACATCATCCTTCTCAGCATGCTTCTCAATTGTAGCCTTAATGGGTTTACCAATGAGCCAAAGCTGTTCTAAGAACTTTGCCAGAATCAACATCTCCTCCTGGATGGGGATCAGTCAAAGACAATCACAAACTAGAAATTGCTTTCCCAAGGAGAAACTTATCTACTGTGTTGCATCCAAATCTGTAAAATTTTAAGCAAGATATACTGTACCAGCAGACTTAGAGATTTTATTTGTTTGTTTGTTTGTTTTACGGTTGAATTGTTGTTATTCTTGGTGTCATCATCATTGTTACTTCCCATGCCCACAAGAAAGCCTCTTGTCTCTTTAATTTAGATTAGGAAATCCCTTCTCCATCCTTATCAAGAGTCTATTCTATTGTAGATGGATAGGAGAGGGTTGGAATGGGAGGATTAAACAGAAAGGAAGAAAAGGATGAGGGAGGGAATATGGGTGGAGACAGCTAAAACAAAGGGTCATTTGAGGGCTCATGTGGAAACCTAATATAGTAGAAACTTCCTATAATATATACACATATAAAATCTATCAAAATTAAATCACCAAATAACAAATAGATCTCTTATCACCAAATAAAGCTTACAGTATTGGGAATTGGTTAAATCATATCAAATTGTTGGCCAAAGGGGTTCCATAGGGACCCCCAAATAATTATTGTCAATAATATTGGTGACTATCCACAAACTGATAATAAAGTTCAACCGCTGAAGACAACACCTACCTAACTGATTAAACATGTATCAAGCTAGTGCCTGCCTAGATCCTTCACCTCTATGGACTAGCTTTTATAATACTGGAAGGTACTCTGTACATTACCAGAGGAGAAAAGTAAAACACAACCTGTCTTCAAGCCCTTCGATCTATAATAGTGACCTTCCTGCAAGATACACTGATGCAACAGTAGCACAAAGCTGGTAGGAGTAACCAACTCATAACTGATCTGAGTTAAGGTCCACTCCATAAGATAACACCCATTCCCAACACTGCTTGGGTGACCAAGAACCTGAGGCTAGATAGCCAAAGAACCCAAAGGACAGCCAAATACTACTGTTCTGCTATGGGAAAGTAGCAATAAAATGACTCCTAAGAACATTCTGCTATACTCAGAGATCTGTGCCTTGCTTGGCCATCATCAGAGAAGCTTCCTTCTACAGCAGATGGGCACAGATCCAAGCTTTGAAAAATACAGTGCAATACATGAAAATGCTAATGAAATTTATAGTTTTATTTACATTTTATCTTTTCAGTTAATGAAATTATTTTAAATTAAAGTTTATTTGCAAAAGACATTGCTAGAATTCTAATTTAGTATAAACAGTAAATCCAGTAAAATAATTAAGTTTTGCATTTTAACTTATATTCTTACTCTAAAAATAAGACTCAGATAATCTTACATTTTTACCTTATGAAAGCTTCCATAAAATAATGTCTTCACTTCATCTGTGTCAAATGTAACAGTTTGTACTTCGCCTCTTGTATCCTTATTAAAGAAAGATAGTGTCTTGCTGGAAGCTGCAATCAAGATAAGACCATTGTTAAATTATATGCATGGTATGCTTCTTATTCAAAGTATACAAATAGTTCTTGTCGGGTAAATTGCAAAAGAAATGTTCAATATCTGCCAGGGGAAAATGTGCCCACTGGTACAATAGTGGCACAATTATGATAGAGTAACCAACCACTTCCTGGTTGAATCTGAGACCTACTTCATGAGGGGGTTTCAGGCCTGGAACTGTATACATGGTAAGAATCCCACAGCTGAGGAAGCCATAGGCCAAAATTAGATGGGGATCTACTTCTATTCTTTGATAAATGAACCTGCTACCAGACTACCTCCTTGGTATATTCAACCATATTTAATGATGCTTTCAGTCTTTATCAGAGAGCTTCTTATTTCTTCAGACAGAGGTTAATGCTGAGACTCCTAACTAGTTAAAGTACCAAGAATAAGTGATGGTGGAGTTCTCAGCCTTAACCAAAACATCTACATAACTCCTTCCAAAACTCAGAGAACACTGAAAAAGAGAAGGCAAAGCTATGTAAGACAAGAGGATAGAGAAATCTGCTACAAAAACAAACAAGCAAATGTCTTCTAAGCATGGCATGCCAATTGCATTCATGAGCCCACTATGGTTGTGGTTACCCTGAACAATGGCCTCCACAAGATTGGATCCATTAACATTTTGTCATGGAGAGAGGAGGGCTCATGAAGTCCTACCTCTCTGTGAACAACTACTGCCAATTAATGGTAGCTTGGGAAGAAGGTGTCATTTTCTTCAGTGGAGTAACCATTGAAAATGTGCCCAGATTCCAATAAATAACTTCCCACCAGTGTTCATGTGTGTAATTCCAGTTAAACTTAGCACTTCCCCCAAAAGATAAAAGACTCAGGGGGAGGGACTTTGTGGGAAGACTGTTTCAGCAGACAAGGGAGATGAAGAAGGATAGGAGAGGTGGAAAAATGGCTAAGATTCACTATAGACTGTAAAATTGTTAAAGAACAAACAATTTAACGTTTTTAAATGAATAAATGAGAAAACTGAAATAGAACTGTTTCAATTGTGTTAAGATACAATTTGAATATTTGTTATCATGTTATTTGAATAAGCTTAAGCTTAAAACATATGTCAAATAAATAAATATATCTGTACGTATACATAAATATATATATATATTCAGAAGATTTATAAAAATGAAAGGAAAAACTGAACAAAATTATACATATGCCTTAAAATAGGATAAAGTCCCTTACGGTCTGCAATAACTCCAACTTGTGGTCTGTTGTCTCTGTCTGTAATTTGCCAAATTGCAAAGGGGTCATTAGGAGTTTCTGGAAGAAGTCGAAACAGTAATATGATCGTGTATGAAGGAGGCAGTCCATTTGGATGGAGTTCTCTGTTGGATAAAATAAATAAATAAATAAATAGGTTATTCATTAAAAAGAGATTCTTTTGAACTTTCACACAAGAATTTCATTATAGATAGTATTAAAACTTAATTATAGGCATCGGCCCTGATAGCAGAAGGAGAAAACCCTGTAAAACACATTAAAGACACAAACACTAATATATTACTTATAATTTGATCAAGGCACAAAAGTTTGTAAAATGACCCAATAACCTTTATCCTCCTATCCACGATGAACTTTTGTGTAGATACATAGACGTTCTCATGTTAAGGTAACAAACACTATAGCTGTAGATATAATGTAAGGAGAGGGGGATCTTACCAATAGACTTTAGTTTCTAGTTACAGGGATGTGATAATGTAGGTAAAATGGCTTAAAGTTTTTATTTCTCTCTTGTCCTCATAATAGTCTCTACACCTCTAAATTCCTCCCTTAAAGTCAAGTAAAGCACCTCAAAAAACTTACATATTCCCCAAAATAGAAACAATTGTAAATGTTAAGGCCATGTACATATGCAAACAATTAGTAATGAGCCAGGGATGTGATTCAACTACAGGGAAATGAGTTTTGGCTCTCAAGACATGAGACAAAAATATTTTCCCATCTCTTGTGTCCTTTGAGCATTGAGTAAACCATTGTTCTGGGATGATGTTTGAAATAGAATTAAGACATTTCTGTCTAACACTCCATAACACTTTCTCCCTGGAGTCGGGACAAAGGAAGAGCTGGAGAACAGCTCCTTGGGAAAAGGAGCTGCAAGCTTTGGCAGAGAGCAGAGGATGTCTCTGGATGCCCCATGCCTTAGTGCCATATCACTAACATGCTCTGTGTGTTGCACTCTTGCTCCCTTGGGCAGAAACTCCAAAAAAAAAAAAAACCTAACATGGTGCTTTCTATGTTTTTAAGAGCTATCTTTTTAATGTTTCAATTTAAAAAATACTGATTTTTCCCTATATTCTCTCCATGTCTCTCATTTAGCCCATTTTTCTCCTTCCTTAGTAAAAGAACAAAAATCTAATTACATTTATTCTTCTTTTCTTCCAGTCAAAGCTCGTGACTTCTGTAGAGACAATAGGCTACCATCATTTAAAACCATATTTTGAGGTGACTGAAAAAATTAAATATTGAGTAATACTCTTCACTGGAAAACCTAGCATATTGAACCATTGTAACTAAGCATAAAAAGACCTAGGAATTTATAATGGGTCAAACCACACTGTGTGCTCCTCCTTAAAACAAATTAGCTCTGGTTTTAGAATTAGGTTTCCATTGGTTTTTCCAGGGCATTTCAAATTTCAGACACTATTTTCTGACCCTCTCATATCTTTCTGCAAGTTTTGTTTCTTCTTGTCCTTCCTCCCTTGGAGATGTCAAACATATTTTTTGACATAAAAAGCTTTTCATTTTAACAAATAAGAAATGCAAAATTCTGTTATCATCTCCAGGTGCAAACTTCCATGAAATAAAATACATCCAGAGCTAGAGTATCTACCAGTAAAAACTACCCTCAGCCTGTGTGGTCATGGGCATAATCAGGCAGCATAACTATTGCAGCCCTTCCTTTTCTAAGGTCTGAAAGACAAGATAGAAGGTCTGCTCTCATTTCTCACTTAGTCCACTCAGCCCCTCTACACCACAAAGGTGAAATGTTCAAACAAACAAACAAACAAACTGCCTTCTTGTTTTAGCAGCCTCCCTGGAGTAAACAAAAAATCCTAGCTCCAACTCAAGAGTGTCTTATGCATCCTGCTATTACCAGACTAAGAGGCTTGGATCTGGGAATAACAAAGCTTGGGCACAGATTTCCTGTGTGCCAGCAGCTACATAACCCTAGGAAGGCAATTAAGCTGTGTTGTGGAAAGCAAGCCAGGCTATTCAGAGAGGCTTCTGGCAATTCTTAAGTTCCGGGATTCTAGGAAATCAGCAGCAAGTCCAAGAGCCAAATGTTCACTCTAAGAAAAGGGGACCCCCCCACACTTTCACACTTACGCTGTAGGCTGATTGATAAAGGCATTCTTCTGAAGCCTGAAGGCTGAATAGCTGGGGAAAGACCCTGACTCCAAGGAGACTCCTTGGACGGACGCAAAATTCTTTTCTGTCAGGTTGTAAGCTTCAAGCATCTTAAAGCCTTGACATCAAGGAAGAAAATGTTGAGTGAGTACAGTACAGTTATGTGATTGCAAATGTCTTGAAATCTTGAAATAAATGAGGCAGAAGATACACAAATTCTTACCTGGTGAGGTGTAGCCATCCAGATAGATGAGGGGACAACCTAGAACATGCAATGTCTTTTGAGTATGAGTTACCAGCATGACTTAAATAGATGCACAGAAAGTAGCAGTGCGTGTGTATGAAGCAGATTTTTTAATATACTATTTAATTGCTGGAAATAGTACGCACTTAAGTGTAGCCCCGCCTAAGATTAATGCTGTAAACTATTCACACAAATGCCTCCATCATCTGATATCACGAGAACTATTGGTCATGCTTGAGAGGGAAGAAAAATTGATTTAATCTACCTTTAACATCTGGAGTTCAAAACTGAACTTGAAATCTTAACGTTAAAAAAAAAAATCCTAAGCCTGGACAAATGACATGGTTCAATGATAGAGCACTGGCCTAGCATGCACCACATCCTAGGTTCATTTCCTAGCCCTACAGAAAAAGAAACGCAAATAAATAAAAGAGAAAGGATAGTTATCTTCTTGTTGTTTCAGAGCACAAGCCAATAAGAGACCAGTACCCCCGTCACTGAAGTTTTCCTAAATGTACAAGTCAAAGCTGAAGAGTAACATACCTAAATATCATAGACATCAGGCTGGTAGGAACATTAAATATTAAACATTAAATATTAAAATGATTTGTTCCCTTATTGGGGTTATTACATCTTCAAAGCTAAAAATGGACCTCTGGCAAGCACCCACTTACACTGATCTCAAAAGAGCAATGATTCATCAGCTCCAAGTGATTTCCCCAGAATCTATTTATGTCCTGGGCTTGATCCCACACAGTAGGGATAACTGCCTATGAGCAGTTGTTTCTCAAATGATGTCAGGGCTCTGTGCTGACCAGGACTTACTTGAAGTGGCGGTTTCACAAACAAACGTGATAAGATTGTCCTCAATCTTCTCAAAAGACTCGAAGTCATCCACGATGAACACATGCCTCTCGCTGGGCTTGCTGGCAATGTTGGCGAGCTCATTGTAGTCTACATCAGCCACGCCAACGACGAATACACTGAACCCTGCAAAGCCCCACAGACAAGGGAATCAACCACATAGACTCTTTCCACTTTTATTGTTTGGAAAACCCAAATTGAAAGCATCGGAAACCATGCTGTGTTTTCTCAGCATGGACAGCAGGTCATTGTGTTTGGTACAAACTCCCTCTAAAAGAAGAAGGTGTGCTTTTTAGTGAATATGCATCTCTTTGCTATCATCCTATTTTCCGGCTTATAAAATTCAATTCATTGAGCCCTTCCAAATGACACCCTAACAATTAAGATGTGAAGCTTCTGATAGCAGAAGGGCTGTGCAGTACACATCTTCTACAAGTCCACAATTGAAACAAAGAAGTTCAACGGCTCTCTTGATTCCATTAGCAACTTAACCCTGTCACACACACACACACACACACACACACACACACACACACACACAC
>OU015755.1:39560079-39574027 GCA_907169655.1 Acomys percivali | reverse complement strand
GACCGGCCATCTGTGACCACAACCAGCACCTTTGGGACATTCTTCCTCATGCCGCTCTCCCAGGTCAGGACTTTCTCCTTGATAAACGTGAGGGCCTTGCCTGCAGAGTGTGGTATGACCAGGCCCAGTTGACAAGGGTGTGACTACTACAGTGAGGTGATCGCTGGCTTCCTCCACCCTGCCCACCCCTGGGAAGAGGTGCCCTGCACCAGTGCCACAGCACTGTACCTGTTCTTGTGTTCCCTCCTCTGTACCGGATGTTCTGAAGGGCCCCCAGAGCTAAAGCCTTGTCATTGTATGTGTTCAGCTTGAATTCAGACTTGACCTCATCACTGTACTGCACAAAAGAAACCTGGAAGGAAGGAAGTTTTGTGGCAAGCGTCAGTCGTCCAGTTTGATCTCAGTCTTCCAGCAGTCCCTCCAGTGGCAAAGCGGGGAGATCAGGGTCTTGGACTTAACAGGCTATTTTAAACTTTTAAGACCTAATACCATAACTGTGACTGCTGTCATTTATGTTCTCTGCTTGCCTATCTCCAATGAGCCTGCCATCATTTCAATTAATGCCCAAAATATCCATACGTGCCTTTCTCCAAAATGTAAGAAGAGATGGGTCAACCAGTCTAACTGTGAGATCTCAGTGTCAGAAACAAGAGCAAAGTTGTCCTGACTCGTGGACAGTTGGCTCTCAGCCACCTGCTCCTTCTCATGGGCTTTATTGGTTTCTCATAGTAAATTAAAATTTCATAGCATGATCGTAATTACTACTCATGACAAACTTAGTAGCAGTATGACTTGTTTGCAAATGTGACGTAGGGGTATGCAGTCAAGATCCACTGGGCTCAAGACCTAGTTCTAGCTCCATCTAGCAATAGCTGCGCGACACTGAGCAGTCCCGACTTTTCTGGACTTCGGTTTCCTAATCCACAAGGTCAGGATAATTGTATTTACCTTGTGGGATCGCCTTAAAGATTAGTGATCAAGTGAAGATAATAAAATGTAATGGATACTGTTTTTACAAATCCAAGAAATAGCTAATGATAGCTTGGATTACATTCTCAAAGGAGCTTGGAAGATCACCTACAAGGGTTTATAGAACCACTTGAGTGTGGGTGTCCATCTTCTTCTGGGTATCCTGGCAGCAGTGGAGTATTGTCTTGGTTTTGTGGCCAGTTACAATAAAATGACTAATTACTCTCTGAGGCTTCTTGTAGAAACATAAACTTCTCTAAGCTTCTACTCTAGTACAAAAGAAAAGATACTGGAAGTGACTCCACGGTAATATAATTGGTAATTACCATCTTAGAAAAACAAACTAAATATCCTTGGGTCACTAATGGACATTCTTCTGGCTGGGATAATGTATGCGATGTAATCATAGAGTAGACACACGCCCTTTCCAACCACAACTCTCATGTTAAGGGCGCGACATGACAATGCACTTAATGTGCAGAACTTTGGATGACCTTCCACGGAATGTGCTTTGTTGGAAGTTTCAAGTGGAATGTTAGAATCCCCTAAGTTCTCCAACAGGAATATCATCTAGACAAAGAAGAAAGCTAAAGGAATGTTTGTTTACTGTTTGTTTATCCCAAGCACAGAATTACTTCCCAAAGATGCATGCAATGGACACAGCAAACCATAAAGGTAAAAAGACAGAAATTATACTAAAATGACTTTCAATAGAGAGTGGAGAGAAAATACTAAGCATCACAAGTAAGAGTAGACGCAACAAATAATAAAATAGTATGACAGTATGAATCTGTAGTCATCAGTGATGCAACACTCACCTGAATCCCACCAGGATTGACTTCATCAAAGGCCCCCACAGTATTAAAGATAAATTTTACAACTTTGTTAAAATTGTCATCTCCAATACTCCAAGAGGCATCCGTTAAGAACACAATGTCTGCCTTGGCCCCTTTGCATACTGTGAAGAAAAAAGAGTCCAGATCTCCTTAATTTTCTCATCACATGGGACCGCATAGTTGAAAAACATATGAAACATCGCTAGTCTAAGTGTTGCTATGTGGTGAACAGCACTGTCTTTGAGCCAGTAAGAAATGTGGCCTCCTGGGCCCAGCCAGGCTCCTGAGTCAGAAATAGAAAGATGTCCAGATGGTGCAAATGTACAATGAAGTTGAAAAGGCCTGATCTAAGTGACCCTCAGCTTTGGTTCTGGGAATACACTGATCAGCTTCATTACACAATGATAGCCTCTTGTCACATGTAATCCTTCAAGCTGCGCTGAACAACGAATGAAGGGAATCAACTGAAAACAGCAATACCCAAAGTTAAGGAAAGGCCATCAGTGGGTCAGGAGAGTCTCAATATAATTATCAAATTAGCACAAATAAAATGGCTTTTTGTTTTTGTTTTTGTTTTTTTTTTAACTTTTAAATTGGAGCATCAGAACCATAAGTAAGGAAAGAAGAAAGAAAAAGATAAAATCTTTGACTTGATTCATTTCAGACTTGCTGTCTAAAAGAATATTTTCTAGGGCAATATTTAGAAAAACTTGAATTCATTCAAACTTAACATATAAAAATTCTAACTTCAAGAGTAAAGTGGAAGGTAAACTATGGGCTGTGGGTGGCAATAATGTGTGGATGGAGTGTTAGCCACTCTTACAAATGCACCAATCTGGTCATGAGAATGCTAACTGGGAGCAGAGGGGTAGGGAACAGAAGGACACGGTAACTAGGCTTTCTGCTCAATCTGCAGCTGAACCTAAGACTTCTATAGGAAATCAAACCTAGCTTTTTAAAAAGTTAGCATGTTTTAAGCCACAATTCTTTCACCCGTCTAATTCAAAGAAAGCCCTTAGCTGGGTGTGGTGGCGCACGCCTATAATCCCAGCACTCGGGAGGCAGAGGCAGGCGGATCGCTGTGAGTTCGAGGCCAGCCTGGTCTACAAAGCGGGTCCAGGACAGCCAAGGCTACACAGAGAAACCCTGTCTCGAAAAAACAAAAAAAAAACAAAAACAAAAACAAAAACAAAAAAACAAAGAAAGCCCTTATTTTACCTTTTAAACAATACACTTCCATTTCTAATTTTAGTTATATAGCCATTTTAATAAGGCTACAACCATCTAGATCCTTATAATATTAAAAGAAACACTGAAAAATTGCAATGTTTATTAAAAAATCAAAGTGTGGAAAAACATTAAACCAGCAATTGTTTTTTGCTTAAACTGAACTTGATGCAACACCAAAAAGAAAAAAGAAAATGCTCCCAAATTACAGACGGCCGCCTTCATAGCTCAGGGTGTTTTCACCAGTTCACTGCAACTGACAATTGTGTCTCAGATTTTGATGAATGGAAATATTTTTAGCTTTGTGTAATCTGCGTCCCTTCTCAGTTCAGAAGCCAGGAATTCCAAAGTCCAAGGCCTACATGATTAGGTTTCAGATGCAGCCAGAAAGGTCCTCAGTGCCTATTGACACCAGCAGTCAGGAGAGCAAAGGGGCCACAGTGTGACTGTGGAAAATAGAAGGTCCTGTTAGATCTTATGCTGCAAAGGGAGGAAAAAAGGTCCCAGCTAAAGGCCTGCCTTAGTTTATGACTGATTTGACTCAGCCCAAAATGTGCCTAGAAAAAGCAGAACAAATTACTGATGGTCTTTGTTTACTCTGTAAAAACCCCTATCAGAATGTTCTGAGTCAGCTGTAGATTGTGTATATGTGGCCTAAGCCTAGGATCCCTACAGGCTGGCTTTTTATGTTAACTTAACTTACCATCACGGGCAGGTGGAATAGTGGGAGGAGGAGAAGGCGTGGGGGGTTCTGTAGGAGCCTCTGTTGGTTTTACAGCTAGAAGTTCAAAACAACAGTTAGAAAAATGCACACTCCCTTATCTCACAAGGAAACAAGTACTGTAACCCCTGAAAAACAAATCGAGACTCTAAAAAAGCGGAGGTCCAGCCCGTTGGCTATGACGAAGGGGAGATTCCCTTCTACCTAGGCTCTGCAGCCTCAGTCAGCTCCCAGATCAATTATGCTGCAGAAAGCAGAGGTTCAGAAGGAGAAGCCACAGGAGCAAAGGCCAGTAATATGTTCACCTTTTACTGTCGCCAAAGCCATCTCTCTCTTCTTCAGCCCTTTCCTTAAAATACCGCCAATAAAGACAATCGCTACAGACAAAGGTCTGAGCTAGCCACACAGTCTGCCCGTCCTATCACTGCTACCCGAGGGGAGAAGACTCAGCACAGGTGTCAGTGTGCTTCCCACACCTGGAACATTCTAGTCTCCAGTTAATCAAAACTTACTGGTCTGTTCTTTGATGGGGACGCCCGGACCCTCGAGATTTGGTGTCTGCACAAAAACAGTGACACTATACTCAGCCTCTGGGGAGAGGCCAGTGAAGCAATGACTGGTCTCTGATCCTCGCACTGTAATTTCTTGTCCTCTGGTTCCTGGTTGTGACAAGGGGAAAGTGCAAGTGTTATCACCCATTATCTGTAAAGGCACTTTTCCAGAATGATTTATAAACAAGTGAAATCAGCTTGGCTTCCGGTTAAGATGTTTCTACTACCGGCTAATTATTT
Organism: Acomys percivali; assembly: GCA_907169655.1. Taxonomy (NCBI): domain Eukaryota; kingdom Metazoa; phylum Chordata; class Mammalia; order Rodentia; family Muridae; genus Acomys; species Acomys percivali. Next base: position 39,569,483 of record OU015755.1, on the reverse strand, counting down.
TTTCTTTTATACATACCATCTGAAGGACTCAGTTTTAGCCTGTAGGAGGTAGCTGCCCGGTGAGGTGACCATTTGACACAGAATGTATCCCATCCAACCTGGTAAGTTTTCAGATCTGTCACATTTAAGTACACTACAGAGGAAAGGGGAGGAGAAGTAGATTCACTTTGTACGGTAAAGGAAAAAAAAAGCAGACGTTTCACCATTCTACAAGGTTCAAGCATCCACAGTAGATGAAAATTAAGACAAAATCTTAGTGTCCTGTTTTGAGAAGCTTACATCAAACCTGTGTGAAAATGTGCCAGAGACAAGGCCCTGCTTCTCTGTCAGTGAATTTCTTTCCCTTTTCCTTGAGGCAGGGTCTCACTATATTGCTCTGGCTGTGCTGGAATTCACTATTTAGACCAGGCTGTACTCGAACTCATAGAGAATCACCTGCTTCTGCCTCCCAAATATTGAGATTAAAGTTGTGTACCACTATCCCCAGTTTCTATCAGTGATTTTTTTCAAGGAAAAAATTATATAGTCCCTCAAAATTATGACTATCCTTTATAGAAAATAATAAGAAAAATGTTTTTAAATACTAGCTGCTGAATCATTATAAAAAAAAAACTTAGGGCCAACAAAATATAAGAAACAAGTTACTGATTAGGTATTTCCATTAGATTATATCAATGAGTGAAGGTGATGCCTATGTTAATATTCAATGTTCAAAAACCCAGCAGCATAACTCTATACAGATCACTGTGGGTTAAATGATATTGTGTAAGTTTAATATTTTAAAAATCAAAATACAATATTATGTATCAAATAAATATCACTTTCTCTTCTTAAATACATGTATATAGTCTACTAAGTTACTTAGAGATGTATATAGATGTTTTGTTTAACTAGACACAAATGTTCTGCCTATGTCAGTTGTTTTCAGCGTGTGAATTGTAGCCTTTTATGGGTTGAAAGACCCTTTCGCAGAGGTTGCATATCAGATATCCTGCATATCGGATATTTAGAACAGTAGCAAAATTACAGTTATAAGTTAGCAATGAAATAATTTTTTGGTTGGGGGTCAATACAACATGAGGAACTGCACTAACGGGTCAGAGTGTTAGGAAAGTTAAGGACCACTGACTGACTCATGTGATGTGGCAAAAACTGTGTACATTGGGGAAGAGAAAATTACAGGAAGATAGCCTGGCAAGTTTTACACCATTTCTTATAACCACAAAGTAATGCACAACTCACACGTGGTGCCTTGATCTGTGAGGGGAACGCTGAGTCCGGAGTCATACTGTGCATAAACACTGACGTCATAGGTAGTGCTGGGGTGGAGATTGTGTAATGTGTATGATGTCACTTCTCCAACAAAGGCTTCCATGGGCTCGTTGGAACCTTTGATGACAACAAAAGGACCCAGAATTATATAATCACTAGCTTCAGGTTTTGTTCAAAATTAAAGAGATTAACTTGGAAAAATGCAATAAAATCAAATAGTTGGATGGATGTGTTAATTCCGACAGTTCTTCAGGCACTTTTTACTGTAGGCATGCCACGTTGTTCGGTGACTAGGAATCTGGATGTGTAGCTAAAAGTCTTCATTCTTCTCCTCAAAGTGTGGAGAATAAAGTCAGCATGTACTGATGTTCCTTTAGTGAACCTGTTCTCTCCTTTCCTTTTGAAACCCTGCTTTGCCACCATAATGCTTTCTGCAGACCATGCTCAATTAGCATTTGTATTTATTATGAAGATCTAAAGGCATCTATGTTGGACCACATTTCACATTTTTTATTTACTCGAGGTCCTCTGTTATTAAAGCCCTTGCACACCTGAGGTTCCCTGTGTGCCTCTGGGGCAGTTCACATTTGCTTTCTCCTGTTTTCTCACCTTTGTATTGTTCACAGTCTTCCAGGGCACATGGAAGATGCCCTAGGAAATTTGACACAGAGATAAAATACAAAAGTGTCAAATCATTTGTGGAAGATGAAGTGGACTTAGTTGAAAATGTCATTGGGAAGTTGAAAGCAAGCCTGAACAAACTAAAATGCATAAAGCCTACGTCTCAAATAGAACAATTTAATTGTTTGTATAATTGGGAAAATATAGAGATTAACATTGGTTTTATATTCATTATTTCATGATCTTCATAACATGGATAATACCAGAATATAAGCATCTTCCTTGATAATTTTACTGAGTGTATTTTGGTTGTTTTTTTGTTGTTGTTGTTGTTTTGGTTTTTTTTTTGTTTGTTTGTTTGTTTTGAGACAGGGTTTCTCTGTGTAGCCTTGGCTGTCCTGGACTCCCTTTGTAGACCAGGCTGGCCTCGAACTCACAGCGATCCGCCTGCCTCTGCCTCCAGAGTGCTGGGATTAAAGGCGTGCGCCACCACGCCCGGCTGTTACTGAGTGTATTTTGATCATATTCATTTCCATCCTTCCCCCAACTCCTCCCGGATCTACCTGTATTACCATACCCTCTCCAAAGAGAGTGGACTCTTTTTGTTTTAGCAGCAAGTCCACTGAGCTTAATTTGTGCTGACTACAAGTTCTAAAGTGTAAGGCTATCCATAGGAGAATGGTTATAGGTCAAGATTTTCAATTGTAAAATTTAATAAGATCGCCATATGCATCCTGAGTGATAGTGATATTTTAGGCTGATGGCTTAAAGGCTATTTCTGGAAGTAGTCCCTCTAGTATAAAAGGAGTTGATGCTTTTACAGAAAAATCCAGTAGTAGGGAGTACAATGGGGTACCATCACATGCAAATAACTTTCCAGTATATTCCTATTGTGATAAACGTGCTTCCTTACCAACTGGCTTGTACACAATTTTATATCCAAGAACTGGTGAGGGTGAAGGGTCCCAGGACACTCGGAACCTTGTATACCATTCATCAGAGATGTGTATGTTCTGAGGAGGAAGCAGTCCCACTGCAAGGAAACATTGGCATATCACTGACTTGATATGGACATTCCCAGGAAAACAGTCTGATTTTTTTACTAGCCTGTGATTTCTTTATCCGGAAAATAATTAAAAAGCCATTGTCATGCAGTTTTGCAAATTCGAACAGCAATTCAAATGGTCTCTGGAATGGATGGTTGTCAGAAGATCTCAATAGCGAGAGCCTGAGCTGGTGTGTGATGAGCCTCAGAATTAAAGACAATGAGAGCGACCTCAGGTCTTCTTTAGAATGTTGCGTATTGCACAGCATTAGCACCAGAGACAATCTGGTCAGAACCCCATTCCATAAATAAGGCAAAGTTTTCACAGTAAACTAGCAAGATAATGACTAAAGCATTATTTTCCCCCATCCCACCCTGTCTTCCACACAGACCAGTGTCTCGGTCTGACAGAGATTTGGCCCCAAACCTGTAATCTTTCCCAAAATATGTAACTTGCAGAATCAATGCTGTTTGAGTGGTTCTCTACACGGCCACTGAGCTGTCCACTGCATCACAGAAATGACTAATCCAACATGGAAACTGTGTGTGCCCATGCAGGGAAAGTAGACATAGCTTTGGCCCTTCCTAGAGAAGTCAACGTTTATCGAACATTTTGGTAAGCACAGAATTCTAAAAGACCCCATCTTCCCCCAGAAAGCTATTAAAATAGATTTTAAAGTTGAGAAAGTAGGAAAGTAAGCTGCTCAGCTAGAAACACGTCAGCAATCACTAGAGTGTCCATATATACCGCAGCTTTCCAAGCCGTGGACATCGAGCAGAACCCACTTCAGTCAGCTTTTCTGTTAGTAGCCTTCCCGTGTTACCTTTCACAAGTTCTCTGGTGTTGTCAAGAACATTTAAGCCCAAAGAAGACTTTCAACAAGTGAGTGAATAAAGAAATACAGACCATGTAACTAAGAAGACTTTCTGAATGAAGTAAGAAACATAGTGTCAGTATTTATAGATCCGGAGCCTAGCCTGCCTTGTGGAAACCAGTGGCTCTCAAGCCTTGGCTGTTACACATCAGAAAAAGCCACAGGCCATACCTCAGGCCAAGTGCATTGGCACCTCTAGAAGAGTCTTCCAGGTAAGCATATTTTTAAAGGTTTTCAGGTGGAAAAACAATTTAGAAACTCTTTAAACCAGGTAAAATTACTACCAGTACAGATTAAAGAGTGGGCCTGAGCACTGATTATCCTCTGTAGATTATCTGAGGTGAACATTTTAAGCTACATTTTGAGAAAGATGATTCATAATCACTTTGTTCTTTATTTATGCATCAAGACTCAATCATAACAGAGGAAGCCTAGAGGACACTATATTGACTGATAGCTATAGCCTCTTCTGACACCACGCCAACTGTAACATTACTCAGAGTACACTGTAAAGAAAAATAAATTTATCTCAAGCAATGAAAAATATGCAGATTCTTGTCACCCTTTCACTCCTCCTACCATAGCTTTAAAAGGTTAAGAAACAAATTAAGCTCTTGTGCCATCATGTTAACAAGATTCAATGTGTGACATAGAATATGATGTGTGATTAATGAGATATGCTGGTAGAGGTAGTAGTTCTCTGGATTTAAGTGGTATAGTGACATCCAAAGCATAAACACTTCAACCAGGGAGAAAAAAATAAGGCAATACTGACCAGTCCTTCCGTTTCCGGTTAGATGGCCACCATCTCCATCCTCATAAATGGCAATGACAGTGATCTTATATGGAGTGTCAGGTTGCAGCGGCTGCAGTATTGCATTGTTTCTCCTGCCCGGAACTGTGGTCTGTAAGGAAAGTGTAATTGAACATTTATTTCCAACAAAAAGACACCTGGATGAGAATCCCATGCTGTTTTTATACAGCCCGATGAATGAAAGTGTTCTTTATACTCTTGTTTATAAACGCTCAGGGAAAGGGAAATTATCTAGGCTGCCTCTACTTGGCTTGGGAGAATAGTTTAAGGCCTGACAGATATGGGCTCAAATCTCAGATCAGCCACTTCGCAGTCATGTGACTGGGCATCTCTAGAGGAAAGCACAAGGTCTAAAGGCAATAACACACACTCACTGAGCCTGCTGCGTCTGAGTTTTACCACTTCATCTGTCATCATATTTCCAGTTAGAAGCCATGCTATGCATCAGGTGTCCATTAGTCAGCAATAATGGGCAGTTTTCCACCCTCAAGAATATTAGTTTAGTTGGTACTAATTAAGTCAAAGTTTGAATAAAAGGAAATAGAAAATATGTTAAACTCCCTTCTCAAAGATGAATGAACCACTCATCTCTCAGACTCCTTTGTAGTCCTGTGCAAACACTGTGGCTAAGCCTCCTGCCTGGAATCCCATAACTACCAACAGGGACCTACTAAAAGAAACTATATTTTCAATGTTTCCAAAAAGCATAGGAATATTTTCCCCAGCAAAGAAGAAAAAAATAAATAAACATTTATCTCATTTTGATTCTTAAGAACTCTGATTGACAAATACCTGTTCCTTCCTAATAAAACAGGACTTCAATTAAAGATTGCTGTGCCAAAATCAAGAGATTAAATATTTCTTTCCCATGAAATAAGCGTGTGGAGGGGGAAAAGTTCTAAGAGGATGCGTGTGGCAAAAGTGCTGCAAAATGCAAATCTAATGACTTCACGGTCACCATTTGAGATAGTCTAGGAGCTTGTCACAGACATCAATCAATAAACGTCTGCTCATAAAACTCCAAGGAACTCGAGGGGTTAAAGATGGTGGCTTCAGGGTAGAAGGCTTGACAAGTTAGTCCTCAGACCCACAAAAAGGAAGAGGGAAAAGGAGAAAAGGAGTAAAGATGGGGGAGGGGTGGGTGGAAAGAGAGGGAATAACTGGAGCCTGTGTCTAGGGGGACACGATATTTACACTGCAAAGAGTGTGGAGAAACGAGTGATGTAAATCAATGGCCATGAGACTGTTTCTCCTGCCCAAAGTTCTGAGTTCAATTCTTCGTAAAAGAATCAAAGAAAGAAATGGGGATGAGGAAGGAAGGGAGAAATAAGTTAACTTAGAACTAATAGGAGATTGTGCACATTCCAAAGCAAAAGAGTACAGGGAAAAATAATGTGAAAATGGAAACTGGTGCTAAAATACCCAGGAGAGACCAAGAGGAACTGGAGTTGAAGGATAAGACTGGACTATGCACATCATCTGAACATTAATTTGAGTGTTACGTATTAATATGCAGCATATTACAGAAGACTTTGCCATTTAAGTAGAGTAAGACCTTTTTTTTTTTTAACCACTTCTTGCAACAGAAACTATCTAAATCACTGCCTCACCATGAGAGGCTGAACCAGGAACTTTTTTGTGCTGTCCCCATATCACATCAGAAAAAAAAAAAAAAAACTATTTAAAACCTATCACACAAGATCCAAGGGCTCAGTAATAACTGGAGCATAGTGCTCGGAAATAAGTTTTTAACCTCACCCTTCAACCAGGTGAAATGATTTTTGAAATGCCAATACATGGATATTATACGTACATATTCATCAATTGGGTCACCGACGGTAGGAGAATAGATGATCCTGTATTGCTGAACTGGTCCATCAGCATGGTCCCAGGCAACAGAGAGGCTGTTGGTCGTCTCTCCAAAGACGCGTAGATTTCTTGGTCCACTTCGTGGAACTGAATAAAATACAGTTGGGTTTGCTGCTTGCCTGACAGCATTTCCTAGGTCAGCTGAGAGGAATTGCTTACTGATGCTGACAAGTACCATTCATGATGCTCACTCCCCTGTGATATGGTACACACTCTTCTGTGATTTTTTAATGTGACATCACACAGTGTAACGAGCTACTCAGAGCTACAGCTACAAACTGAACTTTCAACAAAACAGAGCTAGGTTTGCACCCAAACATGCAGACTGGGAAAGAAAGGGATCGTTTTAACCGCTGTGTAACCACCTCCCTTTAATGAAATGGAGAGGCGAAGCATTCACAATTCCAAGGCGCCTGTTTGGCAATAAAAACCCAGTGCATTCAAAACAGAAGGGGGAAAGAGAGGAAAGCCCTCTTTCATTTAGATGCTAGGCTTTGTTTTTTATGGTCAAATGACATTCATTCATCACAAAAGATAGTTGTGGACACACAGCCTGAGCCTGGAACATGAATGTGGAAACTCCCAGGCAGAATTATATGCAGAGGCTGCTGTAGCCTCAACAGAGTCCTTACATTCCTCACCCACCACCCATCCCTTACCCCTCACTCAGCGGCAAGAGATAAAATGGAACCAGGATTTTTGCCTCACGTGTTCTGCCCTGGCTGGGGCTGGGATTCCCCTCTCCGTCTGAGTAGAGAGCCACAATGTTCACAGAGTAGGGTGTGTCAGGAGTCAGCCTCTCCAGATGCACCGTGCGGGTATTCCCTGGCACCACAATCTGAAGGGGAGAAAACATGCCAAATTCTGCCTGACAGCTACCCGAAGGCTTGCCAGGTCTTCAGTTAGTCAGCACAATAGTATTTATCGTAAAAGGCTGAGCCTAGGCACGTTAGAAGTCAAGTGTGCTCCTCTGCAAGCTCTGCCTCAAGCACGCTGCTGGATACAAGTTATTCTCAGAAATCCCCTGATTTGCTCAATCATCTCCCATTTGTGTTTCTCACAAAGTGAGTCTCACAAAGACTCATAAATGGAATATCTAAGATGCACATTTGCTCGGAGTAGATCCTAAATGTCACATACATGTGAGACCATGGATCCCATGCTAGTGGCAGAGACACTTAGTGTTAAGACAAAAATTTTGGGTAAGGGTAAAATTGTTAAGAAAGAAAATATGTCATGCCATATGCCAGAACACACTCATTGCTTCTCATTTTCTTATCATTGCTTGCTTTTGCAAAGACTTGTCAGTCCATAAACTTATTTCTCTTTCAGTCTTCTGATGCTATTATTATTCATATGAGTAACTTCTGCTTATGCATTATTGACCTACTCACAAAATAGAACTCAAATTGCATTAGGAAGATAACTTCAAGTCTCTGACCATACCATCCCAAACATGCCTGTCTGCATCTGACTTCAGAAGGTAAACAGCCTGCTCAACACTTGGAGGAAATACTGAAGACACACTGTAATTTGTAAGAACCAATAAAGGTGTACTTAACATATTTTCATAACAAAGATATGTGTGCTTTCCTGATATACTGAAAGTTCTATAAATAGTATGTGTCTCTTTCAATTATTACTAACTCATAGCTAATTCGCATTCTTCCCCAAACTCTTTTCTAAGCAAACTTACAATTAACATATCTGTCTTAATGCATCAAATACCATCATTTAAATATTATTTACCAGCACATTGGGAGGTTATATTCTTAAAGGCTCCTAAATATGATCCAAATATGTAACTATAATAAACAGGAAATATAGTCTACATGAGAGGTAGTGACACCAGTAACTGTATTATTGTTCCCCAGCCAGCTGCTGTGGCAGAAGCCGTAGCAGAATCTATGAGATTCTTTTCTGAGATCTACGATGATAAAATTACTTACAGAGTCTGATGGTCTTGTGCCAGCAACAGGGGAGTATACAACCCGGTACTGCTGCACTGGGCCTGGAGCAGGGTCCCAGCGGACATCAAGACTGTTGGGCGTAGGGTTGTACACTTGGATATTTCTTGCCAGTCCTCTCACCACTGAGGAAAGGAAAGCCAGTGGCCATTTCTCATGTCTGTTTATTCACGTCAAGCTTTTCATCACTTTTTCACAAGTTACCCTCTGTAATAGGATAAAAATCCTACCCAATTTATAACTTCCATCTACACACAAAAGCACATTAAAACTGTCCAAATGCAAAGTCAGTCAAAGTTAGCCTTTGCCTGCATGGTGTCAATGATGTTTTCAGTAAAAACAAGTAAGCATGAGCAACAGCATTGGCTGGCTGTAAAGGGACGCAGGACAGGGGAAACAGAAAGCATAGCTAAGTTTCCAGTATAAGTAATCGGGCCAGAAGATAGATTTTTAATATATAGTCTGCCCTCTAACCAACAGAAAGATATGGAGACCATTGATTCAGTCAGCAGCTTGCAACCATTCATTATTTCACTCATACCTGCCTTACTTAACACTAGCTGTGGAATTTTTTTCTATGATTAAAAGAAAAGACAAAGAAAAAAATTTAAAAAGTAAAAAAAAAAAAAGAAAAAAAAAGAAAAAAAAGAAAAAAAAAGAAAAAAGAAAAGACAAAGAGACAAGTCAATCAATTCTTAATTCTCTTCCACCAATAAAATTTAGAAAATTAAAAATGCTTACTAACCCGAAACTCTAGCTTAAGCAACAGCATCATCTCTCTAGACCCCTGATCAGTGCCCAGAGGGAGCTACCCACATGATCCCCTTTGACCAGCCACAGTGGTTTTTAAAAGGCAGAAAGCGTAAGCGTGCATGTCCAAAGAGAACAGCGAACGCAATTAAGCTGATGTGACTACACCAACATAGGACTAAAGCCCATAA
>OU015755.1:39549551-39560069 GCA_907169655.1 Acomys percivali | reverse complement strand
ATGTGACTACACCAACATAGGACTAAAGCCCATAACACCAAAAGCATTTCAGCAGCAAATCAGAGACGTGCACAACCGAGTAATAAAAGGAGCAGGTTTCAACAGCCTACACTATAAAATCCAATGATGAGACACACTTTTAGATCCTGAAATTATAATTTCAAGGTAATGTCATTTTATCCACTAGTGGATTAACAGTTGGTTTTGAATAGTGAGCTGTGGGTCAATTTTGATATTTTTAGTCTTCTCATTCTGACTTTTTTTCTAAGTTTCTTCCATGGTCAATGTGACCTTGACAGTGAAGATCAATGTCTATAATGAAAAATCAGTTTTCCTGCTTTTCACTTACATGTCCTTCCAGTGTCTGACGTGCGCCCGCCATCGCCTTCTGTGTAGGCAGGAACCACTGTGACCGTGTATGGAGTGTCTGGCTGCAGGTTCCTGAGAATGGCATAGTTGGTATTCCCGGGGATGGGTACCTAAAGGTTTTAATAAAACACAGAGCAGACTATTGAATTTGAAATTTTGAATGGTGAAAGATCCAATCCTTCAAATAATATAATACCAACTGAAAGCATTACCTCAAGGAGATTGCAAGAAGCCTATGAAGACTTCTCTGTATGCAGTGCCTCCCTTAAGCCAAGGGCTCCCTCCTCCCTAGGCTCCAAAGCACCAAGTATGAGTCCTCTACCAAGGTCCATTAACATAAATTCTTCACTTTTAAGCAGTTTACCTCTTTCTATTTCCATTTTAAACCAGTCATCTAAAGTTTAAACAGACTAACATTTCCCTTTTACGAATGAGTTCAAGGACAGCCTGGTCTACCTAACGAGTTCCAAGACAGTCAGGGCTACAGAGAGAGAGAGAGAGAGAGAGAGTGTCTCAAAAAATAATAATTACCAGTTCTTCTGGGCCACCTGCTGCGGGGGCATAGAAGAGTTTGTACTGACGAGGATTGCCCTCTGCATGGTCCCAGCGAACACTCAAGGTGCTGGTGGAAGGGTCATACACTCTCAAGTTCCTCACGGTATTTAGAGGTTCTGGAATAGACAGGGAGTACACTGTACTGGTGCTCTAACTAGCAACTGTATCTGGAACACGGGTTAAGCAATATCTTCAACCCTCCAAGAGCACAGCAAATACCCCACAGATATTTGTTGAAGTAATTATTAAACAAATAAAAGATTTACACTTCTATGGTATATGTGTCCCATCTATCCACAGCACATTATGGCTCTCTGAACTTTTCTTTTAATATTGTTAAATAATGACATCATTTGTTGACTCAAATAAAGGCATTATTACAAGTAAGGACATGAAAAAGAACACCTGCCATCTTAAAAGATTTGTCTGTGCCTCATGGAGCATCATGGAAGAGCAGACAGAAAGACTGTAACAGACAGAGGACCAAGAAGTCTTCAGAGAAACAGTCTCTCCTAAAAATAGCTGCATAAATGAGACCAGAATAGAATTTGGAACTTTTCATGGGGCTCTACCCCTAGACAAAGAACTACAGGCATATGCACTCATGTAACAAACATAATAATAATTAAAAAAAAGAGGCTATAGCCAGGCATGGTGGTGCATGCTTTTAATCCCAGCACATAGGAAGCAGAGGCAGGCATATATCTGTGAGTTCAAGGCCAGCCTAATCTAAATGGTAATTTCCAGGACAACCAGGGTTATATAGATTGAATCTGTCTCAAAAAAAAAAAAGAAAGAAAGAAAGAAAAAGAAAGAAAGAAAGAAAGAAGAAAAGGAAAAGGAAAGGAAGGAAGAAGGAAGAGAGAAAAAGGAAGAGAGAGGCTTGATAATAGGGAGATAATGGGAGGGGTTAGAGGAGGAAAGGGAACAGGAAGTGACGTAATTCTATTCCAATTAAAAATGCTCTTAATTTTTTTATTTTATAAAAAAAAAAAATCAGTAAGACATTCTGTTTCCTCCGTGCTTGTAGAAAATGTGATTTCATCCCATAGCAATTGTTAAGAAGCTTTAGGGACTTATACTTACTTGTTTTACCCCTTCCGGTCACCCGGCCTCCTTCACCATCGGGATACTGGGAGGATACGGTGATGGTGTAGGGAGTGTCGGGCCTCAGCTTCTGCAGGACCACGCTGTTCTGCCGTGCCCCTACTGTGGTCTTGAGGAAAACACTGCTTGGTAAGCATCAGCCTTACACTTTCCAGTTCACTAATTCATTAAACACAGCTCTTTCTCTGGAGGAATTATTTGAGACCCTTGCCAAGCTCAGGAACCATGTCCCACATTGAAGGCTTAAAATATACCTCACGGCATAATTTTAAGTGTAGAGTATGGGTCTCAAGTCGTGAACAGGATTCCGAGCTTTAAACTCAAAAAGATATTTCAACTTGCTGGTCGCCAGCACTGCAAAAATTCCATCCAAAACACATTTCACAGAACTCTTCCCAAAAACAAGGCATTAATCATAAGTGAGCTACAAAGGGTCTTTAAGATACCAAAGGACTGCATAATTTTAGAGTCTCCACACCGCTCAGTATTATTCTTGCTATTTTACAGATGTTTTTTATTTGCTTTAGAAACACATTAAAACGGTTCGGCAAAGGATCTGAAGTTCTTGGTGTTTTCCCCCCAAACCCTGCCACTCTAACAGCATTAGCTGAGTAAACGACGTGACCTGACCCCTCGCCAAGCCACACTCAGGCAGGGGTTCCCAGTGAGCTCCATGATACCAGCCCTGAGGTCCAAACCATCTCAATGTTCTCCGGCTATAGAGTCTGAAGTTTTTAATTCATTACTGAAGGTCCTCTTACTATCTTGTTGAAAGAAAATTTGTATGATTTGTTAACAGTCTACTGAATTCAGATGTTTATGCCATCGAAATTAAAATCACGTGAAAATGGCACAAAAAAAACGGCACGCTGCCCACAGTGAGTGCTCATGAAAATGGCTGGTTGTATTAGCACTAACAGATGTTTCCAACTTAGCACCCATTGACTCCAATGATCTGGGTTCCAACCGGAGAAAAAAAAATCTCCAGGAATCACCGTAGCCATCTTCAACATGAAGAACTGAGCTGCGGTGGCCCATTTCAAACCGTCTAAATTCAGGGGCTGTGGGAGAGAGGTCAGAACCAGCCGAAGCTGCGTTTGTGAAACTTCCATACGTAACAGTTTGAAAGGACTTATTTAGGAGAGCTGACGTTATAAGGAAGGAAATGGGTGTCTACTTATATCTCCCATCCAACTTTCCAAAAGAAGCACAGAGTTGGTGGCTTGCTGCATTGATTATTTCCTAGGCTGGCATTCAAATAGCATTGGATCGTTTGTGGTCCAGCTAAGCTCATTTGTCAGGTGAGAGCAGTGGCCGTTACTGCGTATATTTGTCCACTGCCAGCCTCAAACCTGCTAAGCTTCTAAACCAGTGAGAGATAGACCCATTTGCTAGAGCTCTGCACATCTAATATTAAAATTTTTAAACTTTGTCTCTCTATGAGGTTATATAAGAAAATATAAGCCTTGCCCTGTCCCCCACGCCCACCAAAAAAAAAAAAAAAAGCTGGAATCCTAGACACAGGGCTAAATTAAACAAAGAGAAAAGACAAAGACTGAATTATATAAGGAGGGCTGGGGTGGTAAAGATGACAGCTGAGCTTCTAGTGCTCTCTCAAGGACCTCCATATGGTAAATATTTTTAATTAGATCAGTGGATTTCTAGATCTAGGAAAACCAGATCTGGTGTAATCAGAACTAGTGACAAACCACACAGACTCAAGAACTCTCTGGATATCATGATGCTGGCTGGCCCCATGACGTGTGTGCACTTACTATGAAGAACAACTCTCAGGTCCCATCAGAGCACCTGTGCGTCTCCATCATGCACTCCAGAGAGAGGGCCAGCTAGGTTCAAGTGTTTCTACACAATAGAGGAAACCCTACACTCCCTAGCACAGCAAATACTGTCAACCCTTACTCCAGGGAGATAGCTGAAGAGCAGCAGGTGAAACGTAGCCAACTTGCATAGTTTACAAAATGACTTACCGTCTGTTCATTGCCTTCTGCTGAAGGCTGATACATGATTCTGTATTTCTGCACACGGCCACTAGCAGGATCCCACTTAACCGTCAAGCTGTTAGATGTGGCATTGTACACCTGAAGGTTCCGTGGACCACTTTTTGGAGCTAAAAGAAGATTGTTGAAGACATATGAAGTACAGAGAACAATTCCTCCTTCTGCTAGAAAACAAAAACTGTATAGTTGCTGAGGAAATCAAGAGTGTTATGGACCAGTGGGTTTAGAATTAAATTTAAACCAATAACAAGGTCATTGAATATTTAAATGGTTATTTGGTATGGACTGAATGTGTTAGTTCCCCCAAAAGTTTGTCCTCTTATAAAGTGAAGCCCTGACACTCAGTTCAATAAGATTTGCAAATGGGGCTTTTAAAGATGACGTCATGAAAGTGGGTACCTCAAGAGAGATGAGTCTTTATGTTAGGAGGCATGAGAGAGAGAGAGCTCATTTCCTGTCTGCCATGTAATAACACAATGAGAAGATGAATGCAGGCCCCTACCCAAGAACGTAACTGGCTACGATCATATCTTAACCCTGGAATCCCTATTCTCCAGGTGTGTGTGTGTGTGTGTGTGTGTGTGTGTGTGTGTGTGTGTGTGTGTGTGTGTGTGTGTGTGTGTGTGTAGAGGTTGAAAGTAACGCTTGCAGGTGCTAGGCATCTGTTCTTTTGTTATCTTATCTGTTTATTCCTTTACTTAGAGTGGAGCACTCAGCTGCCACAGCTTATATGTGGCGCTCAGAGGACAGTTTGGAGGAGTCAATTCTCTCCTTCCACTCTGTGGATGCTGCTGCTTGAACTAAGGCTGTCCGGCTTGGTGGCAAGTGTCTTGACCAGCTGACTCATCTTGACCACTGTGGTTTTTTTTTTTTTTTACTTGTGAGTCAGGGTCTCACTAAATTGACTACATTGGCCTTGAACTCATGATCATCTTTCTCAGCATGCCAAGCAACTGGGATTATAAGCCCACAGCACAAAATCTGGCTTCAATTCTCCAGAATTACAGGCAAATACATGTTTGCTACTTGTGCCATCCAGTCTAATTTTTTTTTTTTTTTTTTTTTTTGTGGAAGCACAAGCTGACTCATACACTCTTCAATGAGTGACAGAAAAAGCAAGTGTCCCAAGAAAGGCTGGTTTTAAAATGAGCAAACCTTACTATTAAAATGCAGAAAAACCTGTTCATGATGGATTTTGTGGCATTATTGGTTAATTTACACCTTGTTCATTCAGACAATCCAATGGGTTAATGTCTTACCTTGGGTTGTTAAGGGTATCAAACGCACTAAAAGAAAATAGAATTTGTACAAACATCAGTGACACAGCTGTGGCTCTGTTTCTTAACATTTCATTTCAAACTCTCGAGATACTCTTTGAAAGTTAAACACCTACGTGTGCGCTCGGTGCCACTCAGGTCATCACTCTCAGACTCGTCAGGGTAGATGGCAGTAATGGACACTTCATACTGAGTGTTGGGGTTCAGATTTTCAAACAGCAAGGTGTTCTCATCTCCATTTAAGATGGTCTTAGGTAAAGAGGAAAAATCGTATGCACGCTAAATTAATGATACACTTATATCATGCACACCCAAATGACACTGTGCTGACATCTCTCGGTAAATGTTCTTTTGTGCCATTACAGGACATGAACTTGCCAAAAATGATTGTAATCCATAACAGAATGTAGTCCTTTGAATAAGAAATGTCTCCCCATCAGATAAGGCATTTCAATACTCAGTACTCAGTCAATGGTGCGATTTGGAGAGGCCATGGGCAGCTTCGGCCTCGCGGGGGGGAAGTCCAGCACTAGAGGTCAGCTTAAAGCGCATACAGCCTTGTCCCGCTTCTAATGTGCTTCCAGCTTGCACTTGGGGCTGTGATCCCTCAGCTTCCTGCTCAGGCTGCCATGTCTGCCTGCTGCCATGCCTCCTCGCCATAATGGACCCTTTGCCCCCTGGAATCTTTAATCAGCTCTTCCTTCCATAGGTTGCTTTGGCCATGGTCCTTTATCACAGCAACAGAGTGTAACTGATACACAGCAGTAATGTATCTTTTAGCCATCCTCCCCTATAACCAAATGGAGGGAGACCGAGACAGCAGGGAAAGACAGAGAGAGCTAGCGTTACCTCCATCTTATCTGGACTTCTGACAGGTGCCCAGGTTATTCTGTAGAGAGACACATCTGAAGCTCCATGCTCCCAAGTTCCCCTGAAGCTCTCCGGTGTTACTTCAGTAAACTGTAGGTTTGTTGGGGCTGGAACAGGCCCTATCATAGAAAAGGCAAGGATATGTGTTTCTGTGGGAACTGCAAACTACATTTAATATAATTAAAATGTTTTACTTTAAAGGACATGGGGAAAATGACAAAATATATAACATGGAAGGAACTATTTTACCAGTTTATCACATTTTAAAAATAACATCGGCCAGGCAGTGCCTGGTTATAATGCATTTGTTACTGAAGAATATAAAGTGCATAGGTCTACTAAAATAATGATCATTATAAAGTACTGTTTAGTAATACTCTTGCATCCCAGTGTTTCCCAAACTTTTTGTATCTCCACTACTTTGAGGATCTACTGTAGCAGGAATATACAAAGCACAAACTGTGACATGCAGTTGGACAGCTCATGAACCTCACCCAGTCCGTCAGTAACCCCAGAGACCCAAGGGTTCCCATTAAGAGGTATTGCATCTTTAAAAACAGTACAACAGATACCATTGAAATGCAGTTAGTCGTTGAGAGATATATTTTTAAAATGAATATTCCAGTTAATTGGAAAATCTAGAAGACATGATGGATATTATCTACCAAAAAATAAACCAGAGAAGATAAACAGCTTAAACAGGTCTATAAGCAACAATATTGAAACCATAATTTTAAAAAAAAATAGTAAGTAGCCTGATTTTGTTGGGAAGAGTATTTATGTGCAGGAAGGCAGGTCTTGTAGGAGGGGGAGAGAAGAGGTGGAGGGTGGATGTGATCAAAGTAGATTGTACTCATCTATGAAAGTCTCAAAGAATTAAAAAAATACTTTACATAAAAAACATTCTAGGCTGGGCATGGTGGAACACCTTTAATTCCAACACTGGGGAGGCAGAGGCAAGCAGATATCTGTGAGTTCCAGGAGAGTCTAGTCAACATAACAATGTCCAGGCCAACTAGAGCTATACAGGGAGACCCTGTCTCAAAAACAAATTCCAAGCCCAGATGTATTCATTACTGACTTTCATCAGACCAAAAAAAGACAACAAAAAAACATAACTCTAACTGCAATTATTTTCAAAATACTCCATTTGAAAGAAAGAAGAAAGAAAGAAGAAAAGTGCTACCAAATAGTTTTAACAAAGTTAGTATTGCCCTGATACCAAAACTAAATAATTTTTTTAAAAAATTATAGCTCAATCTTTCTGATGCAAAAGTTGTCAGTAAAATAACATATCCAAAAGATCATCAACCACAATTAAGTTGCCCTTATCCCAGGTAGCCAAGGATGTAAAAGACCTCTAAAAGGAAAACTCTGAAAGACTAAAAAGAAAAAAGAAAAAAGGAAAAGAAAAAATACTAGAACATGGAAAGATCTCTCATATTCATGCATTCAAAGGATTAACACTGAGAAAATGGCTATCTTGCCAAAAAATAATATAAAAATTGAATTGAATGTTATTCAGGCTTCCAATGTCAGCCTTCATAGAAATATAAAAAAATTTAAATACCCATATAACAAAAGCAATCCTGAACAAAAAGAACAACACTAGAAATATCATCACATAGGGTTTCAAACTACACTACAGAGCAATAGTACCAAGAACAACATGGCACTGACACCAAAAGGCAGACAAAAGTTTAATGGGATAAGAGCAAGATATAAACATATGCATTTGATTTTTGACAAAAAAAAATCAAAAATATACACTCAAGAAAGGACAATGCACTCAACAAATAGTGTTAAATAAACTAGAGAATAAATAAATAAAATAGAGAAAACACTTCAAAATACTAAGCACAGACTAGAACTTTCTGAATAGGATTCTAGTCACTCAGGAAGTAATACCAGCAATTGACAAAGGAGACCTCATGAAATCTAAAAACCAAAACTATGCACAGCAGAAATACCTGCCACCACTCCTGAACTCTCATGACCAGTCATGTCTCTGCCTCCTGGTAATGAAAGCTGACTCTACCCGAGTATACACCAATGCATCCGAAGCGTGTTCTAGTCATGAGTAGAAGGGACCATGGAAGTGGAGTGCTACTACTTCCACAGTACAAATCAAAACCACTCAACTACTAAGGATGCCCCTCAGATCAACCTAAAATGTAAAGCCTTAGCTTTTGAAAGCATGCATTCAAAGCGTTCGTCTCATTGCTGAATTATCTATTTCCTGACTTTAAATATTAGCTTTTGAGAGCATGCATTGAAAGTATTGATCTCATTCCTGATTTATCCATTCCAGACTTTCCTCTCTTTATTTATGTCTGTTGCGTACGTACAGCTGTCAAGTCCCCTCACAGCATCATCTTCATCTCTATTTATGCTCTTTAGCAGATAAGAACTAACAGCCAGAAGACAACTAAAACGGCTAAAAGATTTCTTTTTTTTTTTAATTAATTTATTCTTGTTACATCTCTATGGTTATCCCATCCCTTGTAACCTCCCATTCTCCCCTCCCTCCCATTTTCCCCTTATTCCCCTCCCCTATGACTGTTCCTCAGAGGGATTACCTCCCCCTGTAAATGCTCATAGGGTATCAAGTCTCTTCTCAGTGACCTGCTGTCCTTCTTCTGAGTGCCACTAGGTGTCCCCTGCCAGGGGACATAGTCAAATGTGAGGCACCAGAGTACTTGAGAAAGTCAAATCCCTCTCTCCACTCAAGTGTGGAGACTGTCCTGTCCATGGGCTAGATCAGGGTAGGGGTTTAAATTTGACCGCCAGTATTGTCCTTGGCTAGGGCCTTAGTTTGAGTGGGACCCCATGACCCAAATCTGCCTATCATAATGTTCTACTTGTAGGATTCTAGGACCTACTGGATCCTTCTACATTGCTATTCTCCCATTGTTCTCTCATCTAGAGTCCCAATAGGATGTCCTCCCCTCTGTCCCAGTTTCCTGGTAAGGGAAGGCTTTCATGGGACATGCCCATTGGGCTAGTATGCAGATATAAGTGAGTATATACCATTTGAGTCTTTCTGCTTCTGGGTTAACTCATTCATTATGATCATCTCTAGCTCAATCCATTTGTCCACAAATTTCGGGAATTCCTTGTTTTTAATAGCTGAGTAGTATTAAGAAAATTTGCTCAGCCATGTTCATAGCAGCCTTATTCATAATAGCCAGATCATGGAAACAGCCTAAATGTCCCTCAGTAGAAGAATGGATAAAGAAACTGTGGTACATATACACTATGGAATACTACTCAGCTATTAAAAGATTTCACATCACAAAAGAGGGAGAGAGAAGTGCGTGCCTGAACTATGGACTGGCTTGTTACGTTGACTGCTGAGTTTGGATGTGGATGAGGAGTCATCCCTCTTCTTGTATCAGAAGCAAACATTCTGGCCTCTGGCCTCTGCGAAAGTTCCAGACCATAACCGGAAGTTTACTGATGGGGCCCAGAAACTATTTAGATTCTCTAGACATGAACTATCCTGTGGGAGCCAATAACTACATGTCAGTATTGAGAACTGAACTAAGAAGTGTTGTGAATACAAATATAAAAACTATTTACAGGAAATGTGAAATGCCTTACTATAATTATGCTGAAACATTGAAACAATATATTTTATCATGTTATCATTATTTTGGTTTAAATAAAATAATTTGTTAATTTTATGTATCACTTTATCTTTTTAGTGCAGATGTTAGAGATTTTTAAAATTACATATGAGGCTCCTATTGTTAGTGTATGATACTGCTGGCTCTCAGAGTTCATTTCAATCAATACTGTGATCAAGTTATTATAAATTGAGCACCTGGTTAGATCATTACATGCTTAGCACTGAGTTAAGTAATTAAATCTCAGGAGCTAGAAATACAAAATAAAATGTTCTGCTGTCATTAGGAAGGAACCAGGAGAATCGAGAAACTAACTATGAGAGGAACCGCAGCCATGATAACTAAGTTAAACACTAAGACATGCCAAAGCAACGAGAACCTGACATGCGTGGAAGCTGGGACAGAACAGAACAGGAGGGAGAGTCCCAGCAGGTTGCCCTGTGTCTCTCTCAGAGGCCACCTCTCCTCTTCTGGAGTCTGACTTGATCACATTCGGAGTCCCACTCGCTTGATCTTCCTTTCAAGACCCTGGTACTTTGCATTAATCATTTATATTGACAACTAAAGTGTGAACTGCTTATACTTACTATCTGTCCAGATAGCATTTTACATTGAAGAAGAAGAAGAAGAAGAAGAAGAAGAAGAAGAAGAAGAAGAAGAAGAAGAAGAAGAAGAAGAAGAAGAAGAAGAAGA
>OU015755.1:39524899-39549541 GCA_907169655.1 Acomys percivali | reverse complement strand
GAAGAAGAAGAAGAAGAAGAAGAAGAAGAAGAAGAAGAAGAAGAAGAGAAAGTAATCACCAAACCCTAGAGTCATCAAATGCTAGCCAAAGAGCATTCAGAGATGAAATGTCCCATTAAATAGAGATTTGCAAGCTCATTCGATATTTCCTACGTGTGCATAGAAGAGGGCGCAACTCACGGGTTGTCTCATGAGCAGTCGCTGGGGGAGATTCGCCCTCGTCATACACTGCGGAAACGCTCACTGTGTGCGGGGTCTGAGAGGAGAGGTCTTTGAGGGTGATGCTGGCCCGCGATCTGTCTACCTCCACCTGTAACAGGAAGAAAGCGTTTGTTCTGGCCGCTCTCTGCTGCTTACTAGAGCTCCCAGGACAAGAACGCAAGAACCATGACATGAAAAAAGCAGGATTTTCAAATTGCATAAGCACCCAGAAAAGGGGATTAACTTTTTTTAAAATATATTTTATTAATTTATTCATATTACATCTCAATTGTTATCCCATCCCTTGTATCCTCCCATTCCTCCCTCCCTCCCATTTTCCCCTTACTCCTCTCCCCTATGACTGTGACTGAGGGGGACCTCCTCCCCCTGTATATGCTCATAGGGTATCAAGTCTCTTCTTGGTAGCCTGCTGTCCTTCCTCTGAGTGCCACCAGGCCTCCTCATCCAGGTGACGTAGTCAAATATGGGGCACCAGAGTTCGTGTGACAGGGGAACAACTTAAATGCCTCCGAAGGAGGGAAATGTATGTACTGATTTTTCAGGCAGGTGGCGACTGCCTGTGGCTTCAGGCAACCAAACAGGTTTTTTGTCTTCCTCTTTTAAAGTCGTCTTATTATTTTCAGAAATGATCTTTTATACATATCTCATTTGTTGTGTGTAAGAACCCTGTGAGACCCACTGGCCATTAAATCCATTCGAGATGGATTAATGCACATTAAATGAATATGTGCAGACATGTAAAATATCTTTTGTACAGTTCTTAAGTGACAAATATATACAAAGGAGTGAAAAAAGGTTGGTCTCAAAAATGCCTCTAGAATTCTGGAGTTAAAATTTCCTCAAGAGCACCTAATTTTTAAATCTATCTTCTGATTTGGGCCAAGGGATCCCGCTCAAACTAAGGCACTAGCCAAGGACAATACAGGCGGTAAAATTTAAACCCCTACCCAGATCTAGCCAATGGTAAGAATGGTCTCCACACTTGAGTGGAGAGTGGGGTATGACTTTCTCATGTACTCTGGTGCCTCACATTTGACTATGTCCCCTGGAGAGGGAGACCTGGTGGCACTCAGAGGAAGGACAGCAAGTCACCGAGAAGAGACTTGATACCCTATGAGCATATACAGGGGGAGGTAATCCCTCTCAGGAACAGTCATAGGGGAGTGGAATAAGGGGAAAATGGGAGGGAGGGGAGAATGGGAGGATACAAGGGATGGGATAACCATAGAGATGTAACAAGAATAAATTAATAAAATAAATAATTTTTTTAAAAAATCTATCTTCCTAAGAAGCCACTTCATTTTTCACCCGTTTGAATCACACTGCAATATTAAAAAAGCTGTACACCCAATATCACATCAAAAAGATCAATGCAAAGGGTGCAGCCCCCCAACAGTCTGGTCCTCCTTTCTCCTTTACTGCCCAGCTGTCTCATCTTATTTTTATATAACACATTCCCTTCTTTTTTTCCAGCATCTTCTCACCACCTTGTATTTTTAGAACATTTGGGAGTTTTATTCATTCATAGACTAGAGAGTACCATATAAGGCAACTAGATGGGAAGGAAATACCACATGGATTCTATAATTCTTTATCTACTGAGGGATGGTGTTTTTGAGATTGAAATCACACAGCAGAACATTTCCAAACTAAATCTAACACAGTCCAACATCTTACTGATTTTTTTTAAAATGTTTTAATGGCCCAAGTTCTCTGCTTTCATTTAAAAAGTGACAAATATTCAAAACACACTATTATCTATCCTAGATAAGGTTATTTTGTTAAGCCTTGCAGGAAAACAACTATTTCCATATCCTGTCCCATTTCCAACCTACCTCCTTGAACTCCTCTTCTGGAGTTTTATACCTGACAATGTATTTACGAACTTTTCCAAGCACAGGTTCCCAGATGACGTTCATGGTGCTATGCGTCACGTCTCTGAGCTTCACATTTTGAGGTCTAGGTAAGGGTACTGAAGAAACACAAGACATTAGACCCAAATGTGGAGCCTCCATCACAGAGCCTGCAGCATCCGCACAAGCTTTCAGGAAGATGCTTCGGGAAGATTTAAAAATGTGCAGCTAAATGATTTTTGTTTGTTCATTTATCTGTTTGTTGTTTCTCAAGACAGGGTTTCTCTGTGTAGCCCTGGCTGTCCTGGGCTCACTCTGTAGACAAGGCTGGACTCAGGGATCAACTTTCCTCTGCCTCCTGAGTTGTGGGATTAAAGGTGTGCATCACCATGCCCAGCTTGATTTTCAAATAGAAATATCACTTTTACCAGACAAGGTTGCTTTATTCTCTAGAAAGCCTTTTATAAATAGGACATGTGCTTTTATTGCACTGCTGACTTCTTGTTTGCATGATAATCTCCAAGTCTAGTTAAATTACTTGCTGCTAAGCCACAATGAATCATAATTCACCATAAATGATATGTCATTAGACATTTATGTGTCTTCAGATACTTCAATAAGTTAATACTGAAAATGAACTCTATTAAGGTGTGCTTCCTGAAGGATGTTATAGGAGCTCTCTTGATCACCTTTCAGAACTTGACAGTGAGACCCTTCTCCTGAAGACAACATATACCTGAGTCATAGAACATGGAGAAATCAAGCTGGTACTGACCTGGTAACTGCATTCCTATTGATTAGCTTCCATGGCACTAGAAGGGGTTATCTACACTACCAGAGGGGGGAGTAATCAACATTCTTACACAGCTGAGAACCTGGAAGGCTATCATACTGACCTGCCTGGTGAGATATGCTCACTGATAAAATAATGGCACAAATGTCATAGGAGTAGCCAATCCCTTTCTGATTTGATTTAAGACCTACTTCACTAGATGAAATACATAATTATCACCACCTTTATCCAAGATGACAACATGACTGTGCAGGTCAGAGGCCATAGAGAAGAGCTTACTACTATTACTCTTATAAACAAATATAATGCCAAATCAACTCCTGATGACTCATCATTGTATCCACAAATTAATGTATCTCTCATCCACTAGCAGAGAAGCTTCCTGCTGAGGTGAATGGTGATTAACACGGAGGCCACGACTGGTCAAAGTGTAAAGAATAAGAGATTGCAAAGGCTTGGCCCTAAATAGGACATCTATATCACAGCTCAAAGCTTTGTATTTTAAGAGCTTGACATGGTAGGTAACTAGATGACAACAGCATTCTCCAAACCCAAGAGGTGATTGCACATATGAACTCCCAGGAATTGTGATAGCATGCATAAGATCTATGCCAGTTCAAGGCAGGAAAAAAAGTCCAGCCTGGAGATTGGATGTGGGCATGAAGACCCATTCCTGCTGAATAGCCAATGACAACTGATACCTTCTGGGAGAGAGTGTGTCGATTTTCTCTAAGTGTGTAGATCCTGGTAATCTAAATCTGCCTCATTGGATACACATATGCCCAAGAGCATACGGGCAGCACAAATTGGACTGAATGGGCTTAAAATGAGAAACAGAACACAAAGTTGGCTGAGTAGGGAAGGGAGGTGGATCTGGGAAACACTGTATAAATATGACCAAAATACATTGCTTAAAATTCTCAAATAATACAAAAAACATTATAGGAGATGCTATATAAAAAATGTCTATGAGAGTAAAAACAAAAAAATAGGTCACTAAGCTTGTAAGGACCGTTTTATTTGCCTAAATAGTTGGGGGAAAAAACTAAATGAAAAAAAAAATGTTCCAAATCAAACAAAAGATGGCCTTTAGAAAAAGAAACTGATAGTAGACAGGGGAAATAATTTCTTTGTTTTGTTTTGTTTTTTGGGAAAGAGTGTTTCTACATAGCCCTGGCTGTCCTGAAACTCATTGTGTAGACCAGGATAGTCTTTGAACGCAGAGAAATCTGCCTAACTCTGCCTTCTAAGTGTTGGGATTAAAGCTATTCACCAGTATCCTTTTAATTATTTAATTATTAATTAATTTTCTCTTGCTAGAATGGATGTGCCACGCCTCTTCCTTCATTTCAACTCTGCAGGTCTCTCTTCTTACATCCCTATTTCTAACACCATCCTTGTGACCTGTCCCCTGGTCTTGTCTTTGCTTTTGTTTATTTGCAGTTGCATCTTTCTCTCATCTCCTTCTCTCTAGAACCATTCTTAAATCCCTGGTCCGATTTGTCTGTCATCTCACAGTGAAGCTTCAGTCCTCTATCCCAGGTACCTCAAAGCATGTGTTTCCAATCTGAACCGAATCCCACCCTCTCAAGTGCCACTGCCCATACCCACAAGCCCACAGGTCCTGGTTAACATCTAATGTATAAATATGATCAATCTTTACACGTAAATAAGGTTATTCTGATGGGTTCTTTCTTTTCTCTGCCACATGATGCCTAGGCTGCTTCAATGTGGTTTTCGCCCTTGAAGTTCCTTCTTTAACTTCCTTAGAAGGGCAGACTGAGAAGTACTGAATTTAAGCCATATATCCATCATAAAAATCTCTACTTCCCCAAGCAGAAAACAAAGTACGCTTCTCAAAGAATGGAACCTTTTTAAACCTCAGGGAAATAAAACTCCTCATCCCAAAACCCTGAACAGAGCACACAAAGACTGCAGACCAAGAGGAAGTGCCCTGCACACTACTCTGCATCATCAGTGCCTCATCCCCAACACCAAGCCTGACGCTGGGATGTAATGCATGATCAAAGTGTTGTAACGCATGATCAATGTGCTGTGGCACTGAGTGGATTGATGAACTGACATACTTGAAATGAGCATTTATGTAAGTGCCAGTTTCCACCTCAACAAGAACTCAAAATGTTTGAATGTAACCATAAATATCCTTCTCCAAACTTGCCATACAATAGGCCCGGCATCCTTTGTACTATATTTCATGTACGGCTGGAGAAGTGGCTCAGCAGTTAAGAGGACTGAGAGCTCCTTTAAGAGGACCCAGGTTCAATTCCTAGCATCCACATGACAGTTCAAAACTGTCCATAACTCCAGTTCCAGGGTAGCTATGGCACCAGGCATGTGCCTATACATACATACATGTGCATGTGCATGTGTGTGTGTGTGCATGCATGAAAATACCTATACACATAAAATAAATCATTTAAAAATACACTATTATTTCATGATTATGCCTTGACTAGCACATTACCAAGAGCAACCTAAAACTCCACTGATTATAAGATATGTCTCAATATAAGGTTCATTAAACAGGAAAAGAGAAATAGATAAATTAGATAGATAGATAGATAGATAGATAGATAGATAGATAGATAGACGGACAAAGAGAGAGATAGACTGATTGTTGATTGATCCTGACATAACATGGTATTAGAAAATATTCTACTTGGAGAAAGAAAGAAGAAAGGAGGTAAGAGACAGAGAGGCAGTAAGAGAACAAATATAATGAAAGTATATTATATAAATATATGGAATGCCAAAATTATGCCCATTATTTCATACACTGACTAAAAAGGAAAGGTTAAAAACTGTAATTATGCACTAATTGTCAAACTATCGCCAACATCACATGGAAGCATTCCAACAAATATTAAGTTTACAGCAATAAGAAAGGAAAGAAAGCCAACATCTTACAGGTGACTCCTCGAGCTTTGGCTGGTTCACTTGTAAGGTCGTGCAGGACAGCCTGGACGGTGACCTCATACTCCGTGTTAGGAAGGAGGCCAGTCAGCTGCACGTCATTCACTGCTGGCCCCACACGCATCTGCACATGGAAATGCCAGAGGGAAATAAGACATTTGAGTCAAATGCTGCCACTTACTGGGAGGTGCAGAAGAAGCCTGCTTGTAACAGGCTTCAGTAATTAGAACACAGGTTTTATATTTAAATATAAGGATAGCATTTTTTTTCTTTTATGTTAAAATTTTTAATGTGTTATAGGTCACAAATCTTATTTATCTTTTTTTTGGTTTAATGTTATAAATTTATTCTTAGATACTGCAGTATAATACAACTTTAAACCATAAAGTCTGAGAAAAGCCAATTAATTAAGAAACAGACATCTCTCACCTCTTTGGGTTTTGTTGCTTCTGGAGCTCTTACAGGTTGGTGTGATACAGTGTAGCCAGTAGCTCCTCCCACTGGCTGCCATTGCACATGCATAGTGGTAGGGCCAACATCATAAATGTTCAGACTAACTACAGGGACTGGAACTATGAAAATATGAAAGAAGACATCAGTTAAGTCTCTCCAAACAAGTGTTTCCTATATAATGTATATGCTAAATAGGGAATATGTTGCTTGAGAAATTAATGAGCTACTATAGCTCTCTCCACTCATAAAAACCCAAAGTCAGTGTTAATTGTATTTCATTCTCTGGGATGCACATTCCAACTATTAAATAGAGGGAGAAGCTCAAAGTTCAGATTACAAATGGCATTCCACTGCAACCATATGAAAGCCAAAGTAGATAAACGTTCTAAGACTTTAATCCCTTTTTCTGGAACATCACTAAGCTAACTATGTTTATTCTTTAGAACTTCAGAGAGAAGTTACCAACACATTATTTCATTTCGTTCTTTAAGGGGAAAAAAAAAAACATACTTAAGATGTAAGTTTCACACATCAGTGACTGGAACACAGAGGATTTGTCAAAGGCTGGCAAAAATCTCACATATGCCATCACCTCTTTGTCTTAGAAATAGAATAATGGGGCTACGTCCTTGCTGCTGTTTCTCATCTGACTTACGGGTTTTCTCTGTGCCCTTCAGAGGCTCGCTGTACTCATCTTCAACCACAGAGTACACGTTCACCACATACTCAGTCTCAGGCTTTAGATCTCTCAGCACTGTGCTGGTTTCTAGTCGGCTCACATAAAACTGAAAGGGAAAATAAAAGAGAAACAGTCAACTCCGTTATTTTAGGGAGACCTCCGAACAGCCACCTGCGGAATGTTTAGAAGGTATCCCATGAGGAGGCTTTGCCTTTTATCTTGAGAAATCACTACATTACAGAGAGATCTCGGGTGATAATTTATGTCTCGAGCTAGCATATCCATGTTTGTAAAACTAGTCAAATTTGTCATCTTTGAAAAAAGTTTCCCTTGCCAACTTTATGAGACTAGTCCAAAGTTATGAATCAGTTAATTTGTTTGAAAAAAATCTCACTGATGTTCTGCAGTACTGAGAAACCATTAAGAACATTTTTTACAAAGCTATTTCCCTTCAATGAAGTCCAGACAGAAGAGCCTGTCTTGAGAGGAACAGAGAGTTCCATTCTTCGTCATCTTTTGTCTCTGGCCCAGCATTTTCCTCTGAGCTCTAATGAGGAGCTCCCAATCTCAGCATGAGGAAGGAGTCTTAAGTGTGATCTGCTCACCTCCTGGCGTTTCCCTCCAGAGACAGGGTAGTATTCCACCTTGTACCTGTCCACACTGTCAGAAGGGGGTGTCCAGCTCACTCTAAAAGAACGGTGAGTTCTCTCTGAAATAACCAAGTTAGATGGTGCTTCCAAGTCACCTGTGGGTAGAGATAAAGAGTACACGCTCTCATTTCTGTAGCAAGATGATTAAATAGGAAATTAGATTGAGACACCACTGATCTACATAGAAGTTTTTATAGGCTCCTCTTCTCTCTCTCTCTCTCTCTTATTTAATTAATTTACTCAGATTACAACTCAACTTTTATCCCACCACTTATATCCTCCTGTTCCTCCCTCCCTCCCGCTTTCACCCTATCCCCCTAATGAATCTGTACAGAGGCCCATTGCCATTGACCTCTCTGAAGAAGTGGTCAAAGGGTTCCTTAGTCTCAGAAGATTCAAAATAGAGTTTATTGTCCTCTAATCATAAGCTCCTGGTCTTTATGAAACCACTAGCTAAAATGTCACCTAGACTCAAAACCTCTGAGTCATCTCCGGCACCCACTCCTCTCTCAACCCGTTCCACATCATCAGTAGAAGGGACCCAAGTCCAGACAAGTCAACTTTTCCGTGGTCTGAGGTTAGACCAAGTACACTACCCTGTTACTATTTCTATACATGTTGTGTTCTGTGAAGATAACACCAGCTGTTTATCTATGTTGAGTTTTCTTAGAACACTTCTTATGTGCTTAAACCTAAATAGATAACAAGAAAATCTAATTATTTTTCACTCAAGAATGAATGAAAAATCAAATATTAATATTTTAACATCTGGATATAGCCATTTTAAAATAGCCTGTGGTTCTGCTTTCTGTGGGTAGATATGAGTTAAATAATTAATACATAACAGTACCTAGAAAATAACAACAAAAGTGGACATGATAAATACAGTAAGACCAGCAGCAAGATGCTGCAAATAACAATTCAAAGAGAAAGGAGTTACTCCTATGAGTCCATAAGCATGACAAATCATTTTCATATAAGCTCCCTTGAGCTTCTTTGTAAGCCCAAATTGGGAGGAGTATGTCTACTCTTAGCAGCCTAACCTTTATTGTAGTTGGGTCAAAGTCAAGCTTGCAAAATTATCAAGTAGTTTCACTGTCTGGGAAACTTCAATGAATGCAACTATTACATAGTTGATAAAAAAAATAAAAAACAGATAAAAGATGTTTTCATCTCCTCTCAAAGTACACTCCAACTGAATAAAAAAAGACAATTCTCTCAGCTAGCCCAAAGCCAGAAGCCTACAAATTCTGGCTGGCCAGCTGGTCTATTTCTTCAGGGAAAAGGTCAGTCTGTTGTTCAAAATCCAAAAGAGAAAATCTGCAAGAGTTTGGAGACAGACGTTCAAGAAGGAACATGAAAAATAAAATGTGGATGTAACCAAGGACACGAAACCTTGTGAAGCGTTTCTGCCACACTGTTTACTGAATTCATCCTGCTTCCCTGAAACCGCTGTAAGCTAATGACACGCTGTTTCTACACAATCCACGTGTTTAAGAGAAGTGTTCTCATACTCTGAGGAGCATGGATTCATGGGTTTATCACTAGGTTTCAATGTCCTATCATATGGGCAGCGATTATTAACCATTCTGTGCCCTCCCCTGTCACCACAAACCCAGCACTGAAATTCTAAACCATAATCCCTTTCCATGGCTTCCTCATTCAAAGTACCACAAGGGCATCTCTAACCATCTGCCCTTAACTAGGTAACTTCTCTAGAGGGATGTCTTCTTGTGATTTCGAAAGGTCTGAACTTTAAGATTGAAACTTCTCCCTCAAATTCAGAGCTTAGCGGTATAGATCATCAGCCCTGACAATATACAGCTGAGGAAAGGAAAGCAGTCAGAAGATGCCAAATTTGTCAGCTTCCAAGCTGGAGCCATCTGGGCGGCATAGCACTAAAGTGAAGCCTCCCCACACCTGGGCAGATCTGTACTGGAACTGACCGCCCTCAGCTCTCTCTCTCTTGTCTCCCCGCACTTTCATGTGCATTAGCTAAGCCATATAACCTAGATAAGTCATTAAATATGCTAGAAGCCATTTTCTCATTTGGTGCCATCCCCACCTCAAAATATCATTTTTAAATGAACTGAAGTAGTGACCTTTAACTAGGAAATTCCTCAAAGCAGACATTCAGCACCAATAAAGACAATTCTGCAAAAGTCTGGAACCGCTTCTACTATTTGTATGAGGTTAAATTCATTCTAAATTTCCAAGAACCAAAGTAAATTAATGGAGAGTAGTTTCGCCATAATATCCCTATATGAAAAGAAAGGAACTTTCACATGTAACAAGGGCCAAATTTTATAATTATTTTCCCCAAAATCTTCAATTGTTTACCATGTACAAATATTGTAAATCACAATGCTGTATTTAGTTGCTACAGCTCCTGGCATCCAGAAGGCAGAAGCCTCTAATGTCGCTGAGCATTTCAGAAGGAGGTCCACACCCAGATATGTCAGCACCCGGCTAAGCTTACCAGGGCCCTTGACACTGTTACACAAGTTGATAGTGAGGTCATCCACGATCTTGGATAATGACTCAAAATCTGCCACATTGTATGCATGGATGTCATCTGGGTCAGTAGCAATCATCTTTAACTCAACTTCATCAGCATTCTTAATACCTTAGAAAACAGTTAAGTACAAATTGAAAACACCTTTCAGGAAAATTTAATGGAATGAAGCAAGTACTTCAGGCCTTTTTTTTTTTTTTTTCATAAGTGTTCCACCACTGTGTTTATATTGGCGTGTGTGTGTGTGTGTGTGTGTGTGTGTGTGTGTGTGTGTGTGTGTGCAGGTGCCAACAAAGGGCTTTAGATACCCTGGTGGTTGTGAGCCACCAATATGCGTGATGGGAATGGGACTCAGACATTCTGCAAAAGCAGTACCATTCATTCTTAACTGCTGGGCCATCTCTCCCTTCCCAGTAGTATTTTTAAATATAAAAATTCACTTTATTGCAATGAATGCACAAAAGCATGACAGCACTATATTTTCTCTAGATACACGTAGTACCTTTCCTTAATTCTAGGACTACTTTTTGTAGGCAAATAAATCCTATTGTGTAATTTTAATGCCATCAGTTCAAAGCATGAATGTTCGTTTGGAGGTGTTCCTCCCCAACTAGACTTTTGCTTGGAAGGGTCAAGAATTCTACCATCTGTTGGTTTGAGTGAGAATGGTAATCCAATTTATGCATATATACATATACATATATATGCCTTTCTCAAGACAGGGTCTTTCTGTGTTAGCCTTGGCTGTCCTGGACTCTCTTTGTAGACCAGGCTGGCCAATAATATTTTTTAACTACAGAAAAAGTCTTCAGCATGCCTATCACCCCAGGGCATCACTATCTTCGCCAGTGCTTACCAATAGCAAAAAGCTCCACGCCTTCATCCTTGAGTTTCTTGGATGGAGCCTCTACGTCATCTTGTGATTTTCCGTCGGTAATGAGAACTCCAATTTTGCGAGCACGAGGCCTCATGCCAGCTTGGGTCTTGAAGTTCTGTTGGCGAATGAAATTCAAAGCCATGCCTAGTGGGATTTTTAAAAGACAGCCAGTCACATCATTTTCCAGCTACCTGCCTAACCAAAAAGCATATGTCTAAACCACACCCAAGCATCCTGACTCACCTGTGAGGGTATTTCCTCCTTTGTAAGGTAAGTTAGCCACAGCCTGTAATAAACTCTTCTTGTCTCTGTGAGCATTTAACTGCCACTCGGTTCTGGGGTCTCCACTGTACTGAGCGAGGGCTAAAGCAACAGCATGGATGTTAGGGTGTCTAGTAAATTGCAAGTAAACTGTCAAAGGTCTTCAGTATTGTCAGGACCTACCAATCTGTACTCTCTTGGGACCAATTTCAAAGACTTCCACAATGCGAGAAATGAAGTTTCTCACGGTTCTAAAATTTGCACGACCAATGCTCCAGGACCCATCCACTAACAGCACGATGTCTGCTTCGGCTCTGGTGAGACATTCCATCCCTGACATGGCAATGGCAAAGACAAGACAGTAAGAAGCACATAGTAGGCAGCTTGCTCCCTATGCAGCCTCTGCCACCCGAGTTGTCTACTTCAACACTGAAGCTAGGCTTAATAATTTAAAGACACAGCTACAATTTATTAACCTAAAATAACATTTATGAGAATAGTTTTCTCCAAGTGTCATTATTTCCTGACCAGAACCATAGAACCTAGAGATTGTAGTTGAACCATGGTAGTCAGTTTGAAAGGCTCACATGATCCATACATAAAATAACAAGTGAGAGTGAAATAGCTACATAAAAATAAGTATTAATAATTTGGATAAGATTTGAATGAGATATAAGATAAAGTGTTGCATTCTTCATTATTTAAGACATTAGCAAATAAGTATAAGATGGACTAAATGAAAAAAAAGATGGGCTAAATGTGTAAACTATAATTGACTCTAGTGAGCCAAAAATATCCTTTATAATAATTAAGCTTCCAAGTAACTATTACATATTATGAAGGATTAGACATACAATTCTTAAAATCAGACTTTCATGGAGTAAAGACATATTTTGAAAACCTGAAACACTGTTATATGATTTCATTGTTAGCTATTTAACTTTTCACCCACTGTTGATAAAAATTAGGTAAATTTAGACAGCAAAGTTTGCACATTTAAAGAATTGAGGAAGAAGGAAGACAATTCAGAAAAGTATGCAAAGAAACACACAAATTGAGAGCTGTCGAAACAACAAACACAAACACATATACAAAGCTAAGGTGCTTTGAGAAGAGAAAATAATCCCAATATCCTCAGTGACAAGCTACAAAATAAAAAATATAAGTCAGTTAATATCATTATAAGAGAAACAATGAAATAATGCAAAATATCAAAATCTGACACATTTTTATCCACCTTTAACTTTTAAATACTCTTTTTTCTAGAAGCTTGTTCCCTGGCTATAAACTGTCCCATTTATTGCAATGTTACCAGATCATCTTTGTATTGTTTTTTAAATGACAGAAAATTAAGTAATGCCCCACACACTACCAATTACAAACATGCCGCCTGTGTATTATTTTTCTCAAAATCAAAGACTCCCAAGGACTCTTCTACGACCCACATCATAAAAGCCTTCTCTGGCTATGCTAAGACCTACTGGTTTTAGTAAATTTTTTTTTAAGTTTAGAAGTGAAATCTCCCTCTTACTCTCACCTTCAATTCTACTCAGTGCTGGCTTTGCTTAGATTGAGGCTGGAATCATGGCAAGGGAGAGAACACCTGAACGGCTTGTGCTAGCATTGTGTTTCCAAGTTATGAGTGCCTGCTTCTTTATGTATAAAGCCTTCTTTCTCAGGCCAGGTAAGCCATCAACATAAAAGATACATATATATTATATATATAATATATATATTTTAGCAAAAGAAAATTGTATCACTAAAAAAAAACAGAAAGTGAAACTACCAATGTCACACTTACTAAAAACTCATTTTAAAATAATACATTGTTTAATTAGTGAAAAACTGAAAAAGAGAAACCAGAAATAGGCTTAGCTGGATATTTGAAGCCGTTTTTACAAACATAAAATAGTATGTGGATTGTTTAAACTGTAGGGAAAAGTTATAATTACTTGTCATTGTTTAATAAGGTAACACTTCACATTTGAGACAGATTCATAATACTATTTTCCCATAGAAATATAACTCAGTTTCTTTTTTATTAATTTATTCATATTACATCTCAGTAGTTATCCCCTCACTTTTATCCTCCTGTTCCTCCCTCCCTCCCTCTCCCACCCTATTCCCCTCCCCTAGGCCTGTGACAGAAGGGAACTTCCTCCCCCACCAAATGGTCACAGCCTATCAAGTCCCATCTTGGTAGCCTGCCTATTCTTTCTCTGAGTGACACCAGGCCTCCCCACCAAGGGGAGGTGGTCAAATATGGGGCATCAGAGTTCATAACTCAGTTTCTTACCAGAAGATAAAAATGGTGTCACAGTTGTGTCCGAAAGGGTTGTCATTTCTTGCCCAACGAGTGGCAAACTTTCTCCTCCATCAAACATTCCAAAAACATTGACTCTATAGGTGGTACCTGCCCTGAAAAAGTGATACGCAGAGTGGGTATGCATGGACCACGGCATCAAAGGAGCAGTTTCGTCTGGTTAAAGATACTTCAGTAACAAACTTTCACCCAGACGAACTTAAAATGTTCAGTATTATGAAAGAAGAAAAACAATTGCCAACACATTCCAGCTTGCTGGTGAGGAATCCCAGGAAACTAGCCACCTAGCATTCCAGGGAGGTCTGAGCATTTACAGCACCATCTCTGGACTGACGTCGCTGCCAGAGCAGCATCCCCAGCGATGCCCCTCAGTGTGGCGAAGAACAAGCTGTCTTGCTTCTGCTTCTTCCAAGGAACAGACTTTAAGATGATTGAAAAATGATCTGTGTCTGTAAGATGACCTAAGACCCTCTCAGCACTGGGCACTGTGAAACATTGATCTCACCAAGTTTCACCCTACTTACTCAAGTGATAATTGACAGCAAACATTATTCAGGTTTCAACATGACTGAAGGAACTGTTTGAACAATAGTAGCCATTTGGTTCCACTGGATGAATGTGGAGAGCTGTTCAAACTCACACTCCCTTGTTTTCCAACTCACTGTCTAACACTAGACTTTTAATCAACCCGAAGTTGTTTCGCCAGCTGGTCACCACAGACTCTGGTCTTTGAGCTCCAGTATACCTCACTGCAAAGACACCCACACTGGCGCAGGGGTGGGGAGGGGGAGCTCTCAGAATGAGCCACCTGGCCACACATCTTCACATAACTGCAATTGCTGTGAAACTATGTGATATGGACATGTCAAAATCCAGGTATTCTTTTTTTTTAAGTCATCTCTGATCACTTAATAACAAAAATTATCTAGAAAAGTAAAACTATCTGTCCAAGTTTAATTCTTTGCTGGTTTCCGCAAACATGGGAGACAGTTCTTTGTGCAAAAGCTAACTTACGGAGGTGATGCAGCGTTTAGCACAAATATAGTTCATTCCTACCTAAGCTCCTCCAAGACAACGGTGTTGTCATACGGTCCAAGGACCAACTCCCCAAGTCTTCTGTCATCACCAGTAGGGTGGAATGTAACTTTGTATCCTTTCACTTCCCCGGGGGCAGGCTCCCAAGTCACCCTGAAACTTGACATTGTTGGGTCAGAAGTTTTGAGGTTTCTCGGTGATTTAAATCGAGAGGCTGTTAAAAAAACAAAAACAAAATAAAAGGATTTTTAAAAATATTATCAGTCAGATAGGCTTAGGTGTTTTGTATTAGCTCCCACAAAAAAAATATATAAGAGGGGTCAAGTTGGGCTGGAGAGATGGCTCAGAGGTTAAGAGCACTGTCTGTTCTTCCAAAGGTCCCAAGTTCAATTCCCTGCAACCACATGGTGGTTCACCACCATCCATAATGAGATCTGGTGCGCTCTTCTGGCATGCAGACACACATGGGGGTAACTGTACAACTAATAAATAAATCTTTAAAAAACAAAAAAAAGAGGGGTCAAGTCCAGTAGGACAAAATGTCAGGTTCAATCAAAAGCCGTGAGAAATTGAATGCTGCCTGAGCAGGTACACAAGTCTCACAATTCAGGTGAGTTTTAGATTGATACACTAGCAAGCAGAGTCATTTTACAAGGATCTAGATTTGTAAAATAGTTAACATATTAATTAGACTTCCCACCTAAGAAGCATAACTTAATTTAGTACGCATTTAAAATGTTTGCATACATGGTGTTGGGTAGATTCCCTATCACTCACCTACAATCCCTAGCCCCAAATTCAAGTAAAAAATGTCTGCAAATAAAATAGATACACTACAGCCTTTTTTTTTTTAATGCATCATACTTTCTTCCCCAAAGGCGTCCTTGATGTGATTGTTGCTGCACACCTGTTGTCCCTGATCCTTGTCTGAGTTTCCCTTCTCCTGTCTTGTAGATTGGGAGGACTGTGATGTCATACGTGGTCTGGGGTTGAAGTCTCTTCAGCACTGTTGAGGTGACTGTGGGTGGCACCTTAGCCACCATTTGCCTCCCTCCTCCATGAGGGCGATATACAACCCGGTAGTTGACCACTTTCCCTGGAGCCGGTTTCCAAGTAACTCTCATCGTGTGTTCTGTTTCTTCATCCACTTTTAAGACTTTGGAATCTTGGGATACTGTGAAATAAAAAAATTAATGTATAGCATGTTAAAAAGAAAACATGTAACAAGAAGCTCCGGATCCCTAAATGTGGAAACAGATGTCTTGCTTAGCGCTGTGGTCTCCTGGGTTCATGGTGGCATGTGAGCCTGATCTTAGCATGGCCCCAGTAGGATGCTTTTGCTTTATCTGGTTAATACTAAAAAATAAAAGTTCATATTGCACGGATTTCCTATTTGCATTCTAGAGGCTTTAGTTAAAAAAAAAAATCAATCTCCAAAGATGTGGTTTTAATTTGTGTTGCGTTTTATTTATTTAAAATTTTCTTTTAGTAATAATGTCACAAGGAATATGAATGATCAAAAATACAGAGCTAAAAATTTTATTCAGGACTTATCAGAAGCTGGAATCTGTAAATGACTGGCCAGAGTTGGTATGATTGGCACTAACCTCATTGCCATGTGTGTGTGTGTGTAAGACTGTGAACACAAAATAGGCAATTCTAAGACATAAAAATATTTCAAAGGCTAATGAAAGAAAGCATGCACATCAAGCATCTTAGAAAACACTGTGTATCAATATCTATCTACTGCATAGCTAATATCATTATTATACTAGCTCTTTTACTAATATTTCACTGTTATAAATAACTGTCAGAAACAGATCACCTAATATCTTCAAACAACCAATATCTCCCTTACAAATAATGAGTTTATACACAGGATCATTTAATTCAGTGCAAGATTTATGTTTGGTTTTGAGTTTTTCGAAGCAAGGTTTCTCTGTGTAGCCTTAGCTGTCTTGGACTTGATTTGTAGACCCAGCCGGCCTCAAACTCACGGAGATCCACCTGCTTCTGCCTCCCTGAGTGCTGGAATTAGAAGCATCCACCACAGTGCCCAGCTCAATACAATATTCTTAAGACTCAAAAACTCACAAGTACTTTTAGAAGGCACTAAAGCTGAAGGAAACAAAACCAACTGTCTTTCTTGATTTTCAAAGAAATTTTTATGCCCGAATAAATAAAAGCCATAATGTAACAGCTTTTAAATGAAGAGAATAAAGGCCTTGTTAAAAGAGCTTTTAGCCAATGCACATTGCTCGTCTAAAAAGCGCCAGCCATCCCTGGGACGCTAAGAACAGACCCAGGCTGGCTCTGTGGTTAGCCATTTTACTGCTGTAGTGTTTCTATGCAGCAACCCAGGCAGGTGGGATCCAAATGGAGCCCTGCGATTTCCCTTAACTGACAAAGAGGGAGGGAGTCCACATCAGCCGGAAAACCCACAGACGGAGCACTGCAGTAAAGAGTGTGCCACAAACTGAACGCTCTGAAAATACACACAAGATCTCCTTTGAGGCCCCCAGCTCAATATAAATCAGGGCATGTGTGTGACCGCAAACTAGGGAGTGCTCCACCCAAAACAAACAGAACAACTTTTAAGGTGTATATATGTAGCCAGAAAGGTTCTCCTGGCCAGAAGGTCAGATCTCAGAATTGTGGTCATATGTAGAGTATACAGTAGGTGATTGTTTCGATGACAATGCAAAGGTGCTCCTAAACTAAAACGGTGCTTAAACTGAATTTCAAAAAAAAAAAAAAATCGAACTATTTCCAAAATAACTTCAGTCAAGTGGGGGAAAGGGGTGAGCTTAAATGTTTATAGCTATATCCTGTCCAGAAGCCAACACGCTAAGACGCATAATATATGGATTCAAATATAAATTATAAGGCGTACCAAGAAGAGCAAAATAATGACCTAAATGGTGGTTGTAATAATGGTGTTCTCCCTAAAAATCATGTTGAGGCGTTAACCTCCAACCCTGATACTTGCAGGAAGGACCTTTGGGGAGGAAA
The DNA here is from genome assembly GCA_907169655.1 of Acomys percivali. Lineage (NCBI taxonomy): Eukaryota > Metazoa > Chordata > Mammalia > Rodentia > Muridae > Acomys > Acomys percivali. The sequence goes on along the minus strand of OU015755.1, from coordinate 39,531,934 downwards.
TTTCACTTAAATGAGTTTGTGCAGATGAGATCCTAATCTAATGAGATTACTGTCCTTAGCAGAGAAAATGGAAACATGACTTCATGCTGGGTCTCCCTCACTCCAATTTCTGACATAAAGAACATTGTGCGTGTGTGTGTGTGTGTGTGTGTGTGTGTGTGTGTGTGTGCGCGCGCGCGAGCGTGCATATGGTTGTAGTTCAGAACGCCAGAAAAAAAAAAAAAAGGAGGATCATGAGAGAAAAGGAAGAGATTTTTGAGGCAGATAGGGAAAGGAGTAATAAAATAGTTGTGATTGGAAAGCAGTAAAAGGAACTAACGAGGAAAAGAAAGGAAAGAAATCTGAGGGATGGAGAGGTGGCTCAGCGGTTAAGAGCACTGTCTACTCTTCCAGAGGTGCTGAGTTCAATTCCCAGCAAGCACCCTGTGGTTCGCAACCATCTATACTGGGATCTGATGCCCTCTTCCATCATGCAGAAGAAGAAGAAAAAAAGAAGAAAGAAGGAAGAGAGAAACCTTCGCTATAGGCAGTCTGGGAGAAGAAGAAATGGATAATGAGACCTGTAGATGAAGATGCCGTAGGGAAACCCATTACTTTCTACGCTAGCCTGAAAAATATTTTTAATTGTATCTTACAAGTAAATGAGAAGAAAAAATAAAAGTCTCCTAAATGTTCATAAACACTAAATTTGGTGGACATCTATACTTTTCTAGAAGGCTGGTGCTGTATGGTCTCCTATTTCCAGCTCCTAATTTTTTCTCAGTAGAACAAGTCATTTTTGTCATACGGTTCTCAAATTTTCTTAGCACAATTTACAACTGAGAAAAATGGAAATTTAAAGCTTATGAGTAATGGGTTAAGAAATAAAGCTTTATTCTCAAAAAAGCAGAAGCACAAACTTCCAAATCTCTTATAAACTCTAAAAGTATTAAGCAGCCAAACATTCTACCTCGCACCTTACCATACTCTGTGGATCGCTACTGTACTGCCGCCTTTCCACTAACTCTTTAACAATAAAGAAACTGAATTGAGAAGAGGTGCCTGAAATCTCACCTCATTTTTAATGGGAATTTATATTTTAGGAAGAGGGAAAAAAAGATTTTGTTGGCTTCTCATAACTAAAAAGTCAGTGTTTCTCACACCATGAATAGGTAGATCCCATGCTGCAAGTGCTGTGGCAGGCCCACACTCTGCGAGATCACTCTGTGTTTTAACAGCTCACAGTGTACTTTCAGGTACCCCCTCTGTCAGTGCTGAACCAGCCGCCATGAGGAGGGACAATGGATAGTCTAGTCCCAACTCATAATTTTCATAGCATCAACATTCGTGTGCCATGCCCTTGATTTTCAGCTGAAAGTGGTGCTGGACACACTTGTACACATTCCCTTAGAAGCACATGTGAAAATATGAAATTTTCCAAAAATGAGAGAAAGAAAGTTTTTCACTAAATGTTTAGAAATGCCCGTGACTGACATGTTTGTTATCATTTCAATTTGTCATTGCTGCTGTTTTGTTGTGTAAGGGCATCTTTATACAAAATATAATGTAAATTGAGTACATTCCTCCCATACCCAGTCTTTCCAGTTGGCTTGCTTAGAACACTATTCGTGTCACAGCTAAAGTGAGCAAAGAGAGGCACATTTATTTAATCCCAGCCAGCACTGAGGAGGCTGAGGCAAGCAGCTCTCTATGAGTTTGAAACTAGCATGGTCTTACATAGTGAGTCCAAACAAGCAAGGGCTATAATGATTCCCTAGCTAAAAGAAGAAAAAAAAAGACAGAAAAAAAAAAGAAACAGTGATCAAGAAGCACAGATATATACATATATACCAGGTATCCTTCCCTGCCTACATACACACACAGCTTTTTCCATTATCCACACCCCCAACAAAGGAGTACACTTGCTGAAATCGCTGGACTCTGCTACTCAAAAAATAAAAAGGAGAACTGAGAAGTCCTGAGGCCTCCTTCCCCAGTCATGAGATCATAAATGAAAGTTCATAATTATCCACAAACAGAAAGTAATGACACAGTAGTCAGGGCAAGCCGCAGAAAGTTGAGTGGGCTTTGAGTTCATCTTTGCAAAGATAACAGGGGAAGAGTAATGAATCTATGATTACTCTCGTGTGAAAAGCATAAAATCAACGTTGTGTGACATCCTTAAGAGGCTAGGCACTGTACCTGGTGCTCTGTCTACTGTCATTTCATTAATCCTCAAGGCACTAGAACAGAAGAAACTTATCGTCTGCGATCTACGGATTAGGAAACTGACACCTGAAGAAAGAAAGCTAAGGCACTTGACCAAGATTACACAACCGCAAATGCTCCTAAATTCTCTTAGTCTACATGATAGTTGTATTTTCACCACTTGAGTATCCATCCTAGCTAGCTGATCTTTTTACCAGAAAATAAAATGGACAAATACATGTGGCTGGAAAGAACTCAAAATTGTCCAAACATGATATTATTTTTCAGACCTGAACTTAACTTGAACTTTAAACCACACTCCTTAAACATCGCTAATGTTCACTCCTTATTCCCAAGTAAGGAAAACAAACCTCAGTGGTTAAACTGCGTGTCACTTGTGCTGAGTAGTCATTAGATAGCACCAACATGCATCCCAACACACCTGAATGTTACCTACATTCTGTCGTGGCATCTCCAGTCACGGGCTCTCCTTCTCCACTGCTGTAAGTTGCGAAAACTGAAATTTTGTACTTGGTCTCTGGCTGCAGATTCTCTATCATTGTGTGAATGGCGTCTCCAGGAAGGTTTTTCTCTCCAGCCTCAATGTCATCATAAAGCGACTTCCATGAGACCCTGTACCCTCGAACCATTCCTGGAGCAGATGTCCAATAGGCCCCAATTGACGTGTCCGTGATGTCTTTAGTAACTAGATCCTGAGGTGAACCACGTTCTGGAACAGAGATTAAGGAGTAGCACTTTTGAAATGCCAACGGAATAATCAAACATTCACTCGTCCTGTTAGACATCCTCATCTCCGGGACTCAAACTCAACCTATCTTAAACTGATCACTCTTCCTGAGCTTTGGGGCTGCAAACCAACGGAAGAAAACTGCGTGGTGCACAACTCCTGTCAACCTTGTCCCATGCGCCCATTTGTAGTGCAGGGTCTCTAGGCCAAGGCTGACATCCCAATTTTAAGAAATCCATACATTTAAATTCTTTACAAATGGAAAAATATGTCTAAATGTCAATGTTTTATCACATTTTAGCATGCTTTCAGACATAGCCCACTGTTCACAACAGTCTCTATGTTCTTACCAGGGTGGTTTTTCCCTTCCTGTCTAATTTTAATAGTCTCAATTTCATTATATGAATTACAGTTGGTACAACAATTATACATCATTTGCAAACCTTAGCTCTCACAATTGTTTTCTGAGGAGACTTTTACTTGCATATTCATTTCAAAAGGGTACAAGTATACCAAGTTTAGTGTCGCAAGGCAAGCCTGTAGTCTCAGCATTCCAGGAGGCAGAGACAGGCAGATCAATGTGAATTTGAGGCCAGCCTGGTCTACAAAGCGAGTCCAGGACACTCAAGGACACACAGAGAAACCCTGTCTCAAGGAGGAAAAAAAAAAAAGAGTACAAGTACAAATTTTCAACATAGTTTAACTTCAATGAAACTAAAAGTCAGCAATACTCTGGAAAACTTAAAAGTGATTAGTCATCAAAATAGAGCACACCACTTATTCTAGCTAATCAAAACTGTATGCTACTATATATAGTCTATATAATATATACATATATTATTAAATGAAATGTAGAAACCTCAACTTAATAATAGGCACAGACGACTTCTAATAAAACCCTCACTTTCCATATTTTAAATGTAATATAAATATACTAGTCACTTTATATTGGCTGCTTTTACTCGAGTTTAAGCCACATTGTGACATGAATATAAAACTATCCGCCTCCTCAGCATATATTATGCCAATAATTGTTTTACATTCATGTAAATGATAGTGCACATACTAGATTTTTGAAAGCTGCTGTTTTCTTAACTCAGAGTGAAAAAAATCAACATTTAGAACTACCCAAAAATAAAGATAAGGATAAAAAAAAAAAGTTTGCATACTCTCTTCATACATGGTAGAACTTAGAAGGAAAGATAAATAAAACAGAAGCTGGAATGCCTACCAGATCCCTAACGGGAAGTTCTTATTCCATTATTAATAACCTTAAAACCAGACAGGACATCTCCTCTCTGGAAGGAAATTAGCTGCATATTTCACTGAACCCAAGAACATTTATTTTCAAGAACATACTGACTTTTTCTCCCTAGTGCTTAAAGGCTAGAAAGTTTTTTACAGAAGCATTCGCTGCCTGCAAGGGAATAACCTCTGTATTTTCTTTACTTGCAGAATATGAAAGTGCAACTCCAAATCACCAGCTTGTCAGCTTAGTTTGGTTGTTCGTTGTTTTCTACTTGTTTTGATGACTGATTTCTCACAACTCTGATAAGTTTCAGGTCTGCAATACACTTTTTTCTTGCTCACTATACGTCGTTTTTCCACATACACCTTTGCTTCTGAATTTCTTAGCCGGCAGGCAGAAAGGCTACTGGGCAATGAACTCAGTTGATAGTGACTTTGGATTTAAGAAAGCTAGTTAATGCATTAATGTTATTCTACAGGCATACAAATTAACTTAAAATATGAGAATTTTCTTCCAAATTAATACCAGGGTTATCATCAACTTCTAGTTTTCCGAAAAGCTATGCTGTTTAGTCTATTTTTCTCCCAACTTTCTACAGCATTGCATTGTTTGTTTCCATGACAACAGGCATCAATCTCACAAACACAAGCAAATGATTTCACTATGAGAAAAATAACAGGAAGGGAATTGTGGTTAGAGCAAAAATATATTCACAGAGATGTTTCTGTGCTTAAAACAAAAAGATCCCAGATCGCTAGACATGTCTTCTCATGGGTTTAACCAACTATTTTAACACACAAAAGATTTGTACAACTAGAACAAAATTCTAGGAAAATCACAATACTTTGTCAAGTCTGTTAATTTTCTGAAACTAATTCTCAAAAGCCCCTTTTTAAGATACAAATGAAATAGCAACTAACAAATATTTGCATTCTGATTAAAGGCACACCATGCATGACTTGAGTAACCTCAGAGGAGATTCTAAGTCACAAGAAACAAGCCTTTAAGTCAGAGTTGCTAACTGAGGGGTATGAACACCATCTGCAGACACACATATCACACCAAAGATGAAGTTCAGATCCCAAAGAAAGGAGGGAAAATGCCTCAATTCAGAAGCCAACACTTCCGAAGACAAATACTTCAAACTGTTAGTGTTGGGGTTTTTTTTTGTTTTGTTTTGTTTTGTTTTGTTTTGTTTTGTTTTTGGTTTTTTGAGACAGGGTTTCTCTGTGTAGCCTTGACTGACCTGGACTCACTTTGTAGACCAGGCTGGCCTCGAACTCACAGCAATCTGCCTGTCTCTGTCTCCCGAGTGCTAGGATTAAAGGCCTACGCCACCACGCCTGGCTCTTTTTTCATTTTTCAAGACATGGTTTCTCTACGTAGCTTCAGCTGTCCTGGACTCACTTTGTGGACCAGGCTGGCCTTGAATTCACATCAATCCTCCTGCCTCTGCCACCCTGAGTGCTGGGATTAAAAGCTTGTTTACCATGCCCAACTTCAAGCCAGTTTTTTCTATCAGTCAAAGTGATAAGAATATTCCTCAGTGTTAAGTTTAGAGTGTTAGGCACACTGCCATTTTGTCTTCATAGTAGGAGTCTCTGCGTTCTAATAGAATACAAGGTACTTTGTGACACGTGGATTTTTGAGGAAAAAATAGTCCCATGAGGAGAAAATTTTACCAGATCTCTGCCCTATGAAGATTTTTTTGTTGTTTGTTTATTGGTTTGTTTTTTCTTTTTAAATGGAATCTTGGTTTGGTCAAAGGTTAGATTACCAAAAATTGACACAACTACATAGGAAACTGGTAAAACGGGCAGGATACAGGCTGGCATGTGGCTTATGTTGAGGTTAAGTGTGCAACCAGCTGAGTGGGCCACCAGCAATCTATGTCACTTCCTAGCTCCCTGGGCAACAAAACATCTGGCCTGGACATGATTAGGAACACAGAAATGCTTTGAGAGGCAAAGCTCAAGCCTGCTCAAATCAGAACACATGAGACTGTGTCTAAAGACTAACAACCCTAAAAATCTTTTAAATTTGCCCTCTGACTCATTCCTCCATGGCCCTTTACTCTTTTATGTCTTCCTTTTACACACACACACACACACACACACACACACACACACACACACACACACATACACCCTCCCACTCCTCCCCTCCCCTCCCCCACCCTCCTGCTCCTCCCCCACCCTCCTGCTCCTCCCCCACCCTCCTTCCTAGTTTCTTTCCACCTCTCCCCTCTGAGACCCACAAGGCTGAGATACAGAGTGGCGATGGACCCTCATTCACGCTTTTGTCTAGAATAACAGCTCTTTGAAAGTGAAGACTTTATGAAAATCAAAACTGGTCAAAATGTGGATCGTGATAATGATTGGTAATTCCTCTATTGTATGGTTATATTTCCATGCACATCAAATCCAAGTCACTTCAAGACTGATCCTCGGAGGACTGGAAAGTTGATTTAGCCTATCATCACATGCTTTCCATCTTATAAAACATGGTTTCGGAGATAGATAGATAGATATATGCCCTATCCTGTCTTAAAAGAAAATCCCTCTCAAGAGAGCTTGTTCAGTGGCACTCTTAAGGGGTTTAGTCAAAGTGCCATCTAGGGAGGCATTTGCTTGTTTAATACATTTGTAGTTTCTGCCTCAAAGAAGTTCCAGTTATCAGTAACTAACAGAAAATATTTTAGTTTTTCTATATTAGACTTGAGCAGGAGTTCTTTTTTAGACTACATAAGAAAGAGAGAAGAAAAGGTTAACAGGAAGTCAGAGTCTGTTCTCCAGGCCAATGACAGCAGTGCTGAGCAGAAGCCAAGAGGCTTCCCTCCTTCCCTCCTTCC
>OU015755.1:39513383-39524799 GCA_907169655.1 Acomys percivali | reverse complement strand
TCCTTCCTTCCCTCCTTCCTTCCTTCCTTCCCTCCTTCCTTCCTTCCCTCCCTCCTTCCTTCCTTCCTTCCTTCCTTCCCTCCTTCCTTCCCTCCTTCCTTCCTTCCTTCTTTCCCTCCTTCCTTCCTTCCTTCCTTCCTCCCTCCCTCCCTTCCTTCCTCACTATCGTACTGGGTTGAGATCCACATCTGTTGCAGTGGTTGCTCCCTACCCATTGTGACTTCCTTAGGTTTTTTGGGGTTTTTTGTTTTGTTTTGTTTTTAATGATTCTGAAACTTGCTCAGGGATTTTTTTTCTAAGTGAATGTTTTTCAATAATATCTAATTTCATTCTGCTTGCTGTCTCCTGCTCTGAACTGTGTTTTCTATATTTCATCTACCCATGGAAAAAATTTTAATGGATTTGTTTCAAATGTGTCTTTTCCCTTTGATTCCTCCTCAATGGTGTTGCTATACATTCTTCCTAGATTTAAAGACAAATAAAACTCAGTCAGATTTTGACATCTTGGTAGTCAGTCGGAGGGCTGAGAATAAGTGACTTTTGAGTATGTGGTCCTAAGGAGAGCATACTAACATCCGAGGCTTAGTGAGCATTGCAGAAGATGGGTAACAAGATGGCGAAGATGGGGAACACTGGGAACACCATCTTCTGGGCATGACATAGCCATTGCACTCACGAACTCACAGCGATGGCTACCTGCACAACTTGCGCAAAATCAAACCAGGTACTATTTCAGCATGGAAAGAGGAGAGATTCATGAGGCCCTTGCTCAGCTGAGGAGCTATTGGTTGTTATTGGCTACTGGGGTGGGGAGGACTCATTTTTCTTAGGAGTGTATGGCCATTGGCAGATTGTCTATGCTCAGTCTGATAGCCCCATGCCCAGATGCATTCAAGTAGCACTAATCAGATTCCAATAAGTTATATATATTTTTTAATATTTTTATTTAATCTTTAATTTATGTGCATTGGTGTGTGGGTGTCAGATCTTAGAGTTACAGACAGTGTGAGCTGCCATGTGGGTGCTGGGAATTGAACCCAGGTCATTTAGAAGAGCAGGCATTGCTCTTAACCACTGAGCCATCTCTCCAACCCCCATAAGTTATATTTTTAATGAGGGCATAAGGGTAGGAGGAGGATGTGTTCAGTGTGAAAGGTGGAGTGTCCAGGGACAGTGGGAGGAGAGTTAGGGACAGATCTGATTAACATACACTGTATACATTTATAAAATTGCTTCAAAAACAAATTAAGGATATTCTTTAAAACAATTTTGGTGTTTATATATATATATATATTCAGAGGCATTTTTCTCGTGTCTGCTTGCATCGTCTCATTGCTGATGCTGTGGAAGTAAGTGGTGCAGACAGGTGGATTTCTCAGGATCTGAACATCCACAACAAGTTGAATTATATAGTTTTTTCCACATGCTATGCCAAAGAACCAATGTCTCATTTAAGTAACTTTCCTATGTTTCCTTAGTTCTTTTCCATTTGCCTTCCAAAAAGGAAATTAACATCCAATTCAAACATAATTAAAATATAAATTAGCCAATGATGATAACTGAAAAAAGCGAATCCCCCTGTAATGAGGCTGAGTTTCATCTCGCAGATTGTTCCAGCCAGCCTTCACTGGTCTTCACACAGCACCTTCAGAAATAGAAGTTCAATTTAAAATATAATGTAAATGCTCTTCTACCTCAATGTGTCTTTTCCGTTAGTGCTCAGCTCAAAAGTCATCCAACTTTCCACAGAAGACCTGCTCCTGGATGGCGTTCGTGTGGAAACAGAACCAGAGCCACCATTCCAGGGGACAAAGTTCATTGTCTACCACTCAGCTCAGCTACTTAAAAGGAAGAAGCGATTCGTAAATGTGAACAACTAAATTGCAGTTCAGCTTCAGAACTGCACTAGCAGAGAGCTTTCTTCCCTAATTATTGCCCCTCCAAGTCTGAGTTAGTTTTACTTCTCTGGCAAGCAATTAAGCCACAGAAAAGAAACTGAAATAGCATCCTATGGTCATGATAAAGTTCCCTGGCAATGTCACAGTGCTTATACCCCCAGCATATGATTTTTTTAATTATGTGGCAGCAGTAAATCTAAGAAAACAGAGAAGCCTTGTTTAGTCAGCCTCGGAGAAGCCAATGTTACTCTGCATAAGGACGAATCCCTGCGCTGCTGTGCTGAAAACCTCACTGTAGCAAAATGTCAGCTGAGTCAACTCGGTTTGATCTGTAGGAAGCCATTCATGTGTTAGGCACTAGCAGGTTGCTACAGCAACTGAAACAAAGGAAAGCCTGAGAAGGAGTGGTTTCCATAGCCAGAAATTATTCAGAACTCAAAAAACAGAACTGTCTTCTTCCCAAACTGATATTTTCATTCATTTGTGGTGAATCTCTGAATCAAAGATAAGTATTATTCACTTAGATTTATCAAAGTGGGCTCCCTTCCCTCTCACATCCCAACAGTGACTAGGATGGTTTCTACCCAGACTCAAAGTATATTTGCATGCACAGCGGTGTGTTTAATAATTACATTAAGCCTATCTACTCTAATGACAACAACAGGGGTTGGGGACAATATAAATCAAACTTAATGGCTTCTGTTCAGATTCCTCTGAAGTTTGGATCTGAAATAGTAATAAACCCTGCCTTTGTGATTCTATCACACAACAGTCCTAAGCCAACCATGAACTTCCCCACGCCAGTGCTAATAAATCTCTCTTCCAGAGACGGGAGCAGTTTTCAGATCATTGGCTGCTTTTCAAAAAGAAAAGGTACTAGGAAACAAATTCAGTTTAAGGATGGCTGTAGACCATGCGAAGTATTCGTTCTGAAAAGGGAAAGGTGGGGCTTCTGCTCCTTGAACTGAAAGCCACATGGTCTCAGGGTACTCTGCAAATTTTCAGCCTACAGAAAGCTCTTGTTGGTTGACTCCAGGCCCTGGATAGAAGAAGCATTCCTTCAAGGTCTGCTCTTACCACCTCCTCTCCCAGGAGAGAACCAGATTAGAAAACCAGCAGCGCGCAGAAGCATTTGCCTGGCTCCACTCCGTGCTTTCCACTCCCTACACTCACCATCATATCCTATTCCTGTATATGGTATGTGAATTTGGCTGAGTTGGTATAATAAAATGAAATGGAATAAGCAGGGGCAAGAAAGGTCTAGTATTTTAATTTAGCCACAATTACACTTCCACAGACTCGTCAAGTTTACCCCACATAATGCAATGGGATAAATATGCCCATAAAACCAGGAGGACTACACTTGTGTAATCTTCATGATAAGCCAAGAGCTCTAATATAAAGAAGTCTTGGAGCAACACAACTTACTTTCTGAATCACTATATTTTTAAGTTAGCTCAAAAACTACCTTGCTTTCTTCCTTCTCAAGAAATAAGAAACCAACCATGCTTTTTTTTATTTATCTTACTTCCTGTGCACATTCCTCAGAAATAATTTCCAGACAAATACATGTAGATGTATGTGCATTAACACTCACACAAGAAGACCATTTGGAAATGGCTCTATGCCACTTGTATAAAGTTATAAACTTATCAACAACTGTACTACCCGTTTGACCTAAAAAAAAAGCTAAGAAAACTTGTTTAACTGAAGGTTAAAAAGCACATTTTGCTATGTGAGATTTCTAGTACATTAGTCCTGGTGAAAAATACTATAATTTTTAAAATCAAGAAAGATGAGTGATGGACAATGGAACCCCGTACCCTAGACTGGAAACAACTATTGTAAACATCAAGTGTTGACTGGCCCTGTCAACAGCAGTCAAGCAATGAGAGAACCTCTGAACTAATGACAGAGTCTGGGGAAATGGGGCTCACTGTCTTCAGTAGCGTACCCACTACCAATCCACAGTACTCCAGCAGAAGCTGTAAACCTACAGTCACACTGTGGCCCCGCTGGGTGTCGGTGGATCACAAGGCAAAACCAAAGACATGAGTGTGAAAGAGAGTCATGGGGACCAGACAGGGTGAACACAAGTAGTAAAGACATGGGAGGGGAGAGTCATTAGTATGCAAGGCAGGCATCCATACACGAAAGTGGAAAAATAAATTAATAATAATAATAATAATAATAATAATAGCAACTAAAGTTAGTGAAGAATGTATTGGCTGAGTATGAATGTCTTTCTAAAACATTGATGAGTACCAAAAGGGACAAGCAAAAGAGAAAGTACTATTTCCAAGAATCTCCCTATGCGGAAGAAATTTGGACAAATATAATCTACACCTATTCTGTTAAAATAAAAAATAAAATCTCCACGGTTATAGTCTTAGACATATGCCCCTGAAGAGCCTATGCTGGAAAGCCATGCAAGCAATGTGCAGAGGAGAGCATCACAAGATGGGAGGAGAACACACTCCTCAAGCACTTTGGATGCTCTTCCAGATGCAAAGGCCACGCGCTTCCATCGCTTGGAGCTCATTTCCACGGTTAAGGTAATTCCCAGGTCTTTCCTTTATTCCCAAGCTTTTTATGCAGCCAACGAATATCTTTGAACCACTGAAGCTTTACTTTGTAGGCACCAGTTCTAAAACTACTAAGTTATTTTATATCTAGTACTTTATGGTTCCCAAAGGGCCTGTCTCATCAGCCTTCTCCCATCTGATCTCCATAGTAACCCTAGGAGCAAGAAAAGAGGAGGACCATTCCTCTGTACAGAGGCCGACTGAGACTGGGGTGGGTTCATTTCAAGGTCACATAAGTAAGTGGCACAGCAATGTTCTTCTGGGTGCCAACACTTTACATGGTGGTATTCAATATTTTATTTAAAACCTCTGCTGAAAACAAATCCTATTGACCATCAGAGTTAAACTCTTGGTTACTATTATTTGATCTTTTCTCATTTGTTTTCAAAACTTTATTTAGAAGACAAACTATCTTTTGCAATCCCTGTTGCTGACAGCACCTGCAGACCTCCAAGCTCCTAGATGCAACTAACATTGGGTACTTTGTCCAATTCCACTGTTTTTTTTTTTAACTCATGCTTTTCTTCAGATTAACTTTCTCTAACAGTCATTTCACATAAGCAATGTAAAATATGATGATTAAAATTAAGAGTCTATAGTGTGGTCTCATATTCGTTAAGCAATTGTGAATGTTTTATTTTTAAAAAGAAAAGATAACTAAAGTCAGAGAATGCCTGCCATAGTGAGCTGGAGAATACAGCTCTGCATAACCCTGAGCCCTCTGAAGCCCTCAAATGTATGTTTCCCAAGATCCATTCCCTTGAATGTTGCCCACTTTATTCATTGCAGCAGCCCATGGCCTTACATCAGTTGCTTGAACTATACTGCAAAGTAACAGGCTAATTTATAGGATTCATTTTTTTGATTTGGTTTGGTTTGGTTTCTCTGTGTAGCCCTGGCTGTCCTGGACTCACTTTATAGACCAGGCTGGCCTTGAACTCACAGAGATCCACCTGCCTCTGCCTCCCCGAGTGCTGGGATTACAGGCACGCACCACGGCGCCTGGCTAGTATTTCTTTTTAATACACATTCCTTTTAAGAAAAAAAGGCCACATAGCTCAGATTTCATTCTCTAAAAACACTTCCACCTTCTTCATGCAAAAATCACACAGAGGCTCAACATTCACCAGAGCACGGGACATTAATTACCTTCAAGCGTTGTTCCTTTTCCAGAAAGGGCTTCCCCAGCCCCGGATGCATACAATGCGGTCACGGATAAGTCATACTGTGTTCCTTCCTTCAATCTTCTCAACACCATGGTGGTTGTATCTCCCCTCACGGTGACCTCTTGAGTGTCACCTCCTGCTGCTGGGGTGTACGTGACGAGATACTGCTTCACTTTTCCTGGTGCCCGACTCCAAGACAACTTCAGAGTTGATGTGGTCGCGTCAGAAACTCTTAAGTCTCTTGGATTCCCTCTAACTTCATTTTTTAAAAAATGACAGTATCAAAAGGCATTATTTAGTAAAAATGACTTGCAAACATCTATTTTTTTCATATGTGTGTTATATCAAATTTGTATCCTAGGCAATGACTCTATGGCAATATAAACCACCTAATAAACCAGCTAATAAAATGTAAGCATTGCTAAGTAGGGTCCTACATGATAGTCAACAATGAGCAAACACTTAATTCTTTTTCTATGTTTACACAAATTAAAATCTTCCATGGAAGCCAGACATAGTAGCTCACTCCTGAAATCCCAGAAGTTAGGGAGGGTTAAGAGAAAAATCTTAAGAAAAATCTTTAAAAAAAATAAAAATTAAAAATTAAAAAATTAAAATAATTAAAAATAATTAAAAAAGAAAAATCTTAAGTTTGAGGATAGCCTAGGCTACATGCAGGCGTTCTGTCTCAAAGGGGAAAAAACACATTTGTGTAAAACCTGTCATCAGAATCTTCCACATAAAATCATTTCCCTAAAGCTCTCCTCCAGCCGGAACAAGGTCACGTATGTTGTTTTCACGTATGTGATCAGCATGTTTCCCCTACCTTCTTCAGTGGCTGCATTTCCTGTGAGTGGAGTGCCGGGTCCTGAGGAGTATTCAGGAATTACAGATATTTCGTATTTTGTGTCTGGCGTCAGGTTCTCCAGTGTTTTCCTCCTCTGGTTGGCTGGAGTGCTAACTTCTTTGCTTTCTCCACCAGAAGCTGGTCTGTATATAATCCGATACCTTAAGACTCGGCCTGGAGCTTGAGACCAGGTAATTTTAAAACTGTCCGTCGTCTCGTCTGTCACCTTCAGGTTTCGCGGTACTCCTTTTACTGAAATTGAGAAACACATAAAAAAATGTTTAAAGCTAGCTGATTTTTATATGAGTACATAAACTAGTTTTTAGACATTGATTATATTTTTCTAACTTAATTCCACCACTGGTTTTGTTTACAAGCATGCTGGTTACAACATCATTTAGCCAGACTTTAAATACATTCTGAAACTGTCCTGCAAGTAATTTCTTATCATTATGATTATTTACCCTAGAGAAAAAACTAGAATGTATATATATAGAGAGAGAGATACATAGGTATGAGAAAAATGCGTGACAAGCACTTAATGTCACTAAACACAAATCTTGAAATTGAATTGCAATGCAAATAACACAGACTTAGGTTCTTCAATGAAATGTTCAAGTAAGAGCCCAAACGAGAACATTGGACTTTATGTTTGGAAAACGCACTCAGGAAGGAAGGCTGTCCATATGGACAACACGTTCAATAACGTTGAACTCAAGGACATCACGCTCTCAATTCGCTGGAGCGAAGCTGTAGCGGGATATGGTTGTATGCAAACAACAAACAGAACTAGAAGTTTACTTAGAATTTCAACCTATCATGGGGCTGGAGAGATGGCTTGGTGGGTGAAAGAATGGCTGCTCTTTCAGAGGACCCAGGTTGGTTCTCACCACCTTCACTGCTCTTCACAATCACAATCAAGCTTCCTAGACACCCTCTTCCGGCCTCTCGGACCTTCACACACACGGTGCACAGACACGCATGCAGGAAAAGCACTCAAATGCATAAAATTAAATTGAATAGATCACAATTTTAAAATAAAAATTCAACATACCCATAGATCACTCCAGACAGGGAAAAAAAAGGAAATAAAATTAAACCATCAATAAAAGAAATATTTGGGGCAGAGGCAGGTGGTTCTCTGTTGATTATAAGGCAACTTGGTGTATATAGCCAGTTCTAGACCAGCCAGGGCTAAATAGTGAGACCCTGACATGTGCATGCGCACACACACACACACACACACATGAAGGAGATAGGAAGAAAGGAATGAGAGAGAGAAAGAGGGAGGGAGAAAGAGAGAGAGTGAAGCAGTTGGCAAGCATTGCCCATGATTCATTAAGCATATCGAGAAAAAACTAAATTAGTTAAAACAAGTGAAGCGGAAAGAATAATGACTGTGAATCTTGGCTCTGATGCTCAGTCGATGTATAAGTTGAGCCGCAGATTGTTCAGCAGTTAAACATGACCACTTATTAGATTACTAAAGTGGCTTGATAATGTAATCCATGAAAAACATTTAGTATAACATATGACTCCTAGTGAGAGCTCAGAAAAATACCAGCTTAATTAAGATGTTAAATGTTTAAAACTTGACTATTTACAGAAGAAACTTTAAACGCCACAATATCATGAAAAGCAATAGAGCTGTCGGGCATCAAGCTCTTCTGTGGTAACCCAATGTCTAAAAACTTGAGTGTATATGAATACATGGTTCTCAACTCAAAACTTCCTCCTCCTCCTCCCCCTCCTCCTCCTCCCCTTCCTCCTCCTCTCCCTCCTCCTCCTCTTCTTCTGTTGCTGTTGCTGTTGTTGTTGTGCTTTCCATTGTTGTTATTGTTAGGGTAGGGGTGTAGTGCTTATTTCTACAGTTTATTTTTATGAAAAAAAAAACTCTATAAGTAATATTAAAGGGAAAAACAGTGCCCCATGGCCAGTCAATATATTTGTTTTACATGGCCCAATATCAATATATTTGTAAGCAGTATAGTTTTTCAACCTATTAAAAGAATAAACATAAAACCAAGTACAGAAAAAAAAAAAACAAGTACAGATAACACAACTGTTTTTAAGAGTTTGGAATAGAAGAGTGTTTAATCTCAAGTCTAGTGTCCTAAAGTGACTAGTAGCAAAGTTGTCTCTTGTGCCTTCTATTTCTTTGTACAGAAAAGCTCCTACTTGCTCCCTTCTGTTTGAAGAGAGAGCTGACATGAGGCCGCCCAGCAAGGCCGTCCCTCAGACCTTAGTGTTCTCGGGGGGGGGGGGGGGGGGTGAAGCAGTCAGTTCAAACGTGTGTCTGTTTAATACCAGAAGACATTGGACGTAAATAGAAGAATGAAATTCAACAGCTAGGCAGACTGCTTCACATTTAGTTTATAAAGACTTTCAGACTCAAGCTTCATCTTGAGCTGCAGTAGGCATTGTAAGCAATCAACAAAAAAGGCAGAAATATCTTAAGTATGAATATCTAAGTTATGGACCCATAATTTTTTTAAAAAAGAAGAGTTAGCTACTTCAGTTGGCCTGTAGCCAGAACTATATCTATTCATATACAAAAAAAATTTATCAATCTTCTTTGAAAAGTTTTTTAGACACAAAGATTCCCTAATTTTGTCAGTAAGATATGCAAAGTGTGCTTGCTCTATCAGCAAGCGCATCTTTATACACCTTAGATTTCCATCGTGCCATTCTGGGTTCTTTCCCTTGCATCCACTCAAAATAAGGAAGTGAATCCACATTATGATCATCACTGTGTCTGTGTTAAGAGTACTTGACTTGTTTTAATTTTTTTTCTTAGCCATATTAAATGTCAAATGAAATTAATTACACCAAAAAGTAGTCAGCTCTAGTCACAGGAGCATTATTCACAACAGCTAAACATGAGAACAACCAGAATACAAGACTAAGCAGAGCAGGATGTACTCATGCAATGAGGTAATACTCACCCTTTAAAAAAAAAAAGAAAGAAAGAAAGAAATTCTTGCCAAGTGTAGTGGCACAAGCCTTCAACCAAAGCACCCAGGAGTCAGAGGCAGGCAGATCTCTGTGTGTTCAGGGCTGACCTGGTTTACATAGCAAATTAAGGTCCGCGAGGGCTACCTAGCGAGACCCTGACTGACTAAATAAATAAATATCTTCTGACACAAGCTGCAGCATGCATGAGGAATTACACCAAGTGAAAGACATCGGACAAATGAACAAACATCACATGATTCCATTTTATAAAGGTGTAAAACAAAGAAATCCAAAGAAACACAAACTAGGATGGCAGTCCAAAGCAGGGCACTTAGGAGATGGAGAAGCACTATGGGAGATGGAGAAGCACTATGGGAGATGGAGAAGCACTCTAGCTACAGAGTTTTTTTATGCACAATCTGCACATGGGTGGTGGTGGTGATGGCTGTACAAGGTTGACATACTTCATGCAGTTGAAATGTGCACCTAAAGATGGCAGAAGTGGCTGAAAAGGGTTGTTTTTATTTTACTTTCATGTACTAAAAGCAGGTGGATTATTCATTTCTCTAAATAAATAACTGATAATCAATAATCTATTATTTTATTAATATTAATTTATAGTTAGCTATTAATAATTAATAATTGATTAATGAATAATTTGTTCTCTAAATAATTACAAGGTTTTTTTTAGAAAGCTGGGAGAAACCCCACTGTACCTTCAGCCGTGGTCTCCTCTCCAGCCAAGGGAATGCTGAAGCCATCTTCATACTCTGCAGTCACATTTACCAAGTACAGGGTCTCTGGCTTCAGGTTGCTGAGGACAACATTGGTGCTCGAGGCTGGCTCCACCACTGTGACCTCCTCATCCCCACCAGCATCCTTGTAGGTGACGTGATATGAAAAAACATTTTCTCCAGCAGGAGACCATTCAGCTTTGAAGCTATTAGCAGTTATCTGAGAAAAGCGCAAATCTTTTGGTGGTACATATGCTGTTTAAAAGGAAAAAAAGAAGTAATTTAGTACTTTAGATTTACAGAATAAAATTAGACCTCTTGACTCTGTGCTTCGGAAATGGTTGATACTCATTCAGGGGCAGAGTTACAGAGACCAATGAAGGTAGCCTCCGAGAGAAGGCCTCCTTTTTAAAGGGAAGTCCTGATCACTTTCCCTGACTACCGACAATAGTGATTATAGTATATAAAAGAAGTAATTAATTAAAATGAACTTGAAGGCTGAGCTTCTCAAGACAAAGCATTAATAGAATATTCCCCCCACAAGTATATATTTAGACGGTAGCAGATTTTAAATGAACCATAGCAATTTTACATTAGTGATAGGCAGGCAAATATTTCAAAGTAAAACTAAGGAATTTTCTGGTGAATGAATAATTATAATAACTAGAAGGTGCCTCAGTGGGGGCAGCATTTGTCATGCAAGTATGAGGAACTGACTTGACTCCCCCAAGTCCATAGCTGGGTGCAGTGAGGTCCCTCTGTAACCCCAGTGCTTCTACAGAAAGAAGAGGGCTTGGAGGCAAGAGAGCTCAGCCTGAGATCACATCAGAGAGCAACCAAAAGCTGTCTCAAACAAGGTGTAAGTCTAGGGCAGACCCAAAGGCCTCTTACCCCCCCCCACACACACACACATCATAGCATGTGCTTGCCCATCATCATACATACATAAATGTGTGTGCACATATATGCACATACACATATACCTAGACATATACAAAAATGTTTTTAAAAGTATACTTGTTAAAGTAAGCATGCATTAAACTGATCATAAGAAGAGATAATCCTTAATGCACATTTCCTGGGGGGGGGGGCGGCAAATACAAATAGGAGAGATATGAAAGTATAAAGTTATTAACAAAAAAGAAGCCAAATGTGTAAAAGTGACATATATTAGAAAACTTAAAGAGGGTTTAGAAAACAGGGGAATATTGGTTTTTTGTTGTTTTTTTTT
>OU015755.1:39473310-39505809 GCA_907169655.1 Acomys percivali | reverse complement strand
GGAGTAAGGGGACTTTGTTGGGGTGAAGGGATGAAAAGGAAGGAAGGAAGTGATATAATAATATTTTTACATAAAATATACAAAAATTATTTCAAAATTTAAAAAATGACAGAAAAATTATTAAAGTTCTTAAGTGTGTATGTATTCTTACTTGTTAGCTGGCCTATAACTGGCACACTTTCTTCTACTTCATCATAGGAAGTTATAGTCACCACATACTGTGTTTCAGTCATAAGATCTGATAATAGAGTTTCAGTGGTACCAGCAGCAAGGGTAAATTCTTTAGTATGATCATCTGGAAATACAAAAAGAAAACTATGAATTCAACAAAAACTTTCCCAAGAATAAGACATTACAAAAATATCTAAATGTTCCCCAAAACTGAAACTTTTACCATATGCTTCTTCCAGACATTCAAGCATTGTTTTAACTGTCTTCCAAAAATAAGGCCTTGCATTTTTAGAAAACCAATATACGCAATGGCATTGCCTTTATCTGACAGTCACACTCAAAACCTTTTAAACTCTGGAAATTCTTCTAAATCAAGGCTATGTCAGAATGTCAGACCAAAAGTTATATCATCATTTTATGACAACAAAAAATAATTTAAAAATTGATAAATAAGATATGACTCAGAAAGCAATTTAATTTTAGATTTTTTATTTTTTTTTTAATTTTAGATTTTTTAATTGGAAGAGAACAAATAGAAAAAGCAAATGTAGGCCACACTTGAATCAGTACCAATCGTCCTCTGAACTGACTGAATTGGGTATCACATGTCTCCAGATATCATATGCTGAGTATTTACATACATATGACAGCACACTTCCCTCTAGATTCTTTTAACTCTCAATTCAATTGGAAAATATGATAGCTCCTAGGGCCTGCATGCCTGTTAATACTTCAATTATATTAAATGTTTCACAAAGCATAATTAAGAAGGGTAGCATATTTAGCAAGACTCTGAGAAAGGCTCCTGGTTTCTATGGGAGCCATGTACAATAAGCCCAGCTTTGTAGGACATGAGGACACGGGGGATATATTAGCCCGCAGCTTTGTGATACTCATTTTGAACACTGAACATCAATATTCACAGTATCTAGAAGCCTTGTGGACCATATTGTGGATGTTTTAGAATATTCTTTAGAACAGATGAAATAGGAAAAGGTGAAATTTTCACTCCTTCAGTTCTTTGTCCATAGTGTCTTTTTTTAAAGCTCCCTTATGAGAACACATTTTAAACCACTGGTGTTCTAAAAGGCCAAGAGATAAATAAGCACAGCTCTAGGGACTAGCAATATTGGCAATACCCATGCCCACTGCCAATCAAAGAAGACTTGTTATGCAAGTGCAAATGGTGCCTCTCCCACCTGTTTTCAGACATTGATTCTCCAGACTTGGGCAGCATGGTTAACACTACCAATAACACTATAGTATCACTTTGCCTTGTTTACTGTAAGTATTGGGATTGGACTCTGTAGCCCTGAGTCCACCAAATGCCTGGTGACATCAGCCAAATCCCTCTGGCCTGATCACTCTTGCCATCTTTGTGATTAAATGTGATGTTAAGCAAACAGACATATGTTTGTCTCTGTAGTAAAACCTTGGCATTTTGAAACTCACCTGTTGTAGAGACCACTGTTATTCTGTAGCCTACAATCGGGTCAGCTGGTCTCTCCCAGGACATATGAACAGTATTTTCATCTATAATTTTAAAATTCAAGTCGGAAGGTGGGTCAACTGCAAAAAGAGGGTTGAAGTTAGTTGTACTTTCCAACATCAGAAAATGGTTAATATGATTAATGAAAAACTGTGTGAGCAAAGCTTACTAAAGTTGTCTTTGCATAAATTTGTTTCCAACAAATATAAAAGATATCTTGTTGGATCAGAATAAAACTAAAAAGCTGACAAGATATGACAAAACATCAGAAAGGGGTACAAACCACAAAGGACAGCACGGAACACTTGATACTTGAGTTGCTAGGTCATTCTGGAATGACCAGCAAAGTCAAGTAGTATAGAAACATGTTCGGATACAAGAACAATGAAATCACATAAAATAACCACATGTGCAAACGATTCACATAACAATTAAGGAAATTCAATACATGCTGAGTGCACTTTGAACAAGCATGCCAAATCACAACCTGCTTACAACCATAGGCGTTAATTGAGAACAGTGACATCATACATTTTTATAATGTGGAAAGAAAAATCATTGGTGGTGGTTTGGGTTCAATCTCTGCATTGTTTCTTTGTTATTGTTGTTTGATATATCTCAATCTGTGGCAGAAGGCTTTAAAAATGGATTTGAATAGAAAAGATAAATCATAAAAAAAATGTGTCTCACAAGGAAATATACATTTAAATGTATATTCATATTAATATAGGAAAATGGTTAATAACTCATGAGTATATAAACAGTACTAGAGATGTTTATAAAAACTGATATTCTGCCTGTTTACACCAAATCGCTGTGTTCCCAAGGTGTAAACCAACATGACCATTGCCTTTGTAGAAGGCGTACTCCATACTACAAGTGGCATTTTAAGTTAAAATGCCACAATGGCCCTTTACACAACAACGGTTAATTATGAAAAGACAACATTGATGCATATTTATGGGCAATTATTTACAGAACTTGAAGGAAATAGTGAAGAAAGGTCAGCTTTGGAAGACATGACTGTGCATAAAAAAAATTTGGAGAAATCAATGACAGAAATAACTGAGAAGTACAGAAAGGAGCAGTTTACATACAAAACCGTACAGCCTCATGCACGTGTCAATGAAATGTTGACTCGATTTTTAGTTCCCCACAATGAACAAAAGCCTCCATGTACAATAGCCATTACACAAAGACATTCCTGAGATATTTTATAATGATATTCTCTACGCAGTGCTCATGCCATCTCGTGCAGCATTGTACTGACTCACTGTCAGTGCATGGTCGGTGCTTCGAGAATCATTACACTTGAACCAAGTTGCACCATCGATGGTTTTCTGCCATATTCTTCTCTAAATGTCTTAGTCAACGGGTATTATTCCCTGACAGTGAGAAGGTTCACCGCTCTTTTAAGAGGTTACCATCCCCACTTAGAATTTTATGAAAGTCAATTGAAATGCGGTAATAGCTCTGAGATGCCTCTCGGGGTTGGACAGGGATTAAAACTGTCTTTAACACTCGTAGCACTTTTTTTTTTTTTAAAGGAAACAAAACTAATCAGGCAAACATCTGCTTTAGTAACTTGCCACTTCCATCTGTAGGAGATGGCCTTATTTTCTTCGGACACACTAGTAGAAGAATGAACATTACTATCTTACTGTCCATACACAGGCAGTGAGATTAGAACTGTTAATCTACATGCGCAGTTTAATCAGTCGGCATTCTTCTGTCTGTAGCCATATTGCAACGTTTAGCTAAATTCATCACTTAGTATGTGTAACGAGCATGCAACAGATGTTAATAGGACGATGGGGTACTAAGAATATCATTATAAAATATCATTCTGATAGCAATGGCTCAGGACAAATTTAATGCAAAGGCAGACACAACCGGCCTCAGCAGCTCTAAAAAAAAAAAAATCAGTACATGGGAAAATAGTACCACCAACCTTGGAGGAAATTGACCTGAAGCGGCGGCCATTAGGTTAAAACTGCTGGAGGTCAGCAGCGGCCCACCTTGTTGATATCCAAGTGACCAGGATTCCAGATAGACTGAAAAAGTGACTGCGGGGGGGGAAAAGTCTTGAACATTTTAGAGGATTGCAAGGTGCTTAGGGAAACTCCGATGTGGTACATGGGATTTGCAAGTAGGAAAAGTGGCCACCAGTGTGGGAAAAGCAGAACCTACTCTGCTGTTTCTGTTCTTCTGGTTAATTGCACCAGATATACAACATTTCAAGGTTGTCGTTTCTTTTTTTTTAAAAAGATTTATTTATTATGTATGCAGTACACATTAAATCACATTATAGATGGTTATGAGCCACCATGCGGTTGCTCGAAGTTGAACTCAGGACCTCTGAAAGAGCAGTCAGTGCTCTTAACCACTGAGCCATCTCTCCAGCCCCTCAAGGTTGTCATTTCATTTAGATAGTTTGCAATCTCTTGTGAAAAAATAATAATAATAAAGTAGGTGTGAGGGTATGACCTATATCAATTTAAATCAGTACAAATATGTGTTTTACTGATTTGGAGAAAAATTTACATTAAAATGATTCACAACCACCATTACACTGTCCCAGAGTCTAGGTGTTTCATAAAATAATGCTGGTGCTGCCATAGTACAAACACTAACTAGCTACATATGGGCTGGAAATGCAAGCCACCATAACCAAGCCTAGGGAAACAATTAAAATTGTAAATAACAATCTGATTATCATAAAGAAATAAAAGTTTAAGTATTTATAACTGGTATTTAATTTTATATTTAAACATAATGCTTTTGTTATCAAAATACTGTGATATGAGAATAGAATTCTGATTAAATTTCTGTGATGAAAACTGTAGAACATGGAAAGAATGGCCATACTGTGTAAAATGTATTTAAAATGTCTTCTATGTCTATAACATGCAGACATTTAAACATTTTACTTGTTATTTCCTTTTGTCATCATAATAACCTAACTAGAGGCCTTGTAAGCCTTGTTTTACTAATGAAATCAAGAGAAATCAGCATAACTCATAGATAGCAACAATTTTATATTGTTTTCTCTATAGTTTTTGCCACATTAGATTAAATAGAAGAAATATTTCAGTCAAAAATTTAAGATTCAACATCTATACTACTGTTAATGTTAATATGTACGTACATATTTTTCTATTCTCTGAAAAGCCACTATTAGAAGAAATGATTGTTCAGTAATATATATGTAGCATGCTGACATCTGCAACTCAAATATAGATACAGCTTGAAAAGCAGCTATATTCACCACTGTACTAATGATGTGGATAGAAATAGTATATAACATATTCACACACTTTCTCAAACATTTTAAAAACTAGTGTGCCTGTCTTGATTTAAAGAAAAATAACTCTGTTCCAATTTAAGTTCCCAACAAGACTCTATATTCAATAATTAACCATGGCAGAAATAAACACATGGATGGATGGATGGATGGATGGATGGATGGATGGATGGATGTGTGGATGGATGGATGGATGTGTGGATGGATGGATGGATGGGTGGATGGATGGATGGGTAGATGTGTGGATGGATGGGTGGATGGGTAGATAGATGAATGGATGGGTGGATGGATGGATGGATGGGTAGATGGATGGATGGATGGATGGATAGATGGATGGATGTGTGGATGGATGGGTGGATGGATGGGTGGATGGGTAGATAGATGAATGGATGGTAGGTGGATCAATGGGTGAGTGAACAGATGAACTGATGCATATAATAAGTTACAGACAAAAATGTAAAAGCTGCATTAAAATACCAATTGAGGAACTCCTTCTTCCTCATCTGAAAACTAAAACTATCAGAATAGTTCTCTGGTTATAATGATTTGTTTCAAGAAATATATTTAATATTAGTTCCTTAGTCTACACACAAGGCAATTAAAGGCATGGATTAAAATCACTGATGAAGCCGGGCGTGGCAGCTCATACCTTTAATCCCAGCACTCAGGAGGCAGAGGCAGGCGGATCACTGTGAGTTCGAGGCCAGCCTGGTCTACAAAGCGAGTCCAGAACAGCCAAGGCTACACAGAGAAACCCTGTCTCAAAAAAAAAAAAAAACCAAAAAAAAAATCACTGATGAACTGAAAATAATTGTTTATTATATGTCATAAACTATAAATAAAACTTACAAAAATTAAAACTCTGTATTTCACAAAATTTATGTCCATCTCAAATTCTGGATTAATGAGAAAGGTGTCCAGTTCTCAAGGAACAGTGACCATTCACTGTTTAATGCAAAGGTAACTTCTTTAAAAACGCTATTAACATATGATAAATAACCCAAACTAACACAATTTGGGTCATATAGAATACTAGCAAAGCTTAAAGTTTGGTAATCTATTGTATATATGTGTAATAATATAAATGTATATGTAAAAAATGAAATAAAAAATATATATACACATTTTTAAAAAGTTTGCTAGTCTCTTTAACATCCACTTAAGTCACCTCTGCCTCTATTTCTATAGGATACAGTAACCTCGCATAGAAATATAACTCATCTTACAAACAGAAGAGCAATGTGGAAATTTCATTATGGTTTTTAAAAGGCAAAAAAGTAAATTTCAAAACAATTTAAATTAATATTAACAACTGCATTTCTAGCATGTAAAAAAAAGCAAATTAAACGTATGCGGGAACCATAGGACTACAAGAACATGAGTCACACAAAAGAAAGCAAAGGAACCTGCCCTACCTCAGCAGGAGACTGTGAAAAGAGGGGCAAGCTGAAACTTTGAAATGCCCCAACGAAGAGATTTCCGGGAGGAAAAAAAATTCTACTTTCTAGGTCGGTGTCTCCAGAAAGACTTTGGCCACCAATTTTGTTAGCCCTTCACAGGCTCTTGGGGCCACTTAGTTAGTAGTTAGCACCAGAGCTGAGCTGCCCAACCAGAAGCTAACAGCCACACGTGGCTCTCAAGCACTTGAAGAGTGGCCAGTAGCAAATGAAATGTGCTGCAAGTGTGAAACACATGTGTGTGGCTTCCAAACCTTAGAGCAGAAATGCAGAGGAGCTCGCTGATGGCTTTTCTATCAATTACATGTTGAAACAAAAATAGTATGTTTAAAACCTCTCATTAAAATCAATGTTTTTGTTCCCTTTTATTTATGACTATAAATAAATATTTAAGTTATATGTATGGCTTACATTTGTGACTCATATTTCTGTTTGACATTACCAAACTACAAAACAATCCAAAAATGAATCTTATTAAAATATACTAGCCTAAGGGACGAGGAGACAAGAGTCTAAGAAAGAAAGAAGAAATAAAACAAAAACTACACCATATGGAAATTAATACAAAGTTAAATAATAAAATATGAATTAATCGGAAAGGCAAATAGTATAACGCCCTTTTTAACTGTATTTTGCTGCTGGCCAGCCATTACTAGCTCAGAATTGATGGTTTCCACTTAGCATAATCGCCAGCCTAACCCTATACTTAAGAACTCTCAAAACTCTGATTTTCAAAGAACTATTTTCTTAATGAGCAATAAACAAGCTACTTCAGTGACTTATCTAAAAATATCTTTAGTAGTGCTTCCAGAAGTTTCTCAAATAAAATTCCTTCCTAACTGACGACACAGTCAGGATTACTGAAAGGCCACCTCGTTAGAATCCTTCTTCGGGAGGCTGGAGAAGCCTGTACGTTTACTACCCAAGTCAGCCAGGCCAACAGGCATCTGTGGCTCTTAAATGTGCTGGACATCTGGAGACGCTCTGATTTCCTAACAGTAATTCTCTGTACCTGCAGTTTTGAAGGAGAACATTAAAAAAACAAAAAATAAAAACACCTCAGATTGTCAGGGAACAGCCCTAGATACCTCCCCTCTACAAGCAGTCCACTCTACTCTGGAATTTCAAAAAAAAACTTTTTAAGATTAACCCATTTATCTTGCAGAATGATTAGTTTGCCAATTGAAAGAGCCGGTGTGATTATTACATGAAAGTAGCTTGTTCAATAAATACCGAGATATTAAAGCAGCAAGTGCACCAAACTGAACAAAATTAGGTTAAAAGTTTAACAAAACCTTTCTAGAGGCCAGGGTACAAGGAGCCGCTTTGGAGCGTCGAAGTATGCCTGGCCACCTAGTGCCAAGGCGCTGAGGTCAGATGCGGCCAGGTCTCTGAGCCAAGCAAGGGCAAGAGCACGCCTGAGGGGGTGCCCGGCTCCCAGCAGGACTCCAGGCTGGAAACCCTGGCCCCGAGCCAACCCCCACTGAGCTGGGCTGCTCTGGGATTTGTGCTTTAGAGATCTTGGAACCAAACACCTACAGTAGAGTCCCTAGGTTGAGTGAGCACCTCCTAGGGGTCGGTTTCTGCTCGTCACTCATTCCTCCACCAGCCCACCTCCCCAAGCCGTGAGTAGTTTGAAGGTCTGCTCCTTTGCCTGAAGGACTGCCTTAGCCAGTCGGCCTCCCCTAACCTGCTCAAAAAGAAAGGAAAGGAAAACCAGACGCGCGGGGCTAGCAGTGTTGGAGTCTTTTATTTCATGTTGTCACCAAGGTCACAGTCCCGACCCAGGTGATGAGCTGCTGATCCTGTGAGAACGTCCACATTCTGAGGTTCCTGGTACCCAACCTCGGGGATCCTCCTGGTAGAACTGGATGCAGCTGCTGCCCTATCCACGGAACTGCTTCTCAGGGAAGGCGGCAGTGTAGGTGGCAGTGTGGACAGCACACTGCAGAGACAAGCGCGAGGAGAAGAGCAGACCGCACTGTACGGAATAGGGGAAGCAGAGAGCTCGGAAACGGACACACCTCAGAAGTTGGGCGTTTCTCTGAAGAAGAGAAACCACCCACCAGAGAAGTGCAGAGAAAACAGAGCAAGCAACAGGAGCAGGAGATGAGAGTCTTTTTTCCTTTCTTGAAATTCGGCAGTCTCACTTGCCTGCCTTGGGGGGAAGTAAGTATTTTACCTTCTGCCTCAATGGAAGACAGGAGTAGAGCCACGCCCAGGGCGGCCAGCGCTCGGGGAAGCCTGGTCAGCATGGTTGGGCCTCAATTCACAGACTCATGAAGGGATCTGCAGGAGGAAGCAGTGACTCGTCAGAACCCAGCCTGAACAGGCCAGAGACAAGGTTAGACTGCAGCCCAAACGTGGTCCAGAACGCAGCCAAATCTGCCTTTAAAACAACAGAGCATATAATGGATCTATTGTGGAGCCCTGGAAGCCAAGCTCCTCCAATAGGTTTAATCAGGGCACAGATAAGGAATTCTAGTTCTAAGAGGCTACTCTCCTCCCGGGTGCTGCTTCTGCTTAGTACCCTGCAGAAGGCCTGGCCAGACGGCACGTGACTTCATCCTGCCAAGCAGATGGATAATTTAGAGGTCATTTTATCCCTGACTCAACCAAGTGTCTCTTCCAGCTGGGAATTTCATTTGGCTGATTTTCCTAGCTGCTGTGTGCTTTAGGTCACAGTGCTTAGTGGTCCCAGGGAAATTTGAAAAGAATAATAAGCCTCTTCTATTCTATTTTCTTCCGTTTGTCCTGACTAAAAGTATGCAAGTCTTTAAGGTTATATAGGGATTGTGGAAAGCCCAACTGGAACCCAGTTCTTATAATCACGTCGTTTTCACATCTGATAAACCCTTTACCAAAGGTGAGGGGGAACCGACTCTAAAACGCATACTCAAAAGAGGCGAAGCAATAGACAGAAATGAAATACCCTCGACTATTTTCCAATTCTTAAATTTTAAAAACCTCAATAATCCATCTTTGTCTTTAACTACTTCTTAATGCTGGAAGATTAGAATTAATACAATCTCCGGGGGGTGACAGGTTCTTACTTTCTCCTGATTTGGGAACTAGATTAATTCCTTAATGGCAAAGAGTCCTGCTTATCTTTTGTAGTTTCCCGACGCACATTTTAATGAGCGGAATGGCCTGCCCTCAGATCCGATATAGAAACAAGAGTTACCAGCAAGGATCTAGACTGAGAAGGTGCTTTTAGCCAAACACACAAACAGGACGAGAGGATTCAGAGGTGCACACATTGCTGTAAGGCAACACCACAGGCCTCGGGCCAAATCAGAGAAGGAGGAGCACTGGTACTTGGGAATCCACAGATAAGCCAAAGGCTGGGCTCTCCTTGAGAAAAGAAACTTGACAGTCTCCAACCATGCTTTTCCAAACCATTGGCACAGGGTTAGTTAGGGCAGCTTTCCTCATCAGAGTGCAAATTGCATTTTACATGTCTGATGAACAGGCAAGCCAAATGGCCCAGGGCTCCTTTTTATGAAGCCAAGATTAAAATTTTGGCGTAGCTCAGAGATCTAAGGGATTTTCGTAATGTCTTCTCTCCCCCCACCTCGCCTTAATTAACAACATTTCTAACCCTTTCCTACAGTAGTTAAAATTAAGAAAATAAAAATAAAGACTAGCTTATTGTTACCATCGCTCGGCCCCATAACTGTGCTATAATAATTTGGAATGCAGCTGTGCTCACGAAAAGTTAAAAGGTGGAAACCTACCCACAAAAACCGGTGTGCAGTTTTGAGGGGGGGTGTTAAATAAACTGAACAAAAACTTGAGTCTCGGAAGCGCGCTTATCTTGGTATAGTGCGCCACCTATCGGCTGCCTGACTCAGCATCAAGAATGAATCATCTCTCTTTGGGGTATGTGATGAATAACTCAGTCTTCTCAGCCAGCCAAGAACTCCGTGCGTATACGTTTTAAAGAAAAGCTTCTCTCTCCTTCTTAGCCAAAACATTTATCGGAGTGCTTAGCAACACTCCATTGAGCATTCTCAGACATAGATGTCTGAGAGAGGCCGCCCCTACGTGGCAGTAGGATTTCCCTCACTTCCCCCTCATGAATGAAAATGAATCAGCTGCCCGGTGTGGGGGCGCTATGGGAACTGGTCCCTTTCGGACAATTCGCCCCTCCCCCACCCCTTACTGGAAGAGGCCAACTCTTTAACTCCTTCAAGTTAAGTTTTTTTTCAAACGCACTCACAGGCACAAATATGCTTCATGGGCCCATCTAGATTCCAGGCGTCACCTACCTCTTCTATAACTGCTATCTTTACCTTAGTTAGCCAAAGTTGAGGTTAGTCTCATCTCTTTTGCCCCATCCTTCCCCAGTATTCCTTAGAAGGCTCCAACCGTAGAGTTGGGGGGAGGTAGAGGGCATATGCCAGAGATATCCGAACTGGTCAAGGGAAGGTGTCTCCACACACTCTGATGTCTACATTCAAAGACTGGAGGAAAGCCTTACCTCCGGGTCCCACTGACTGGCCCTGGCTAAGAATCCCAATGCATTCAAGATGAATCCAAGAGGATGTCTCAGAAGTCGTGAAAGCCAGGCTAATCCACCAACCTTTGAAAGCATTGGAGGATGAAGCCAGGGCAGCAACCCTGGATCGTCTGGAGAAGCCACTCGCGCCCAGCCTCACCACGCCGGAGCGCTTTCTACTGGCCCTCCACACAATTCTGCACCGAGCGTGCAAAACTTTATTTTGTTTTCCTGCAATGCCTTGTGCCCCCTCGCTGCAAGCTGGCATTCCTGACAAAGCCACCAGATAATAAAGAGCGACCTACACAGCCTGTGCACTTCACTGAAAGCGACAACGTCTAAAGAGGACGGCCCTCTGGATAGGTGCATTGAGCCGTACTTTGCGCGCGAACAAGTCACATTTCCTTCGCCCTCCAAAACTTTAAAGATATCGCAAAGTTCTCTCTGCGACAGATCTGAGTATCTCAGGCACACAAATCAATCGCTTCCAAAGCTAACCGGCCCCTGCCGGGCATTCTGCTTGTTCAGCATTAAGGTGCAAGCAAGAAGCAACTTTCCCATTTTCTTTGGGGAAAGCCGAGGGGTATGGGTGTAGGAGGTACGGGGTGCCGCGAAAGCTAGACTGACCTGAGCCGGCGGTGACAGAGGGAGTGGGCGTCCAGGAGCCGGCGCGTGGTACCCCCTCGAGTTCGGGAGAGCGCTGCGCTTGTGGGAGCACCTGGCGGCCGCGGGAGTGGGAAGGGTGGCCGGAGGACCGCGGAGCCGCGCCTGGAGCAAGGAGCGGAGGCAGGGGGACTGACTGCAGCTGTTGGCAGACGCGTCTGCGGCGGCCGCCTTCGCCGACTGGGAAGAGGCTCCGCGCCGCGGGCTACTTAATAGAGGGCTGTTCCCGGCTCTCAGTTTACTCGGTTACGAAACGCCTGAGAAGGTGGAAGGCTGCCACGGGTGATGTATGCTCCTCGGCGGTGAAGGAGGTCTACTTTTGGGAACGTGTGCATACTTCGAGCATTCCTTCGGCGTGAGGTGGCGATCGCCGTAGTAGCAATGCCCCTCCGGGGGCGGGGAGGAGGGAGGGAGAGAGGGGGACAGCCGCAGCCGGGTTCCCTGCCAAGGGAGGCCGCGGACTCCTCCGCTTGGGGCGGGCTAGGGGGCTCGGGTTTCCCCATCACGACGAGTTTCTTCAATTTTTCTAAGATAAGAACAATGAAGAAGGGGAAAGCGGATGTTAGTTTCAGAACAGCGGGATGGGTAACCCCTCACTCTATGCCATCCCCATTCACTATCGTCCCCACCTCTACCTTCCTCCCCCTCTGTCCTGGGTGCACTTAAAACCGATTTACAGGGTTTCCATTAACTAACTGTCTGTGCACGCGGCGGGCCTCTGTCTTTCCCAGTCTCCAAGCCGCGACTGAAAACTCGGACAGCCGCCGGCTCAGGGATGGGATGGCTTTCCCAGGCCTGGTTTGTCAGAATAGAGCTGGGGTCTGGAGGTAGAAAGGGGAAAGATATTGGAACCTGGGGGTGGGGGGTCATTCCAGCAGGCCACTTAAGAACGTGTTTTTTCACCATAGAAATTTCTTGCCAGTTTGAAAGTCAAACCTGACCCAAGTTGGGGCTTCAGACTGACAGCTCTGCCCTTAAAATCCCTAGAGGTGAAAGGACGAAGAGGAGCTCTGGAGTGCGCGCGGACACGCACACGCACACGCGCGCGCTCTACTGAGAAGGCCAAATAGGGGCTAGACACTCCGCCAGCACACAGCCTTTTTCTACAGCTTCCCTATTCTCAGCATTCCACCCCTTGGCCGCAGCGGGAGTCTGGCACTTGAGGTTGCCAAATTGTACAAGACACATGAGAGGAAGCACCTAGAAATCACACGACGGTATCCGAAAAGCGCCCGAAGACAAAGACGGATTCTTCTTACACGCGTTTGTGAGCTCAGAAGTCGCCCCACGCCTTTCAAACTCTTGAAGCCCAGAAGTTGCCTCAGCAGGGTTAGGCTAGTGAGTACTGGGAACAGGCGAGAGAGCCTTGGACCCTGGAGTTAGCCGCCCCACAGAAGCAGAAGTTGCCACGCCTTCTTTCCTGCTTGGTCTCACCTCTGCAGATTTGACCATCCCTCCTCTAGACGTCGTAGTGTTGAGAATGACAGAAGCTTCCTGCACTCTCTTTTCCCATCCTCTTGCGCCTTGCCCCCACACAGGCTGCCTCTGGCCCGAGCTAACAAGCGAGAGAGGAAGAAAAGATCGGGGAAAAATGAGAATGACCACCTCTGCACATTCTTGGAGCACGCGGGGCCCACTCGAAGGCCACTGGGCAACTTGCACAAAGCGCCCACAGAGTGTGCAGGCTTTTCCTTCAGTCTCCACAGATCTGCTGTCTGTCTAGAGCCCCCCCCCCAAGCACGTGAGCTTGCCTAGAGGATGCCACACAGCTGGTGGCTCGCACCATTGGGGTACTCAGAGCCCATGCCAAGGAGCAGTGAGGGCCTCTTCAGGCCTGCAGGGACCTCAGCTTTCAAGCCTGGTCTCCAGCCAGGCAAACACGTATAAGGGGACAGGGTCCAAAATGGTCCCCAGACACTTGAGAGAAAGTGACAACAAGACAGCAGAGCAGAGAAGTCCCTTAGGGTCTGCACCCCCACTGGGGCTAAACAGTGCAGGTGAAAGCCTACACTCACCATAGAACACACACACACACACCTGACACTCTCTGTCTAGAAAAGAAAGCTGCAGGAGTGAAGGCTGTCTGCCCCTGCTTCCTCTTGTTCAGTCTGCAGCCTGTGACTGAGTGGGGAAAGCTTCTGGGGACACACACATACACACACACACACACACACACACACACGCACACGCACACGCCCTCTCCAGCCCAGAGCAGCTCTTTTTTGTTCTACTCATTCTTAGCCTGGAAGGCGGGGAAATAATTGCTGCAAGGAAAGTAGGTGAAGCAGCAAACCACCAGCTGCAAGCCCTGTGCCAACTTCCAGGGCTCTAGAGAAGAAAGGGGGACTTGGTGGGAGAGTAGACAGTCAGGGATTAACCCAAGCTCGCTTATTTCAAGGGGCCACGGGGCAGTTCAAATACTTCCCCTGGCTTGAAGTCTGAATTGTTTGGACTCCTGGGGCCAAACAGTTTACAAATGTGGATGAACCCTTACCTACCCAGTGCCTTTCATTGGTGCATGTAGTTCCTAACTCCCCTTGGAATCCTTTAGGTTTGCAGTAAAGCAGTGGTTTTTTTTTTTTACTGACTGAAGCACAGCTGGCTTTGTTTATTCAGTCTAGTTGCTTCCTGTGGGTCTCACCCTCAGATCCCGGAATCACCCCCCCCCCTCTTTATCTCTCCCTCTCTTCTGCTCCCACCTCTTCTCCCTTCGAGTCCTGGGTTCCCAGAGGTTCAAGATCTTAACATT
The DNA here is from genome assembly GCA_907169655.1 of Acomys percivali. Classification (NCBI taxonomy): domain Eukaryota; kingdom Metazoa; phylum Chordata; class Mammalia; order Rodentia; family Muridae; genus Acomys; species Acomys percivali. The sequence continues at coordinate 39,491,475 of OU015755.1, read as the reverse complement.
TCTTGTCACACAGCGCAACCTAGTGGCCAACGAGAAGTGTGAGTTGGGAAGGCAAAATTATGGAAGTGGAACTGAACTTTGAGAGGTGGGAGCCATCGGAGTTGGGGAGGGAATCTGTCACTCACCCACCTGACTCTTAGAACTGATAATTCAAGGAAGGCTGGATGAAAGAGGATTGGAGTTCCTCAAGTCACTCCGTATAGAAAATTCTGCCCCCAAAGCTGTGAGGCTCTGGACAGTCTTTGAAAAAATAAACATCGGGGAAAGATCCATTTCAGGATGAAGCCAAGACATAGCACCAACATTAACTTCTAGAAAATTAAAAGTGCATGAAATCAACTTAACTAAGGACCCTGGAGATAGCCTAAACAGCTTCTACTCTGTTGCACGTTCTGACTGACGGCCTCCCAGAGAAGAAAGGAGAAGCCTGAGCTGACCGATGCTGGGGACTCTGTGCAGGTTCAGCAAAGGGCTGTAAGGTCCGGAGACAAATTTATAGAGAGGCCTTGGTGTTCCTTCTTCCGGTTCTCAGGCCCCAACAGGCAGCCAGACTAGGAGAAGTGGAAAAGATGTCTGAACAGTTCCTGTGCCTGTGGGCAACTCAGTATGCAATTAATCAGCACCGTCTGTGTACCATCTGGTCTTAGTCTTTGTTCTACAGCTGTGGAAAAAAACACCTTAGGCCACGTCTCCTAACCCTTTGTTTGTTTGTTTGTTTGTTTGTTTGTTTGTTTTGAGACAGGGTTTCTTTGCATAGCCCTGGCTGTCCTGGAACTAGCTCTGTAGACCAGGCTAGCCTCAAACTCACAGAGATTTGCCTGCCTCTGCTGGGATTAAAGGTGAGCACCACCACCCAGCTCTGCTAAATCCTTCTAATCCTTTCAAATAGTGACACTCCCTGGTGACCAAGCATTCAAATAAATGAGCCTATGGTAGCCATTCTTATTCAAATCATCACACTATCAAAGTCAAGCTCTGACCAGTCAATTGTAAAGACAAGACCATTCTCTAAACTCTGTCAAATAACAGCTGGGCCTCACGTGCCCCTTTCAAGTCTCCTGAGTATCTAGGCCCCATAGACAGCATCCCTCTCTTAAAGGATGGGTTGCACAGAAGATTATAAAATTTCTAAACAACAGCATCCACATGCAAACCTTTGTTTGGATGAACTGACTATTTAGGTTGATTATAAGTTACAGACTGATGGAAATGTAAGTTAATTTTTACTTCTTTGGGTAAAATGTAAAAGGTAAGAGGAAATAAATTCACTTACAAGTAAAAAATGAAGCCCTCTGCCACTTCTTCCCTGTTAGTCAATACTATCTCTCTTACCAACACGGGGAGCATAGAGTCCATTCGTCATAGCTGTCTAAGTAGCCTAAGGGGCATAACTTCTAAACAGGCCACTACTGTGTGTCTCCAGTCAATATGTGCATGCTGACATACATTTTTAGGTTTGTAGAAACTGAAATCACAGGATCTCATGTTTTAAGATTTTATCTTGCCAGGTGGTAGTGGCACACAACTTTAATCTCAGCACACTCAAGAGGCAGATTAAAGCTCTGCAAGTTTGAGGCCAGTCGAGTCTACTGATCGAGTTCCAGAACAGCCAGGGCTACACAGAGAAACCCTGTCTGAAAAACACAAACAAACACAAATTTGATCTTTGCTCTCAACTGGGGCTTCTGTGTGAAGTTACATGTAAATAGACAGAAGTTCAATTTTCTAATATTTCCTAGTGTAATTTTACATTCACTAATGCATACCTTCACTAATGCATACTGTTAAATATATGGGTCACTGATGCACAAGTCTCTAAAGTAGACATACTTTGAAGTAATCCTTAGGCTATGGTACATGCGCCCTCTGGTGGAAAAGATAACTAATTCCCTGATCAGGCTCAATTTCCTCACTTATCCAGAGCATTCATTCACAAATGTTTCTCTACTCGTAGAGTTCTCTAAGGCACTCTGGGAAATCTCCATATTACCCCGTTTAAGACGAAAGCAAAGCGAGCACGCTTTGTACAAAATGTGAATATATTAACGGTGAGCAGAGAATTTGTAAAAATTTCAGGAAACTGCTAGAGATTGTGTAACTGAAAGCTGAAGAACCAAAGCAAAAGCTAACTTGGGAAAGTATGTAGGATAGAAGATAAAGGACACGAAAATAAATACATAAATAAATAAGTCAACTCAGTCCTTCTCAGTGTCTCAACTTCCCCTCAAACAAATGACAAGAGAAAAGGGTGGGTATACATTGTTATGAAATATATCTTATGCTAGAGAAACTAATTAAGAACTGCAAAAGGTCTTTGGTGGTTTGAATTAAAATGGACACATAGGCTCATATATTTGAATGTTTGGTCCCTAATTGGCTAACCTGTTTTGGGAAAGATTAGGAGGTGTCATTTGTTGATGCGTTACCGGAGTGGGTTTTGAGGTTTCAAAAGCTCACAGCAGACCCAGAGCCCCCCTCTCTGCCCTCTGCCATATTTCCTGTCGTAATGGTTGTGAACTCATCCTCTTCCTTTCTTTTATAAGTTGTCTTTGCCCTTCTGTCTCATCACAACAATAGAAGAGTAACTAATACAGAAGTTGATAGATACCAGGGAGTGGCATATTGCTGTGTCAGGCCTGATCATGCTGCTGTCAGCATGTATGCCGGGCATACATTGGAGGTGTCCTTGCATGGAAGCCCGGAAAGGCCATTGCATGAAGCTGTGTGTCAGAGGGAAAAGGAAAACTTCAGAGCTTTGGACTAGAAAATCAGTTGAACACTCTAAGGATTAACAGGCGGGTCTTAGCAGAAGCTTGGAAGACAATACTGCTGAAAGCAATGTGGGCTGTGGAAAGGGCCTGGCTCAAGAGGTTCCAGAGAGGTGTGATAATAACAACTGGGGGCTGGAGAGATGGCTCAGCGGTTAAGAGCACTGTCTGCTCTTCCAGAGGTCCTGAGTTCAATTCCCAGCAGCCACATGGTGGCTCACAACCATCTATGATGTGATCTGATGCCCTCTTCTGGCCTGCAGGTGTACATGCAGGCAGAGCATTGTATATATAATAATAAAGAAATAAATCTTTAAATAAAATAATAACAACTGGAAAAGAGATCATTCTTGTGATATTTTGGCAAAGAATGTGGCTACTTTCTGCCCTTGTCCTGTAAGTCTGCGAAAGGCTCAATTGATGAATTTTGTATGAATTTCATTGGCAGAGGAGATTTCAAGACAGCCTAACATTGACTCTGTTGGGTAGTTATTAATGATCACTCTCATGCATATCTACAAAGAAAAAGAAAGAACAGGGCAAAAGGAAGTACAAAATATACAATTTGTGGAGGAAAACTACACCAGGGAATGGAATGCTGAAGCCAAATCCTGTGCCCAAAAAAGATGGGAAGTTTAAAGAAAGGCCTGATGTTAAATGGAATAAAGGGAGCTCTGCACTCAGGGTTAGACTCACACCCAGATAATCCTGCAGTTTGTGAAAAGAAAAGGCCTCAGAAATTGTATGTTCCTAAAGAGCAACAGTAAAGAAAAGCTTACACAAATATAATTGGAGGAGGGGGCCATATTCCATCCCCAGCAGCAGTAGCAGCCATGTGGTTCTGGCTTTAGAATCATAAAGAGTGCAAAAGTAAAGAAGCTGTGGAATCTTCTTCATTGGTTAAAGAGATCTGCTAAGGCCAGGCATACATCGGGGGTGTCCCTGCATGGAAGTCCGGAGAAGCCATTGCATGAAGCTATGAAGATGAAGCCTGGACTTTGTTGGCAACCCCACGGTAGGCCAGAGCTATGGGATATCTACAAGGGAGGGCTCCATACAAGGGAGTGCTAAAAGAGAGAAGTGTGTCTCAGGCAGTAAAGAAATGATGGTAGTCTTTTTGACGTGGGACTTAGAGCTGTAGGATTTAGAGTTTGCCCCTCTTGCTTCTGGTCTAGCTTTGATCCAGTATCTCTTCACTGTGCTCCTATTCTTCCCTTTTGTAATGGCAATGCATATTCTGTGCCACGGTATGTTGGAAGTATTTAATTTGCTCTTTGACTTTGATTTTATAGGAAGTCACAACTAAGAGACTGCCTTGGGTCTCAGAAGAGACTTTGGACTTTTGAAGTGTTGAGACTGAAAGATTATTGGGATGTTTGAAGTTGAACCAAATGCATTTTGCATTATGATATGACTACAAACCTATAGGGTCTAAGAAATAGAATGTGATAGTTTGAATGAGGCTCATATATTTGAATTTTTGGTCCCTAGTTGATAGGACCTTTAGGGTAGGATAAGGACATATGGTCTTGTTGGAAGAAGTATGTCATCGGGGTGGGCTGTGAAGGTTTGAAAATGCATAGGCCCACCACCACTGTTCTCTCTGCCTTTTGCTTGTGGATGAGATATAAGCTCTCAGCTACAGCTCTAACTCTATGCCTCGCTGCCTGCTATATCCCACACTATGATGCTCATAGTCTCTAACCCTTTGTTCCACAAATGTGCATCAGAGAAAGAGCATCTGAGTGTAGAGTCTTCATAAAGGGCCATAAACTTGTCTAACCTTTGTTCAGGGAGGACTCTGCATCTGTTCTATATACTGGACACCCCTGCGCTTGGCACCGCAAAGAAATGATCCCTATCTTCCAAACTTTTGCAATAGATGCTTTCAAAGAGATCACTTGGAATGAAGAGATGTTCCACTGCTCTATGGGAATGCCAAACTATGAGAAAACTGTGAAGAAATGTCTCCCAGTAATAAAGATTGTTGGGAGCTCATGGGAAAGAGCACACGCTATATCTTTAAGTGATTCCTAAAGAATTTCTGGAAGAGGAAACTATTAAAGGCCTACAAGTCCTTAGGATTTTTTAAAAGATTTTTTTATTGTATATGAGTGCTTTATCTGCAGAAGAGGGCATCAGATAACATTATAGATGGTTGTAAGCCACCATGTGGTTGCTGGTAATTGAACTCAAGACCTCCAGAGGAGCAGGCGATGCCCTTAACCACTGAGCCATTTCTCCAGCCCAGTGTTTTCATTATAATAAAAGCAGATGATTATTAAGCAGAGAAGGATGACTTTTTTAAAAAAGTCTCTTCAGAATCACAACAGAATTCCTGGTAATTCTATGGGAAAACAGCCTGTGCCAGCAAGGAAATGTGAGTTAAGGGAGAGAGTCCCAGGGTTCACAGAAGAAGCGAGGGCCTCATTTTAGGGAGACGGTTCAGTGGAATAAGTATTCGCTTCACAAGCATGAAGATCTGAGTTTGGATCTGGATCCTCGGCAGCCATTTCAAGCTGAGCATGGCAGCATATATCCACAAACCCAGCACTGGGGCATGGGGTGCTATGGAGACAAGAAGACACCTGAAACTCCTAGCCAGCCAGCCTAGGTTCAGTGAGAGATTGTAGCTCAGAGGAATAAGGCAGAGAGTAATTGAGGAAGGCTCCCAACACCCTCTGCTGGCCTCTGGAAGTGCACAGATGTGTTCACACACACACACACACACACACACACACACACACACACACACACACACACACACACACACATGCAGTATAATTCCAGGTCTCACATCAAGAAATGCTGCTCATGCCAACTACACACAGGAATGTAGCTGGCTTAAGAAGCAAAGATTGAAGGACAAAACGTGCAGTAAACATTGAACCCCTACCCAAATCTAGCCAAGGGACAGGACATTCTCTACAGATGAGTGGAGAGTGGGGACTGACTTTCACATGAACTCTGGTGCCCCATATTTGACCACGTCCCCTTGATAGGGAGGCCCAATGGCACTCAGGGGAAGGATAGCAGGCTACCAAGAAGAGACTTGATACCCTATGAGCATATACAGGGGGAGGAAGTCCCCCTCAGTCACAGTCATAGGGGAGGGGAGTAAAGGGAAAATGGGAAGGAGGGAGGAATGGAAGGATACAAGGGATGGGATAACAATTGAGATGTAATAGGAATGAATAAATAATATTTTTTAAAGAAGCAAGGATCAGTCGTTCAGAAGGAAGAAGCAGAAGTGAGATCAGGAGTTCAGGGTGAGTTCTAGACCACCTTAGGCTTCATAACAAGACCTTGCCCCAAAGAAGAGAAGAATAAGGACCAAGCACTTCTAGGCCTAGTCCCCAAATCATTGTTCAAGAGTGTATTTACATGTAGATTTGGCATAGGGTTATTATTAGGGAACTTACAAGGAAGCAAACTTGACTGCCCAGGGTCAGAGAGCTGGATGGCAGAGAAGCCAGAATCAAAACTCAGGCTCCCTGATTCCTAAGCCTCACCACTTCCACTTCTATATGGCACCCAGGAGGAATCTGTCATGACTGATTTGAAATTTCAATCAGAAAATAAGCCTGGCACAATTTCATTTACCGGTGGTCATGCTAAGTGATCTTTTATTTTCTTGTTCTTACTAAAATTTACACTCACACTCACACACACACACACACAAATGAGATGTTTCTTCTGATGAAACTGCGGCAAATATGTCATTGCATCTGTACCTAACAGATTAGAAATATACTTAAGACAAAAGCAATGATACAGAGTGGTCAGCCTGACCTGGTGATGATAGAAATGTTCACATTAATGAAATCAAGAAAACAAGACTCTTTGACATTCTATAATCAACTCCCTCATCTCATGGCAACAAAATATGAGAGGCACAAGGGACAAGTGCCATGCTCAATGTCTTGTCACCACCAGCAATGCCTAGACTATGCTCCAGATGCCAGATGCCTGGGTGATCTTCCTTTGGTTAGTTCTGGTATCCTGCTTCTGGGGATTTTCTTAGTTTTACAGACAGAACATGTTAGAATTCATTGCCCCACTGTCTCCAGAAAGGGATTGGGATACAGCTTGGAAAGCTGATGTTTATCACAACATCTCTGCATCTGCAACTTCTAAAGCTGAATCCAGCAAATGAGTAGTGCTTTATGCAACTACATGCGCCTGGACCACCCAATACTGCCAGGCCAGCTGACACAGCTGCAAAGGAAATCAGAGGCCATGGCACCTGCTCCAAAGCAAAATGGTAGAAATCTTGGCTCTACATGATGTATGTCTCAGCGTCATCGAGTATGTGCTCACATGTTTCCAGGTGAAACAACACACCAAACTCAGTGGACCTAAGACCCGTGACAGGCAAGATATGCCTACCTCCTTGGAGACCTTGAGAACACTTGAGAACCTTTCCGTACTCCTCTCCCAAGGTCACACCACTGGCATTCTACGGCTTTGCCACCAAAACATTAATATCGAGTACTGAAACCCACAGAACTCATGAACAATGCTTCTCAACCTGTGGGTCACTACCCCTTTGAGGTCAAATGACCCTTTTACAGGGTTTGCATTCAGATATCATGTATATCATATATCTACATTACGATTCATAACAGTAGCAAAATTATAATTATGAAGTAGCAATGAAATGAGTTTATGGCTGGGGTCACCACAGTATGAGGAACTGTATTAAAGGGTTACAATGTTAGGAAGGTTGAGATCCACTGCTCTTGAGGTAGGCGGTCCATGTGTGGTTCCTTGAAGCCCTTGGACATTTGTTTGTTTGTTTGTTTTTCTACAGAACTACTATGCATATTAAGACTGTTTTAAAATAGCACTTGATGCAGGATGTTTGCCTGAGTAAAAGATGCAACACCTAGATTTCACTAAGAAAGAAGCAAGGGATAGAAGTAGTTGGAAGGAGGGACGTATATGGCCGTGTCCACAACCTCCCCTTCTGAAGGCACTAATGCAGTACAGAAGATTCTGGATTACTTCCCTAAAGCCACATTCCCAAATGCTATGACCACGAGGAGTAGACTTTCACTATGAGTATTTTACAGAGACATAAATGTTCAAGTATTTCTCTTAAAGAAACTCGGTGCCTTCTGTCTATCTTACTGCTTTGGCAGCAAATCTTTTTCATGGATTCTTTCCTTAGTAAAACAGGTACCGGTGGTGACCCACAGGCACTGAGCCAGCTACGAGAGCCAACTCCTCTTGAAGTGTCGCTAGTCTTACTTACTGGCATCAGATTTACCAAGACTTTGATATTTTACCTCATTTCACTCAGTCTGGAGAAACAGCTGTCAGGCACAGAGGAAGTTTGCATCATTGCCTCCAGAAATTCCTTGGCTGCTGGTCTTCACGTGTAACATTATTTTGACACTGCTCTACTTGAAACCATGCTTTGAGCTAGATAATCTATGGAAACAGCAGGTCCCCAGGAAGCAAAGGATCATGGAACCCTCATGGATGACATCACTCTTAGATGTGTTTTCCCCAGCAAGCCATTTATTCCATTAAACAGTTCCTAACAACTTGCATTTGATCTTTCCTATCATAGCCATCATTGAGGAGATTACATGACATCTTTAAAAAAAAAAAAAAACATTGTGCTGGAAAGTAGGCATGTAAAGAAAAAAAAAATGGGAGTATAAACAGATAGAAAGCATAGGTTTCCAAGAAAATCAAGGTGTGTCATAAGTGTCTATAATGGGACCACTAGTATGAAAAGACTCTGTGCTTCTCTGTACACAGCAGGTAAGTCACAGTAGGACTCACATCCTCTCAAGTACCCAAAGGCTCCCTCTAGCCCCGCATGCTCACAGGATAGAATTTAAGATTTCCCTCAGCTCTCACAGAACCTGAGACTGAAAGCAAGCCCCTACCATGTCATTCCAGACTGCATGTCATCTGTGGCTGTTATCCCTTATTCACTACTCCAAGAGCTCTTCCATCCTGCTGCCCTGAGACACAGATGCCCACATCCTGCCTGTCTATACTGAACTCTTAGTTAGGCTCCTGGAAAATGATGCCGGCACATGCTGATGAAAGAATCCTGTGGGATCAGCTTCCAGGGGATTTTTTTTTAAATATTTAATTTAGTTTTAATCTATGTGCATTGGTGTGAAAGTGACAGATCTTGGAGTTACAGACAGTTGTGAGCTGCCATGTGGGTGCTGGGAATTGAACCTGGGTCCTTTGGAAGAGTAGGCAGTGCTTGTAATCACTGGGCCATCTCTCCAGCCCCAGGGGATTTTTTTTTACTATTTCTAGAAAATATCACTTTTAAAAAATTTTAACAATTGAGTTTGAAATACCACTTGGGAGAATTACTTTGGAGGAAGAAATGTACTTTATTCAATATCATTCTACTGGAATAACCTAAAACAATTAGACTTCATCATATCTCACCCATTTATTTTTCCACCATTTTATTTTTTTTCCACCATTTTAAAACAGTAATATATGAAAGTTAACAAAACCAAAAATCATGTATGTGTAGACTTGTATTCATTTTAAAAACACTATAGACTGGAAACCACATATACTTCTTATAGAAGTATAAAATTGATACAATAGTTTTTAAGCAATTAGCATTTTATTGTAAAGTTATTCTACATCTTTAATATATATCATTATAATTCTATATACTTACATAAAAAATGAAAACAGGGGCTAGGAAGATAGATCAGTTGGTAAAATTTGCAAAATCCTGAGGACCTGAATAAGGAAGGCAGTACCCACAGAAGGGCGTGGCCTGGTCGCACACAGTGAGACAGGAGGGGCTGGAGCACTTTGTTCCAAGCCAGCCTAGTCAAATTGGTTAGTTCCAGGTTAAGTGAATGACTCTGCATCAAAATGTTAGGTGGAAAACAATTGTGGAAGACACTTGACATTGACTTCTGGCCTACACACACATACACACACACACACACACACACACGCACAAAGACATACACATTTTAAAAAAAGAAAAGTGAAAATGCATGTACATACCCATGTGAGAAAATATAATCAATCTGTGTGTGTGTGTGTGTGTGTGTGTGTGTGTGTGCATGCGTGCACGAGCACACCTGTGTGCATGGGAGGGGGGTCAGGGATGGAACCTGGGTCCTCCTCCTTGCTAAGCAATTGTTCTCCACATGGTTCTACCCCTATTTTTTTATTATTTATACCAGAATTATTCATAGTAAGCAAATTCTAGATGCTACTATACTGTCCATCAAATGGATAAGTATAAACTATGCATGTAATGGATAACACTTACATATTTATGATATGCAACATGGATGGATTTCAAATGCATTGTGTCAAGTGAAGAAAAATAAAACATGAAAGGCTAAACGCTACATATGATTCTATTTTTGCTGCCTCACCACTAGCAAAATGGCAGGGGGAAAAAATCAAACAAAGGATATGAGAGAACCATGACAAAGAATGGAATGAAATCTTAGGACATGGTGGAAATGTTCTGTATCATACTTATAGGATAGCTACAAGATTGTGCACACTTACAAGAACTCATTTTGAGCCGGGCGTGGTGGAGCACGCCTTTAATCCCAGCACTCGGGAGGCAGAGGCAGGCGGATTGATGTGAGTTCCAGGCCAGCCTGGTCTACAAAGTGAGTCCAGGACAGCCAAGGCTACACAGAGGAAACCTTGTCTCGAAAAAGCAAAAAAAAAAAAAAAAAAAAAAAGAACTCATTTTTGTGGTATATTAATTCTTCTTGGATGGTGTTAACTTTTGCTCTCTTCTGAACCTGGGATGCACTCTTCTCCTCCACTTGGATATGATGTCCCATAGTTCTCAGGCATTTGACCTTGGATGAGAATTCCATAGTTGGCTCCTGTGGTTCTAAGACCTTTGGAATTGGGCTGAGCCACACCACCCACCTTCCTCGTTCTCCAGCTTTCAAATGGTTTCTGTAAGTGCGTGAACAAATTCTCCTAGTAGGTTAGTCAACAAAACTGGAAATAGGTCTACCATATGATCCTGCTATTTCCCTCCTTAACATATGCCCAAAGACTCAGTACCTTACTACAGAGACACATACTCACCCATGTTTACTGCTGCACTTCCCACAATAGCCAAGAACTGGAAAGACCTAGATGCCCATCAACTGATGAATAACAAAAAGTGTAGCACATTTATACAGTGGAATATTACTCAGCTGCTAACAATGAAATTACGAAATTCTCAGGTAAACAACTTGAACTTGCCTCTTCGAATTTTTATTAAGCTTGAGGACTATTCCCAAATTCACACATCAATATCAGTTTGTTTCTTTAACAAATTCAATGTTTTTAAAGATGTGTGCTTTTTATTTATGTGTCTGTATGTATACACAAGGGTGCCAAAAAAGGTCACAAGAGGTCATTTATCCTCTGAGATGCAGTTATAGGCTACCTGACATGGGTCCTGAGAACTGAACCGCGGTCCTTTGCAAGAGCAGCAGGCTCTCTCATCTGCTGGACTATCTCTGTAACCCAACAAATTCCTTTATTTTCATTGCTGGCTCTTGGAATACATCTTTATAAGTGTCTTTTACAGTGACCTACAGTCTAAGAAGTACTATATTGATGCATATACTCCGTGGTGAATAAAAATGCCCTCTATAGGTCCATAGTAGTGTCATTATTAGGATATGTGGCCTTGTTGGCAGAAAAGTGGGCTTTGAGGCCTCAGAATCTCAAGCCAGGCCAATGAATGTCACTTTCACTTTTGCTGCCTGCAGATCAAGATGTAGAACTCTCAGCTCCTTCTCCAGAACCATGTCTACCTGCATGCTGCCATGTTTCTAGCCATGATGATAATGGACTAAGCCTCTGAACTGTAAGCCAGCCCCAATTAAATGTTTGCCTTTTAAGAGTTGCTGTGGTCCTGGTGTCTCCTCACAGCTATAGAGCCCCTAAGACACAGTCTGTTTTAGTAGTTATATCTTACTGGCCAATTTTACATGGCTGACCTGAGAAAAGTTAGATAAGATTATTGGTCTGTTATTATTTTATCATAAAGTACCCTAGATAACTTCATAGTGCCAACATTTTCCCAAAGGGGAAAGGGAGTAACTGCAATTTTCCACCGAGCTTGCTGTGTGATAACAAACAAATGCTGTACAGAACATTCCTACTTAATTTCCTGAAACAGAAACAGTTTCTAGAACTGAATTTAGAACTGGGTCACAGGGGAACAAATTAGTTTCTAAACAACCATAAAAATGAGTCAATCCAGCAGATGATACTCTTTTGGCAAAGTGTTTACCTACTTGCTCTGTGGGGAATTCTTACCCTAAATAAACCTTCCTCATGGCCCTTAATTAATGAACGTTAGAAGTGTCTCCAGCATCTCTCTTTCACAGTCCTCAGGAGCCTAAACTCAGTGGTTCAGATTTTACTACGCCCATTTACACAGGCATTTACACAGAGCGCACTGTCACACACACAGCAAGGTCCCACTGTAGCCCACGAAAAGTCCTACTCACCACGGTCACCGCTTTCTCAATTCCCTTCTTTCGTTCAAGAACGACAGCAAAGCATTTGATGAACTTGTCCACTGAATAAGTTTTTGTTGTTGTTTTCTCGTTTGTTTGTTTGTTTTTACTTTTTCTATCTTAAGAATTATAATACAATTATATCTCTCTCTTTTCTCTCTACAAACCCTTCCATACACTCACCTCTCCTTCCTATCTTTAAAATTCATGGCCTCCTCTTTATTGTTTTTTTGTTTGTTTGTTTGTTTGTTTTAATTTATTCTTGTTACATCTCTATGGTTATCCCATCCCTTGTATCCTCCCATTCTTCCCTCCCTCCCATTTTCCCCTTATTCCCCTCCCCTATGACTGTTCCTGAGAGGGATTACCTCCCCCTGTATATGCTCATAGGGTATCAAGTCTCTTCTTCGTGACCTGCTGTCCTTCCTCTGAGTGCCACGAGGTCTCCCCCTCCAGGGGACATAGTCAAATGTGAGGCACCAGAGTACATGAGAAAGTCAAATCCCTCTCTCCACTCAAGTGTGGAGACTGTCCTGTCCATTGGCTAGATCTGGGTAGGGGTTTAAAGTTTACCACCTGTATTGTCCTTGGCTGGTGCCTTAGTTTGAGCGGGACCCCTTGGCCCAAATCTGCCTATCATAATGTTCTACTTGTAGGTTTCTATTGTTATTAAATGTATACACATAAATTCCTAAGACTGGCCTGCTTGGTCTGTACAATTTCACTGGTATGTATGTTTTCACAGCTGACCGTTTCGTATTGGCTAATGAATTAGTGTGCTGTTCCCTGGGGAAGTCTAATTTCTTCCATGCTCAGCACTCCTTAGTTGCCTGTGGCTCTTTTTGCAGGACTGAGGCCTTGTGCTCTTTCCCCCATCCTCTTCGGCATGTCCATCAGTGTCAGCTCATGATTAGGCAACCATGTCAGTGAGACTTTGTGTGTGTAGCTTCTGACATTGCTACAAGATGCAGTCTCGTAGCAAACTCTCCATTATTCTGGCTCGTACAACCTTTCCCTCTGGCAAAAGGACATATAATGCTCTCTATTGACATATACTGTGGCAGCTATCAGCATATCTAGGTTCAGGCCAGCCTCCAGGCTCCTATAGTTCCTACATCTCAAAGCTCCCATGCTAGGCTCTGGCCCTTCTCATCTCACACCCCCACTCTCACTCTACTCTCTTCCTCTGTTCTCTCTCTTGCTCTTCTGCTATCTCCACTATTCGCCCTCTCGCTATACTCTGCCATTCCTGCTTCTCTTTCCCTGGCCATGTCCAGTCTGCTTCTCCTTTTTCTGTGCTCTGCTCTGGCTGTTCTCTCTCTCTTATTTACAACTAACCCCCACCCCAGCTAAAAGAGTGGCCATGTCAGTAGGTTTTTTTTTTTTAAATAACTATATATGTCTCATACAACAAACACATGCAATTCCAGTCTCAGTGGATCCCACATCTTCTTCTGGCCTCTGGAAGATTGCACACATATGTGAAAAACAACATACATGCAAGAAAAGCTCCCATACACATAAAAATACTTGTAAAAAATTGGGCAAGGACCCAAACAATAAACATTTCTCAGAAGCTATACAAATCAGTTACACTAAAATGTGGCTGGCAACACTAATCATAAAACAACAAGGTGTGTCTTATACATTTTAAGATGATTGTTATGAAAAAATATGAAAGGTACATATTGGTAAAGATTAGGAGAAAGAGGAGACTGCATTCTGTTGATGTAATATGGCTGTTATGGAACACAATATATTATTATGGGATGCCTGAAGAGAAAATCAAGATGCCTGAATAAGTCATGTCAGTATGCCAATGATATATCTGTTGGACAGAGGTACACCCAAATGGGTGAACAACACTGGTCCCAGAAGACATGGGTTATTAAATGAAAACCTCACTGCCAGACACGAGAATTTGGGGGTCAGAAAGACACCCCCAAACAATCCCTGGTATTGCTGTTGTTCTTGGTTGTCCACCATAACTAAATAGTAAAACCTATTGCTGAAAAAACTTTGGTTGCAAGATTAAAGAAACTGATCTTGAAGTGACTGGGGAAATCTTGCCCTGCTGACTAACTCTTGTAGTGCTGGGAAGAGCTTTGCAGGATGCTGGAGAAGAAAAGATGTCACCAAGGCTCATCCAGACTGGATCCTGAATGCTACAATACTGGCTTACTAGGCAAATTATGCCCACTGGTGTAATAGTGCTAAGACCATTTATGGAGGTAATCAGCTGTTCTCTGGATTGGATTTAAGTCTGCTTCATGGGAGGGATTCATGCCTTGTACCAAAAACACAGTCAAAACCCAGGGATGGGGAAGTCACAGGCCCAAGAGAAGAACCTCTTGATTTTGTTTGCTAAATGATCACATTATCAAACTTCCTTCTAAATGGGTATCTTTTTATTCACTGATGTGCACTGCTCTCAACGTGGTCAGAGAAGACTTATAACTGCTCTACATGCCAAGTATGAGTGAATGTGAGTCCCTAGCTGTGGATGGACTGTCCATAGTAACCTCTTCCCATCCAATACCCAGGAGCCACTGTAGAAGAGTGAGCGGGAAGAATATAAAGGCTGGCAGATGAAGAGGAGAGCTGTGAAACGTGCCCTCTGGACTGTGACACAACCATTTCACACAGTAATTCAAAGCAGCTGTAGTCAACTGTACAAGATCAAGCCAGTTAAAAGTTCAGCATGGAGTGGGGAGGAGCTCCAAGGACCCACCTCTGAGGCTATATTAGCAGTTGATGGCTACTGGGTGACAGTCATTCTTCTTTGTAGGTGTCCATACCCCCAGGGAATGACTACATGTCCACATGAGCAACATGCATTGGATTTAGTGGGCTCTAAGACAAAAACAAGGCATGAATTTGGGAGAGAGGTGTGTTGAAAGGAGCCAGGAGGAGGTGGGTGGTGGGAATGCAGAAAGGAGTTTATTAAGACACATAGTACATATGTATTAACTTTTTAAATAATAAAAAGGAATTATAAAAATGACAACTGGCAGCACTGGGGGAAACTATTTGTTGGATATTCACACTGATTGCTGCTGTACCCCAATAACTAAGATCTAGAATCACTAAAGTGTCAATGCCATGATGAATACAGAAAAGAACAAAGGACGAAGAAAGAAAGAAAAGAAAGTGGAAGAAGATTCGCAGACTGACAGGTGATATAAAAATACTCTGAAAACTAAGAGAATCTTGTTGTTTTCAACAGTACAGATCGTTCTAGAGGGGATTATCCTACAGAGGAAAAGATAATCACGGCATAATCTCATTTTCAATTGAAGTGTGAAAATGAATTCACAGAAACAGAAAAAAAAATTGACGTTTGGAGAGTGAGGAATTTTGTTCAAAAGTCACAATACAGGCGAGTAGGTTTTATTAGTCTTGGTGACTACAGCCAATAAAAATATCGTATATATTTGAATACTTCTATAAGGGTATATTTTGAGTTTTTCACCACAAGAAAGTATACATATTAATGCAGATATTAAATATAAATAACTTCCCAATGTATGAATAAACCAAAATATCATGTTGTGCGGCTGGAGAGACGGCTCAGCAGCTAAGAGCATACACTGTTATTGCCGAGGAACTAAGTTCAGCTCCCAGCACCCACAGTCAGGCATCTCACAAACACCTGTCGCTGCAGCTCCAGGAAACCTGAAACACTATTTGCTGGACCATGACAGTACCTGCACTTACATGTACATATGCTCATACACATAATTTTTTTAGACTCAAATGGTATATACTCATTTATATCTGCATACTAGCCCATAAAAGTCTTCACTTACCAGGAAACTGGGACAGAGGGGAGGACATCCTATTGGGACTCTAGATGAGAGAATCATGGGAGAATAGCAAAGTAGAAGGATCCAGAGGGTCCTAGAAACCTACAAGTAGAACATTATGATAGGCAGATTTGGGCCCAGGGGTCCCGCTCAAACTAAGGCACCAGCCAAGGACAATACAGGCAGTAAACTTTATTTTTTTATTAATTTATTCATATTACATCTCGATTGTTAGCCCTTCCCCTGTTTCCTCCCATCCTTCCCTCCCTCCCACTTCCCCCCTTCTCCCCTCCCCTATGTCTGTGATTGAGGGAGACCTCCTTCCCCTATATATGCTCTTAGAATATCGAGTCTCTTCTTGGTAACTTGCTATCCTTCCTCTGAGTGCCACCAGGCCTCCCCATCCAGGGGATGTGGTCAGAAAAGGGGCACCAGAGTTCGTGTGAGAGTCAGATCTCATTCTCCACTCAACGGTGAATATCCTGTTCATCAGGTAGGTCTTGGTAGGGGTTCGAAGTTTACTACCTATATTCTCCTTGCTTGGTGCCTTAGTTTGAGGAGGACCCCAGGACCCAGATCTGCCTGTCATAAAGTTCTTCTTGTAGGTTTCCAGGACCCTGTGGGTCCTACTATTTCCCCATTCTTCCATGCTACTCTTGCCTAAAGTCTCAATAGGATGTCCTCTCTTCTGACCCACTTTCTTGGTAAGTAAAGTTTTTCATGGTACGTATCCCTTGGACTAGTGTTTTGATATAAGTGAGTACATACTGTTTCTCTTTTTGCTTCTGGGCGAACTCACTCATTATGATAATTTCTAGATCAATCCATTTGTCCACAAATTTCCGGAATTCCTTGTTTTTAATAGCTGAGTAGTATTCCATAGTGTAAATGTACCACTGTTTCTTAGTCCATTCTTCTACTGAGGGACACTTAGGCTGTTTCCATGTTCTGGCTATTATGAATAAGGCTGCTATGAACATGGTTGAGCATATGTCACAGGTGGTAAACTTTAAACCCCTACCCAGGTCTAGCCAATGGACAGAACATTCTCGACAGTTGAGTGGAGAGTGGGGTATGACTTTCACATGAACTCTGGTGCCTCATATTTGACCATGTCCCCTGGAGGGGGAGACCTGGTGGCACTCAGAGGAAGGATAGCAGGTTACCAAGAAGAGACTTGATACCCTATGAGCATATACAGGGGGAGGAGGTCCCCCTCAGGAACAGTCATAGGGGAGGGGAATAAGGGGAAAATGGGAGGGAGGGAAGAATGGGAGGATACAAGGGATGGGATAACCATTGAGATGTAACAAGAATAAATAAATTAAAATTTTTTTTTTAAATTTTTAAAATCTTAAGGAAAATTTAAATCTTATTTTAAAAGCATGTACATTATGAATACAATTTTACATGTAAGTTAAGATTAAAAAATAAAGTCAAAATCAAATTCCTACATTTTCTCACACATTCAGTTTGCACTCAAGAGATGCTCATAAACTGTTCATTCCTTCAGAGAATAATTAAAGCACGCAAAGCACACTTGTTAATGGATGTGAGCTTAAGCAGTCGTATAGGAGTTGGAAGAGGCAGACTTCCCCCCATGGGAGTGATCCTTACGTTTTAAATTTAGATTTACAGAAATATTTAGTTATGTGACTGCAAGAAAAAGTGTCCTTTTCTTCAGCATCCAATACTACCCTCTTGTGGTTACATGGCTCTTTTGCAATCCCTCACAATCTGAAAACAAAAAGCAAAACCACTAAGAATTCAACACACTGCTACTGAGTTGAAGTGATTTGTGAGCACTGGGCTCCAGCTGAGCCATTTCAACAGACTGATTTTTTACCATAAATGTATCATGGCATCTGGGATCACAGCATTTTCTCTGAGAATGCACTGGGGAGAGAAAACCAAAAGAAGCAAGTCAACAACAACAACAAAAAAAAAAAACAGAAGAAGGAGGAGGAGAAGGAAGAAGAAGAAGGAGGAGGACGAGGAGGAGGAGGACGAGGAGGAGGAGGAGGAGGAGAAGGAGGAAGAAGAAGAAGAAGAAGAAGAAGAAGAAGAAGAAGAAGAAGAAGA
>OU015755.1:39441299-39471506 GCA_907169655.1 Acomys percivali | reverse complement strand
CCTCTGCACACCAGGATACAGAAGAGGGACACCCTCTGCACACCAGGGGAAAAGGTTCCAGGAGGCATGGCATGAGGGCCTGCCTCTGAAAGCCAGAGACAGAGCTCTCACTAGGACCCAAATACGGTACTGTGGGCTCAGTTTTCTTAACAACTTAGTGACCAAGCATATGTCACTTATAACCCGACTAACCAAAACAATAGGAAATTAGGATTAAGGGACACAATAACAAAACCGTCAGTTCCGAGGAACGATTCTCCTGGCGCAATCTGCAGGATTTCTTCTGCTGGAACCTAGAGTACCCAGAACCCAGAACCTCTCAGCAGGAGCCGGAGCCCCGAAGCCTTCCCTCGAGCGGTTCTCGCTCGGAGCATCTTGGTTTGCAGCGATGAACAGCCAAAACTATCCAAGTCTCCAAAAAGTCCTGCCTCCAGTGCTGGCCTCATTTATATATCTCCTCCCAGAGTCTGCTCACGGGATCTTTTCAGCTGGCAACAATTAAGCTCCTGCACGAGGTGGTTGCTCTTCTAGTGAATTAACCTCACCTGTTCTCTCACGAGACCGTTCCGATCCCGTACTTGGGATCCTAAAAAACAGATTTCTCTCTCCTTCATGATGCTCTCTTGATATGGGACTATCTCGCCTTTGGAATTGTGAGGGATAATTCCTGACACTTATACCACTCTGTGGATGGTATTCTGTGGCCAGTCTGGACTTGACTAGCACAGGCTCTAAAGCTAGACAGAACGAGTTATCATTAAACACATGTCTGTGATGCTGAAAAGACAGCTGTAGATAATGATATGAGGTGAGGAGCAGAACAATCTGAAAATATTTCTTGTACTCACAGAAAACTAGCATACTAGCCGTCTTCTCATTCCCTTAGTGCCCACTAACTCTATGATTGAATGTATCCTAAGCCAATCTGAAAATTTTTTAGAGACTAGGTATTTTTTACACAAACATAAAGCTTTGTGACAACTCTGAACCAAGAAAGTCTGTTGTTGGCTCTGTTTCTTAACAATTAAACTTTATTATTCAACCCAGCTAGCTTACACAAGAGGGAAAAAAAGGTTAAAGGGAAAAAAGAGTGAACTTTCCGGTTTCCACGGGACGGGTCCCTAGGTGTCTCTGGTCTGCAGGCTGGTCCAGCCTGTTCGCTGGTCCTTTTCCCAATTCACGTGTGCTCAAGCCAGGTCTGAACCTGCTGCTCCTCTATTCCTCTCTGCCTGTCAAGTGCAAGGGGCGGTCTCCCTCTCCCATTGAGGGTCCATTAGAAACACAATAGTCCAGGTGGAGTCCCCAGGTCCGCTTCCTGAATTCCAGGCCCAGGATGGCTCCACCCAGTCTCTCTCAAGGTTAATCTCAGGGAGTGTCCGTGGTGTGTCCAAGGACAAAGCCCGGCAAGACTGCTTTCACCTGTGACAAAGCTTCCACTCCTTCCCACAGTCTGTCAGCACTATGCTCCTGTAAAGTATTTGTGGCCTGTTTTGGTAATTCTCACAGTATTTCAAACTTCTTTTTACTTTTAAGTCTGATGTAGTGACCTACAACTAGTGATCTTTTATGTTGCTATAGTAACTTGGGATGGAGATGACTAATGAACCCAGCCTATCAGCCCATACAATATAGAAAGCTTAACCAGTAACAATGTAAATTGTAACTGTGCCACTACGTGTCCATTCTACCATCTTTCTCATTCTCCTGGGGCCTCACTATTTTTCTATGATCCAAGAATACTGAGATTACATCAGTTAGTAACTGGACCATAGCGTCATACGTATTTGGTGAGAGAAACAGTCACAAGACTCTCATCTTTTTTTTTTTTTTTTTTTTGGTTTTTCGAGACAAGGTCTCTCTGTGTAGCCTTGGCCGTCCTGGACTCACTTTGTAGACCAGGCTGGCCTCGAACTCACAGAGATCCGCCTGCCTCTGCCTCCCGAGTGCTGGGATTAAAGGCATGCGCCACCACGCCTGGCAAAGACTCTCATCTTAAATCGAGAGCTAGAAAGGGTTTGGCTTAGTGAGCAAGGTGTGTCAACATTCCAGACAGGCCAACAGCCAGACTCCTCGACCACAAATGTGAGCGTACTGTGACTAGAAAGGAGATCTGAAGTACTAGTCCAGTGAGCACATGAATGGGAGAGGCACAGTCTTAGTGCTGACATGAAGCTTCAGTGGCCAGGATGCCCTGCTCCATCACACCATCCTCACCATGATGGCCTGATGTCTGATAGTTCTGTAGAAACAAACAACAAAAACAAACAAAAGAGTTGGAAAGCAGCAGCTTGCCTTAAGAAAGCCACAGTACAGACATGCAAGGTGAGGATGCAAACACTGCTGTGTCACCAGAGCAAGCTGTCTAGATGCTGTGGCTAAGGTAACTGAGGGCAACCACACTGAACAAAACATTTTCGGATGAAACAGATGCCATCAGGAGCTTTGGCACTAACAAGAAGTCAAGGCCTGGTTCACACATCCCAAGGGCAGACTGACTTTGCTGGGATTAAAGCACTTGTCACGAAGGGCTATGGCAGAGAACTTGGTCTTCTGGGCTTGGGCTTGGGCTTCTTTGAGGGGGCACTTTTTGAGACAAAGGCTTGCTATGTAGCCCAGGTTAGCCTAGAATACACTGTGTAGACTAAGATGGCCTTGAACCTTACAGGTCGGCCAGGTTCTGCCTCTGAGTTCTGGATTGCAGGCATGCACCCCGACACTTGGATCATTTCTGTTTTCATGCCTGCTAGCACAGCATCCGTTTGGCAAACACGTAGACTCAAGTGCTATTTTTACTATAAAGCCATCACTTGAATTTCAGCCCCCAAACCTCTTCTCTTTGCCCCTCACTCCCAGTTTCCTTACCTCTTCTCACTTTCATGTCTTTAAAATACCAAATTCTGCATGTTAATGACAACGCATTTCTTTCTAACTCTGACTTATTTAGCTTAATATGATTACCTTCAGTTCCATCCATTTTCTTGCAAATGACACAACTTTGTTCTTTTTTACTGAATAAAATACAATTATGTATATGCTATATTTCCTTATCCACTCATCTGTCTGTCATTCTAGGCACACTAAACACAGAGCTTCAGACTAACACAGATCTAAGCATAAAGTCTATCGTAGTGCTTCCTCCCTCTATTTCAGCTGCTGTTTCTTGCTAATGGTAGTAACAACTTCATGTGTTAGAGTATCCATGGCCGTCTGTTCAGTTACAGAAACACTACTGTCATCAAGTAATATTGCATATTAAAAAGCCAGAAAAGATCATTGTAGGTAGAACTACACACAGGGGCGTGGCCATTTGCTGGTAAGTCACTGGGGTTAGAGATAACAATTCTACTTTCTCAAGCTCCTGTGTTCCAACACCACCTGTCTCTGTAATTCAACCATGAAAAGCAGGCTCCCTTCCCATGGATTCCATTCTTTTAGCTGTCTTTTCCACTATCAATTCAAATGTCAATGTCACGT
Source organism: Acomys percivali (assembly GCA_907169655.1). Classification (NCBI taxonomy): domain Eukaryota; kingdom Metazoa; phylum Chordata; class Mammalia; order Rodentia; family Muridae; genus Acomys; species Acomys percivali. The sequence goes on along the minus strand of OU015755.1, from coordinate 39,468,032 downwards.
GTTTGAGAAACCTTTTTGTGTTCTCACTACTTCACTCACCCTATGGACCTTAAGTTCTCAAAAGAGGAAGTGACTGTGTTCATGAATCAACTTTCCTATCTAACTAATTGGACAATAAAGTCCATAAAGCTTAGTGGTCCATTTCTGAGCCTAGAATAGCACTTTCTCAAAGGTAAATTTTCAGTAATAGGGGAGGCAGGGATGACAGATGGAAAAGGTTAAGGTCCAGGTTGTTAATGAAGACCTGCCTCCTCTGCTCATATCTGGCTATTTTTCACTTCCCAGCTAGCACCTGTTTCCATTACCTTCTGCAAGCTGCTGTAGTAAGCACCTTAAATGAGTTGCTCCACCGCTGACACTGAGCCTTATGGTCTATTTCAACAGCCATACAGGCTCATCTTCCCTAAAGCAGAGAGCCCTGTAATAGGCTGCAAGGCGCTCCGTGGTAGGCATTTTATCTCTGTCACCAACAGCAGTGCCTATTCCGCTCCCTTTTCTTTGAACAGGGTCAGAAAGCTCAGGGCATTTGCTCTGGGTGGTTCCTTTTTCCTAAAATGCTTTCCCCTTATACCTGATTGGCTACAGGCACACTCATCTTCTGTGGTCCTTCATTAACCCCACACCAGTTCTTTCCCCTTTTATCTTTCTCCCTCCTAGAACGTCTAACAATTATACACATTTTTCTTTTCTAAGGCATTCCCGGACACCAGTAAGCTTTTGAAAAGCCAGGAATGTAATCCTTGCATGGAATATCAGTTTTGACATGCATACACGTCCTGGTAGAGATTCACAGATCGTACTTTTCACATGGATGCAAACCACAGCACAGAGAGAGGGATTCCTTAGCTGGATGCCTGCAAAACTGCCAGGAGAGATTCATGAACACTGAACCTACATACAGCAGTCTACCTCTTCCTAGATTCCTTGTTTTGCTAGATCCGTTTGCATTCTGTATCCCCTAAGAAGCCCTGTGCCTAAACAAAGGAAACTGATTCTGCGAGACTGTGAGTGGCCACTTTAAGTCTTCTGCTCTTAGTACACCAAACCTCAAGCTTGCTTTGGGCAATATGCCTAGCACCATCATTTCAGTTTGTTACTGTGAAAGAAATGAAAGCTCAAGTTTTTGTGGCTGGCTGGGAGCAAGTGTATGTAGAGTGTGCTCCTTCATGCTCCCTTATGGACACTGAAAGGGCCTAAGCTGAAGCAGCCATTTTATAAGGAAAGCAGAGCTGAAAGATGAAAAGCTCCTGGTAATATAAAACTATGCTACCCTGTGCTACCAGTATGGTCCTAGGTGACTGACACGAACAGTGAACATAAGGAAAAGCTTAAGGTTCTTGGTTCTCAGAGCGAACAGCAGGGGCATGAACTTTATTGCATATTTGGTATACATACGTCAAAAACCTTTCTTGTGCTTTCTATGCCTTAGAGTAACTACATCCCACTTACACAGATAGCACAGGATACTTAGTAGCTGCAGCCAGCCATGATGACCCACAGCTGGAAGCTAGCTGTGTTAATTACAAGGCTATAGCAGGTGCTGTTAACAATTCTGAGTAAAAACTTGATGAATATGACAATCAGGACTTGACAGCTGAGGTTCCAGCACAATAAGGAAAGCTTTCACATGCCGGTGAGAAAATAACCAGAAGTCTCCTCGGTAAATGCCCGGACATTAGATTTCAAACAGAAGGTAGGAGAGACACAAGGCTGAATGATTAGGTAGATGTTAAACTGGAGATCAAAGTACAACTGAGCAATCGTCCTAGAAGCCTCCCTTGCACAGGGGAAGAAGTCTGTAGGGCTTTCCTATATGATATTGTTGCAAACAGTGTAGCACTATCAATGTAGCAAAGTCTATATATTTACTCAAACAACTACCAAGACAAAATTTACTTTTTCAATCAAGGGAAACTGGACTTTATATTGCCATTTCAGCTTTATGAAGTTGCAGGAAATCTAATTTCATCTACAAATCCAATTTAGCAGTAGCTTCACCTTGAGTATTTTTAGTATATTAAATCTGGCCATGTTTCCAGGCCCCAAGCAGAATATTTTGGCATAGCTTTTAAGGAAATTTTAGGTAGAATTGGGCCAAGTGTTTTAAACCTGAGATCCCAGTTACTTGAGAGGTTGAGACAGAAAACTCAGTTCCATGGCAGCCTGGGTAGCACAACGAAACTATCTCACTGAACTTTTTCTTGTATAACTGTTACTAGATTAAACCTGAGACAGTAAACCTATGGGGTATCAAGATGAGGATTATAAAAAGCATCCAACCTGTTTTTCCTTACCTGACTTTCACATCATGTCATAAAAGCACTTTTAAGTTACTGATAAAATTAATACCCCTCCTCCCACTAAATGCTACCATCTGTTCAAAATATTTTCAGTGGTTACTTTCACCATTGGGCACTTGCTTGGCCCAGGGGACCACTGGGGACCTTTCTCAGCTTTCAGAGACCTCTAATGTTTACTTCCTTCTAAAAGCTAGCAAAATATATACTTGGTGTGGTATAGCTCATTTGACTGCAAGATATATTTTACAGTCTAATGACCCTTTACACTTCAGAATCTAAGAATAAAATAAATTGGTAACCCTTTGAGAGAAAAAAAATTATACCACAAGCTATCATGTTTTCATAGCAAAGGCTAATTTGGTTATTTCGGATGGCTCAAATTTTCCAAATACATTTGTAAATTTTTGTCTAGAAATTGAAGCTAATAAAACTCTTACTCATAAATTTCCCTTAATTCTTATATAGGCAGTCTTAGAGATTACCAAGGCACACTTCCTAGAAGGAAAAAAAAAAGTTTGACTCCTTATAGTCTCCCATAACTTTTATTAATGTTTTTAAGCTTATGATAAGGATTAGAATAAAATTATTTAAAAAAACATTATGAACATTGAAAAAGTACTCAGTTGTCTTACAGCCTAGTAGACCATAATTCTAAGTCAGAACACAGCTAACATTTCAGCATAGAAAAAGGAGTAAGAGCAAACAGGACTCATCTCCACTTGAGCAGTGGCCAGCACTACACCCTGGGGATCTTACGGAGGGGAGAGACAGCAAAGCAATATCCTTCCAAGGGTCAAGCTCGAATTGTGTTGAAGACCATCTACTGAATAATTCTTAGCTCCTAAAAGTAAAGTTTGCTTTATTAAAAAAAATGATAGTGCTTTAAATTTACAGGCAAAAGGACTTTGAAAATTTTTTATTATCTAAGATTTGCCAAGCGCTGACCCACAACTATATTACCAGTAATTTATTCTCAAGTGAAAAGGAAGACAAAGCATGGTAAAGACTGCTTTATTGGTGGCAGTTAGTACATGTTAATAAATATTGATCCCCAAAGAAGAGCTCAGTTACTCATTAGATGCCTGGTCCACTGTGCGCTGAATGGAACTGAACCATGTGAAGGCTGGAATGATGACGTCAGTTCTGCTTCTTGGGAAATGCAGCCATAGCTAACTGATAGATGGCATAGACCGTTCCTGAGAGACACACGAAGAACTTATTATGGACTCTGAAATTTCAGTACAGACACTTAGTTACTACTTCACCTCAAACATTAAAGGCGGAGTCACTCTTAAGACACACTTAATGGCTGGGGAATGGAGCTCAGGAGGTAGGGTGCTTGCTTCCAATGCCTAAGTTCCTGGGTTTGATTTCTAGTGAGAACACACATACACACCTGTATTCCAACATAGTTTATCTAGATGCTGAAAAAAATTAAGCTAATCTAGTTTCATCATTACTTCACTTCTATTTTAAAAAGATAACTATGGCTCAATAATATTCTTCAACATCATAGCTAATGCAAACTTCTTTTAAAGCCCCTATTACTGATATGTAAATGCTGGGGTGGGAGGAGGTTAAGAACCACTAGTGACACAAGCAGAAAGCTAACTGTGTCAGAAGGTTACCCACAAGCCTGCCTGTCTTGGGTGGTATAGTCTAACTGCCCTCTTGACTGCTTATCAGCTGTGCAGGGAGCAGGCATGCAGACAGACTGCAATAAGCACTGCCACAACAAAAGCGAGGAAGCTGCCAATGCTGCTCTTGTCCTGTAAACACTCAAGGTCTTACCACCGACTGTTAGAGCCATTGTGAGTCTGTAGAGGAGGGCATCAGACGCCCCGCCCTTCAGATGTACTGGGATCCCATTATCCTCCTGGTTTAAAAAAAACAAACAAAAAAACAAAGACGGTGTTACATGTAACTTGCTTCCAGTTAAGTCAGAATTACTATTAATTATTCATATAAAGTCAAGCTTCTGACATTCCCAGAATTTAAATTTACAATTTTTATTCTTTCTTAACTACTACTTTAAACTTACAAACTTGTAAAAGGCAGCATCCTTTTCAAGCAAATTTAAGACCCAATGAGGTCTTTTTGAGGACTATGGATACTTAAGAGCAATAAAATATACTCCTTGAAGTCAATAATGTAAATATAAGATAATGGCCAGTAAATCAATCACTGGGAAGATTTTTTCCCCCTTAGAAAAGGGGGCTAGAGGCTTTGATTTGTAACACTAACCCAGCATCTTTTATATCCACTTTAAGAATTTTACTTTTATGTAGCATACATAATACTTTTACTACTTGAAATTTTACTACTTATGAAAAATTAAGCCGGGCGTGGTGGCGCACGCCTTTAATCCCAGCACTCGGGAGGCAGAGGCAGGCGGATCGCTGTGAGTGTGAGGCCAGCCTGGTCTACAAAGTGAGTCCAGGACAGTCAAGGCTACACAGAGAAACCCTGTCTCGAAAAACCAAAAAAAAAAAAAAAAAAAAAAAAAAAAAAAAAAAAAAAAAAAAAAAGAAAGAAAAAAGAAAAATTATACATCACCATAAAACAAAAAAATTCACAATCTAATTAGTTATAAAGGTTAACCTCTCTACTCCACTGGGCCGTTCTCCAAGACACCACCTTTAACAGTATAGTATACCTCTCTATTTTTAATGCTTATATTTATCAACTCTTTTAAGTCATGTGTACTTAACATACAAAATGACATCATGCTATGTAATGATGTTATACGCTATTTTGAAAAAGTTTTAGTTCATTTAAATCTCTCTTCAGTGGCTATATAATATTCTACAGGATGAAAAACAATGCATTAGCCAATCCTCAAGTAATTTCTTGGTAGGTTCTTTATAATAATCTCTTCTCAATTTCCTTATATTTATCCATATCCATATTCTACAGAAGTGTCTGAGAGGGGGCTTCTTAAGTGATAGGGAGATTTACTCACAATATTTCAAATACCAGCTAAACATCTACCCCTAATACCCCACTGCTTAGCTCCTAAGAACAACTGGGACTGGTGCTATCTTTCTCCCACACCTGGCAACATAATCCAGCTTAGGTCTCTCTACTTAGATTGCAAGAAGTAGGGTTGCCACTTATATGTCTGCTTTAAGAAGACTCTATTCCGATAGCTGACAAAGAAGTGATGGTTTTTCAGTTCTAGGAATGGTTAAAGTCAGGGTAGCCTTAAATGTATAAAACTGAAAAGACAATGGCAGAGTTACAACCATTTCTTGGTCAAGCTGGTATATAATAAATCTGTGTCCAGACAGGGCCGGAAGAAGCGGGTCGGCAGCCTTTGTGACTATGAAGGCAGCACCACATGGCCAGACTTCTGCAGCTAAGGGCCAGCAGTGGTCTTCCATCTAGGTCTCCAGAGAAATCAAGTTCTGGCTCCATGAAAAGGCATATTCCAAACCTCTGCAGCTTCCCAAGCCACTAGCTAGACTGTGGTTGGGGCAGAGGAAGCTGAATAGAAGGTTAACTAAGTCAGCCAGGACTGCAATGCTGGCACACTCCACAGGAATCTTCACCTCTCGCCCAACCCCTGACCCACACAGCTGTGGTGAGCTTAATTTGTATTTCTTACAGATCTGTAATTCTCTGAGTCCCAGTGATACCATCATACTTAAATTGCCCATCTGTTTCTTCTCTTTAGAGTATAAATCACCTATTTTGTGTTCTTGATTTTTCTCCTCAGGTCTTTGAAGTTCCCTTAAAAATCTTCCCCACCTGAGATTATCCACTGTACTCTGTCCTGCAGGTGTGTAGATGTAACATCTACTGAATGTCTGCAATATTTATTTTTTGTTTCTAGGCCTCTTATGGTTTATTTTCCTAGTCCAATTATTCCCCCAAAGAACACCAATTCATCATAAATTCCTCACTCACACACAAATTCATTGACCTACGCATTTTCTCATCTCCCACAGCACCTCTTGGACACTGCAAATACTCGAGTCATTTATGCTCAAGCTAATACAAGAGAGCCTCTATGAAGCAGACCTTCTGGATTCCCTCCACCTTCTGAGCTCTATTACAAGGAACGGTCACCTGAAATACTTCAGTACCTGAAACAACTTCTGTTTCTCCGGAACCTTGTTCTCAAACTGCCTTCGTGAAGTGGTGCTGATGGTCCTCTGGGCAATCTGTCGAAGGGCCTGAAACAGAAAATCCTCAGTAAGACTTAGAGCCTAAAGAAGCCTTCAGAGGAAATTTCCAATGCTTCGCTCTGTGAAAGGAGCCTAAGATTTAAACCACAGCCAACTTGTTAGTAACGAAGTCCAGAACCGGGATCTAGCCCTGCCAGATGCTGCCGATCCTGTTCTGTGCATCTTCACATTACATTCTGGGGCTGGAGAGATGGCTCAGAGGTTAAGAGCACTGACTGTGCTTCCAGAGGTCCTGAGTTCAATTCCCAGCGACCACATTGTGGCTCACAGCCATCTAGAATATGATCTGATGCCCTCTTCTGACCTGCCGGTGTACATGAAGGCAGATCACTCTATAATAAACAAACAAACAAACAAATACATTACATTCTGAAGTCTCCAGAAGCCATGACCTACATAACCTGTGCCTGAAATCAACCAGTAGTATTTTACAGTCATTGAACCAAACATACTGCGATACAGAAAAATAAAACAGACCTTATAAGACCTTTTCATTTAATATTTGCCTATGCTAAAAATCTATTGCTGGCACGGTGGTGGTGATGGTGGTTGTGGTGTACAGCTTTAATCCCTGGACAAGGGAGGCAGAGGCCAGCCTGGACAGAGGGTACAGAGCTAGTTGCAGGACAGCCAAGGCTACACAAAGAAACCCTGTCTTGAAAAATAAAATCTACTATTTGTAATGAAAAATTATTTTGCAATGGAGGGCACATGCAACTACTAGCTGTCGAAGAAACTTTTAATGGGGTGTTAAGTCAGATAAATATGCACTCCACTTTGTAAATGGTTATGACACATTATTAAAACTTTGTTTAAAAATTACAAAATAAAATCAAGCCACATCTTTTTTAAATTTTGGAAAGATAAATTCACAAAGTGAGAAAGGCAATTTAGAATCATCATAACATTTCACCATTAATACCCAATACCAACCAAAATTGTGTAACTTAGTTCTGTAGCTTACTTCTGATGCAGGTGTCAATTAATCAAATGTATATCCTTTCATTATGATACAAAACAAAGTGACAACAAAAAGTCACCTTTCCGCCTAGTGTTTCCAGGTGTCAAAAGTCCCTCCACTGGAGTTTACATCACACCTACAATCTTACCAATAATCACTAACTAAAATCCAAATTCGGACATGCTCTTCCCTCAACCCTGCAATGACCAAGGGGGTCCGAAAGGTCAGGAAAAAGGACGTGGCCAAGGTGACTCTGCTGTCTTCTGCCCCACTTCCAGCATCGCTTTCTGTCGGGATTCCTGAGCCTCCGCCCCGACACCTCAGCACCAACCAAACCCCTAAAGCTACTTACCAGCAGATTCCGCAACATCTTGGCTTAGTTGTTGCCCACCAACCGCGACTAGGAAAAGCCAAAAAGCCAACACGCCAGGCCGGAAACGGAACTACCTCCGGCGCTGCGCATGCGTCAAGGAAGAGCGCTCGTTCCGAGAGGAGGGGCTCACGCTCCCGACCATAGAGAGCGGAAGCGGAGCCAGAGCGGCTGCTCGCGGCCGCCTCTCTAGCCTCCAGGCCTCCCGATCCATGCGTGTCACTTGTCTCGCCGCTGCGGGGCCAGCCGACTAGCCTGGAACTAGCGTTGAAACAATACAGATGCCCGCAGCCAGAAAGGCGCTATGTCTGCAGCCCTTCACTCTTCATAAGCTCTGGTGAAGTCGGTGAGCAACCAGACTATCCAGAAATTAGCCTGGCTTTTGAGAAGGCTTTGAGCCATCGTTACAGGCCGAAAGAACAATGGATGTCAAAGCTCCGTCGTGCAAGCTTAAATGTACAAAAACTCCTCCTAACACGGATACAGTCCAGTTTTTGGTTTGGTTTTCCACAGATGAAAAGTGGGGGGAGGGGCCGTTAGTCTTTGTGATGAGAACATACTGGAAAGAACAGTGATGGTATCCTCAGGTATCTAGCACTTTCTCGTGCTAAACTTCCACGTGCTGGAAGCGCTTTCTGTGTCCCCAGACTGGAACTTGCTGGCTTCATTAAAAGTCTGGGAAAACGCTGAAAAGAGGGGAATACGTTTTTAAATTGAGGTTCAACAAGAATATCGACTGCGTCGTGCTTGATCAAATCAACAAAGCACTATACTCGTTAACTGGAGTTGTCAGTTGCTTATTTTACAGATAGGTAGCGTTTTGCATCAGGCTTTTACACTCTGCTCACCCTAATGTATGTACAAGTAAAAAACAATCTCCTCGGCACTACAGCAAATGTCTTTCCACCCTTGTGCAAACTTTTAGAAACGATCTCATTGCCATTTCAGGTAGAAAGCTAATGATACATGGGTTCAACAACGTGAGTGAATTAAAACTGATAATGTTTAATTCCTTCAGATCCTGGGTTTTGGTTTTCTGTTTTTGCTTTTGCTTTTTTAGTTTGAACTACTCTTTATTTGCCCAAGTTACCTAACAGTTTAAAGTCAAGACCGACTTATTTTCTACCACCTCTGAATTATTCCATGTAACCAAATCTTTAAGCATAATTAACATATATAACGGTAAGGTTGTTTGTTTGTTTGTTTGTTTTAACGTTTATTGTCTGTAATTGGAATTCGTGAAGTTTGTCTTTTCTCTGCTTCACCACAGGCTATAAATTTCTCCAGAATAACCTGTATACTTAGCATTCCCCTGGCACTATTAAAACTGGATTCACTAACCAACAGTGAATGCATACTGTTTGACAGACCTAGGAATATGTACTGTCCAAAAAGAACCAAGAGCGCACATTAAAAGAACCTATTGTCAATACAGATTCTTACAGCCTTGTCCCTTAGGACAGTACAATTTTTCTCTTTACTAGATCATTCCATCTACACACACACATTCCATTTTAAAACGGAAAGTATGCATACAAAACAATGTTTACTATTCCATTTTCTCGAGAATAAACACAGCCTTCTTTAAATTTCCAGGCAAGCTTCTGCATTACCCACAGTTGCTCATTACCTCGGAGTACACTTTAATTTGGAAATAAACCACGAAGGATAACAGAGCAACATGAGTGTGAAACACAGGGCTCTTAGTGAGCTTTCCATGCACCTCTCCTAGCAGCCCTGTTTCACACTGGTCCTTTTTAGTTTTTGCTTGGCTCCTTCATCCTCCTTTCAACACCAAAATTTCTCCAAATGTGAACTGACATTTCCCTTAAGCTCAAGACATCCTTTAGATGTCTAATGAAGATCCTAAACTAACTTATTCTCTCCTATCATCATCATCATCATCATCAAACCATCCCTGCAATTTCCCCAAACTTTAACATTTACTTACCAAACCTACAATTTAACAAAACAAAACAAAAAACGCCACTGGCACAGGCCAAGGCAGCAACATTGTTCTTGCTTGGGTTTCTGCAAAAGCCTTAATTTCTTTCCATTTTCCTCTTCTATTACCATTTCCCAGCATTCAGGATGATGGAATTTGAAAAATGCTTATTTGCTTAGCAAACAGTACCCTGTCCACACTCATAAGTATCCATTGAATATAAAAGCAAAAGAAGAAAAAGAGAACAGAACAACACACATAACATTTGTTGGCCTTGTTCCACAGCTTTCGTCAGTCCCAGGGTCTTCCACAGCGCCTCGTTCCTGTATTCTTAACTTCCATTATTTGGATAGAAAAATGTGGCTAAGATTTGCCTTGGTCTACCAAACTTAACTAGTTCCTCCCAAATATGGTAGAATTTTGCTACCAGGTCTTTGAATGTATCCAATTACCCATAAGTTAAATTTGAAAATGGGCTCCTTGCATATACAGGGGGAGGAGGTCCCCCTCAGTCACAGACATAGGGGAAGGTAGTAGAGGGGGAAGTGGGAGGGAGGAAAGAAAGGGAGGATACAAGGGATGGGCTAACAATTGAGATGTAATATGAATAAATTAATTTAAAAAATTTAAAAAAAAAGAAAAAAAAGAAAATGGGCTCCTTTACACAACCTCAGTTGGGGGTTGTTCTGTTTGTTGATGTTTTGTTCTTGTCCTTTTATATTACAAAGTGGCTCTTTTGAGTAATGCAGACATGAGATTTAACTGTAAACTTAAATTTTTGAAGTTGCTAGTATTCATTTTATGAGTTCAAGTTTAATGAAGTGGCATGTCTGAGAAACTAGAATGTCTAGTGTCCTTACTTCCAGATTTCTATTTCCCTTTATTCTGTATAACAGCTGGATTCATGATAGACCATTTCTTAGCAATCTTTCTGGTTGTGGATTCTCCATGATACCTCATTAGGTGTTACTGTTGAAAGCAACATAACAAGAAAACTCTGCTGGTGGTATAGCATACACAGGCAGAGAAAAGGGAACAGATAGTGTGGTTTGACAAGCAGACAAAAGGAGGAGGTAGTTCACAGCAGGCTGGTTGTCATGACTAAGTAGTATTTTGAAGGTGCCTTAAAGCCATTCAAAGCTTTAAGGAGTGCAGGCTTACAACACAAACTCAATTTTAAGGTAATATTGTGATTAAAAGCTGGCGAGAACCCAAGTTACTAGGGCCAGAGTCAGACGGTTTTGTAACCACCCAAGGAAGAAGGAAGGCTGAACTTAAGCAGCAGCAACAGGATACAGACGAAGGGATCTATATGAGTGGACACAGACAACAGCACAGAAGAACAAGCACTGTGAAAAACCAACAGTTTGTGACTCACTTAAATCAGCTGAAAAGCCTCAGGTTTCTACATTAATGCATAATAGGATTGGGTTTAACAATCCATGCAGAGTAATGTAAGAGAAACTTCTTGGGAAAGGAGTGTGTGCAGGCCAGCAACCATTCCACCTCCAACAACAAAAAGAAATCCAGGCTTGTACAGAACGATTACTAGTTCTGTTATTAAAATATTAATTCAGTATTAACCACTTGAAAGAGTGGATTACCTATATCTCAGGAAAGATGTCAGTGAATACCTGTAAACATTCACTGTAAAAAAGGTAGTGAAAATGGTAATTTACTACAAGGCAAGGCATGGTGGTGCACATCTTAATCCTAGCACTCAAGAGGCAGGGGCAGGTCGAGCTTTGAGGGTACAAGGGCACGATGGTCTACATGTTGAGTTCAAGGCCATTCAGTGCTACATCATTAGACAGTGTTTCCAAACAAACAAAGCGCTTCTTTTGTGTCAGAAGTATGTGTGAGAGTCCAGGACATAGATAAAACATACAAAGGAAACTAAGAAAGCTAAGTAGGAAGAAAATCAAGTCATTCACAAGCCATATGCTAAAGATAAAAAGAATCAAGGTAAAGGTAAATTTGTTTGACTTGACATGAATGGGAACAACTCACTGGGTACTTAGTGTCTTAGGGCCTCCATTGCTATGATGAAACAACTATAACCACAACCAAAGGCAACTTGGAAAGGGAAGGGTTTTGTTTATTCACACTTCCACATCACAGGTCATCATCGAAGCGAGACAAGCCAGAAACTCAAGGCAGGAACTTGGAGGCAGGGGCTGATACAGAAAGCACAAAGGAGTGCTGCTTACTGCTCTGTTTTCTCTTATATACTCCCAGGACCACCTACTCAGGAGTGCACCACTCGTAATATGTGAGTTAATTTCATACCAATCACTAACTTTAAAAATGTTCTACAGATTTACCCACAGGCCAATCTAATAAGAGCAACTGATGTTCTCTCTTCCCAAATGACTTTAGTGACTGTCACATTGACATAAAACTAGTCAGCACAATTAAGCCCTTGTCAGCTTGACACACAAATGCATCACCATTAGTCCATAATCATTCTTTTCTTGTTCATCTCCAAAATCTCACAGTAGTATCAACATCACAATATAAAACATTCCAATGTTTAAAAAACCCCACAGTCGAACGCTCAAAAGTCCAGATTCTCTTTAAAATAATCAAAACTTTCTAAAACTCCACAGTCTCCTTAAAGCTCAAAGTCTCAACTGTGGACTCCTGTAAAAATTAAAAATAAAATGCTTTCTTATTCCATGAGGGAATAACCAGGGCACAGTCACAATCAAATCAAAGCAAAACCAAAGTTGGACAGTGCAAACGTCAATATCAGAATTCTGGGATATCTGGCAGTGATATTTCTCTGGCTCTGTCATATATAGCACACAGATTGTCTCCTAGGAGGCTCAACCCGAGCAGCTTCACTTCATGGATGTTGCTGTCCTTGGTGGTCATCCCACCATCCCATCTCCAAAATACTGGAGCCTCTACTGCAACTGGGTTTCACCTCTATGACTAGCCTCACCTAAGTTCTTTTCAGGGACTCTGACCTTGCTTCATGGTGCCACACCTAAACTTCTGTCCAAGACCCTGTCCTGTCCTGGGCCTTCTACATCAACTGAGGCTGCACATTCACCAATGGCTTCTCCCAGTGCCCAGCCGCAGCTGCTCTCCACACTCCCTTCCTGTCTTCAGGGCCAGAATCACTTGGGAAACTCTTACACATTACCAAGCTCAGCTGCCAGAATGAGATGCAGCCTTAGCCAGCTCTGCATCACAGGTCTTGTGCGCTGACCCCAAGAAATGCTGCTGCTGCTCCTTTTCTCTCTTCTCTTCTCTTCTCCTTCCCTCTGCAAGATCTGTGTCATCCTGGAACTCACTCTGCAGACCAGGCTGGCCTAGAACTCACAGAGGTCCTCCTGCCTCTTCTTCCTGAGTCCTGCCTCTTCTTCCTTACAGTGGCTGGGCGCCACCAAGCCCAGCTACTGGACTCGTCTTAATCACCACTAATTTTCCAACCCCAGATAACCAGCATCAACTGTCCTAGTAAAGCAACAGTTTTTCTTTAGTGTTGGTCACTTGATTAGTAACAGCCAATTCTTCGGCTCCAGCTGATCAGACTTCACATGTGTCTTTAAGAGACTCTCAAACTTCTGAAATTTCACAAGCTAAGCCTCCATTGTCTGCATCACTCTACTTCCAAATTGACACCGGGCAGTCCACTGAGCTCTGAACACTCAACAGCTTTTCTAGCTCAAAGTTCCAAAGTCCTCGAACAATCCTTTCCCCAAACATGGTCAGGTCTATTATAGGAATGCACCCCCTACCTGGTACCAATTTGTGTCTTAGAGTTTCTCTACTGTTATGACAAAACTCCACGACCAAAAGTAGCCTAGAGAGGAAGTTTATTTCAGCCTACATTTCCACATTACAGTCCATCACTGAAGGAGGCCAAGGCAGGAACTCAAACAGGAGAGGAATCTGGAGGCAGGAGCCAGTTCAGAGGCCATAAAGGAGTGCTGCTTACTGGCTTGTTCCTCATGACTTGCTCAGTTTTTACATACTCCCAAGACCACCTACCCAGGAATGGCACTACCCATATGGGCCCCCCCCACATCAATCAGTAATTTAAAAAATGTCCCACAAACCAGTCTGGTAGAGGTATTTTCTCATTTGATGTTCTCTTACCAAAGACTCTAGTTTGTGTCAAGTTGACATAAAACTAGGCTGCAGACCTGATTTGGCATAATCTTTTCTACATGATTTCATCTATCACTTCCTTTATTTCTCAAAAGAAAACTGTCAAGTAGGTACCGAAATCCCAATTGTATGAAGAATAGTTATATGGTCTAGGAAGTAAAGCAATCTAAAGATACAACCTATGAATGCACAACTGCCTATGAATCCACTTCTACACTTTCTACTGAATCATTCAGACAAGTGCCAGTGAACAGAAGGCACTGCCATTTTGACATGAAAGGCTAAATTTAATTTGAAAATGAAAATGCAAACTACTGTTTTACAAGCTTTGAGTGAAAAGGAAACACTCCAAAATTATAAGCACTGATTCGCAAAGTGGAGAGATAGAGAAGCTCAAATATAATTTGACATATATTTGCAAAACTGTACTTCTGCATTTCTGGGGCTTGAGACAAAGTGGCATGTTAGGCTTGGAAAATGTTAGAATGAATTCATTTTCTTCATTTCCACAGACGGCAAAGATGGTGTACCAACCTCAAGAGTGTCTCCGTTCCCTCCTACTGCAATAGAACAAGACTAAAGGAAAAGGGTATAAGAAAAACTGATCACCCTAGATCAATCTCAAAATATCCTAAATAAGATAGTTTCAAAAGATTGCATATGAGATGGCACTATAATGTTGTAGAAGACAAACTATGTAGATACAGGACATATCTGTGGTTTGCAGGGGAAAGTATACAATGGAGAAATGGTTCACCAGAGTTTACTGGACATGGTGGACCTGTTTCTTATCCTATCATGGTGTTAAAGCTCACACACAGAAGTATACCAAGCAGGAACAAAGTAATGTTTACCATAAAATCTTTAAAAAACAAAAACAAAAAACATTCAAGCCCCAGATAGATAAGACAATAAATTTGTGAAAAGAGCCAGATGTACTGTAATTAAAGTGGACAGAGGATGTTGTAACTTAAAGAGGCTGGAGGACAGACTCAGTATGGAGCACGCCTGCTGGTCTTCACACCCTCAGAAACTAGACGTGGAGCAGCCATTACAGCAAAAGATAGACTCAGGGATGGGCCTGAAAATGGCAAGTTGAAAATGTACAAACAAACAAACAAACAAACAAAGGTCAGTTCTCCAAGAAGGTATTCTTCTTAGCCAAAATGATACGGTCAAAGCATGGCTGAACAGTTCATAGATCCCAGAACTGACTTATTATTAGTGTTCTAAAGGACACAGAATCAAACTGTCCATGAAATTCCTGTTTCTATACCCAAATATCAGTGCCATTAATCACAGGAGTTTCTTCACACCGTGGGTGGTGAATAACACAGAAACTCACAACTGACAGATGCAGAGAGTAAATGTCAATAGAATGTTCAGGCAAAAACTGGACATATACATTACCCCTGAAAAGACTTGGCGACCACCATAAAAGTCAAGGTGGAAATACTGGAAAAGTCAAGAGACTGGGGAAAACAGGAAAAAAAATGCACATGTGTGCACACAAACAGGAAGTACTAACACATACACTATTCACCGAAAAACAGGCTGTTCCATCTATGAATACTCTAGAAACAATAAAAATGAAAGAAGTCTTAGAACTTAATTTTTCTAAATGTGTATTTTTAGTTCAACAGGAGGGAAGGAGGAACTGAAAGATGAAGCTGAATTCTGTGCAGGAGAAACAAATGCACCTACACAATGAATAGACAAAGGACGAATACGCAGCACACTGAAGGGCCAGCATCTAAGACAACACCCATCAAAAGCAGGAGTGGAGAGAAAATTGCTTTTAACCTGAAATGCTATGTACAGTCAAGCTATTAGTGAAATATGAAGGTTGAAAGAAGATTTATATGTAATTTCTTTTAAATTAAAGAATACATTTATTTATTTTGTGTGTTTATGTGTGAGTCTCTAGGGATGAAAAGAAACTTGTGTTGAGAATTATTCTTTTTCATCATATGGATTGAGAATAATTATATGACTATGAAGACTGTATAAACATATATATATGCACACATATGGCAAATATGTGCAAATAGGGTCACCATCACTTCATTTGGTTTTAGACAACATATTTATTTTAAAATTTCAAATGACATTTAAAATTTCAAATGCTTTTCACATTTACTGACTGATGGGCTAAAGTGGGCTTCATCATTCAAACTCTACAACAGGCTTTTATACACCAAAACTTGTAACAGCAGCATTCTTACCTCCTTCACACTTAAAACCACCATGTTTACAAAGGACAAAACTTTGCAACTTAAAGAGCATGTGAAATCTCAGGCAGTGTTTCCATACAGACAAGGAGCAGCAGGCAGAGCACATTCCTGAGCCCCACCTCTCACCCACTCCTCCTTTATGTCAGGGTTTGCTTTTATTGCCTGCTTGGCTTCATTGCTGTCACTGTCCATTCCCCTGGATATAATACCAACCTTAGTCAGTCTGCCTAGAACTGTGAGAGTCTCGCCACTTCCTGGTAAAAACAGATGCTCCTAGGTAACATAAATAAGTCCCATGGTCATGCTGTCAATGATTAATATATAAATATAATAATTTAACAGTTGATGCTATTTTAACGAATGCACACGTGGACAAGTTAAAGCCTGGACTCATTAAGTCTGCAGTAAAAGTGAATACTAAGCATTAGCAAAAACAAAGGGGCATTGTTATTTTAGTAAGACACTTGAACAGAGCGAGGAATTTTGTTCACTTTTATTAATACAAAACATCCTAGCAGAATATTAACTTTTAATGTAAGTAAAGTTACAAATAAACTGTGTCATTATCCAATAAATAACATTGCCTTGACTCTTAATTGGACTGCTCTTCATTAGAACTGTTAGTCTCTCCAGTTTATTTTAACTGCCTTATGACTTCAATAAAACATCTTAGTTTTGCTTACGGAATAATTTTTTCAGCTGGAAATTTTTTCATGCCAACATACTTGCAAATTAACACATTTCTCTAAGCCTTCTACTTAGTCGTCTTAATAACATCAAATTTTCTTAAATATGAATGTCCCATTTTCTTCACATGTACAACAGGAGTTGATTTCAAATACCAGGAACCAGGAAAGAACACAGAACATCAGTGCTCTTGTACTTTTAAAGCTTGCATCTTCTCCAAGATGTGAAAATGTGAGACCTCTTCAGTTTTCCTTCAGCCGCCCCTGTGGTCCCCAGTTAGAGAAAGAGATGCAGGCTAGTTGTCCTTTTTTAACAGCACTTACTCTGGAACAACTGGCAGAAATATCCCATGTCTTAGAGGAATCCCCCAAATTAACTGAACATATGCTTTTCAGAATAACAGCATTCTAAATGATTGACAAAAAAATAGTTTTAGAGAAAGAACTATCATCCTGAAAATTTTTCATATATCCATAAAGCAAGTAACCTGTGCAAATAGTATTTTTATAAGTTTATACGTTTATAAGCTCTTTAACAGAATTTCATGTCATACAAATCTTAAGTGTGACACCTTTCTACTATGAACCATTGAATAGTTTTGTTCTTTTAAGCACATATTAATCTAAACTGACACATTACCCAGACCGTTTGATTTAAAATATAACCAAAGGAAAACTTTACAAAGTCTGAAAACACAAGCATTCTACTACATAAATATGAGTTACTTTAGTGTAAAAACAAGTAATTTCAATGCAACAAAGTCAACTCTGATTAATACATACATTTTCATGCATGTGG
This sequence comes from Acomys percivali, assembly GCA_907169655.1. Taxonomy (NCBI): domain Eukaryota; kingdom Metazoa; phylum Chordata; class Mammalia; order Rodentia; family Muridae; genus Acomys; species Acomys percivali. The sequence goes on along the minus strand of OU015755.1, from coordinate 39,450,425 downwards.
AAAAATAATTTACATTCACTTTAGGAATAAGTTTCATAGCAAACAAATTACAGCACTTATTCAGTAAATGAATATTAAAATAATTCTAGTTAGAAAATAAAGTAACTTCAACCAGATATATTATAATCTTTTTTTTTTTATCATGTACATACTCCAAATGCCCCAGAATTTAAGTAGGAAATGTATAGAACATCTTTTTAAGGTATATCTTAGGAAAACTAATCAAAATATTACCTTCATTAAAGAGAATGTGTATACATATCCACATTTGACCTGTATGCAAAAATTTAATACAGAAAAAATTAAGATTTCAAATTTTTCTGGGATATAATATTAGTGTTAAGCCAAAACACTTACCTGCTAAAAAGAACAGCTTGAGGTATTCCCAAGGCAGAAGCAATCATCTTAACCCTACACACCACAATAATGAAAGCAGTCTGCTTTGAACATTTACATGGGTTACAGCTGAGGCAGAGGATAAGGACTGACCAAGCAGCTGCTCCACTTCACCTATATTCTCTCTTCCCTTAGGAAGTGTAAGCTTCCAGGAAAATGATCACATATAAACATTTCAAGTAGTTTGGGACTCCAGAATGCAATATTTTAGCCAAATGAAAAGGTCTATAATTCTATCCAAGACCTAACCAACCTCTTTAGTTATTAATTTCTATGATGGACAAGCTAAGATCTGAAATAGTCATTATCAAAGAATTGCAATAGAGAAACTGAACACATGAACCACCTCAACAAGGAGGGACTTTAAGCCTTTACACATGACACATGAAAATGATCAAGTGTTTTATTTATATTTAGTCTTTCTTCAATTTGAACTGTAACCAATTTTTGAAAGGTTAGCAAGTCATTACACTCATACATCTCATAATCTCTTTCTTCACACAGTAGGCACACATATACAGCATCATGTCAATATAACGTTATCAACACAGCATAAACAGTTTAAGCAGTAGACACGTTTCACATGAAAGAGGCTCTATGCATCACATGGCCTGTCCCAATAAAAAGCAGACGTTAGAATGCCATTTTAGCAGTTACAATATTGATATGATCAATAAAGCTAATTTGCATACCCGTCATATATTTTCGTAAGTCATCCATATGTAAGAAGCAAGGAACAAAGAGTGTTTTTTTTCTTTTAGGTTATGTGCCAACTTCAAAATGACATACTAACCAGACATTAGCATTCAAAACCTAGGTTGAACAGGACTGGCCTTGATGCACATGCAGTAGATTTGTTTTCAGAATATAAAATTAAATGGTGATGTCAGCAGTATTACTACTGTTTCTATATTTATGATTAATTACTAGCAGTACAACTCCCAGAAGGAAGGAGATGGATCCAATAGTGATGTAAGCAATTCCCAAAAATGGATTTTTTCCTCCCATCCATGAAATGGTGCTCAAGATCATCCGTTTTCTTCCATCGAAAGAAGATACAGGGTAATCTGACAAGGGTATAGGAATCCTTTTTGTTTGTGGTTACTTGATGTTTAATACACAAGTTTTAAAGTTAACATTTAATTACTTATAATTAACTTATATAATTCTCATACATGGGTACTATGCTTGTATATTCTGAACCATAATAGGCAGGCAGGTAGATAGGTAGGTAGGTAGATAGAAAGATAGATAGATGCACAGAAAGATGAATAAATAAATATAGCTATGTTTTATTGTTTTTGAGACAAGGTCTCACTATGTAGCTCTAGATGTCCCGGAACTAACTATATAGACAAGGCTGGCCTTGAAGTCACAAAAGAACAGCCTGTTTCTGCCTCTCCAGTGTACTTCAAATAAAACTATCTTTAAAAACTAATATAGAAATTTTCTTTATGTAGTACTAGACATTGAACCCAGGGTAAGGCACTCTATCCCTGATAAATATTTCCAGACCTGATCTAGTGAAATAAGGTTACTAGTAAAAGCCAAAGTCCTACCAAAACACTAAAATTTAGTTGTACATAGTATCTTGGGTAGCTTTACTCTTATTACCTAAGAAGGACTAAAACCCTCAAAGTAATGGAAATGGAAAATAAGTCGGATGGGCAGCAATGGTGGCCACACAGGATGTTGACAGACAAGAAACAAGCAGAAAATAATCAGAAGTCTTAAATTCAACGAGCATGAATAAGCATGTAACTATGTTGGGAGCAAATAAATGAGACTTACCCTAAATACTACCATTTTGCTCCATTTTAATCATAAGGTGAAGAGTTTATGGGAATCCTAAGTTCCCGGGCTCTAGGGGAGCTTTCCGGGTGGCTACTCAATTTCCTCCTTATTCTTCTTTTGTTCCCCGAAACATAATGATTGTTCCTAACCATGAAAGAACAAATGATTCTGATTGATGAAAAATTGTGACTCTAACTTGCCATAGGTGCTTGTGGTTTGGGAGTTTAAAAACGGTACCATTCTGGCTCAGGGTCACAGCTCAGCTCCTCAGTCTGTTCTTCAGCCCCTGATCAATCGGTAGCAGCCCAGTACAATAAACATTTGTAATCTGCGTACATACTTAATAAGATGGACACTCAAACATGCACTCAGCTCCTCAGTCTGTGCTGTTGTCCCTGACTGGTCAGTTTTTGCTGTCTTAATTAAGATCCTGCTTTGCAGGACTCTTATGACTACTTGGATTGTTTTGGATTTTTTGGACCCCGACAGGTACAGGGACAGAGAGTACACTAGGTAGAGGGTCACAGAGTATGAAGCGCAAGTTTAGCTGGCTCATTTGGAGCAATAATGAAATTCATGCTCTCAAAGAATTGATAGCAAAACTCAAAACTGCCTGGTAAGGAGATACAAGAGAGGAGGCAGCAGTGTTAGATGTTCTATTACAGAGACTCTTCTAGGGTGCTGGCAAGAGTAGGGAAGACAAAGCCAAAACTAAAATCTGAACTGAAACTCTTTAAAAGGGCCCCAGTCTGGAGGTGTGGCAGGCTCTGCTCTGATTACTGAAATTATCTTAACCTGAGGAATCAGGGCTACTTAACCCACCTCTCCAAGGAGCAGACACAGTATCAAATCAACTGTGCTCCTCCTTTCTCCTCATCGTCTACCAACATAAAGCCACCATTCACCTCTGCTCCTCAGTTCCTTCTCACCCTGCATGTTCACAGCTAACACCTGATTTTTCTTCTTCTTCTTCTTCTTCTTCTTCTTCTTCTTCTTCTTCTTCTTCTTCTTCTTCTTCTTCTTCTTCTTCTTCTTCTTCTTCTTCTTCATCATCATCATCATCATCATCATTATTATTTTGCAAGCCCCCAGGTTTCTGTACTGTTGAACTGTCAGTTTTTCACATATCCTGAATTCTTCCTGAAAGTTCTTGGGACGCTGCTGCAGACTCCCTGCACCAGAACTGTCTGCCAACTATGAAGTCTCTCCAGTGCTCCAGTTTCCTCTCCCATGCTCTACATTAGGCTGCACACGGGCATATACCACTACACTTTACTGGATCTCTTTGGATGCTAACTATGAACGCTGTTTTATGTTCTGGCTACCCTCTCAAAATAATGGGTCTTTACAGCAGCACCTAACCTAAGTCTATGTATCCAACTAAATGGGCATAGTTTCAAAACTATTACTGTTTTCCGTCAGTCACTATTAGGCTACATTCAGTTGTATAACCAAAAGTCTGAGAACCAAAGGTAATCTTTATGTTGAAAATTAGGGGCTGAAAAGATGGCTCAAGTGGTTAAGGGCGCCACTTGCTCTTCCAGAAGTCCTGAATTCAATTCCCAGCAACCACATGGTAACTCACAACCATCTATAATGACATCTGGTGCCCTCTTCTGCAGATAAAGCACTCATATGCAATAAAAATAAATAAATAAAAAGATTTTTTTTAACCATTTACTAATTTATTATACAACTCAAACTAGAAAAAAACAAACAACAAAAAACTTGGGCTAGGCATGGTGATACACACCTTTAAACCCAGCAGTGCTGAGGCAGCGGCAGGAGAATCTCTGAGTCTGAGGCCAGCCTATTCCACAAAAATGTAGAGAGCTCCAGGCCATCCAGGGATACATAATGATACCTGGTCTCATACAAACAAACAAACAAACAAAACAATGTACTTATGGCTTATTTAGATAATAAAAAGTGCAAAGATGCAACACACATTAAAGTGCTAATATTTGGGAATCTTTATGTTCACAGTGTATATATAAATGATGGGCAAAGCACTTAAGAACACTGAACTTGGTGAAGGGATAAACGGAACTGCCCAGCATTTCCTTCTTGTAAAAGACTGCTGCTGGGCCAGAGAGGCAGCCTCGTGGGTAAAGGCACTTCCTGTGCAAGCCTAATGACCTGAGTGCAACTCTAGGAATCCATACAAAAAGGTGACAGAAGAAAAATCAACTTCACTACGTTGTCCTCCTACCACTATACATGTACCTTGGCACATGTGCATACATCATACATGAATACATAATAACAATAAAGATCTTTGAAATAAAACAAAGTAAGGCTTAATGTCTATGCAGAAATGGAAGTGTGAGACCCTGCATTCAATTCCCAGTACCACAAAATACATAAGTGAATCAAGAGCACGAAGTAACATGTTACATAACTGACATAAGGCAACAAAACTCTTTGCACACTCTGTGTGCACACATAACCAAAACAAAAAGGATACTGTATGTGATGTTCAAATAGTACTGTCCAGCTGGTAATGTTGGGTGCAAATCATCGCTCCGTTTTATAAGGCGATACAACTTACGAAAAGTAGGTAATGCTGCAGTACGCATCCAAACAATAAAGTCCTCATTTATGAATCCATTATTATTTTCATCATCAGAGTCTAACAGATACACTGGTTTATGCCAGTTTACTGGCTTTGTTGTATCTTAATGATAAGTTGGGGAAGGAAAGAGATGGGAAAACAAAAATAATTCAATTTTATAGAGTTTCAATGAAAATTCACAATACTAAAAAGAAATGAAAAAGCATAAAACACAATTTAGATGTTTTCTTATTTTCAAAGGTATAAATATATCCACATCCTAAGGATATCTTAAAAATCTGAAAAGAAATCAATTCTATCCATAACAAAAACTAAAAAAAAAGACAGTTGATGTCTCAAGAGAATACAGAAAGGATACTAAGGATAAAGGGTAGATTACTTAATGCAAAAATGAAGCATTAAACAATATATGAGCCAGTAAGATGGCTCAGCAGGTAATGGCACCAGAATTCAATCTCCAGGACCCACATGATAAATGAAAAGAACAAATTCCCACAAGCTGTTCTCTGATTTCCACACATACACTATGGCACACTGCATATATACACACATATACTTGTACACATACATACAAAATAAACAAATATGCAAATGCATAAAATATATAAAAAATAAAATGTAAGAAGAAATTCTGCACTATGAAACTAAGGCAATACAGAAACAAAAATATATGTGGATTATAAGCAAGTGCTTGTTAAAAGAAACTCTGTTGCAGTTTTTAAGGATTACAGCTAAAAACAGTAGAGGAATTCAAATCACAAAAATTTCTGTGATAATCTTCATACATCTGAATATTTATATAACTTCGTATAATGTTGAGAAAGAAACTGCTGTTCTCAAAAAAAAAAAAATTAACACCCTAAAGACAAAATTTAATTACCTTACTAAAACTACTAGCTTTTAGATAAAGAGAATGTTGGTTATGTTTTACCTTTAAATTTTTCTGCAAGGCTTTCTTTCCCAGGTGGGTTTCTGAATTTCACATTTTTGTCTGTCCACCAAGCAATCCCTTTTTTTGTCAAAGCAATTCGTGTAGGTGTGGGGTCAGATTCATTGGCCACCAGGAACAATTCGAATGTATCTAAGCACAAGAAATGGAGGCTATCACCAACAGCCACACAAGATCCACAGCATCTGACTCACTATGAGAAATGAGAACCTGGGATTTGCTCCTGAAGTAGCTGACAGAGAAGGCATAGGGTTGACAGGTACCCTTTACTCAGATGTGAATTAACTTTTGCAACTGTGGAATTCTAGATGGATAGATGTTTTCTTCATTTACTACATATCCAGGTTACTTTCCTGAATGACTAGCTAGCATGGGAGAAGACCAAGAATTTCAGTATTAGTCCAAATAAAACTGCAATGGCATCCTTCTTCCCATCTTTCTTTGGCCTCTGCTGCATTCCTAACAGCTCCTGCCTTATCCATCTTTCTGCATTTGGTAATCACACATGGCATTCAGCTTTTGACACATAGCTGGTACAATGAACAAGTCCTGTTGTTGAATGTGTAATACACATCAGAAATCAGGGACTTAGTGTAAAAACACAGAAACTATTTCAATAGTGCTTATATATAGGCTTAAATGATACTGTTTGGGCAGACTGGATTAAATAAATTACTCAAGCTAATTTTACTTGTTTCCTTTGAGGGTTTTTAATATAAGTATTAGAAAATTTGAGATAGTCTGTATTTATGGTTCAACCTGCATTTCTATCAGACATGCATATCTAAGATATCAACTGTAACCCCCCTTTAATAGTACAGATCAGTGAAAAGTGGCTCTGTGACTTTTACTTTCTTTTAAGAAACTGGAACATTATACTTCTTCTTAGAGATAGAACATTCAAAGGGAAGCCACAGACTATCAAGACTCCATTCATTATCTGAGTGGGTACTTATCTTGAAGGAGAATTTCATAATTCCATTTATATTACTAGACCATTGCACAGTTTCCTAAGGATCCATCGTCATGGATGTTTATAGCTAGCATACCATTAAACATGCTGTTGGCAATAGCTCCACATGGGGCAATTGGTTTGTCTTCATTTCTTCGATAAGGTTCACATTCCTTACTTGGATTCTAATTTTCAGAAGGAAAAAGAGAGAAATTATCATCTATCTGGAAAAATGCTGAGCTACTCCTAATTACTAATTAAAAATTCAGGACTTGTATCTTCCCCACTCATAAAGCATATCAATCTGTAATGAAAACAAGCTCTAGACTAGCACCATATTTAAATGCTCCAAATATTCTTTAATATTACAGTACTTTTTAAATAAAATGTTTGTTTACCTGTACATAGCTATATATGACTTATCAAATTAGTATTTTGATTTTTCATAACATAGAAACCACAACAACAAAGATTAAATTAAATAAGCTGTTATCAGTCCAGCTGTGATACACAATAAAGAGCATAGTGACCTGGGGATAAAGAGAGTCCAGCTTCTTAGACAACAGCCCCTTGACACACTTGTCCTCACTTATAAAATGAATACATCTAACATTCCAAATTTTGTGATCTGCGGCAAAATCTCATGTTTAAAAAGGGGGGGGGGAGAAAAAGAAGGAGGAGGAGGAAGAGAGGAATAATCAACAGCAGACTATACAGACTATAGCAGTCTTTAAATTGTGCAGAATGCTAGTAAAGCCTGCCCTTCAGGCTTGGTCTTGACTAAGGATCTCAAGGGTGGGGAACAGTTGAAGGATATATCTAAAATGTATGCCTTAGAACTTCCAGAACACTCAAACAGACCACAGTAATCTTTTTTTTTAACATTTAACAAATCGAGGTAATCTCAATTTGAAACTTACTTTATATATATAATATACATACACACCACACACTGCAAAACACACACACACACACACACACACACACACACACACACACACACACACCCTAGTTAACTTCTTGGGCTGTTCTCCTACTGACTTTGACTTGTATTTGTTTATACTGAGAGACTATGTGCTTCTCTCACAGAAAACAGAAAAAAACATAAGAGTCTCATAATATCTCTTCAGTATTCTGAGTATTTTGAAGAAAATTGACTTCAGCAAAACGGATGGGCATATCAGTCTGGGAATCACATTAGTGTCTCAACTCAACCATCATCTGAGAAGCTTCCTCCTAAAGTACATGGGAACTAATATAAAAATCCACAATGTCCTGAGAGTGAGAGAACTTGGAACTCCTTGTCTCCACACTGGGCTCAGGGAACTATGCTGAAGGAGACATAAACATAAAAGCCAGTGGTGATGGAAGACACCAAAGAAACGGTGCCTTCTGGGCATACAGGACTGACAGCCATATGAGCTCAGAGACTGAGGCAGTATATGCAGAGAGCATGCGCAGGTCCAAGCCAGGTGGGGTCCCAGTGCTGAGAGAGGAAGTGGACCCATCTCCAATTGTCAACTGCTCCCAAAGGAAAATTTAGTTTTCTCCAATGGAGCCTCACTGGGCATATAATCCACACTTAAGGGCAAGCTCCATGCCATACAATAGATAGTCACATAAAACAAACTCAGTGGCATTTGTGGAGATGCTTTTGTCCAATAATGGTTTGTTTGGACATTTTTTTTTTTACCTTACTGATCTTTTACTTGCATATTATGGCTTCCATATTTGTGGTTTTGTGGTGTGTGTGCATGTTTATCTAAGTGTACATGTGTTTTTCACGCTTTTGTTTTGTTTTATTCTGGTTTGTTTTTTAGTTGTCTGTTTTTTCTGTTTTTTGTTTTTTAATTTAAAGACTTATTAACACAGTATTCTGCCTGCATGTGAGCCTACAGGCCAGAAGGGGGCACCAAATCTCATGTGGTTGCTGAGAATTGAACTAAGAACCTCTGGGAAAACAGCACTCAACCTCTGAGCCATCTCTCCAGCTCCCCTGTTGGTTTTCTAGAGAGAGAGAAACTGGGAGGCATGGAGTTGGCTGGGTAGGAAGGTATGGAGGACCCAGGAGGAGAGGAAACCATGATCAGAATACATTGTATGGTACTCTTTCACTCTAAGAGCCAGAGGGGATGGAGGAAACCAAAACACAAGGCCTTCCAAATCAGCATGATCAAAGCTCATACGAACTTATAGAATCTTAGCACACACAGGGCCTGCACAGGTCTGCAGAAGTCTATGCATATATTACAGCTTCCAGTTTAGCGTTTTTATTGGATTCCTGTGTGTGTAAATGAGTTGGTCTCTGATTCTTGTGCCTTCTTTTGTGCTCTTTTGCTTTTTTTTTTGTCCAATTCCAATGTGCTAATTTTTGTTTTAGCTTTATTATCCCATAGAAACCTATTTGTTTTGTTCTCTCTCTCTCTCTCTCTCTCTCTCTCTCTCTCTCTCTCTCTCTCT
>OU015755.1:39386001-39431761 GCA_907169655.1 Acomys percivali | reverse complement strand
AGGGGTCCCCAGATAACCTGCTACAGAACAGAAGGGGTCCCCAGATATATAGTGTGAGAAGTGTTTTCTCCCAATCACAAACGCCCTACACTACTCGTACGCCCCAGGCAATAATCTCCATGTTATACCAAGCTCAAGTCACTTTTAACAGTAAGCATTAGTATGTCACTTTATAATAATGATCCTGTTAAATGCCAAACCTTCCAGGTGCTGCTGCCAAAGAGCCTCACAGACCTGTGCCCTCCACCCCAGTGTCTCTCTCTCTCACAGCTGCTGCAAAGCTGAAAGGCCACACAGGTCTCACTAAAAAGAGTCCTTCACCCTCACAATCCCACAGTGTGGAGCCCAAGGTAGCTGGACCACAAGCATACGCTAACTCCTCACCTCCCCTTCTACAGACCCTTTAACATGCCACTCCTTGTCCAATTTGCTGTGAGATTGATAAATCTCTTACCTGAAGAGCCACTGACACTCTAGACTCTCTCCAAATACTACATGTAAGCTCTAAGGAGAAGGGAGTTATCAGACTATCCCTTTGTTTCACCAGTAAAATCAGTTTAAGAGCTGAAGCTGCTCCCAAAGAGTGTTCTTTTGTTGTAAGATGCAAAAGGCCTCCATCTATACCCATAAAAGAAATGGACCCAGGGACAAAGAATTCTGCCAAAAATAGAAGGGGTGGGGATTTTATGTCCCACAAAAATAAAGACTCTTCTCTTCAAAAAAATAGGAGATCATTAAGACTCCATTTTCCTCTATCCAGGACTTAACTAAACACCTGTTTCTGTAGCTGAGAATCAATGGGAGCAATCTGAGGCCGAGATTCTCTCACCCCTATTGAAAGACCTGTAAACTTATCTCACACCTCATCGCACGTTCTAGGCTGTCAGTGGTTTTCTATGAACTGTAAGATAGCATAGTGGGGAGGTGTTAGATTTTTACTCCTCTCTCACTTAATCACACTTTAAACAACCTATTTTTCTTCATTGATTTCAGTTTATTGATATTTTTTACAGCATCAGGTTTTTAGATCTACGTGCCCAGCAATGACTTAGCTATGCCAGGCTGTTTAATGACTTCCCATTACAATGCCTATGGTCCTAATACTGGCCCATGTACTGTGCACCCTAACACTGTACCACTTTGATCTGATCTGTATTCTTCCCTTCTTCTCACTCTACCACTGTCACACTGGCTTCTTTTTTGTTCCTTTCTACTAAACACGCCCTCCTTTTCTCTTCCTACTTCTGTATGGAATTGTCTTCCCTCTAATGTATCAACAAAATACATTACTTAGGGCTCCCCAACACCTGCTATTTTGTGGCAAAGCATTACAATAAAAATCTCTCTTACATTCTAAGAGACTGAAACTCTAGTGGGACCTCACAACCAGAGTTAATAAATATTTAAGGTCACTCAGGACATCTCTCCTACTGTGTACTCAGCCTGTTTGTTTAACCTGATTTTAAGAGAACAAAGTATAGCAATCAACGTTACTTGCCTGAGATTTCCCATGTAATCAACTTTTACAGTCTAAGCTAATGGATAGCTGTAATCTCAACGTATGCACTTTTCCATGGCCATGGCCTAGAACAATTCAAGTGTATAATTTACTGAAAGCAACAAACAGAGAAGTTGAAAGCAATCTTCTAAAATGAGTATCTACTGTAAATACTAAACACATTTGGATATTGCTTGATAAACAATGCTATTTGTAGTACTATTTGTTGTCTGGGTTGCTTGGGGTCTGTTGAAATCAGTGACTTAATTCTTTTGTATAATTCTTAGGAGATTTTTGTAATGTCTCCCTCATTCCGTCCCCATGTGAGACGGTTGGTGCTTTTCAAAACAAAAACAAAAACAAACAAACAAACAAACAAAAACGAAGCCCTTTGTTAGGTATTCACAAACTGACATACACCCAGTCATACAACAGACAGACACACAGGGACAGACACAGAAACCAGCACAGGAATAGATTCACAGGGCAGCCTTCAGGTGGACAAAGATTCAAAGGCATGCAACAGGAAAAGAGCAAAAGACACCACAACATAAACTCAAATCTGGACTTGCGCTTGGTTACCAAACTCCAAAGAGAAGTTCTTTTATTTCTTTCCTTAATACGACACCAGTGCATTATTGGTGACTCAGAGTTCATCACTAATGTGTTTTGCCCAAGCACTATTTAAAATTATAAGCCATTCTTCAGCCCTTTCTTCTTCTTCTAAGCACTTTCTACCATCAGCTACACTTTAGAAGCAAGTTAACAGTTGATAAGAATGAACGTGGGGAGATGGCTCAATGCTTAAGAGTACTTGCTCTTACAGAGGACCCTGACTTGATTCTCAGCACCCACATGGGTGTTCACAACCATCTGTAACTCCAATCCCAGGGGAATCCAATACCCTCTTCTGACATTAGACATCAGGCATGCAGGTAGTGCAGACGTATATAACATGGGGGCAGAACAGCCATACATATTAAAATAACAACATATATCTAAAAAATGTTTAAAAGAATGGATGAGATTATCAACTAGTATATAAACCACTTCTTTGTAAATAAACTGAAAACAGACTACATCTAAAACTTAATTGCTCACATGAAAATAGTAAAATCACATAAAATTTACTAATTTTAGTATTTGTTTTGTTAGTAAACAGAATTGTTTTAAGAGACAATGAAACAAATTTATATGCTAAACAGAGATTATTTTTTAAAAAGTAATTATATTTAATGTTCCTCCTATCCCTTCTAGGTTTTTTGGATTTTGGGGTTTTTTGTTTTTGTTTTTGTTTTTGTTTTCGGTTTTGGTTTTTTACCATACATGTATCCTAACTTATTGGCCAAGCCACATACCTAATTTGCTCTTTATGTAAAAATTAACACAATCTCTTTTATGTTCAATTCAATACTAAAATTAATAAAACTGCAATTGTTATTTACTCAGTAGCTAAGCCACTGGACTATCACATCTATACCTAATCTCACTTAGTTAATGTACCATTTTACTAGGCAGTAAATACTCCTAAAACCCTACAATGCACAGATTGACTACTAACAAGCTCTCACCCCAATTTTTGTGTTACTTTTCCTATTAATAAAATAAAACTAAAATTTCCATCCTGCCTTGGAGCTAGTATGAATGACTATGCTACCAAGAGTAGCAGCTTCTAAGAGCCTTCCTTAAAAGGCTATTAGCCCTTTGTTCATCCTTCACTCTACTACACTGCTCATGCCCAGAAGAGGTAGCCAGAAGTCTGGCCTCCAACCTGAAACTTGAGCTTGAGAACCTGTTACTCACAATGTCAAGGCAGTAAGCTTCAACAGAGGATTCTGTAAAACAGAAACCCTTGTAATGTTCCTAAGGCATCTGATATGCAATCAAAGTCTTGACTTCCCACTGTTGGACCAAATGCTAACATATATGTCATTCATGCCCGCTGTTGAATGCTGGAAGCGGAGACTAATGAGCTGGTCTTGTGCATGCTCCGAAGGTAGGAACCCTGAGACAAACAGGGCATGGAGGCCCACTCACAAGGCTTCAGAGCGACTCCATGAGGAGCTGCGACAGGGCTACAGGTGTGGTATCTGCAGCAAGAGTTTTCTTTTTTTTCCTCCTGCCCAGAGAAAGGTTTTCCACCTGAGAACCTAAACAAAGTTTAATTTAAAGATAATGAACTGATTTGTTTGGCAGAGGAAATTTCAACACAGGATGGCATTCAGACTGGTACTGGAGATACAGCTGTGATATATACAGAGAAAGGCTGCAGAAAAGCCTCCTGTGCAGCACTGATACAGCTGTGGTCCAAGGAGACCTGGGTATATCTGAAGCTGGCAGCAAAATCTGGCAATGTAAAAAGCATCTTCCATGTTATAGTGGTTTTGAAGACATAAGAAAATTGATGCTGTCATGAGGAGAAACTGAGACAGAGAACGTATGTCAGAATCAGAGCCCCTTCAAAGAAGCCCTGAGAAGCTACCACTTCCAGCAACAGCTTGTCTTTCTTTAACTACCAAGGCACATTCACCTAGCAATGTTTAACTTTCCTGCCTGTGGTGTTTCTTTGCTTTGCTTTCCCCTACCCTCAGTTTTATGCTTTGTTTTGCGTGGGTTGTTTGCTTGTTTTGGGGAATGTTGGCTTGTATACAGCCCAGGTTGGGCTCAAATCTCTATGTAGCTAAGACTGGCCTTGAAACCCTGGATCTCCCTGCCATCCACCTCTTTAGTGATAGGCCATAATACACCACCATGCCCAGCACAGGTGTTTTTGTCTTCCACAGCTGAGGATTGAACTCGGGGCCTGAGACAGGTAGGGAAGTACTCAGTCACTGAGTGACATCTGCAACTTCTCCTATGATAAGTCACCTTATCTTCCCCCAAAGGAATGCCCCCTGTTGAGAAAAGGAAAAAAGGTCCTGTCCTCAAACTTTTTCAATAACTCCCTATGCCCTTCTGTATATAGAAAATGTCCAACATTGATTAAAAATCCTTGATAACTAGAACTCAATGTACGAGCTGTCACTATCAAATAACCACTGCACCCTTTGTCAGCTGAAACTCAAGGGGAGCTTGACCTAATGCATCTGCCACAGGTAAGTAACATCCACTGCTTGCAAAAGACAAAGTTTACTCGGGAGTAGTAACTCTAAACATCAAAGGAAAAGAGGCTGCCTCTTAGAAGAGGGAACACAAGTTCCCTACTTTGAAAATTAACATTTTTTAATGTCAAAAGTTTATCAGGCATAGCTCAGAATACAGCATAAAACCTTCCAACTACTTAAATCCTAATGACAAAGCACCACAGGTAGTGCAGGACAGATGTGGATAATGAGATTAGTTGAAAGATTATGGCATTTCTCATCTATGTTCCCAGACAACTACGAACGTTCCCCTAAGTCAAGATAACATTTCTTCCTAGTAATTTCCTCAGAAACAGACCGAGTTTAATCTGGTGAGAAGGAGGAATTTGAAGGACATGCATTTTTGCACCGTATACAAGTAGAGCTGGAAACCTTCCACTTTCTGAATGTAGATTTATCCAAAAGGAAATCAATATAAGACCTAAATAGGTCATATAACAAAATGCTGACTAATAAGATAAGTCACTTTAAGTACTAATCAGATTAAGTTAAAGGGAACATTTTAAGTACTTAAAGAATTTTCTGAAGCACTTAGAATGAGTAATTCAACACAATTATTTGGTAGCAAATGCTAATTTCGCCTGTATATTTCTTTAAAACTCTAAATGGGGTAAGGGTGTTATTGCTATAAAAGGCTAGAAAATAAAATTTTTAGGCTGCACAGAGCAGGGAGGATGCTCTTGACTTTTTATCTTTTGAAACAAGTAAGGTTTGGACGTTTCTTGGCAGATGAAATTCAATATATAATCACAATAGTTATACACAATTTCTTGATAGCAACACAATTCTACTTATGAAAAGAACTGAATTCTTTGAGGGAAACAGCCCATACAATTGGTATTCAAGTAAGTGTTTCCTTTAACCAAATTGATTGCAAATATTCATCTGGAAAAACCAGTCTCCTGGCCCTCAAACTAAAAAAACACTCAGGGGGCACTTACAGGAAACAAAAGCCCTGTCATATCACACAAAGCTCTGAATTGCTGAACCTTCCCTGTTTAGTTACTACAATACATTTGAGCATTAAAATCTTTAAACTTCTTAGCATAAAATGCCTAATCTTTAACATAAAAAAAAAAAACTTATCCTTCCTTGATTCTACTTAAAGTTTAAGTAAAATCAAAGATTATTAAATACTGATAAAGATTTAATCTCCTTCAAGAACCTTACAATTTAAGGATTCAAATTAGAAAGGAGGAAAAATATAGACAGCAAATTTTCATCAGAAATGGAAACAGGAAGTAATCAGGACAAAATAACTAAGAGTAGAAAATCAAATAAAGTTAAAAAAAAAAAAAAAAAAAAAAAGAGGAAAGCTGGGAACTTAACAAACTAGGCAAGAAGTCCACTAAGATTTCACCATTTTTAGCAATATTAATTTCACATATATGTTTAGGCTCTAGGTATCACTGTATTTACCTTAGTTAAACATTGCTTTAACTAACATACCCATTTGACTCTAACCATTATAATTGGTTTTTGTGTTACTGTTTTTGGACACTAGGTCTGTAGCACCCAAGCTGGCACTGAATTACTGGATTCAAGCAATCTTCCTACCTCAAGCCTCCCCAGAATATTTGGGGCTATAGGACAAGACACCTGACCCAGATCTCCAAGCATTAATTTACAATTATATCACTTCACACTGATAAATGCTCTCACAGAAGCTAGAGATATGGTACTTTCAAGTTAGCTGTATATCTTGGCCAGATCAAAAGCCATTGAGGAGCCATTCATTGCCTTGTGGTAGGAACATGCTTGACTCGTAATGCAGCCAAATACTCAGTCTTTGCTGCAAATAATAAAGATATTAAGCAAGTGTTCAATAAACATATTCATAATCAAAATATTGTATTGGTTAATAAAATTATCAATGGTACTTTTCTAAAAACCTCATTTTACTTAAGAATTCTAGAAGCCAACTAAATAAGGTTCATAAACTTAACAAGAGAAGGTACTATGATACTAAATATGGGCATTAAGATATAAAAGCACCTTTTCTAAAAATTATTTTTTTCAGAGGAGTCCAGGGCATTATGAGAGTGATAATATTTTAGTGTAGTATTTCTGAGAGAATGTGAAGGGTCTATTAGCTTTACTTTAAATTTTTCAAGTTCTGAACAAAGCCAAGCATTTTGATTTTTAAGTTTCCTTTGCCCTAGTTAGTAACTTGAACTATCCTGCAAATTGAGTTTTCACAAAAGAAAGTTAAAAGATATAAAAAGGAGACAAGGAATCAGTTTGGAAAAGAACTGCTCACTTCCAATTCCCTTTTATATTATTACTATTATTACTATTATTATTATTATTATTATTATTATTATTATTATTATTATTACTACTATTATTGTTGTGGTGGTGGTTGTTATTATTATTATTATTATTATTATTATTATTATTATTATTATTATTATTTTGATACAGTCTCTCTCTATAGTCTTCTCTATCCTGGCAGTCACCATGTAGACCAGGCTCAGAGATCTACTCCTCTGCTTCCCCTGTGTTGGGATTAATGGCCTATACCACACCTGACTTTTTAAAACCACTGTATTACTTTATTTTTACACGGATGGGTCTTTTGCCTGCATGTCTTTGGACCATGTGGGTGTCTAATGCCTGCTGAGGCTGGAAGCGAACACAAGATCACCGGGAATTGTAGTTAAAGACAGTGTGAGCTACTATATGGGTGCTAGAAATCAAACCTGGCTACTCTGGCAAGACGAATCAGTATTCTTGACTGCTGAGCCAGCTCTCCAGCTCCTGCTATTGACTTTGGATAAACCTCAGAGGCTTTTAGTCTAAGCTAGTAGCTAACAAAAGATGGAGGAGTCAGCAAGGTAGCTTAGTGGTATAGCACTTTCATGTGGCCCTGAGTTTAATGGCCAGCACACACGCAGAGTAAAGAATCAACACACAAACATGTATGCCCCTTTTGGAAACGCTCTCCAGGTTTTTCCTCATAACTTCAGACCCAATTTGAAATAATTTCACTCCATATCCAACACAGACATTTTAATCATTCTATCTGCATATGTTGGTGTTAATACAAAATTTTGAGTAACTTCTAATTTTCATTTCCTTTAATTTCAAATGTAGCATTTTGAACACAGCATTGTTTTAAATCAAAATTAAGCTGTAAGTCACAGAATTTCAGAAGTGAATGGCATCTTAAGATCATCCAATCTAAATCTTTCCATGTGTCAAGTGCTACACACAAAAACTCAGATCCTATCACCAACCAGAGAGAGAGCTGGAACTCTGGCTCTACACTAACTCTTAACTCCACTGCCCTTCTGAATAAACTGCAATACCAGGGTCACTAGAAATCCCCATTCCACTAAGAACTAAGTGCACAGAACCTAACTTTACTTCAGAACCCAAAAGTTTTAAAGAAAATTAAAGGCATTTTCATACTGTAGTAAACAGTACCAGAAGTTTTCTACAAATTTAGTAAATATTCATATACAATTCTAAATCATCATTGCTTTCATTTTAATGTCTTAAAGTTTAAAGAAGATGATTCAAATTTCTAATGTTTAGTTAGGAGGAATTCCGTTATATTTACTACCATCCCAGTAAGGAGGTTAGTGCATCAGGAAAGCTCAAAACTTGGAATCAGCATGATAATACTCTCAAATAGTCCACTGTCACACCTCCGCTGTCACACCTCCACTGTCACACCTCAAGCTGGTCCTTAGCGCTCATCTCCTGCTGAAGGGTCATAACCCACATCTATTCTGCTTCTACTTGTGAAATCTTAGGGGGAAAAAACTCACTAATCTGTTTATTTTAGAGGTGAAGACACTAACCTGCAAAGAAATTTAAGTAAATTACCTCCAAATCTGAGCTACTGTAAAAGTGGCAGAGCTCAGGGTTTGGGTATGACAGGACAGAGATGGAAACAGAAGCGTTTCACATTTAAGAATTCTTTAAACAAACAAACAAACATTCTGTAATATCTGTATAATCTTTTCCACTCATAAGAAGGCTGCAATCCAAAACACTCTAAAGTCGAAACTTTTCTAGTGCCCAACCTGACCAGCCCAGGGCTTTACATTTTGGGCTACATTTGAGTACTATGACAAGGATAAAAACAGGAGATAAAAATATATACCTAATAGCCGGGCGTGGTGGCCCACGCCTTTAATCCCAGCACTCGGGAGGCAGAGGCAGGCGGATCGCTGTGAGTTCGAGGCCAGCCTGGACTACAAAGTGAGTCCAGGACAGCCAAGGCTACACAGAGAGACCCTGTCTTGAAAAAAAAAAAAAAAAAAAAAACCAAAAAAAAAATATATATATATACCTAAAACATATGCTGTGAACTTGCTGTAGTCAACAGACTGAAAGTAATTATTAAAAGATTTTAAAAGTCCACTCTAGAGGCTTTTCTTAGTGTTATAAGCACTGAAGTACTATGCAGCTTAAAAAAAGGGGGGGGCACCTTGCTTTAGCGCTAATATTGTAAATCAATGTGGAAAAAGGCACCAAAACTCCATAGCTAGAATGGCTGGGGAAGTCCAATTAAATCGCATACATGTAACATGTATTTTTAAAATGTATACACAAAAATTTATGTATACAACAGAACAGAACAGTAACTCTTGCCAGTTACTCAACTCTTGCCAGTTCAAACAGATCAAAATACCGTAAAATATGCAGGAGAAGTTGTAGATGTCTAATACGGTATGCCACACGGTACTTACACTCTGCTATCAACCAGTCTTCATCACTGCGGATGGAAAAAGATGCAGTGATTGTTGCACTGACAGAAATAAAATGTTTCCTCCAGTTGAGTGTCTGTACCGTGTCTAAGTAAAATACTCCATAAAATAGATGCCAGGTAAATGTTTTCCAGCTAGATCCCAACTTATTTCGTGTGGACTCATTGACGTGCACAGTTTAAAAAAAAAAAAAAAAAAATCTAGCACGGAGAACTGCGGCCGCTGTAGGGCATAATTAGAAATGAATACAGCCTAAAAGCAAACAAGAACTGAAGCTTCATGTTTTTAACTATATCAGGGCCAACAACTAAAAATAATCTAATCAGCTCAAAACTAAAGTTACTGTGTGTGCCCTGTGAAATATGATTTAATTTCTTCGCAGAAGAATCAATACCTCTATGACTCCAGGTCTTTCACCCAACAATGACCAATGTGTTCATCTAGAGGTCCCGGAATAATCCCCACGCAAGTAACAACAGTCTGACCCTGTGAACTGCCTCAATCTAACTTTTTCTCCTTTTCTCTCCTCCTAGAAAAACATATACTCCTAGCCCTCGGAGAACCGCGCAAAACGCCCAGTAGATCAGTCTCGTCCACCTGACATTCTTGCTTTAGTCATTCCGTTCCCAGCCACGTAAATCGAGAGCAAAAGTAAGTTAGACCGCAAAACTGCAAACTCAGAAAAGCCGCAAAAGAAGAAACAGAGAAGGCAGCACCGGAGGGCGGGGCCCGCCTGTCACCTTCTGGGCGCCGGGGGATCCCCGCCACGCCCCTCCCTCACCTCGATCTCACGGACGTTGTTAGAGGTGACGAAGATGCCGATGCCAATGGGGATGAAGATGAGGCCGATGATGAAGAAGGTAGGCAGCACCGTGCCGGCCGTGAGGATGGGCTGCCAGGCGGGCAGCCGTTGCTGTTTGAAGGCCGTGTTATCCGGCCTCCGGGTCTTGGCGGGGCCCCCAGGAGGGCACGGGGGCCCGCCGTCCACCTCATCCTTCGCGTTATAGTTCATCGCCATCGGCCCCCGGGCTTCGGCTCCGCCACGTCCAGCTGGGCCGCCCAGGGGACTTGCCTGCGGACCCTGACAGGAGACGCGCAGGCGCCGCTGCCGCTGCCGCTTACCGCCTCCGCCACCCGCGCCGCCACCGGGGAGGCGGAAGAGGCGGGACACGCTTCTGCAGACGGCCGCTGACCGGAAGCGGGAGTCTTTAGGAGACGCCCCAGGGAGGGAGGGAGAGAAGAAAGAGGGAGAAGACTGAGGGACGAGGGGTGGGGAGGGGGAGGAGGATGGAAGGGGGAGGGAAAAGGCGGACGCACCCTAATCATCTGCCCTGTGACGACAAAGTGAGGGGGTTTAGGCCGGGCCCGCGGCTATGTGAGCGCATGCGCGGCCCTGGGTGACGTCACGGCAACCGCGCGCAGGGTAGGTAGCGTCTTCGCTTCCCTAAAGGATGCTTCTGTTTGCGCACACTTCCTGTTGTGGTTATCATGGAGATTGCGGGTCGAGGAGGCGGGTCGGACTCGGTGACTTGAGCTACATGTAGTTTTGGCACTGGGGTGACTTTTATTTTTTTACACCTCCTCTGAAGGGAATTGTAGCGTTCCAAAGTCAACACGTTTAAAAGGGTGCGGATACCTATTGAGTTTTAACTCCCCACGCAAGGTGCAGCTGTGAAATTAAGTGAGGTGACATGAGACCCATTTGACCTAACAAAACAAAACAATAACGTGACCTAGTTTAGCCCAAATCCCTCGCTTTTGAGCTAGTCCCACTTATTTTTCCTCTGTCAGTGATGTTCGTTCCCTGCACATTGATTGAGGAAGTTTATTGTAAAACGTGGTAGCGATATTTTTAAACTTGATAACCAGAAACGACATAATACCACTTGTTAAAAATGAGATGTTACATACTTTTAATCTGCCAGGGAAATACAAAAGTGTGATCCCAGCATTAGAAAGGCAAAGGCAGGAAACTTCAAGGCCAGCCTAAGCTCCACAGTGAGAGGCCGGTGGGAAATCCGTAGGGAGATCTGTCTCAATAACTAATACTAGTAAATAACTCAAAGACAGCATAGCAGTACAGAGACCACAAAAGTGTAGAACCCAGCTACAAATCATAAAATGCTAACCTCCACTGGTTGACTGAAGGCTGGGTTTTTGGTTTCTTTTTGCTTTTCCATATTTTACAAATTCTCTCTTATAAGTATGAACACTTACTATTTGTAAATTTACAAAATCAATTATGTAGTATCTACGTTAAATTGGGTTTGAAATCCAGACTGACGGACAGCAAACACCCACTTGAGTGCTAGCCTATAGTTTTGACACTTGGGTATGCTCTTCTGTGGTCTCACAAATTTTGTCTGTCTGTCTTTCCCCTTCTTTTCTCCTTTTTTGTTTGTTTTGTTTGGGTGGGTTGTTTGTTTTTCTAGACAGGATTTCTCTTTGTAGCCCTGGCTAACCTGGAGCTTGCTCTGTAAACCAGCCTGGCCTCAAACTCTTATTATGCTTCCAGCCTCTGCCTCCAGAGTGCTGGGATTTAAAGGCATGTGCCACATAGCCCGGGCGATCACTCAAATTCTTAGGACCACTAGAATTCTTAGGTGGAAATGGAAAACAGTCCGCCGTAGTTAGTAGAGAGGCATATGCTTTTATTTTAGTAAATTCTGTTGGTTAGTAAAATGTTCATCCCAGCATTGGGGGATAATCCTGAAGCCTTTTTCTCCCCTCCTCCTCTTGTTTAGAGCATCACACAGTTAAATGTGTCAGTTCCTTTAACTAATTTTGCTACTCTCGCACCTTGTTTAAATAGTGCTACCACTGAACCTTCAACCTACAACTGGAAATATTCAGGTGGAAAAAAAAAAGTGCTTCTTTGCTAATAAACATGGAGACAGTTCCCCATCATCATCCTTTAAAAGATTATCGACACTGGATTGGGTAGTGTAAATAGTATCATCACGAGATGGCTTAAAGCATGCGGAAGGTGTACACAGGTCGTTTACAGGAGCTACAGTGTGTATTAAGAGATTTGAGCATCTGAGGATTCTATAGACAAGCTCCGCCACCTCCCTCAATGCTGCGGGACATTTTATGTTGCCATATAACGGTTGCTTTTGTTGTTATGGGAGTAGTGATCTGCTTGTTCCTGGCGCTTATCTGCTTCCTCTGTTCTTTGGTTTGCTCATAGGAGAGATTAACTCTTTGTCTCTTTTATTTATTAAAAAATTTCCCTGGGGGCTGGGATGGTTGCACACACCTTTAATCCCAGCTCTTGGGAGGCAGAGGCAGGCAGATCTCTTTTTGAGTTCGAGGCCAGCCTGGTCTACATAGTGAATTCCAGGATAGCCAGAGCTATATAATGAGACCTTGTCACATTAAAAACAAAAAAAAGTGGGATTTACGTGACATTTCTTAATGCTGTCAGATCAGCATAGTAAGTACAATACATGTATGAGGACAAGCGTAAAAATAATTCTGAAATGACAAACTATATAAACACCCAAGGAAAGGTGAAGATGGGTGACATAGTTCTTATTTCAGAGAAAGTTTTCAAACCGCCCCCCAGCTCCACGCCCCACACACATAGTTTTTCTGTGTAGCTTTGGCTGTCCTGGAACTCCCTCTGTAGATTAGGCTCACCTCAAACTCAGAGATCCACCTGCCTCTGCCACCAGAGTGCTAGGATTAAAAGTCGAGCACCACTATTAAGGGGCTCAGAGAAAGTCCTTAATGACTAAGAAATAGTTTGAATGCTTTTCAATATCTTTTTGCTCCACTTCCATTCAGTTAACCATAGCTGCTTACGGACTTTAGTAGGACTCATTCATTTTTTAAGTATCCTTGATGGTTTTTAGGAGGGTGATGTAGACTTTGTGTGGTACATTTAGTCTCCTTCCTGTATTTATTTTACTAGAGATTCATCCAACCTGGGTCGTTAAAAGTTAACCCCTCCTTGTCAAGCAGTGGTGACACATGCCTTTAATCCAAGTGCTTGGGAGGCAAAGGCAGGCAGCTCTCTTAGTTCAAGGGCAGCCTGATCTACAGAATGAGTTTCAGGGCATCTTGAGCTACACAGAGAAACCCTGGGGAGGGGGGACTGGGGGGGTACACCTTTTTGTAGTTGGTTATGATTCACACATAATATCTCAGCACTTAGAGGTAGGGACAGGAAAAGCCAGGTCAACCCTGACTATATAAGATCCTGACTCAAAAATAAAAGCAACAACAACAAACTTTTTCTGATTTTTTATGTTTTCTTTGACCTCTTAGAATTGGATGTTTAAGGAACCTTTTGTTCGCAGACTGAGAGGTTGTCTGATTGGCCCGAAGTCACTGCTGTTGCAAACTCTTGTGTAACCAGACAGCAATCAGAAATACTAGTCAAACAAGATACTTTGATCGTGTGTCATTTAAAGAAGGGACAATGGCACCAAATTTCAGAAACCTGAGTAGAAAACTAAGCCTAAGAAGTTAGTTTTAAGCATAAGGTTTCCTTTCTCGCTCTAAGTGTAAGCATGTATCTCCAGTGAGGCCTCAGAATTCACCTCTTCCATTGCTTAGGATCTCAGTTGACTACATCCCCAGCAGATATCATCAATTATAGACAAAAGCTTATCTTTAAATATAGTACCATCTCTGGGTTGACAGCCAGCTGACATCTGTTACAGGTATAACAAAGAAATTAATTATTTAAAGGGGAGTGGGATGGAAAAGGAAAAAGACTTAGCTTATTCCATGAAAATAAAAGAAGTAGAAAAAATACCTTTTAAAAATGTTCTTTCATATGGGCAGACCATTTTTTAGACTTAAACTTGCTTCCCCCCATATACCCGTATTGACAAGTTTTAAAATGTCAGCAGTCCCATCATTGGAAGGTACATTTCATTTGTTTCAAAGCATTGAGTTAGTGCTACCTATGAAGTTATTTACTGCTTTAAAATAACTCAAATTTGTTTGAACTCAGGGGGACTTCCACCTGCCTCCACCCCAACATTTATCATCTAATACTGAAAGGCATCCCCTTATATCTGTCTTCCTAGATGTTAGCTCAAGTCTGAGACTTTAGATTCCTTTCTGAGGGTCAAGTACTTGGCAAAAGGCCTAGGACAAAAACCATTATAAATCTAGAGCTTACCTGGAAACTCAGTGAATTCACATTTCAGTGGTAGAGATCATTTGCCAACAAACAATAGAAACAGTGAGCTCTTTGCTCTATGAGTCTACAAGGGATTGTAGGAGCCCCTTTTATGATGTCAAACACTAAGCTAGGGAAGGGAGTCCCATTCAATAGAAAATAGACTATTAACCAAAGAAGCCTTGTGCCTTATGCTTTGATAATACTCTATTATTCTGTCTGATCAAGTTGTTCTAAGCAAGGGTTTAGCAGGTTGCATCACCATGGGAACAGATATTTCCAGTGCTCTGAATTTGGAAGGAGATACCTGTTTTTGTTAAGGTGGTGGTTTGAGTGATAAGGACCTCCCAGGGGCTCATATATCTGAATGTTTGGTCATCAGGGAGTGGAACTGTTGGAAAAAATTAGGAGGTGCATGCTGGCTACTCATGCCCACTCAAGCACAGGAAAAAGGTTTCCCTGCTGTGGACTCCCTTTGTAAATTTTTAAAACTTTATCAACTTTGTAAACCCTCAAGGCAGGAAAGTGGCCAAGCCCCTGCCTGAAGATCTCCAGCAGCCAGGCCTCTCTATCACAGAGGCATTTCCAGCTTCTGTCACAAAGCCCCTCAGTAGGACCCTTCCCAGATTATGCTAATTTTAGGTGAAAAGTCTGAATAAAAAACTACCAATCCCTGAACAAGAAAATCCACCAATCCCTGAGCTCTCCCCAGCTCAGGACTTGAAATCCTACCAATCCTGACCCTGGAAGTCTCTGCCCAAGAAAGCTCCACACCCTAAGAAGTCCTATATAAAGGCTGTGTCTATTCAATTCCCTACTGTCCACTACCTGGACAGGGCCAGCCAACCCCTGCATTCATCCCTCCACACCCTAGACCCTCCCAATAAATATCTTTTATGAGATTTACTGCCTGCTGTGACTCTCTCATTGGAAGAAGCCAAGAAGCAATGAAGAGAAGAAGAGGAGCAAGGCTGAGGCTCCTGAGCTCCTGAGCTCGCTCAGCTGGGCCTACCCTCCCCTGGGAGCTGAGTGCTTCTGCCGAGGAGGCTTCCTCTCAGAGCTGTGTGGTTCCTGGGCTCCCATGTCTCAGGCTGCCCTTCCATTGGGATACCTTCTCCCTTCAGATCTGTGTGCTTCCTGGGGCTCCAGAGTCCCAGGACATCTTTCCATCCAAGCAGGAAGGCCAACAGTGTGGCCTTTTTGGAATAGCTGAGGGATTGTTAGCAGAGGTCTGTCACTGGGAGAGAGCTTTGAGGGTTCAAAAGCCCACAGCTTTTGTCCTTCTTATGGATCAGGGTGTAACTGTTAGCGACTTCTCCAGCACCATGCCCACTGTCATGCCACCATACAAATGCTTTCTTTTAGAAGAGTTGCCTTGTCATGGTGTCTCTTCACAGCAATAGAACAGGAACTAAGCCATTAACTTACACAGTTCACTTGTCCCACTTGTCTCTGCTGGGACCAATGTTCCATGTGGAAGCCAGTGTCTGGCCCCTTTGAAAAGTGAAGCGAACACGAATGAGCATATGTGCCTTGCTAAGGCAGTATAGACTGTCTGGTAGCCTTCTGCGGGCCCCTGGTCCTTACAGAGATCATATCTTCACTTAGAATCAGTGGTCTGGATCTAAAACGTTCTGTGGGCACAGAAGTTTCTAGGAAGTACTGGCCACCTGAATTCCTTGAAACGGAAGACACAGAACACATTTTCTACAGCACTGATCCTCAGAGAGCAACTTGGAGGGTCGGAAGCATGTCATTGGGTGCCTACAAAGTATCTGGGCCTTGAACTAACATAGCTTCCTGCAAAAGACATTAAAGAACTACAGGTAAAGAGAGAAAAGGAGGAAGGAAAGTAAGCAAGATAGAGGAGGAAAAGAAAGAGAGTTAATGTGGCTGTGGTCAGAGGAAAAGTTCTGGAAAATCAGGAGCTTGAGAGAAGAGTAGTCAAGGCCTCATTCTAGCGAGGGCTGCTATTTCAAAACATCCAAAGAGTGGGGCGTAGCTCCTGGGTAGAACACATGTTAAATATGTGTGAGATCCAGGTTCAATCCCTTACACACACACACACACACACACACACACACACACACACACACATGCACACAATGTACCCACTATCTTGTACAAGCACCAGATGCTAACCAATGGGGCTGCTGGAGCTCTGTGCTAGTTTCTTGAATTAACTGTGGGGAGTATGCAAGCTTTTTACAAAGCGTATAAACTGGACACAGATTTGTACAGCAATACCAGTTGCTATCACTTCAATCTGTAATGTCCCCCAAAGCCCAGCGTGACCTCAGTGCATGGCGCTAGTGGGATGGGGATAGTAAAACCATAAAAGATGGAGTCTAGAGAGGAAGTTACAGCAATGGGGGGTATCTTCGTAGTTCTAATGCTGTGATAAAACACCATGACCAAGGCTGCATACAAATGGAATAATTTAGTTGGGTTATTGCTAACATTTTCAGAGGGTAACTCCATGATCATCAGACAGGCAGGGCCATGGCTCTGGAGCTATAGCTGAGAGCTTAGACCAGACCTGCAAGTTGCAAGTAGAGCAAGAGACTGGGCCTGGCATAGTCTTTGGTGACCTCAAAGCCCAGCACCAGTGACACACCTCCTCCAGGAAGGCCACGCCTCTTTTTTTTTTTTTTTTTTTTTTTGGTTTTTCGAGACAGGGTTTCTCTGTGTAGCCTTGACTGTTCTGGACTCACTTTGTAGACCAGGCTGGCCTCGAACTCACAGCGATCCGCCTGCCTCTGCCTCCCGAGTGCTGGGATTAAAGGCGTGCGCCACCACACCCGGCTTAGGCCATGCCTCTTAATCTTTCCTAATAGTCCACCAACTGGAAACCAAGCATTCAAATATTTGAGCCTATGGAGCCATTCTTATTCCAGCTATGTCAGGAGGGCATGCGCTTGAAGGGGCTACTGAGACTCTGTCCCCTTCCAGTCTTTCTTTCCCCTTCTTGGTTACCTTGAGGTGAAGAAGCCTCCTGTGCCACAGACTCCCACCATGACATGACATGCTGTGTGCAACAGAGCCAAGCACCAGGAACTGATTTCCAAAACTGTGAGCCACTATAAACTTCTGCCTTATCAATTGATTTCTTGGGCATGTTATTACTGAAGCAAGGAACTGGTACACCCATGAACATAAGGGAGATTTAAAAAAAATTGGGCCCTGAGGAGAAGGAAAAAGGGGTTTTATTCTCCTTAGAGACTATGATTCTCTCTGAAAGAAATGCTGCAACTATCCCAGGAAACCAAGGAATACCTGATTGTCTTTAAAAAGAAAGGGGGAGGGGGCGAGGGGAAGGGAGGTCCGTGAGATTCCATTTTAGATTCTAGTACTTTCCATGGGCATCAGGTTACTGTACCTGGAACCTAGAAGTTGCCCTGAGTAGTCTGCTTAGGGAGAATGACTCAGAATTTATCATCTTTCATAGGTACCTTGACTAAGTTTTCAACGCAGAAGTAGACAATGCACCTTGTTGCCAAGCAGCCTGGGATGGAGAGGTTGTTCTGGTTCCCTCCCCATGGTCACTAGCCCAGAACTCCGAGGTTAACAAATTCATTTCAATGTAGTTTAGGCCCTGACACATTTTCTCTTGTAAAATTCAAATTAATGATGAATTTCTCAGCCAGTGTTCTTAAACCATGGCACATCCAGGCTTTCTCTCTTTTACTCTTTTGGTTGCCAAAGTTTGCCCCTGCTGGTGCAGACACACTAGCACATGCAACTTGTCTACAGGAAGTATTTTGGCTTAAAATATCCTTCCTGTCTGCTTTTTTCGAAGGTTCTTTGTACATTTGTTTTGTGTGTGTGTGTGTGTGTGTGTGTGTGTGTGTGTGTGTGTGTCTGTTTATGTATGTCTGGGAGCACCTGTCCCACGGCATATATTTGGAGATCAGTGAACAAATTCAAATTTGTGGGCTTTGGGGATTGAACTCAGGCTGTCAGTCTTTGTAGCAATAGCCTTTTCGAACTTTCTGGCCCTTTGCTTCTTTGATAGGTACATCTCTAACTAATAAACAAGAAAAGCCCACTCCTTTATTCCAAGTAAAGCAAAGGTAAGTTAGGATGAGGCACCATTTCTGGAGCAGAGTCAATAAAATAAGAGGTTAAGCATAACCCACTTCACCCCCATCCCGCTTTACAGAAACCATTTCCAAATTGCTATCACCCCAGCATGCCTGTGGGCAGAGCCTTGGGTATGTCTGTTCTACTGAAGATCTGCCTATGATTAGCAATAGACAGCAGCAGGATAGTACATGAATACTGATACAGCATGCGG
This sequence comes from Acomys percivali, assembly GCA_907169655.1. Taxonomy (NCBI): domain Eukaryota; kingdom Metazoa; phylum Chordata; class Mammalia; order Rodentia; family Muridae; genus Acomys; species Acomys percivali. The sequence goes on along the minus strand of OU015755.1, from coordinate 39,412,965 downwards.
TGGGGAAGGGGCAAGAGGGCCTTCTTAGCCAGTTAGCTCTTAGAAAGCTTACAGTTTTTTTTTATTTTACTAAAGAATCAAACTACAGTGTACCTGAGAAGAACAGCCTTCATTTTGGCAGTCCTACTCTGCCACATCTACACAGCCGTAAGAAAGACACGAAGGAAGTCTGAAACGTAGAGCTAAGCAACTCTCTTAAGGATATAACTTTGAATAAAGGGAAGCTGTGGAGATGGAGTAACAGCTCAGTGGTTAAGCATACTTGCTGCTCTTGCAGAGGATCCTGGTTTGCTGCCTAGCATCCATGTCAGGTGGTTCAAAACTACCTGTAACTTCAACTCCAGGGGATCCAGTGCCCTCTTCTAGCCTCCTGGAGTACCTGCACGTGCACACACACACACACACACTCATTCACACACACATGCAAATACACACACACACACACACACCATCACAGGCACATATACATTCACATATAAAGTAATAAATTGTTAAAAAAAGAAAAATTGTAAATTTATTTTAAATTGTTTTAATTTTATGAATATGTGTTCTGATCTAAAAAGAAGATTGAACGATGCTTTTATATTTCATTTTCATTTTTTCATACTCCAGTGAGATTTCCATAAACTTTTTTGATTTTAAAAGTAACACACAAATGTTTGAGTTGTAATTTCAGTCACCTATGAAGAACAGGGTATTACATTCATATAAAATACAAGTTCATAAAATCACGTCACTTCAGTGTAAAATTTATGTACTTAATATAGCTTAAGGAGACAAATTAAGAATGATAGGAAATAGAATGTATTTCTAAAAGTTTTTTAAAATAGACTCTTGCTTTTGTAAACTGTTAAAACTTGTTAAATCTTGAATTCTAAGATTGACGGATCACATTATATATTTACTATATTGGATAAATGAATACCTTATTTTCTTTTGTTTAAAAAGTAGATTAAAAATTCAAATTTGTACTGATAAGTAACAAAATCTGTTGAATGATGAAGTGAAATACCCCCAAATAACATGAGCCACAGAAAAAAAAAAAGCAGAAATGCCTTATTACACTGTGGTATTCATAAACATACCTGTCCAAAATTTGTGAAATTATTGCACTTTCCATAAAGAACACAGTTATAGTTATGTAGTTATAACAAATACTGAAAATTTAAGGAACAAATACTAATGGCCATAAAACTTCTAATTTTTATAAGCCTCTGTCAGCTTTTAAAATTCTTTTCCTCTTTGCCTTCTAATTGGTCTTTTTAGGTTTGGCTTAGTAGTGGAGGTAAGAGGGCATGGGCCTCAGGTACCATCTGTGAGTTTTAGGTTTCATTTTGCATTTCTGCTACTTTTAGATGTGTTGCTCAAACATCCACTAACACACTCAACTTCTGCCATGCTTTTTCTGAATTTCCAGAAAAGTTCAGTTGTGGCATTGAATAAAAATATCACATGCCTAATAAACCACTTATCCCCACTTTGCCTCAGACTTTTACAAGCTCCACTGTAGTGTCTGTGTTGCTGTTAGTGCTTGAACCAGAAATTCCACAGCACGGCCTCTTAGCGATCGTCTTAAGACTCCATGGATTCATATTTTATGTACATTCTGGGCACTAGCACCCTGTACACTATCCACTATTTTCACTTATCTCAGTACTTTATGAACACTTGAAGAAATGCAGAAGATATCATGAAAACCAAAATCAAATAAGCCAAGACAGTTATCAAGAAGAAAGGTGTAGTCAGCATTGTGACTCATGCTTACAGTCCTAACACTCAGGTGGCTGAGGCAGGAAGATCATGAGTTCAAACCTATCCTTAGCTACAGAATGTGTCTGAGAACAGCCTGGGCCGAATAATCACACCCTTTCTCAGAAAGCAAGTGAAGGTCTGGGGATTGCATTGTACACCTTTATTCCCAGCACAGGATCTCCGTGAGTTCCAGGTCAACCAGGGCTACAGAAAGAGACCCTGTCTTCAAAACAAAACAACAACAAATCAAGCACAGAACAATGGGTTAATTCAATCATGCCTTGAACTAGAAATACTGGTTACACTTCAGAAAACATCTAAATCATTCCATCCAAAAGTTAGCCTCATTCAAATTGATGGAGACGTATTTACAGTAAAAGAAATTGAAGTTGTGTGGTGTAATCCAGGCTGGTGCCAGAATTGCTTGTGAACCAACTTTTACAATTAGACAACGTTGCTAAAATGTGATTGTTGTTTTGTTAATATTCTCTTCTCTTGATTCAAATTTAGTGTATGCATTTTACTTATCTGTCACTCATGTTGAAGTAAATCCATGGTGAGGTAGGCAAGAAAATCTCAGCATCTACCCAGATGACTTAATTTAGAGCAAATAATTAAGCTTCAGTAACTGTTCCACCTCAAAATTTTACTTCATTTCAATATAAAAATACTAAATAAAACAAAAATTGTGACTGAAAATGTCATACATTTTAACATTTTTAAAAAACAAAGCTTAACCACACTTTAAAAATCTTCACACACAGACACACACATAGTCTGGGCTTCTGTGTCAGTAATAGAAACCACAGTAGTCAAAGCCACAATCATTCAATCTTGGGCAAGCCTACCATAATATTTTACTTTTTAAAAATTTAATAATATTTTTTAGAAAATATAGTTATTTAATTTATAGTATATACTGAATATAATTTGTCAGTTGCACAGAATACATTAAAACCTTCTAGGTTACATGAGGGAGGAAATTTAGCATTGTGTTTCCTATCCAGAGACACTTCCCTCTGTGGCTGGTGTGGGTACAGCTTGGGGACTACAGAAGTGAGCCTACAGTACATTACTTGGCTGATTTTACTTACCTCATGACACTCAGAAGGTGCATTGGCTCTTTAATCACACTGGCGTAGCATGATTAAAAAAAAAAAACAAACAAACAAACTCTGCATTTAGAAACTGAAGTGTGAACTCTTCAAAGTTATGTTAAAGATCTTATTAGAAATACAACCCCACCAGCAGGATTTTTTAAAATTTTACTAGAGTTTCAAGTATACCTCACATTTTCACACAAACCTAAATTCAACAGCACCTCTGACAGTGAGACTTGAGTAATAAATGGTAGGCTTTTAATTCTTTTAAAAATATATTCTTAGCTGGGTGTGATGCCTATGGTCCCCCAGCACTGGTGAGAGGCACAGACAGGCAGTTCAAAGTCTGTGAGTTCAAGGTCAGCCTAGTCTACACAGCCAGTTTTAGGCCAGCTCATGATACATAGCAAGAACCTCTGCAAAGAAGAGTAATAGGAGGAGTTGTTTTCCTACCTACAAATAGTTTTGAAAGTCTATAAAGTCAGAGGGAAATGACTATCTACCTTTGAATCTCCTTATTTTTTGAAAAAAAAAAAGTTGACATTATCTAGGTCAGTTTTTCTCTACAAGCTTTCCTGGGACAGGGGGTCCTATGTAGGAGATAACTTGGCATCACAGTCCCCATTATGTTTTGTGCAGAGAATTAAATGCTGTAGATACAGATAAAATTGAACTGCCAGTCGAAGCTGTTTGTTTCCCATATAGAACACCAGACAGAGACACCTACAAACTGTGTTAAGTACTTAAACTCCTAAGTCAGAACACCGTTTTTAGTACTGACCCACAGGCAGAACCAGAGCATCGCATGAGCAATAAAGCTCCTGGAATCCACTGTTTCTAGGCTTTACCTCTTAAAGTTGTCCAGGGAGATAGAGCACTATGTTATTGTTTCCTTAAAAATAACAAATTAATAAAAGGAAAATGATAGGTTAAGCTTTTTGAACATACAATATCAATACTTTGAAGACCTGACAGTGTAGTCCACAGACTATGAGAAAAGAAACACCCTAGGGGGAAAATTTCACATTACAAAATGTATTATAAAAATAAATTATACAGCATGTGCCACAGACCTGAAAACTTTGCAAAGAGAATAAAACTTTCTTTGGGCACAAGGATTCAGTTGCTTTTTGCCACATATGTTCATATCATCCACAATATGGTTTTTTAGCTGTTAAGTTGTATCCTCAAAAAAAAAAAAATTAATGCAAGTCCTAGGGCGTTTGCAGTCAACATCAGTAGCATGGTGGGCCTTAGTGATGACTGAAGGCTGCGCTTGGGGAATCTCATCTGGAGCTCATTCGCAACTGGTGAATAATGATGCTTTCTATAAAGAGAAGAAAGATACGCATTTTCAATTAAACTCAAGTCAGCAGTTTATGTGAAAATCAGTACCACACCATTTCAATCAAACACCGTAAGTGTTAAAAACAAAACAAAATCAGGTACACAAGGCCAGTAACGACAGCTCAGCACACTTTGCTGTTTGGGGCAACTTCTTTATATTTGCACGTGTGTCTTATTTCCAAAATAATTAAAGCCCTTTAGAAACTATGGCCAATATTTTGACAATATTAGGTTGATCTTACTCAATGAAAGAACTAAACACAAATACAGCAATTACTACACATAAGTCGTATAATGAGAAAATACTTCCTTGCACATGCCCTCTTGTTCTGAACACTGTCCACACACTTGAACTTCTTTAACTTTGGCGCACGTAGATTGGACTGTTAATAAGGACATAGTCTCTTTTTGTTCCAAAGAAGTCAAGAAAGAATTTGCTTCTTGCACAACTGGTTAATACTTTTATGTTTATTCTTTTTGGTTAATTACATGTATCTACTTGAATGAGTGTATATTGGGTGTGTGTGCATGCACTGCGGCACACCTGTGGGCTTGGCTACCTCCCTTCACCGTGTAAGTCCTGGGAACTAAATCCATGATGTCAGGCTTGGCAGCAGACCTCCCTCCTTGCTGAGCCACCTCACTGGGCCCATAAATTCATTCATGGGTTTTTTGTTTGATTGTTTGTTTGTTTGTTTGTTTGGCTGGTTGTTGTTGTTGTTTTGGTTTTTTCAAGACAGGATTTCTCTGTGAAACAGCTCTGGCTGTCCTGGACTTGCTTTGTAGACCAGGGTGGCCTTGAACTCACATCAATCCACCTACCTCTGCCTCCCAAGTGCTGTGATTAAGGCATGCACCACCATGGCCGGCTGTGGTTTTTTTGTTTTTTTGGTTTTTTTTTTTAACATTCTTTTGTACATTCACTTATTTTGTGTATGTAAGTGGGCATACATGTGGCGGTCAGAGGACAACTTGTGGCACTGGTTCCCTCCTTACACTATGTGAGTCCCAGGGATGGGACTCAGGCTTGACAACACACACTCTTTCCCACTCAGCCATCCCACCTGCCCCTAATTCACTCTTTAATAAATTTCAAAGCTGACTCAGTAGTTAAAGCAGTCCAGCCACAGTGCAAACATTTAGCACTATGTTGTTTGATTGGATTTCCTTTTATGTTAGTCTTTAGGCCCTCATAAACTTGTATCATCCTCACATTTTCCACCCAGTCATTCAGAAGCTACGTACTGAGGTAGTACACTGTAGCGGGCATGGAGCTAGCTTGGTGAGAAGACACAGTTCTGTAGTCACTGAGAGGATGCAAAGCAGCAGAAGGAAACATGTCAGGATTTGCAAAACACAAGGAGCAGCTGTGGGGTAGCTCAGTCGCAACACGCTTGCATAGCACGTGAAGGGCTCTGAGCTCCTTCCTCAACACCCCCACCCCCACCCAAAAAGATAAGGTATAGCATTTCTACATATTTTCACTTTAATTACAAATGCATACTATCTTAACTTTGTTTTACCTGGGTAGTTACTATTTAAAGAAACATTAACGAAATCTCGTTACACCACAGACCTCTAGGTTCGTGCTAACTGCATGGTGGTTGAAGCTCTACAGAAAATGCTGAATTTTGGTTTCACCTCCTGGAAACCACTAGGTGGAGACATTTTCATACCCTTTCCCAGCCTTTTGACTTGAGTATGGCTTTAAACAAAACAAACTTTCAAACTGTAGATCAACAAAAATGTCCTATGCTTAAGACTTTAACAATGAAGGCGTTGTGCAGCTTAAATATTACACACACACACACACACACACACACACACACACACACACACACACACACAAACACACACAATTTTCTGTAGACCGGAAACACTTCTTTCAAAATCTCAAAATGGATTCATTTTCAAGCAAGAAAAGTAAAAGTACTTCCTAGGTTATTATGTAAAAGTCATCATCGAAGATAAAACTGGTATTTCCTACTCACCTATTTTTTTAATTAATAGTATATACCAAGGAATCTTCAAATGACCTACACAGCAAATCCTCCTTAGAGAGCAAACATCCCCCCCATATCCTCCATTAAGGAATCATAGGAACAAATGTCAGAGAGGAATGCAGAGGCATTCTTAGCGTGCCATAACTCGTAATGCTTGTTCTCACCCTGGTTAAACAATAAAGGTAGCAGAAATTACTCTAAGATCCCCAGCAGGGCTAACATTTTTGGGTTTTACAACACCTTCCTGAGTGTGCAACCGTCGTCATTCCTGGAGTCACTTTCTTTTAATTCTACTGTACAACCCACACGGCAGTAATCACATTAGAATTCATATTTGGTGAAGTGTGGGCAGAGTGTTTTCGCAGAAGAAGCAATATCATGGTCTCGCTATTTGGCTTTATTAGTATATTTAGATCAACAAAGTGGCAACCAATGTATAGATATGCATATATATAATAGGCTGTCAGAAATACTTGGTACTTCCAAACATCAGGTTGTTGTATATAAATTTTTACCTTCATAATAAAAGATGTCTAATATCTGTAACTGCTTATGATGTTTTCCCCAAATCTCAAATGAACGCAGATAAGAATCACTCATCTCTTACCAGAAATTGTGAGAAATAAATGCTGTCCAGTATAAGGTTTTGAAATTGTACATTAGTTTAAAAGAAATGTTGAGTTGACAGAAATATTGCTCAGCGAGATGAATTGAGCTTATTGGCTTGAGTTTCATCCCGAGGACGCACATGGGAGAGAGAGTGGACTCTTGTAAGTTGTCCTCTAACCAACTTATGTGTTCCAAGGCACACGGACACATACACATGTGCACAAGCACACACACACCCATGCACAGCCATGAATACACACATGCACACACAGAGGTGGGGGAGAAATAAATACAGAAGTAATGTAATTTTTAAAACTTGTTTAAATTTTGTTGTCGATGGTCACAAACTTAGCAAATATTTCCCCTCTCTTACTTGCCTTTCCTTGTGTCCCAGAAAAGGACCCAAATATTGGTCACTTGGAGTCTCTAAGGAGAAGATATTAGAACCAGGTACAATTCTGTAACATGTTTTTCTTTCTATAAATACATCTTTGTGACATTTGTAATTTGTCAAGTATTTAATAGACAATAAACACCAATAATCATGGCTAATTACCACCTATCAGCAAACTCAAGATAACAAAAACACTTAAAATTGGGCCCTCCTGATACCCAGGTTCTATCAACATAATTTTCTGTTTTTTCTAATCGAAAGAAATTTTTTCTTTAAAATTTGAATATAATATACATATGGAAGACACTGGACTTTTCTATACTTTTGATAACAGTTTACCAAAATATAAACATTTTCTTTTTCTCTGATTTGTTATCTTTCTGTTTTCTTTTTTTTTAAAAAAAAGATTTATTATTTATACAATATTCTGTCAACATGTGTGTTCTACTCCAGAAGATGGCACCAAATCTCATTATATATGGTTGTGAGCCATCATGTGGTTGCTGGGAATTGAACTCAGGACCTTTGGAAGATTAGACAGTACTCTTAACCTCTGAGCCATCTCTCCAGCCCTAAAACACTTTTGAGGGGACAGGGTTGTTTGAGACAGGGTTTCCCTGTGTAGTGTTGGCTGTCCTGGACTCACTTTGTAGACCAGGGTGGCCTTGAACTCACAGAGACTGCCTGCCTCCCAGAGCACTGGGAATACAGGCATGGGCCACTGGGCCAGGCTCTGTTTCCTTCTTAATATATTTTGGGCAACATAGTAAACATATTATTTGCTATTCTGACATTGTTCTAAGAAGGCACTAATTCATTCTTTTCTACACTAGCAGTTGGGTAAGTTCCATGCAAAGGAAGAAACCTATCACTTCCTAATTACACTTGATTTCTGACCTAACTAGACACCCATCCCCTTGTGAGTGGCGTCACAAAAATTCTTGATAACCACGTGATGTGGGTTCAAAGCCATGTGAATGGGATAGAATTTGGGGAGAAATTAAGGGGAGCACTCTCCTCAGTGCTGGAGCAGAACAACCTAACAGCATGTTGGAAGTCTGTTCCTTCCCCGGGGAGTGCTTTGGCTACAAAGTGGGAACGATGTCCTCCCGCAAAAGGCATTAGCTCCTTCCCATGCAATGTGCGGAAATTTACTCTGCCAAACTATCTGCAAGGAACTCTTCTTCTTCTTCTTCTTCTTCTTCTTCTTCTTCTTATTCTTCTTCTTCTTCTTCTTCTTCTTCTTTTAAATTTTATTATCATTATTTTTTCTCGAGACAGTATTTCTCTGTTTTAGCCCTGGCTGTACCAGACTTGCTTTCTAAACCAGGTTGGTCTCAACATCACAGAGATCCATCTGCCTCTGCCTCCCAAGTGCTGGGATTTTTAAAGTCCACTCTAGCCAATCCCACCAAAGCCATTCGATAGCTAACCACTACGTTCACACAGTGAAGACCAAGCACGGTGGCATCTCACCCGCAGCAGTGTTTTGCATCTAGTCAGGAGGATGGCTTTGCTCATTCAAAATTTTATCTCAACTTAAAGAGACCGTTTCTTCGCGGCTATTGCCCCACCTTGCTGCCCTCCAGCCTGCCCCAGCCCCCGCATGTCTCCCTCCCCTCTGGGGACCTTGTGAGGGACCCACACTAGCTTAGCTCCTCCCCTTCAGACCCTCCAGACCTCAGCTTTGAGTTTGATGCACTCCAGGGAATTTACCCACGTGCAGAAATGCCCTACAAATACTGGCGCCTTTTAGAAGGGAGAATGCCTAGCTATTGTTTGTTTGTTGTTTTTGTTTTGTTTTGGTATCTCCAAGTTCCATAAACTCTCGGGCATACAATCCTATTATCACATTCAGAAATCCTAATAGAACATCTGTTTTAAATAGGAAGTTCAATAAACTTCCTCTGTTGGCTTGGACTTGTACTCTTTTTGGACTCAGCTCAGCTAATTAAAAATACTTCCGATAATCAGTTTTGTCATTTGTTCCAGAAAACTTTTGAAGCAGATGATATAATCTCTCTTGGGATTTCATAACCACCGAACCCTTTATTTCCTTCCAAAACAGTTCTTCCTCCACCATCATCCCAAATCAGCCCGTCATCTCTCCAGGTTATAAGAGTCACCAATAATTGATATTAATAACTTACTCTTCAGACAAACCAACCCAAGAGTAAGCAAATTTGAACTACTTCTCTCAAATATAACATTATCTATAATATAATCTAAATGATGGGAAAGTATGTAAATTTTGAGCTCATGATGCCCAGGTTCTAGTCTTTTAAACCCATAGGTTAAATGTTTAAACCAATCTTTAAATTTAGAGCTGTTGGGGTTAGGGCTGCTGGAGAGATGGCTCAGCTGTTAAGGGTACTTTCTGCTCTTATAGAAGACTTGAGTTTAATTCCCAGCACCCACACAGTGGCTCTTAACCACCTGTTGTTACTCCTGTTCTAGGGTGGTGGTTCTCAACCCGTGAGATAAGACCCCTTAGGGCATTGAATGACCCTGTCACAGGAGTCGGATATCAGATATCCTGCACATCAGATATTTATATTACAACTAATAACAGTAGCAAAATTACGGTTATGAAGTAGCAGCAAAAATAATGTTGTGTTTGGGGGTCACCACAACGTGAGGAGCTGTATTAAGGGGTCACAGCATTAGAGAGGCTGAGAACCACTTCTAGGGAATCTGTGGTTCTAGGGAACCACTTCTTCTGACCTCTGCAGGTGCCTCCATGCACATGGTACACATCAATACAATCTCAAAATACATTTAGGACTTGGAGCTGGGGAGACAGCTCAGTCCAGGAAGTGCTCGCTAGACAAGCCTGAGGACCTGAGTTTGTCCATGCCAATGTCAGCTGTGATGATATGCTTGGAGTCCCAGCACTAGACAGGTAGAGATAGGTAGCCAGATCTTAGATGCTCAATGATCATTCTAGCCTCATCGGAAGCACCAGGTTTCACTGAGATAACCTGTCTCAAAAAAACAGTGTGCGGGCCTGGCTATGGTTCTATAGCACTGGCTGCTCTTGCAGAGGGCCTGAGTTCATTTCCTAGCAACCACATGGTGACTCTTAACCACAGGTAACTTCAGTTCCATGGGAATCCGATGCCCTCTTTGGCCTCCGTGGGCACTAGGTATTAGGGTGCACAGTCACACATGTAGACAAAATACCCATACACACAAAAAATACATGTAAAAATTATATTAGAGACAATTGTCATCTTTATCTGACTCCACCCTTACTACTCCTGTGACTCTGCAGCTCTGAACTTCATATATTCAGAATGCAACAAAGTAAAGAGAGTCCAAGTAAGTAAATAGTCATTCATTTTCAGGGGGTAAAGCAGGTCCATGTAAGCAGCTTGTTACGTACAATGAAGTATATCATATTACTGCTACACAAGGATTCCAGAATCATGCAGCTAGATGCTAAACTGCAAGCTGTGCTAAGATGATTCGCCAAAGGACACACAGCCTTTGCAGCCTCCTCGGCATCCTGTCCACTGTTCCTCAGCCTTCCCTTTCTGCAGAGTTTCATTAATATTTATCTTAAATCTGAACCCTGGTTTTGGTTTATAAACTAAGGAGTGTCCTTCATGAGTCTGAAGAGCATGCCTACTCTCTGAAGCTTCCCCTGGGGGAAGTCAAGGAGAGAGAGGAAAAGGAAAAGGCATTTGTAAATCCTGAAAATATCCTTTTGCTTCCTCCAAGTCCACCAACTTCATCCAATGTTCTCACTTGTTAACTTCTCCAGAAATGTTCTCACGGGTTTGCAACATGAACCAAGGAAAGAATGGAGAATACCTTATTAGGCCCGCTTCCTGTCAGCTCAGGACCTCAATTCACTTCTTTACCCACAGTGCCAAGCTTTTACAGTGATGGGCAAGCCTTTCAAAGCCTTAGCTAGACCCTAAGATTATACCTCATCTTCCTAGAGACCGTGTTTGTGTAAGAAACTTAGAACATGGAAGGACAGGACTGCCAAAAAAAAAAAAAAAAGAAAAAAGAAAAGGAGAGGCGAGGACAATACAGGAAGGAGAAGCAAGTTGGACAATTCCATGAGCCCAGATCGTAACATGGCTCCAAATAGGGAAAGGCGCTCAGGTCAGACAGCTCCAGAGTCCAGCCGCGGAAGGCCACGGTATCCTGTTGGTGCTGAGAAAAAGCTTTAGGAAGTATAACTAGGGGAAGGTTATGAGCATACACATCCCAAGGCACAGCGTAAATGAATAGGAGTGTGAGAGGTGATGAGCTTGAGAGCGATGCTAATGAGAAGTAACCAAAGTCTCAGTTTAGGCATTGATGATGAAAACGGAAATAGGGGATAGGATGCTGCAGAAGTGAGGAGGTTACCCTCAACTACACAGGTGACCAAGTTCCTGGCTCTGGTGACTGAAAGGCTCATTTAACCACTGCTGAGCTAGAAAATAATGGAAAAGTCTTGGAAGAAAGTCGGAGAGATGGGGAGAATGGGTTTGGGACAAGTAGACTTTGTAGAGAAACAGTATAAAGCTGGATACACTGTTGGGATAGAGGTTTGGGAGTCATCAACTTGTGGGTGGCAACTGAAGCCAAGAAAGTGTCTAAGGCAGCCAGAGCAAGCCTGGGGGATGGCACAGGAGCTCTGAATGGATGAGTGACAAATATCAATGTTAACAAGCACGTGTCTAAAATAGGGAGCAAGGCAGTCTGATATTTTGATGGTGGGGAAAGAACAATATAGTCTAAAACTATTATCATCAAAAGCCAAGAGTTTATCTTCAGGGGGTAAACGGTGATCTATGACTTCTGGTTGGAGGTACAACGATGGACAGCACAGCGTGAATGAGGCCATGGAAAGTTGACACATGGGAACAGTGAGATGCATAGCTTGTCTCCCTGACCAAGATCTAGAAGCATGAAACATGGTTCAGAGAGATCAGGATAGGTGTTCTTTCTATAGAAACTCTGGGAAAGTGCATTTTTGAAACACAGAGCATGTGTTTATTGATACACAGTCACGAAAGATACAAAATAAAGGAAAATGGGGGTCCAGGGACTGGGCAATAAGAGCAAGTAAAAACACTTGAAGCACAGCCTGATGACCAGAGTTAGCTCCCTGGAACCACAGTAGAAAGAGAGAACCAACTCCTGAAAGTTGTAAGCTGACATCTTCGGGTGGGGGAAGAGAGGAGGGGAAGGGTAAGAAGGGGAGGGGAAGGGAGGGAAAGGGAAGAAAGGCAAGGCTGGATTCAGTTCAGGCAAAAGGATAACAGCTGGGCAGCAGTCTTGGAGGACAACCAGTCCAGTTTGAGGGGAGCAGAGGGCTGCACTAGGAAGGCCTCGGGGAGGAAATAGAAAACTGCTGTGTTTAAGTGTCGGAAATATTACTGATCGGTGTTTGGCAGATCAAATGAGTAATTGGGGAAACTGAAATAGATACATAGAAACCCAAGTAGATGAAAGATTAAAGCAATTATTCCTTGGAAGAAACGCTGAGAGGAAGAGAAGACACTCCTAGGGTACAATTTGGTTCATCAGGAAACCATATTCAAATTTCCACTGTACACATATTATAAACACTTATACATATAACTGCTATATTTTTAAAAATGTGATGTGCTCATGTTGAGAGGATGGATACAAGGGAACAGTTAGGAGCCTAAACATAATAGAAGGAAGACATAATATATCTGAAATCTAGAGATAAGAGGCTCAAGTACAAGGACATTGTATGGAGACAAATGCTTGAAGAAACAGGTATGAGCTGGAAAGGGTGTCCCCACAAAAAAACCCTTGGGTCAGGGGGAAGAAGTAAGGAATGACTATTTTTATTACTTTCTACCATGGACCGATATTTCAACAACAATGATAATACTCTTGAATTATATTTTTAAAAAAGAAAATGTTGAGGCTGGAGGGATGGCTTAGCAGTTAAGAGCATGCACTGCACTTGCAGAGCACTTGGAGGTCAGTACACAGCATACAAGCTGGTAGCTCCCAACGGCTGTCAACTTCATCTGGGAGAGATCCAACACCCCTGGCCTATGAAGGGCACCTGCACTCAAGTGCACTTACCCACACACATGCACATGATTAATAACTATGTCTTTAAAAATAAAATATTAAGGAGAAATGCACAGTGTGAGAGCAGAGGCAGGAGATGTTGACTGTCCCGTCAATCACTTAGGTGGGCATGGATGGCGACAGTAGGAGCTGCAGACGCCTGTGTAGATGAAGGGAAAGGTTTCCCAGATTGAAAGATGCTGGGGTGTATTTATAGCCTGTGTAGAAATGACAGGTAAAAGGGAGAACCTGGGGCTGGGGGTGTAGCAGAGTAGAGAGCACTTATGGGAAGGGGAGGGGAGAGAGAGAGGGAGATAACAGAAAACGGGGCGGGGGACATGAGGAGGAGAGCCAAGAGAGAAGAGGATGAAGAGAAAGAGAGAACAGAGTTGAAGAGATAACCAATGGTGAGACCCTGGAAGATGTGGAAGGGGAATACTACATTAGGGGAGACTTTTAAATCTTTCCTATGCCCATCTTTGTTACTGTCTTCTCCTCCTCCTCCTCCTCCTCCTCCTCCTCCTCTCTCTCCCTCTCCCCCCCCCCTTCTCTTTTCTTCTGACACAAATCTCTGCCTCTTTTTCTTTTTTTATTGCTTCATATCAAAACTAGGGCGTTACAATGTTAGACAACTGCCTACCACAGAATCACCTCAGCAGCCCCCATGTGCTCTCCTCAACTATATTCCTATGGTTTTGCTCATCATGGAAGTCTCACTATTCCCTCAGTATCCTGAACTTAGGAGGAAATGAGAAATCCACATCTTCTTTACATCTTGCCCTCCAGGGCATGTCTCATCACGGAACTGATACTCTCCTTAAGCTACACCTCAATGCGGGGTCTTGCTTTCATACTTGAAAAGAACCAAGTAAGGGATCTGCCAGCACCCTTGATGAATATACTAACGTCACAAGCGAGACCCCAGTGCTACCCATCAACCTGTCCTCCTGAAAATACAATCAAAGCTGGCGACTCCCGCTTAAGCAAGTGACCTAGATATGAAGCTCACAGCTTTGATGTGATAAATATGCTGCTGCAACAGCCCATATCATGGCATGCATGAGACCATGTGTGCCAGGTAATTGCCATCATGGTGTCCTGAAACGGTCAATATATTCAGCTGATTCACAGGTGTGGAAGACCGGGCTCTCCTCTATAGCTATATGGATTGTACGGGCACATCCCTAGAAAGCGTTGTCAGAGTGAGCTCTGTGGAAATGACACACGTATCAATACCTCTTAGAGTTTCTCACTGCAGGATCCAAACAGCAGTTATGAGCATCAGCCATTGTGAGACCACTTTTATTTTAACATATACAATAGGAATAACAACAGAGAAAAGAGTCAACTTTTTTTTAGCCCATTCACTCCTACAGAAACACATTAATTAGCATCTTTAAAACATTTATCAATGGAATGGTGGAGTCAGGCTGTATTTAATCCACCACTTCCTATCCCTTGTGTATTCCAGTTCTAATGTGTACTTTGAAATGAAGCTATCCGATAAATGTACAGTTGCTTCTAAAATTACAAAGAAAAATGTCCCTGGTGGTTACTTTTTTTTTTTTTTTTTTTTGTCATTTCTGAAGTGGCTATGGATCATTCGGCCAGCTTCTCTTAACAGTTGTACTTTGTCCATGGCTCTATGCCAGATCTGCACACATAAACATCCTGTTCATTCACTGTTAAACCCTTCTGAGTGCTCTCCCAGGGGTGATATGAACTTCCAGGAGGAAGTGTTGTAGCCGTGGTGTGGGCAAGAAGATCAGCAAGGGACCCTGAGACTGTGAGGCACTTACAGAAGGGCAGGCAGAGTGGAAAGGAGCAGCGGGCAGTGAAGTGTGTTGTAGAACACTGACCACC
This sequence comes from Acomys percivali, assembly GCA_907169655.1. Lineage (NCBI taxonomy): Eukaryota > Metazoa > Chordata > Mammalia > Rodentia > Muridae > Acomys > Acomys percivali. The sequence continues at coordinate 39,397,840 of OU015755.1, read as the reverse complement.
TACCTGACAAACACAAGCCAGGCACTAGTGAAACAGTGAGCGCCCTTGGCTTTGAAAGGGTCGAATGTCCATTGATCAAATTGGACCAAAATCCCTTAAGAAACACATCAGTATTCTAACTGGCAGCGTGTCTTATTTAAAATTGTCCAAAGACCATACATACATACATACATCTTAGCTGACCTCTATTTCTTTTTTACCTCCCAGACCCAACATTCTGGATTGTTGTTAACATGGTCGCTAAATATATTTTAATTTAAATGCTGAGAACCAATGAGCAGCAGGTGACAGATCTGCCTAAAGTAGGTGTGGATAATTAGAGGCGGTGACACCGCCATTGCACATACAATCCAATCCATGTTTGCAGGGTAGAAGGCGTCTGGTACAGAAAGGAATGCAGAGAGCTGCTACTTCATCCCTGGGCCACAATCTGAAAACTAAGCACCCATCTTTTTCTAATTGGCCTTTCTCAAACACCAAAAGTGTGTGCTAGCCCACGTGATTTTGGAAATTTAAGAATTCAGAAATGGAGCTGGGCATGGTGGCACAGGCCTTTAATCCCAGCACTCAGGAGGCAGAGGCAGGTGGATCTCTGTGAGTTCAGGACCAGCCTGGTCTACAAAGCAAGTCCAGGACAGCCAAGAGTACAATAGAAACCCTGTCTCAGAAAAAAAAAAAAAAAAGCAAAAAACAAAACAAAACAAAAAAAAAACCAACCAAACAAAAATAATTCAGAAACAGAAATGTACAAATCTGTAACACTGTAGTTACTTGTAATTTTATAAAGTTCACCTATGCAGCTCAGAAACTTTGGCAAAGATATGGCCTGCATGAGATGGTGGTATGCTAAGCTGCCCGTTTCTGTCCTTGAACTCAGTTAAGGTTATATGACCATGGAAATCCACTTTTTCAAGGTTAGTCTCACAGACACGTGGCATTCTGCATTTACACTCTGTTCCATGCTTAGCTTATTAGAACATGCGTAAAAATTAATGAAAATTATTCAAACATGAGTAAAACTGACAGTAATAATAAAGTACTTCCCCACACATAATGACAAGCACACACACGCACCCCAAATCACGATCTGTTCTACATCTGCAAATAGAATCCACACTTAACTAAGGAAAATATTCAATTCAATTACATTACAGATGATGTCACTTTTTCCTTGGCATTAACTTGTTTAAATTTGCTTTCTGCTGTTTTTTATTCATCACTATTCCTGTTGAGCTTTTAAACGGCCATTTGGCAGCTCTATTCTACTGATCTACAAGTTCAACTAGATGCATACTTGAGGAGAAATAGTGATTTTTTTAAAAAACCCTCAGATCCTAATAGTTCAAAGTTACTGTCTACGAAATGCTGGGAGTGGTTTGAGGTGGCCATAACTTCTAGAATACACACAGACACACACACACAAATAAGTCAAACTCTCTTTTTAGATTCCACAGTTCATTTCCATTTTATTTCATGTTCAAAATGTTTCCTGACATATTAGGGGCTTTTGTTTTTCCAAAATTTTAGAGGCCCTGTGATAGCTGTGAAATATTTTTACTTACATCACTTATATCAAACTCAAGACTAGACGGTGCATAGTGACAATTGTTAAATTCTGTCTTGTTTGAAAATAGTTTGTTTTTTTAAAACTAAGTCTATTAAACTTGGCTTACAACTAGAAAAATTGGGAGCCAGTCTTTGGGAGCATGTAATGTGGTCCCCAAATCTCACTAGTGAGGATACTGAGGGCTTCTTCATTGATGAGCTAACCTGGATGGGGCCACATGGTAGAAGTGAAACTGAACTGGAGGCCAGACTCTCTCTCAGGACCAGCCTCTTTGACAAAACATTCAGCAAACGGGCAATTTTGCTAATCAGTTCTATTCCTCTGCATTGAAACAAATGCACAGAATAGGAAAACCGCATGGCTCTTAGATGGTTATTTTATAAACAAGATATTTAAAACTTAAATTAGTAGTACATAGAAAGGGTTGGCACAAACAGAGGAAAGTTTGTTTCCACAGCAGCAGTAGCATCCTTACAACATACCCCCTTAGCCACTGCCCTCAGCCCTTCCCCCCTCCAAGAGAGGTAGTGCTGCTGGCCGCAGATTTCTTCAGCTCTATTTTCATAGACTGAGTCTCAGCTCGAGGCTGGAATTTGGTCAGATTTCCTGCTCCAGGGGCTGCAACTACTGGCTTTCCAGCTTTCATACCTTTAGACATAGGAATGCGGGTGGGTGTAGGCCGCTGAGATGACCCATCTTGTGATGACTGGAAGAGAAAACACAGACAAAAGGGACACGGCGGTGAGTTTCCCCAGTTTTGTCTTCAGTCTGGGCATTAGCATACTTCCTGGCACAAAGTAGCCCCCACAACAACCCATCCCAGGGAAAAGGACGAAGAAAGCTGGAGTTGGCATCTAACTCAGCTCTTACTCCTTTTCCTTTCTTGAAACGTCTGTGTTGAACTTCCCTCTCAAGCCTTGGGTCACCTTCTCTAGCCCTACAGATGATGCCCTAGGTGCCTAGGCATGCCCCTGTCCTTCCTTTCTGCCATTTCAGAGGAAGTGGCTCTTTTCACCCATTAATGACCTCAGACGTTTGTCCTTTAATTGGCACTGACCACACCCATCTTCTGATGCTGTTCCCCACAGTGCATTGCTTTGGTGTCTATGAGTCTCACCAATGCTTCCACACTCTAGTGACCACTTTCTGCTCTTGATGGCTCATTGCCTGCCTCCTAGATGTGTCACCATGCCCTGGTCTCCGCCCTTTTATTTAAGGTTCCATTTTTACCCAGAGAATCCCCTTGTTTGTAGTCTATGCATCCATGCCCTAGAGTCCCTAGCCGCCAGTCCCTTCTGAAGTGCAGATCTGATCTCCAGCCACTCACTGGACATGGAGAGCATGTCGCAGGCATCTCAAAAGTGCCGCACTGCTCACTGCCATGCCAAGCAAATCATCATCTCCTTGACGGAAATCGTTTATTTGGTCTGTTGTTGGAATCCTATCTGGGTGAAATACATGTGTGTTCAGGTCTCCCCAGAAAAACTTTATACAACCATTGTTCATCACTATTCACATGTGTGTGTATATGTTACGATCCTTTGTGTTCTAGGACTACAGGACTAGCCTGGGCTACATCATGACACCATGATTCTAAACAATAAGGATACCCCTTATTAATACACTGGAAGTCCATGAGGCAGCACGGATGGCGTCATGCTATATGTGGATTTCTGAGGCAAATTGTAGAAATAAACGGGAGTATTGTATATTCTTGTCTCTGTAAATACTTGTTCTGGTACCAGAAGATAAATGAAATTGACAAGCACGGAGAGGAAGCTGGGAACAAATGGTAGGCCAGGTCCAAAGAAAGCCTCTGTGTCCCACATCCAAGTTGGGTGGGTCTTCAGACTTTTTTTTTTTTAAATCAGTGTTGGGCATGAAGTTTAGGGCCTCATCCAGCAAATCTTTGTACATTCTCACCCTAGTTACACAGCAAAGACAGGAAACCCTGAGCCACCGTCTGCATGAACTCTGTGGTGAACTTTTAAAAAACTCTTTTTCCCCCCTCTTCCTATTGAGACATGTTCTTATGGTGCAGTCCAAGCTGGTCTGAAACCTGCAGCCCTCTTGCCTGTTTCCGGAGTGCCAGAAATCCTAGCATACACTGCCATACCTGGTGCTCACTCCTAGGTTCAGTATGTCCCCAACTATGTTGTCACTATCACAGTTTAATCCCTTACCATCTCTACCCTAGAGAAATGGAACAGCACTTGTCTTTAGCCTGTGTTCCCTCCTTTGTCCTTTCAAATGTTTTCTAGAAGTATCTTTCAAAAACAATGTAAAACCTTTGCAGGAGCACGCATTACTCTGTCCTTGATTCTGTTCATCTATTCAGAGAAATGTAATGCCAGTGGTGTAACCCAGTGCCCAGGCCCTGTGTGTGTCTGCATTTTCTGCAGCTGTATTTTCTCCCCACGCCCAGCACCACAGCACACAGCAGGCCCCTTCCTGTGGTCACGCCTTCACACATTCTGCTTGTTTCTACACTCCTTCCCATGCCTTCTGACCTATGACCCCTCCTCTGGTAGTTCCTTTGTGTGTACCTTTATCGCAGCATGATTACACCCTTCCTGTCCTGTCTCACTGGACTGGGGACCTCCACAAATCTCTGCACTCTCAACACTATGGTGGAAGTGTGGCTGATGCTCAGTGAAAGGTCAATGAGTAAATACCCAAATGAACTAGCTTCACCGCTCACAGTCTAGGAGGGGTCTCTTAGACCTCTGGTTCTCCTAAATTTTATTTTATTGCGTTTACCAAAATACATAGGCTGTCATCAGTTAGGCCTGAGAACCCATACATAATTGTTTTTAAATCTTATTTGTGTACATGGCATAAGTGGTAGCCAGAGGGTAAGACTAGCAATCTGAACTTGGAAACGGGGAGAAGATGCAGCAGCAGCAGAATCTGCTGAGATACAATGATTTACACACACACACACACACACACACACACACACACACACACAACGCATGCACACACAATGCATACACACACACTACGCATACACACACAAACACACACTATGCATACACATACACACCACACACACACTATGCATACACACACAAACACACACACACACATGAACACACACACATGCACACACACACATGCTATCTGTTTACAAAATGCAGAGATGCAAGACTTTACCCAATGGAGCCAGTGCTCTGTCTTGTGGAGAAGCAGTTCAGCATCTTTTGAGAAGGCTAACGATGCTGAATGCTGTTTGGCTCCAGTGGAGCCAGTAACTCAAGGCTTTACAGCCAAAGCAGCGGGGGATACACACTTTAAAGCCTTAGCATATGGGAAGACAACCATAGCTTGGGTAATTAAGTAACGAGCTTGCTTCTAAGAGATTCCAGCTTAAGCTATAGACTGTGTTCTGTAGCTAAGAACCACAGTGTCTAATGGGTTAGTTTGAGTTAATATTTAAGAGGTAAGTGTTGTTGTCTAAGAAATGTGTCCCTAGTAAATAAAGACAGTTGTTGGAAGTATTTAAAAAATATAATTTCCACTTCAGCTGTGCCTCAGATATTTTAAAACTTATCATCCCTTCTGGTCATCAAATAAATATTTATGAAAAATTCATGCTCTTTGCAAAATGTTGCTAAATAAAATACAGATTTCAGGCATATAGAGTCACCTTTTTTTCATTTAAAAGATTTTAATAGAAAATATTTCAGTCTTAATTTTGGAATAAATTATACCTGTGGCCATACATAATCACCCACTGAACAGCCACACTATAGAAACAAACCTAGGAACACACTTCTTGTATATGGATTGCTTGCTTTTAAAAGTATTTTGAATAAAAAAAAAAAACCCCGCACATTTTAAACTTTAGGGTTATTCTATAGCACCATTTCAAAGCGATTGTCTTTGCAAGTATGTTTATGGAGTCTCCATAAATTTATATGAATAAATCAAATGTTCTCCTTAAAACTTGCTCAATTTACCGAAATGTGAATTTTCACTTCTAGGTGAGATCCCTTTTATTTCTGTATAGGCAGCCTTCTGGGGGAGCATCTGGATGCAGGCATAAGTAGGGGGTTCCTTCCTAGCCCCCCTCCCTGCTTGCGCTGTGCTCTGCCACCTCCTCTACTCACCACCGATTGGGTTCCTCGTGTGGATGACGTTGTGGCCGGGGTTATGGTTATGGTGCTGGTCACTTTGCTAGCACAGGGTCGTGAAGAGAGGTGGTTCCTGGGAGAGCGGAGGACCGTGCCTGTAGAAACTTCCTTCTCCGCTGTCACGTTGACAGGCCGGACGGTGATGACTGGACTCACGCCTTCAGCTGCAGGCCCAGGGGTTCGTTTAAACTGAGAACCCAGGTGAATGTGAATTTTATTGTCTTCCGTGGTGATGATGTTGGCGTTGGAGTTGTACTTCCGCACGGGGGTTGGAACAGTTTGTTTTTCCGGGGTGACTTTGAGAATAGTCCTTCCCATAGGCACTTCCTGGGATTCAGGAGAGACAGCGATTTCAGGGGGAGCTGCAGACGTTGACACCGTCATGATCTGGATGGGGGACGCGGGCCTGTCTGCAAACGCGCCCCTTCCAACTTCCGGGCTCTTCTCTCTGGAAATAGTAGTAATCGTGACAGGAGACATGGCTCGCTCTGGGCCGAGAGTAGGATCTGCACTTTTGGGCTTTTGCGACATGACATTGGGTGATGGAATAATGGTTATCCTTGGTTTCTGGTTGCCTAAGGTAGGAATGACGGTGGTACTAGAGAAAAACTCTTCAGATGTGGGGCTTGTGATCTCGAGGGTGGCAGTGCTGTTCTCGTGGTCAGGCGTCACTCGGATGTGCAGGGGCTGGCCCTGCTTCGGTGCTAGGACCAGCTCCCCAGGGTGCCCTGTTCCTGGGTTTGGCCTGGGCCCTTTGTCCTGCGGAGTAGAGGGGCCGTTTTCTCTTTTTCTCATCCAAGGAATCCAAGACTTCCTCATGGCGAGCTCATTCGCTGCTGGGGGATACCTGTCGAGGACCGAGGACCGTTCCATAGGCTTCTTCAGGCCCACCTGACGAAGATTACTCATGATGTGATTTTCCTCCTGGAAGGATTTGCGAATGAATACAGCAGGGGTCTCCTCCTCTGCAGCGTCCCCACACACCGCTTCAGTCTGCACCCCCGTGGAGGCCACCGGCATGTCCACCATCCTCCTGCCATTCCCACTGGGCCTGAGAGCTCGGCTGTAGCGCTTGGAAAGCTCCAGCTCTTTGGTCAGGTTGAGAACCTCCTGCCCCATGCTCTTGTTCTTGTTTTCTTCTTCCATAAATCTCTGCTGAAGGACAGAATAGTCGACTTGGAGCTGAGCCAGCTGATCCTCCTTGTTCATCAGCTCGTGGATCTTCTCCTTGAGAGCCTGCACCTCGGCCTGCAAGTCTCGGCTTTTCGCCTCCTCCAGCCGAACCCTGTGCCGCAGCTCGGCTTCCTGGTTCACAGCCTCCCCTTTCTCTATGGCTTTGTTCTTGGCCATTTGGTGTTTGATTTCCTCCAGCTGCCGAGAGAGGAAGTTCGCCTTATCCTGCTCCGTCCTGAACTTCTGTTCTAACTGGTCGTACTCGTCCTCGGTCTTCATCAAGTCCCCCTCCACCACCTCCAACTGCTGAAGGCGCTTCTTCAGCCTCTCGATTTCCAGCGTCAGTTCCCGGAGCTTGTTGTCTTCTGGGCAGGGGAACTCGGCGGGCCCCTTGCACGACCTACCTCGGCTCATTTCCCTTCCCGCCTCCTCTGTCTTTAGTAAGTCCACGCCGCAGCTTAACTCGCAGGACTTCTCTTCCTCCGTCCTCAGTCGACCCATCAACTCATCCCTCTCCTTGGTCAGGCTGTACACCTTCTCCTCCATCTCAGACTTGAGCTTCAAAAGCTTCTTGCTTTCCTCAATGAGCTTTTCCGTTACATCCATAACCTTTCCCTGTTCCACCTTAAAGTTTTTATTCAACCCATCCACCTTTCTCTCTTCTTGCTTTATTTTTTCCATCATACTCTTCCTCTCGTCCACCAGCATCACGGTGAAGGACTTCAGCTTCGTCAGGTCATCCTTGAGGCTTAACTCAGCCTTCTCCAGTCTACTTTCCGAGCATTCGAGGTCTTTCACTCGGCCCTTGACCACCTCCAGCTCACTGAGCAGGTCTTTGGTTACGTTCTTCTCTTTCTCCAGGTTCAAATGGAGCTGGGTGCATTCCGACTTACTCCGGCTGAAGGCTTCCTCCAGCCTCTCCAGTTCAGCCATGCGCTTCTGCAGCTTCTCCACCTCTAACCTAAGCTCCTTACTGTGATGTTCTTCCTCTTGGAGCTTCTTCTTCAGCTCCCGGCACTGGGCCTCAGTCTTGCTGATCTCTTCGTCCTTGCCCTCCATCTCAAGCACGCGCTTGCGCAGACTTTCCACTTCCGCCATGAGGCTGGAGTTGCCGCATTCCCCTTTGGCGATCTTACCCCTCAGCTCCTGAAGCTCTTCCTCCGCCTTCTGAAGATTTTTATTGGTCTCTTCCAGCTCCTCAATCCTCTGAGACAAGCCGACCAGTTTGAGTCGAAGTTGTCTGTTGTGAGACTCTTGGTTCGCCAGTTTGGCGTTCATCTCTTCGTGCTCCTGGGAAAACCTCGAGGCCTTGTGTTCAAAGTCCACTTCCAACTTGAGCAGTTTCTGGCGGTCTTCTTTGGATTTGCAAGTGACGGCTTTGAGCTTTTCTTCCTCCTCCCTCAGTTTCTGAGTGAGGTCCTGGACTTTCTGACTCTGCAGGCCCAGCTGCTCGATGTGCATCTGCCTCTCGTCCACCAGCATGAGAGCGAAGGACTTCAGTTTCACAAGCTCGCCCCGAAGCTTAGTGAGCCGCTTAGCGTTTTCTTTTTCTTTGCGGGCTTGGTAAGCCTTTTCTTGTTCAAGGAGCTTTTTCAACCTAAACAAAACAAACAAACAAACAAACAAAAACAAATATAAGCTCTGTGTTAAGACAGCCAGCAAGTAAAGTCTTACATACAAACACAAAATGCTGCACCCGGTCCCATTTTATTTCAGAATAGTATGGCTTGCCAATGGCTATCAGTAAAACTAATGACAAGTCAGGACAGCAGTTCCCCTTGGAGAGGGGCAGTGACTACTAAGGGACATTGAAAGGGCCCAGAGACCCTAGATTCTGTTTTATGATTTGCTTGCTGGATTGTCTAATTTATGGTATTCATAAGATGAACATGTGACATGACTACCTTAAGTTGTACAACAATAATCACATTGTATAGTTCTTTCTGTATTCCAGGAGCTAGTATATATTTTATCCTAACAGTAAGCCTACAAGTATAAGCTACGTCACCGTCATGTGGTGGGTGGGATGTGAGAGCACATGTGACCAGCCACATAAACGCAAAGTGCCTGGGTTCAACTCAGCCAGCAGGCCTCCAGAATCCTCACTTATCACGTCCACGCCATCCAACTTCAAGGAAGAAATCCAGTTAAATAAAGGAGAGACCAGAACATGAACAGAACTTGTAGGTCTTATTCTAAACCTTTGAAAGAAACTATGCAAGTCAGGTGTGGTAGCACATGTCTTTAATTCCAGCCCTTGGGAGGTAGAGGCAGGTGGCCAGTTTAGTGGACAGAGTAAGTTTCAGAACAACTAGGGCTACACAGAAAAAAAAAAAAAAAAAAAAAAACCCAAAGAAACTACACACCTATCACCTAATAGAGAAAAGGCAAAGTATGCTTTCAGATACAAAAGCTGCTTTACTCAAGCATTTCCATGGACACCAGAATTGGCAAAGATTTGATCAGTTTTGTGATTTAAGCATTTCTTTTAACTGATGACTAAGTAGAGAAGAAATCTAAATGATGACCAAAGCAAAAGATGTGGCAGCCACAGGAATTATATTTTGTAGGTGTGAAATATGCTTTCTCCATGCTGTCTGTATATGACTTTAAAAAGGAAGAGATATTTATCATTCTTATGTTGGTTAACATAAAGCAATTCTTAAAGATTTATGTGCCTGCATGTGTGTGTGCCTGCATGTGTGTGTGTGCCTGCGTGCGCGTGTGCGTGCATGTATAAACAGTTCACAGTGGCATCAGACTCCTTGGAGCTGTAGTTACAGACATTTGTTGGGCACACAGCTTGTTGTATGGGTGCTGGGATCTGAACATCCATCCTCATGGCTGCACAAAAAGTGCTGTAAACCACCGAACCATCATCTCTCCGGGCCTTAACATATTGTTAATGGTTATCTCTGAATACCCATAAAAAGAGTTAAAATTAAAATCACTTATCATAGATCAATATAAGGATACTCTTCAGTAATTATTATGTTTATAAGACATAGAAGCTCTAAACAACCACTAGCATGTGTTTAGGTACATTTTATTCTTTTGATGTATTTTGCAGCCTTATTATTTAGAATGGTTTATTTCATGCTTATGACAAGGCCAGCTGTAACCAAGTGTTTAGAAAATGTCTCACATTGCCTTGTAAATAAATGTCTTGGGATATTATAAAAACTTCTTGAAATAAAATCAATTGTCATATAATTAGTATAGAAATTGCTATGGTGATCTATGAGTTTTTAATGGAACTTATAAAGTATATTATTCTATTTAAAACAGAAAGAAAAGCTTGCTTTTAAACCCTATAGACTGGTGTGAGTGACACTATAGCAGCTTCACTGAACGTCTCTTGGCATGAGTAAATGGGCATTTTGTTGGCCATTGACTCTCATTACTCGGGCAACAGAATGACTTAAATATGATAAAAACAAAAAACAAAAAACCCATAAACTTGTTTAGGCATAGGTAGATGAACCCATATACCAAGAGAGATGAAGAAAAGGAAACTGACATTTCCAGGTGCTGCTGGGGAGCGGTGCTGACAAGAACACTTCTTCTAGGGAAGTAAGGTTTGAGGTTCTAGACAACTTCTAAGTCTCAACACACTTCACAAAGTCGACTATTGCCCATGGCAACCTTTACCTTTGCCAATAGTTAATTAACTCAATATAGAAAGATGGTGGATGAATGCATGGGTGGATAGATGATAGCTAGAAGATAGACGATAGACAGACAGACAGACAGGCAGGCAGGCAGACAGTTCATCTGGTAAAAGTGCTTGCTGCCAATCCTGATTATCTTTCAATCCCCAGAATCTACAAGGTAGAAGAAACCAAAATCAAAACCAAAACAAAAAAGTCCTTTGACTTCTACATGCATGCTGCAGCACACAAGCATGTTTGAGCACATATACATACACATAAAGAATGCAATAAGAATGTGAAAAGATAGAAGATACATAGTTAATGTTATAGAGTATGGATAGAGCACAGAAAGAGGTTTCTTATGCAATGTGTTGAATGCTTTATTATTTCATTCAAGTTTCATTTTCAATATGATCATACCATTTGTATAAATAAGAGACATTATTGAACTTAAATCAAAGGTATAATCAGGAAGGACAGGATGAGATTTGAACCAGATTTGTTTGAGCAAACATTGCATTTTAATAGCAATACTGTCCCTTAAAGAGATACTGCCTGGACAGATCAAATTTCCAAGACTTTGTTTAGATTAATTCTACCCTGAATGGTTCAGTCTATCTTGTCATTGTCAAGAACCCTTTTGGATTGTTTTCTTCACCCAATACTTGAGCTTATGCTTCACATTGTGTCAATGAAAAAAAAAATGACCCCAATCATTAATAGAAAGTCAGGTCAATGCACATGGCTTGCCAAATGCTCTCAGGATCTCCCTCCTGCTGCCGCCCACTCCTTCACTAGCATGGACACTGTCATTCAGTTAGCTGCTGTATCCACTGAACTGTTCACTCTTTTGTCTCCTCGGAGCTCACAATCTTCCTCTATAAAATATTCCTCATGTCAGTCTCTTCATATATTTGGCCCCCAATTTTTTTTTTTTTTTTTGATTTTTCGAGACAAGGTTTCTCTGTGTAGCCTTGGCTGTCCTGGACCCGCTTTGTAGACCAGGTTGGCCTTGAACTCACAGCAATCCACCTGCCTCTGCCTCCCGAGTGCTGGGATTATAGGCATGCGCCACCACACCTGGCTTGGCCCCAAATTTAAAGGCAGCTTTTTTATTCTTCTCTTTGCCTTATATTCCCCACATCTGTTTTCTTGGTAAGTCTTATCTTCTCCATCTTCAAAATATGTCCCAAAGCCAACTACTTCCCATCTCTGCCTTTACTTTCCCCCTCAGTCAAGCCATCATTAGCTCTTTGATGGATTAGAGAGAGAGAGAGAGAGAGAGAGAGAGAGAGAGAGAGAGAGAGAGA
>OU015755.1:39357772-39385991 GCA_907169655.1 Acomys percivali | reverse complement strand
AGAGAGAGAGAGAGAGAGAGAGAGAGAGAGAGAGAGAGAGAGAGAGACAGACAGACAGACAGACAGACAGACAAACAGAAACAGACAGAGACAGACAGACAGACAGACAGACAGAGGCAGACAGAGAGAGACAGAGAGAGAGAGACAGACAGACAGACAGACAGACAGACAGAAACAGACAGAGAGAGAGAGACAGACAGACAGAGACAAAGAGAGACAGAGAGACAGACAGACAGACAGAGACAGAGAGACAGAGGGAGAGACAGACAGACAGACATAGAATCAGTTTTTTTAATGTTTGATAAAGATATAGATGATTTAAATAAATATAGATGATATTAGATATAGGTGATACAGATGTGTACATATTTGTGTGTGAGAGAGCACTTAAGTCTCCTTATTTAAAGTTTTTGTTTTCCTTCATAGCAATAGTCTATTTGATAAAAGAATCAATGATAGTATGCCAATAAATAGTTACATGACACACATTTTAAATTCTCCTTTGGGTTTTTAACTACTCCCTGTTTCCTCAAGTCCCTGCTCCATTCATCTCTGGTATTTTAACCGTCCTTACTGCATCATGGTATTCTGTTGTCTGTGGTTATGATGCTCCCATTCTTCCCCACATTTACAAAACAAAATTTGTTACCTATTTTGTAAATTATTATTTGATAGTCTCTATCTTGTGCTTCTTTAAAAAAACTTTTTTTCTGTTTTCATCCACATGTATTTTGTGATTTTATCTTTCTTTTCACAAAGGACATACTCTCACAAAGAATAATGGGGAGCTGAGGGCCAGCACTACGGCCAAGTTTTGGCAAACACCAGTTTTCAAGCCGTGTCGAGTCTGTGCTCCTTCTCATGTAGGGGCCTGTACACAGTCTCACTTTTCCTTGAAAACATGTGATGTAAGATTTCATGGGTCTTTTCCCTCAACTTTCTAGGTACTTTCATTTTGCAACCATTTTCCCTAGCAGCAATTGTCTCCTTGCATTGGGTGACTGTAGGCAGTAAACTGGCTCAGCCATTTCTTCATTTTGGAAGCTGCTAACCTGCACTTCCAGTTCACTCAGGTATTTAAGTTGTATTCCTTCTCAAGTCTCTGATGGAGTTGAAGACCAGATAGTTTAGTCTTACAATTAAGCTTAGTTGGTTAGGGGTTAAGATGTTTTTAGATCAAGATAGACGTTTTAAGTTAATAGAGATGAAATGTGATATTGATTTTCATTCAGAAATTTAGACCCAACAAGATAGGAAAGATGTTTACTTCAAGTTTGCCAAATACGAATAGCCAAATCACTATGAATGTAACATTTATATAATTCCTGGTTGTCTTGTGGTTTTTCCTGCTGTATGTAGTTTACTTTATGCATGTATAATAATATAAATGTATACATTAAAAAAAGAAACATAATTTTTTTAAATCTGAAAAAAAAAAAAAAAGATGCTGTCTCTCACCAGCATGCCCACTGGGAACTGTTGATGTCACTCTGAGCTTGCTCCTGGCCACAGCCTGCTGATTCCTGCTCTTCTCGGTGCACTATATTTTGCTCCCTCTCCCTCCCCCTCTTATGTCTGTCTCTTCTAGAGAGAGGGCAAGTTCAAACTAGCAAGGGCATGATAGTGATTAAAAATGAGTGAACCTCAAAAGAGTCAAGCTTGCGTGCAATTTGAAGTCTTTAATCACAGCATTTTTTTTCCCCAACTAGAGAATAGTCCAGAGCTAAGCAGCTTGTTCACATGATAGGGCATGCCTTTATCAAATGACTGAGGAAGAAGAGCCTTCTTTTAATAAATCACCCTAATGTTTCAAGTCAGTGACTATTATAAGTCTCCAGAAATAACCTAGGAACCTCAGTGCAGAGGCCCAGGAGTAGATGAGGCACACCTACTCAGAGTCGGATCCCAACTTCATTTGCAACGTTAAAGTTTTCTTCATCGTGGATTTGTGTTACTAAAATATAGTATATCTTGATGATAGATATTCTGGCCACCTCTTGAACTTTACACTAATGCGAGACTCTCATCTGCCTCACCCTAGACCTAGATCTGACAACTGGGAGCTAGAGAGCCATTTTGAATATATAAAGTAATGGTGGGTCTTTCAGAATAGGACACAAGCTTTGGATCTTTACGAGTCTATTAAAATTATTTTTTTTATTTATTGTGTATATATGTGGGGGGGAGGTAGGGTGCACATATGGCATGAAATGGAGGTCAGAAGACAAGGTGGGGGTGGGGGTGGTTCTCTCTTGCCACCATGCAGGTCACAGAAATTGAACTCAAGTCATCAGCAAGTGCCTTCACCAGCCAATCCAGTCACACCAGCACTTGCCCTTTGTCTTTGTTTTGTCTTTCCTTAGTGGTGAGGAAATATTTATAACACCATTGTGTACTCTTCCTTCTTCCCTTCTTGTGACAACCACTACAATTTTAAACCATTGTCTCTAAATCTTTCATCCTAGCCCATTATAAAGAGCCAGAGAATTTAGTCCAATTGAGGCCAACTTGTTACTAGCAGCTTTCTTGAGTTCCTCTCACTTCATTATGGACAACCTGTCATCACAGCCATGGTTTTATACTGTAATTTACAGGCTCTAAACTGGAAAAGATGAGCAATGTTATTACATATACTTTGGTGGCATAACCCAACTAACTTAAATAGCACAAATCACAGGCAGAGCACCTTGAAATTCTACTCCATAAGATTTTGAGGAGTTATGTGTAATTCTGCTCTAAAATAGACATATAAACAATGCATTGTAAGGTCTAGTTAATGAAAATAAAAAAAGAAGGATGCGATGAATAGTCTTGGTTGCCAACTTGACTACATCTGGAATTACCTAAAACCCAAAAGTGGAGGGACACACCAGTCAGGGACTTATGCTTAATTTGAAATGGAAAGATCCACTTATAATCCAGATTTTGAGCAGGAAGACATAACTTTAATCCAGATCATTTGAACCAGGAAAACCAACCTCTAATCTGGGTCACACTTTCTGTGGGAAGGACACAGAAGAAGGAAGCGTTTGCTCTTGGCCTGAGTGTTCTTGCCTTGCTAGAAAGTGCATTCCTTGACTGGTGTCGGATACTACTTCTTCAGAAATCCAGAATGTACTGAAGACCAGCTGAGACATCCAGCCTCATGGACTGAGGAAGCACTGGATTCTTGGACTTGCCAATGGCCAGCCATTGTTGGATTAGCTGGACCACAGCCTGAAGGCCATTCTAACAAATCTTTCTACACACACACATACACACACACACACACACACACACACACACGTATGTATGTATACACACAAACTCACACACACACTCCTACACATTTAATAAATTATCCTCATGAAGTGTATAGGGTTTCTTACTTGCTGATAAAACATTGTGTGTATTTATACACTATGGGGCGCTGCTGGAGAGGTTGAGTCTGGCCTATCTGGAAAGCCAACTGAGCTTGGTCTATTACAACAGGCTCCCTTTCTCAGCTGGACTCTCTCTTCCCCTCATCTGGGGGCCCCTAGATCTTCTAAGGAGCATCCACATAGGCCTCAGGGAGATTACAGATCAACCCATTACTGGTAAAACCTGTTCAGCAAGCACCTGGGAATTCCTATAAACACCCAACCCTATGCTAAGGAGATCCTAGCTTTCAGCAAATGACCTTTAATTGTACCTGAAGTTCTTCCCCACCCATAGGGTAGTTAAGTGCTGTGTTTTCTTTCTTGCATGTAAATGAGGTACTGTGCCACTGCATTTAGATAAATATCCTGGCACCCCCAGCCCCAACAAATCAGACACATTCACCTTCAAACTCCTGCACACTGTCCAAGGCTTATAAACAAAGGTTGGCTGGCTTGCTCTCGTGCTCGAGCCATTCCTCCACCATGACCATCCTAGACTCTATTTATTCTAGGGAAGAACTGCCACTGTACCCCCGGGCCTCGACTGCCAGTCAAGGCAGTCAAAACAGTGATGGTAAAGCTGCCTTGGCAGCCGTTAAATTCCACTCTACTGCCGTGGGTAGCCCGGTGCTGACAGCTGGCGAATCACCCGCTTGCCTGCCTTCTGGCGGGGTTTCGGGTGTTCTCCTGCATCCTCTGCCTGAAGAGTCCAGCCTGATCTAAGGATGGCCAGCTTGGGTTTAAATTTCCACTACCTCAGGAATGTGCTTAACCCTCCTAGTTGAGAAAGTCCCCGACTATTGTTAGCTCACTCAGAAAGCCCCGCCTTTTCCTCCGGCCTCCGCCCTTTCTCCCGCCTGCGCCATTACTTAGCTAATCGTTTTAAAGGTCAACTAACCAATCGTGTTTGTACTAGTCAGCCCCTGCTAGTCGTGCTTCTGTGAGTGTATAAAAAGCCCTTGCTTCTGCTCTTTCGGGTCTTCCAACTCTTCTGAGCTTGGTGGACCCCCGGCGTGTGGGCTCAATAAAATTCCTTTGCTTAGGCCGGGTGTGGTGGCGCACGCCTTTAATCCCAGCACTTGGGAGGCAGAGGCAGGCGGATCGCTGTGAGTTCGAGGCCAGTCTGGTCTACAAAGCGAGTCTAGGGCAGCCAAGGCTACACAGAGAGACCCTGTCTCAAAAAAACAAACAACAACAACAACAAAATTCCTTTGCTTTTTGCATCAACTCTGGACTTCCAGGAATAGACTCAGGCGATGGGAGTCACAGTCACAGAACACTTAAGGGGTTTCCTTAGAGATGCCAGCAATAGAAAAAACCATGCAGATGCGTGTAGTTGTCTAGTGTCTGATCTCACATGGGACGATATCTTTCCTTGTGTTAATGTGGGCCCTCGCTCCCAAGGGATTTGCTTATGGTCACACAGATCAAGAGGGAGATTTCCTAGGAACATTCAGACAAATGAAGGCAACTCTCAAAGCTTCATTTTGCTGGGCAATGCATGCATAGATTAAAGCACAAAAGTCAGGTTTTTAACTTACTCATTTGGGGAGTTCCCAAAATAAAGGTATTGTAAAGCTTTTCACTAAGGTATATTAATCAAATTTGCTGTGGGCAAATTCATTTTCATAAGATTTGTTTAAAATAAACAATTTGTTTAAAATAAGACAATTTAAGTAGAAAATTTAGTAATTGCATAAGATCATTCATGTCCATGCATGTATTAACTCAGAAAAGCAACCTTCCCCCTTTTCAGAATGTATTGCTATTGTATTTAAAGGCCTTTTAAAAAGCTCTTAAATATATGCTAATTTAAAGGTTTATTAAATACCTTTATAATTATGTTAAGATTTATCTAATTATTTTAGCCAATCTTGGCACAACTTTAAAGCTAATGAGAGAGAGAAAAAATAAAAAGTCAAAATGATAAAACTCTAAAACATTTTACATTGATTCTTGACTATTGTTAACCCAGACAAGAAAGAAAGCCAAACCCATTTCTGCTGTAGAAAGGGTAGTCACTTTTACAAGACATTGGGCAGGAATTGAAGATCCAGGCAGGTCAACGGTGAACCTATGGTTCCCATCACCACCTAACTTGAGATTTCTGTCACTTTTAGCACAGAGACAACATATTACCAACAATGGAGTTGCACAAACTAAATCTGACAGTGCAGACCATGTGAAAACTAGATTCTTTTCTGATCAACACTACTGATCACTAACTGTAAACTGTTTATTTTGATTCGCTTTGCAGAACTCAGTGTTCCTCAACATTTTGAAAAAAACTGCTAAAGCTGACCTTCTTTCCATGACTGTTTAACAGAGTCCGAACTTTACTGCCATACCCACTTTGAAATCAACCCTATTTGCCTAAGCATCTGTTATCACTGCTGCACTCAAGCGTTTCAGAACAAACAAGGCTTTCTTCAGGGCCCTGCACTGTAGTCCCGGCCAACTTTCACAAGACTGCCCCTGCAGAGGGAAAGGTCTGCAGCACATGCACAGAACCAGAACAACAGAAACACTGAAAGCAACATTTAGCCTTAAATTAGCACTGCTCGCTTTGGTTTTGCGTACCAGGAATTATAAATCAGAAACTACGGTCACAGCTTGTAGAAAGGCTTCCTGCTAAAAAGCATCCAGAACACATCAGCTGAACTGATGGTAAAAGAAAAGAAAAACTTTCAATTTTGACACAAATTCCCCATGGTCTCTGCAGAATGAGATATCCCCCTCCATCAGAAAATCAGTACTCATCATACCACAGGCTATATCCTGGCTGGTTTCACTCAAAAGTTCTGAAGTATCGGGGACAGTCACAATAAACGTGACTTTGGAGGGTTGTCCCAATCCACGGTCAGTAAAACCTGTAGCTAGGAGCTGAAAGCTTGCTCTTCCTATCACCCTTGTCAGTTAGTCAGGACTCTGCAAAGGTCTGAACCCTGCAGTAACTCTGAAGGAAAAGGGTTCACTGCCAAGGAAGCCTCGTAACAAATGGAAAGCGTGCACAGAAGTACCAGCCTTAAATCACAGCAGACCTTGCCTTCCTTACCTTCATACTAGAAAGTGTGTAGCTTTTTTTCCCCCCCAAAGGAGGTACTGAAGTTTGCTCAACCGCTGCAGCCCCCTACTTCCAGGGAATTAACATTCCATCCTTGTCACCAGAACAAAGCAAGGTGGGTGCTGTGTAAAGCAGCTTGGGACCACTAAGTGATGACGATGACATCATTCTTCCCTTACGGGGCTCATTTTTGTGCAGATTTACTTTGGGGCTGTGAGAAGAAAGGGTAGAGCCCTGGCCTCTCTTAGGAAGCTAAGCAGGAATCCTGCTCCATCCAGCCAAGGGGAGGAAACTGAAATTGGAGAGGAAGAACGAGATAAAGAAGAGATATGTATAAAATGTCCTCACTTTTTTTTCCAAATGGCTACACCATACAGTTCTACTCAATACAGGGTGGAATTAAAATGCAATCCCACCAGAACCTCATTTATGATTTATCTAAGAGTAGAGAACTCAACCAAACTGCCTGGCAGTTTGTATGTGCCTATCTATTTGCATGTTTAGATGTGTGGACACAGATGCCTGATGTATGTGCACATGTATGCACATGCATGTGGATGCCCAAAGTTGACTTAAAGTGGCTTCTGTAATTGTTCTCCACCTACTACATTGAGGCAGGGCCTTTACTGTATGTGGAGCTCAGCCCTTAGGCTAGTCTATGCAGCCATCTTGCTCTGGGATCTCTGTCTCCACCTCCTATGAACAGGCTGGCCACTGTACCCCCCTGGCCACTGTACCCACCTGGCCACTGTACTCACCTGGCCACTGTACCCACCTGGCTTTTGATGTGGGGTCTGGAGATCGCCTCTCTGGTCCTTGTTAGGTTTCAAACCTGGACAAATGGCTAACTGAGGTGCCTATTAACCTATCTAAATGGATACTGGCCACCACGTTCCTACCTGTGACAGGCCATCCTGGCTGGCATAACCTGCCCTTTACCCTGAATTCTCCAGCCAGGGGACTGGGCTGGGATGCCCTTCCTCCAGCTACTCTTCCCTGTATAATCTCACCATTTTGGCTACATGACCCCTTTTTGGCCTGTTGCCTTCCTGGCTTTTTGACTCTTGTTTCCTGTTTCTACCCTCCCCCGACTGAGGCCCTGCAACACGGCCTGTCCTTTCCAGTCTGCTGGCCATGCCCGCTTTAGACTCTCCCAGATGTCCCTGCCTCTACCTGTATATTCTCCCTTATATCTATAATAAGACCCTCAACCCCTTAGAAGCAATTGTGCCTTTTATATCTTTTTTCTTTTTCTTTTCTTTTCTTTTTTTTTTTATTCAGTCCACACAGTTGCTGTGCAAACAATTTATCTGCTGAGCCATCTCCCTAGGTCTGTCTCTAAAGTTTTTTTAACCTGATTTTCCCCTTGAAAGTAATTTTAAGTGAAATAAAACAAAATACACAAACAGAAGTGAATCCAGCCAGCCAAATTCAGAGTGCCATCATTTCCAGAAAATGCTGAAGTCTGCCCTACAATACATGTCTTCTGTCTCCCCTGCCTGGATCGGGAAAAGGATCAGCAAACAGGCCAGAGACACCTAGGGACCTGTCCCGTGGAACGTATACCGGAAGTTTCACTCTTTTTTCCCTTCAACCTTTTTTCCCTCTTATGTAAGATAGTTGACTTGTATAATAAAATTTAATTGTTAAGAAACAGAGCCAACAGGATTGCTTCTCTCTAAGTGGTTCTACTTTGAGAAAGTATATTATATGCACTTTCACAATAAACACTTAATCTGCAGGAGCAGAGCAGCCGTTGTGCTGGACACTGGGAACACAGAGTGGACAAGGCAGGCAAAGTCTCTCTCTCTTGGGAGAGCCACACTCTAATGCTAAGTGCCTGGAGGAAGAGGGAAGAGAGTTGTTCAAATGATGTAACCGCGGTGCTCACTCGGTAAAAGCCTCGCCTAAGGAGTGGCATTTGAGGTTGAAGAGTTACAGGAAACTGGCCATGCAAAGGACAGAGGTCAGGGACTCCAGTCAAATTACAGCAACAGAAAAGAGTGAGGTCGGCAGGACCCAGTTTGCTCTCCAGTCATAAAGACTAGGACTTTACTTTGATAGCTCTGTTACACAAACTATACATAAAAAGTTTACTAGAGAGTAAAGAGGATATGGGTTAAGCAATCCATCTAAAAATTGCCTCCCAAGTCAGCACTGCATTGGCGCATAGACAGGAGTTCACTTTGGGAGTCAGAATCAATGCAACACATTGGTATCTGCATTTGGGAGGCTAAGAGATAATGAATAATCAGGATGAGGTTCTAACAGAAAAAGCCACTCCAAGAGGAATGGAGTTTAGGAAATAGCCAAGAGCTCTGCTTAGAACACATTGAGTTGGAGAAGCATAGTTAGTATTCAAAAGGGTGGGCAGTATGGACAGTGTGGATGTTTATTCAATTGTCACTTACTTAATCAATTAAATATTGTTTCATTTAAAGACTAGCTTCCCGCCCCCCCCCCCAAATAGTAGCCTTTCTTAAACTTTTGAGTGCAAATTAACCGAAATGTATACTTCAGTGTTCTATAATGTACTTGGTGAGTCTTAAGTGGGCCTAGAATAGTCAAATTTTTCAGAGCGTTGAATTTGAATACAGAGCATCTTCTGGCTGGCCATCAGATTCACTACTGAATAGTTGGCTCAAAGCTGAGTCTTCTCAGGATTACTCCTGATTCAAACTGGTCACAAAAGCAGGCGATAAAAAAAGGGCAGGGTACCTGAGCACCTTGTGAGAAAGACCGAGCTTAGCTTATGGCAAGCAGGAAGTCTGTGTGTCACTTGCCCCCACAGTGTGCATGCACCTCAGGTTCTGCTCTGTATTGTGAGGAGTGGGCTCAGGGAGGAGCAAGGTAGAGAGACCAGACAAGAACAAGACCACAGGATGAAAGCCTGGAGCTTGAGCTCTGCCGTTGAGGTAGAGATGTCTTCTTCCGGGATCTCCTCCTAGAGGCCTAGAGATGCATTATGTTTATATGTAAGCGTAGTACTACACACAACTATGCCTCTTTCTCTGAGACAAATGTAACCCCAAATCCCCATGAATGACAAATGTCAGGAGACGCCAACCAAACCTGAAAGCAGTGGGGAGCTGAGCAAATCAGAAAGTACTGGAGGAAGGAGAGAGGAAAAGAGGGAGGGAGGGAGGCGGGCAAAGTTCAGGGTGTGGAGTGAGAATGCTTGCATGATTAGAATACAGGATTTGGTGAAGGCTAAGAATGCCAAAATACTGTCCCCTTCTACTCACATACTGGATGGAGGAGAGCCATAGCCCATCACTTCCAGCTTCCTTTATAGTTCAGATCAGAGTCATGTGTTTTCTTTTTTTTTTTTTTGGTTTTTTTTTTTGGGGGGGGGGTTGGTTTTTTTTGGGTTTTTTTTTTTTTTTTTTTTTTGTGGGTTTTTTTTGAGACAGGGTTTCTCTGTGTAGCCTTGGCTGTCCTGGACTCACTTTGTAGTCCAGGCTGGCCTCGAACTCACAGCGATCCGCCTGCCTCCGCCTCCCGAGCACTGGGATTAAAGGCGTGCGTCACCACGCCCGGCTGTGTTTTCTTAATCATTTAAGGAAAAGCTAAAGCTGAGCGCGGTACACACTTGTCATCCCTGCACTTGGAAGGTGGGGGTGACAGGTGACAGGAAGGAAGGGAGAAGGCACTTTATCCTCTTTGGTCTAGATCACATTGTACTTCATGCTGTAGCAAGGAATCTGCAGGCCACGCGGCTAACCCTTTGTTCTTAGTTTTCCTTTAACGGAGATGTGAAGCTCTGCAGCTTTGGGAATGTGTCACCCAACTGCACAGAGAAGAGGGGAAAGTGCAGGCAACAACATGCTGAGGAGCCGCAACATGAAAAGCGCAGACAGTGTTGATTGATGGGCCAGGGAGACAAGGCTGAACTGTGTGCATCGGTTAACTGCCTTTGTTTGTGGTGTAGCTAGAGATTTAAGGACGTTAGTCTTCTGCTTTCCCAGCTTGCCAGCTCTCCCGGTAGAGCATAGCTTTATTCAATTCAATTCCTGTTTCTGGTTTTTGGAGTCTGTGGTGCCAGGCAAGACAAACTCCAGTAATCCAGTTATAGAGGCAAAATGAACAGGAATTTGGGGTCCTCCTTGGCTCCATATTGAGTTCAATGCCAGCCTGGGCTACAGGAGACTCTGTCACACAAATCAGAAAAATAGTCTAGTTGGGAATGGCGGAGCATGCTTACAATCCTAGCACTTGGGAGGTAGAAGCAAGAGGAGCATCAGAAGTTCAAGGCCACCCTCAGCTACATAACAAGTTTGAGACCAGGCTGGACTATGTGAAACGTTATCTCAAAATAAGCAACCAAGTAAACAACAAACAAACAAAAGCGACCATTTAGTAAGCGCTTTCTCTTCAGGAGCTACACAGAAATAGGAATAAAATCTTTATGGCACAGTATTTCTGAACTTGAGAAGAACCAGTTGAGACTAAGTTGACCACTAGTTTAGCTCAAATTCAGTCCCTGAATATTATTTAACTAGTTTCCCGGCTAAGAGCTTACAGCCAAGAACTAAATATGTTAAGTGTTGAGCATGAAAGACCCAACCTTTGATTAATCTTTCCTGTTCAAACGTTTCACCATCAGGAAGCACTTTCGAAACACAAGAATTCTTGGAAAAGAGACTGCACACTTGGTTAAGGAGCCAGAGGAAAGCAAACTGCAAACACTGGAAACACCACCACCCAAGGTCCAGCTCCCTCTAAGAGTCCAGGACATGGAATGCTAATGCAAGGACCTTCTACTCTGGACAATAGAAACCTCTGTGGTCACTCACTATGGCGCTAAGACACAGCACGTTTTCCCAGCACTTTCCATAATTCTTTCTTGGTGTATGGACAGTAAAAACACTGATCTGATGTTTTAATGGTGTCGGCTGGCTACCAATTTAGAACAGCACTCCAGAGTTTGTCATTCAACAGAGTGATCTAACTTACTACTTTCTCAAGATCTGATTTTATCCACAGTGCTGAGAGGCGACATTCACGCAAAATGTAACATAAAAGGAATAAAGTCTGTGGTCAGATGCTGC
The DNA here is from genome assembly GCA_907169655.1 of Acomys percivali. Lineage (NCBI taxonomy): Eukaryota > Metazoa > Chordata > Mammalia > Rodentia > Muridae > Acomys > Acomys percivali. The sequence continues at coordinate 39,374,475 of OU015755.1, read as the reverse complement.
AGCTTGCCACTTTTAAATTGGTTGTTTTTGCAACTTAAATTACCCCCCCCTTTTTTTTTTTCTGTCTGGAACTTAGAAATCTTGCTAATGCTTCAGTTAATTTTTTTTTTAATTGAAAACTGGTTTTGCATGTTCTGACATAAAGCTTGGCAGTCAGATAAAGCATAACACCCAACTTGACAACTGCCTGTAGTGTGAACAATAGAATCAATGCATCGGTAGATCAGAGCAATGTAAGCAAATCAGGAGAAACTGATATTGTTGGTTGGAATTCTATACCATAAATAGCAATAATGAAATGAAATATAAATAATAATACTAAAAAAGAGTGCCAGCTACTATCAGTCCATAATATCTTTATGACAGAACATAGGCAAATATTACTATCAAAACCAATATGATGAGCATTGTCAGAACTCATATACTCCAAAGCGAAGGAGCACAGGAAGCAGCAGACAGGCACAGGCAGGATGCCCAGAGCATCCTAGGCCTTGTGACGTTGTTCTTGACTCCTAGGCTCCCCGTGCTCCAGTAGGAGGCTGATGTTTTATTTTTCTTTGTTTTCCCTGCTTGGGTTTTGTTGCTTACTGCTCTTTCCTTTTATACTGCTTTAAGGGACAGTCACAATGGGTTAGGTAGTTACTATCCAACACAGTACATAACTTAGTGGGGTTCTCATGCCAGGGTACTGCAGAGACCCTAGTTTTTCTTGTGTCTAGGCCAGTGGCTCTCAACCTTTGTAATGCTGCCACCCTTTAATCCAGTTCTTCATGTTGTGGTGACCCTACACCATAAAGTTATTTTCATTGCTACTTCATAACTGTAATTTTGCTACTGTTATTAATCATAATGTAAACACCTTGTTTTCAGGTAGTCTTAGTTGACCCCAGTGGAAGTGTCACTCAACCCCACAAAGGACTTGCCACCCCCAGGTTGAAATTGCTGGTTTAAGCCATCAATGATTTCAAACTAGATGCTTTAGAGATACATCTGATCCAATGTTGAAATATGAGGGTATATTATTAAGGTCAGGGTTTTGTCCTTTGAAGGCATAAGGTTAATGTGTAATTCAAATGCTGACTTCTGTACCCTCCCCCCATATCTGGTTGCAATCCTTGTTCTGAGACTCTCCTGTCTCAATGCTATATAAACACTGCTCCCCAATTGTCCCCTGATATGTCAATAAAGCAACTTACAGCCAATCCCTGAGCAGAGGAGAGAGTAGGGATGGACTTCCTACTAACTAAGGGAGGAGGAGTTAGAAGAGGAAGTAGGGGATTCAGCCATGGAGGGATCCATAAGACATCAGGAGAGAGCTGGAACAGGGAAAGTTACAAAGAACAAGTATCTCTGGGATGTACGCTGGGAGGAAGCCCAATTAGCTTAGAGGGTTAAGAATAGAGTAATAACTGCTCAGTTATTGTGCTGTGGAGCTTATTAGTAAACAAATATAAAAGAGTCTCGATTATTTGTGTGATAGCCAGGTTTAGAGAGAAATCCAGAAACAAATACAGTGTTACAGAAATAAAACTAGCAGTCCTTTGCCAAAGGGAAAGAAGGAAGGGTGAGAGAAGGAAGGGAGTGAGAGTGTGAAGAAGGGAGGAAGGGAGAGAGAGAAGGAGAGTGGACATCAGTCTGGCACATACTCTAAAATGGAGTTCATCAGCCTAAGGTGAACTTCAACTTTCCATGGAAGTCAAAGCTTGTTCTTTGCAGCCAGCAGTCCCTACCCATGGATGTCATGTGCTGAAGCACAGACAGGGTTCTGCTTCATTCTATTATGGTCTGTCTCAGGAAGTACTCGAGTCAGACACTTGTGACTTTTATCTAGATAACTGTCCACTTATCCATCTGTCTGGTTGTAACCAGGGTTTACTAGGTCAAAATAAAATAAAATAAAATAACATCGTCACGAAAGGTACAACTTCTAAATGCTTCATCAGAGGCCTTTTTGAGCCAGGTGTCATGGCATATACCTATAATCCCAGCACTTGGGAGGCAGAGGCAGAGGCAGGCAGATCGCTGTCAGTTTGAGGCTAGCCTGTTCTACAAAGTGAGTCCAGTACAGCCAAGGCTACATAGAGAAACCCTGTCTTCCATGTCTTGAAAAAAAACAAAACAAAACAAAAAATCAAACAAACAAAAACAAAGGCCTTTTTGGTGAAAGAACAAAAAACAAAACAAAACAAAAAAAGTATTTTGGGAGCTTTCTAGGAAGAGGGTGGAGTGGAGCCAAGCACCAGGAGAGGGACGAGGAAAAGCAAGGAGAGAGAGGCTGGGAAGCCCAGAGAGGCAGGGCTACCACAATGTGCTGCCAGCTCCTGGAAGATAGAGCACAGATCCTCACGTGAAAGGAGGACTGACCCAGAGCATTTTCAAGGGATAGTTTCCAGACTCCTCAAGTCCCCACTGCCAAAGAGCCAGGAATGCTTCAAATGTGGAAGGAAGCCAGAGTGCCAGCCTGAGTTATCAGGAGCCTACAGGGCTGTTTAATAAGGTCCACGGGTGCTGTGGTTCAGTCAGGAAAGCTCCACGGTTACTGTTCTTCCAGAGGGCCTGGGTTCAATTCCCAGCACCCACATGGCAGCTCATAACTGTAACTTCAGTCCCAGGGCATCTGAAACCTTCACACTGACATGCATGCGGGTAAAAACATGATGCACATAAAGTAAATAAACAACAGCAACAAAGAAAACAGAGGAGCAGATAGACAAAGATGAACTAAAAACCCCATTGAATTCTTCCCTAACATGTCAGCTGGGTGACGTGCCCCAGTGATGCCAGCCCATGACGGTATGGAAGGCTTGTTAAGTAGATTTCTAAAATTACCCGACTCTAGACTGTACACACAGTACCTTGCTCAGGAAAGGTGACCCTTCATTAAACAGCCCAGAAAGACAGGGAAGATAAGAATTGTCCCTTTGGGGTTGACACACATGCCATGGTTGCACAGACAAGTCTGAGACTTTAGACTGCACACGAAAGGCTCTCCATGGTGTGTCAGTTTTCTAGCCACTCTGGCTACACACAGAGAGTGACCGAGCTCGGAAGAAACTCAGAGGCACTCCTTCCATCCGCGCAGCCAAGTTAGACTAAGTGAACTGGCACCACTTCCGGCAAGTCAGCCTCGACAGAGAAATCGTAGGAAGGACAGACAGACAGCTGGCTCTAAACAGTCTAGAAAGTGTTCCAAAATAACTCATGCCAGTGCCTTAAATTAATTTGAATTCACGATTCATTTCATTTCACGTTTTTTTTTTTTTCCTCCTTTTTGTTTTCTTTTTTCTTTTTTTTTTTTTTTTTTGAGACAGGGTTTCTCTGTGTAGCCTTAGCTGTCCTGGAACTCACTTTGTTGGCCAGGCTGGCCTCAAACTCAGAGATCCACCTACCTTTGCCTCCCAAGTGCTGGGAATAAAGGTGTGCACCACCACGACCTGGCTTTAGTTCACATATTTTTAAGTTATATATTTCCGGGGTGTTGTGGATCACACCCTGGCTTTTTCATTTTGTTAAAAGCCAGGGTTCTCCTACAGAGGCCCCCACTTACCCGCTACCTCCCACCCACTACCTCTATCGTTATATCATATATATATAAAAAAAAAACTCATCAATTTCAGCTATTTTAAGAAGTTAGCAGTAAATACATTGCTATGTTTTTCCTGAAAGTTTTCCAACAGAAAGATGACTATTGTAGGTACATGAATTTATAATGTGTTTAAAACCTGGCTTGTGATACCTGTTGGATCCAGATTTTTTTTTAACAAGGTATGTGTGTTTTGGCTGCATGTATGTATGTACATCTGTGTTCAGTACCTGTGGAAGCCAGAAGAGGGCACAGGAAGCCCTGGGAATGCAGTGGCAGCTGGTTGTGAGCTACCATATAGGTTCTTGGAACCAAACAAGGGTCCCCTGCAAGAGCAGTAAGTGTTTTTAAGCTTTGAGCCATCTCTCCAGTGCTTGGGTTTTTAAAGATAGTATCTAAGGTAGCCCAGGGTGTCCTCTAATTCACTATGTAGCCAAGGCTAGCCTTGCATTCTGATCTTCCTGCCTCTAATTCCCAAATGCTGGGAGGCCAGAGAGCTGGGACAGGGAGGTCTGGCTGCCCTAGCAGGCCTTCCTGTCATACTCCGGACACAGCAGGCTTTGTTTGCTGGGTCTATACTTTAAGACTGCAGAGTCCTCAGACTCAGGGTGGGGGCTTTTTCTCCCTGGTTACCCAGAAATGTCAAACCAGCTTATCTGTTCAAACACAAAGCTGGCAAGCCTTGGCTTACTGCAGTTTAAAAGAAGCACAAAGAAACCATAAGTTAGGAATGTAAGACATAAAACTTCATCGCTTTCTTTCATTTCTCTCTCTCTTCAGGGGGAGTATTAAACTCAGTAAGAGGTAACATTACCAATTACATAAGCTTTGTAAATTCAACCTGTTCTGTATCACACACTGGTTTTGTTTGGTTTTGGAGGCAAGGCTTCATGTAGCACAGCCTGACCTTGAACTTGTTATGTTGCAGAGTCTGGCCTTGATTCTTTTGCCTCCACCTCAAAGGCGGGGGTGGGGTGGGGGTGGGGTTTCCAGGCAGCTCAATATCAGTGGTTTCAAACACCGGAGAAGTCAACGAAGTAACAATTTGGCTGAAGGACAAAAATAATTATTTAAAAGAATGAGTCCAGCAGCTACATAGAAAGGTCTCGGCTTCCTGCTGGCAGTCTGGTTTGAGGAAACACGGTGCCACAAGATTGGATGTGTAGGGTGGACACTAGGAATCAGAGGAAGCCCTGGACGAGGGAAGTCTTTAGTGACTGTATTGTTGACATGTAGATAGCCATGTCTAGGACTCTAATGCCTCAGCCCCAGAGGAGTGTCAAAACCTTTTCCAGGAGAGGCTCAGAGGGATGGCAAAATCTTCCTCCTGGGCAGGGCAAACCACTGACCAGTTTGCATGAAAACTAGCAACTGCAGCTTCCTCCCACGGGATGTTTACAGTGTAAGACGAATTGCCCACTGAAACCTCCTAGAGAGACTAGCCAACCCCCCTCCGCTGCCCTGTACTGAACATAGTGAATACACTAAGGCTCTGGGTTGTAGCCATAGCACTGTTCCATCAGCGTGCACACACCACACCTGAGCACAGTTTCTCTGTACGTGTGTCTGTCATCTCTTCACTTCCTCACCTCCCCTAGTCAGGGCCCCAAGACCCAAGTCTGGTGGATCATGACAGAACACAGTGTTTGTTTGGTTCCTTAAAGTTTTAAATGGTGCAACCTAGGGCTGGAGAGAGGGCTCAGCAGTTAAGAGCACTTGTTGCTCCTGTGGTGGACGTGGGCTTGGTTCCCAGCGCCAACAGTGCAGCCCACAATCATCTGCAGCTCCAGTTCCAGGGGATCTGAGGCCCTTTTCTGACGTCCTCTGGTACCAGGTAAGCATGTGGTACACACTCATACACATGCAATTTTTTTTAAAAAGCATGTAACCTTTTAAAATTAAAAAGGGAGAAATTTATATCCACCCAATATTACGATGTTCTACTCTGGTATTAACGTATAAGTTCACTTATAAGCAAGCGTAAGAATTTATTTTTTTTGAAAAGTAGATTTCAACCCCAAAGAGAAAAATTACATTATTTCAAATCATAGGCAGTGAGTTAGGAAGGCTTTCAAATGTAGGGTCTTTACTGATCAAATCCATAGACAAACTGCCTAGGTTTCTTCCCAGCCTTATGATTTTCAGGCTCTACACAGCTTGGTGAGAGCCAGGCAGCTTACTTATGTGCACACCAAAGACAGCCCTGTGATAATCTCAGATAAAAGTCTTCCCCAACCCCACTACAAACCATCAGAGACCAAAATAAGACCCTGGACACCTGTCCATAGCATCACATGATCATCTCAAAAGCCTTTGACAAAATTCCAGTTTGTCATCATGATAAAAGTCATAGAGAATGAAAAACCAGAGCGAACAGACCTCAATATGACAAAAGCTATATGTGAAAACTGCACAGCCAACACCGTTATAAATGGAGAAACACTTGAGCTAATCCTACTGAAGTCAGAGAGAAGACAAAGCTGTCCACTACCCGACTCCTTTTCAATATTTGGGTGTGGCTTCTTTACCTAGGTGCATCCATCATTTTCATTTCACTCTCTTGCCTTTTTTTTTTTTTTTTTTTTTTTTTTTGGACAGCGTCTCTCTGTGTAGCCTTGGCTGTCCTGGACTCACTTTGTAGACCAGGCTGGCCTCGAACTCACAGCAACCTGCCTGCCTCCTCTGCCTCTGTGTCCCGAATGCTAGCATTAAAGGCATGCGCCACCACGCCCAGCTCACTCTCTTGCCTTATTGCTCGAGCGAGCGAGTGCCTTGAGCCTGGTCTCTGTTGTGGGTCATCTAGGAAACAGGAAGGCAGGTGTGACGTGTGCAGGTTACCTCTCTCGCTCCTGCTCCAGCAGGTTGGTGAAATCGTCGCTTTTGTTCATGTAGTCAGTGTGCCTGTGTTTCTCGTTCTCCAGCTCGTACACGGTGCGCCGGTGGCACTTCTCTGCCAGCAGCAGCTGCTCCAGCATGCGGCGGTATGTCTCCTTCTGCTTTTCCTCCAGTCTGTCCAGCTGAGAGAGCGCAAAGCCGGGAAAGAGCTTACTATGTGACTTCATCGGCAGCGACTGTAAACTGTTAGACAGGTCTAGGGGCCGATGACTGGATGGATGGAGAACACTGGGAGGGAAACTGCGTGCTATCACCTGGTATTTTCTTGATGCCAATTGGCTGTATAAACTAGCCATAATACCTGGCCTTGTAGCACGCGCCTTTAATCCCAGCACTCTTCCTTAGCTGGGGGAGATGAAGATACAGGTAGACCTATTCTTCAAATACTTTACGAGATTTGTCAAAAAGCACAGAAGTTTAACTGCCAAACTGTAGTTAGTGTAGGTCTTTCATGCAGACACCATAAATATCTACTCCAAAGCAAAGAGAAGAAAAGAGAGTGAAGCCACCTCCCTTTGATTTTGGGTCCCACAAGTGAGTGATCCATTCGCGATGAATAGCTCAAGCCTTCCTGAACCGGAAGGGCAAACACAGCGAACAGCTCTCCCCAGAAAGCTTAAGGAGATGCTACCCGGATTGAGAGTGGATTTTAGTATGTCTGTTCCGCTTGCAATAGTGTGTGTGTGTGTGTGTGTGTGTGTGTGTGTGTGTGTGTGTGTTCACATGAAGGTGACATACCAAGGCACTAATGTGGAGGTCAGAGGACAATTTGCACAAATCAGTCCTTTTACCACGTGGCTCTCAGGAAATGAACTTGTTTTCTACTTCAGTGGCAAGCACCTTTACCCGCTGAGCCATTTTCCTGGTCCCCAGAAGTGAGCAAAGTTGAGAAATGGAGCAGTTTCAGCATGTTTTATGTCAAATGATCATAGCTTAGGAAATGGTTTTAGCTGGAGGAGGAGGAAGAGCAGGAAGAACAGGAGGAGGAGAAGGAGGAGGAAGAAGAAGAGGGGGAGGAGGAGAAGCAGCAGCACTTGGGCTTAATTAAAAGCACAGAGAAAAGAAAAGCAGTAAGACACAAAAATTTTAAGATAGCCGTGAAAAAGGAGGAAGCCACTTGAAGAAACCAAATGAAATACTAAAAACAAAGAAAAATAACTCAGCTGCACTTTCCTAAGCAGGGAAAAAAAAAAAAAAGCGGAAGGTATTTATTGATTGGCTGGGACAAATTGCCCTATTAATAGCTGATGTGTGAGAGAAGACTTAGCTATAAGGAGAACTAGTACCCAGTAGGCTCAAGTCACACCGGCCTCAGAAGGCATGGAGGCCATAGGGGCTGGGGAAAGAGTGAGGACTGGGCTGTAGCTCAGGAACAGAGCTGGCCGCAGGGGTGGCCCGAGCCAGGCCTCAGGTTTGAGTCTCTGCAATGCAAAACAGATAAATATCCATACACACTAGGTCTCACTGAGCTACCCAGCAGGGACTCACTGAAGAGCAAGCAGTGAGCCGGACACGATGGGCTGCTTTCCCTTGGCCAGGGATTAAACAGCAAAGACTAAATCCTCGGGAATCTCCCATCAATAATTCCAGAATATCAAAACTCAAAATTCTTACGCAGAGCTCCAAGAAAACACGAGGGCTTGGTTTCTTTCCTTTTAGTTGCCTACTCTGCCCAGCCTCGGCAGAAGGATCACAACTGATTATCCTGTGATGGCTCAGCGAAATGACCTGGCTGTATTGTATTAGCATTTTCAGTCTTGCTAATACAGCCTACAATCTACATGTTCTATTGGTTTTTTTTTTAACAACTTCAAGGGTTTATTAGGATATACACAATTATCATAATACCAATTTATTTCATACTTACACATTTAAAGACTGTCTTTAGGGGCTGGAAAGACAGCATAGAGGCTAAGAGCACTGAGAAGCTGGTGTCTGCTCCCAGGACCCCTGCTGGGCAGTCCACAACTGCTTTTCACTCCAGTTCCAGGGGAGACCAAGAGAGTCAAACATCTCTGGTCTTTCCAAGTACCTATACACAAGTACACACACACACACACACACACACACACACACACTCACTCACTTTAAAAGTCCTAGTTCTGTTTTTGTTTGTTTTTGTGGTAGTGGGAATTGAACCTATAAGAAGAGTTGGAGTCAGGGACCAAAAGGTACAATGGTGGCAGAAAACTTGTTCTCTTTTCATCATTCCATTTATTTCACAGAGCAGGATTTCATTTGATACTGTGAGGAAAAGCAGATTCCCTCTGCCTGTCTCTCTCTCTCCATCTTTGGGTCTCTGTCTCTGTCTCTGTCTCTGTCTCTGTCTCTCTCTCTCTCTGTCGTCTCTCCCATCTCTGCCTCTTGTTTCTCCCCTATGGAGAGCACTGAGAAGAGAAAGAAACAGAAAAGCAGGCCTAGCACCATCAATCCCAGGACAGCTCGCAGCTGTGCATTCCCTCACCCCCACCCCCACCCCCGTGGCCTTTCTCTCCGTAGGTGGTAGGTGGGACCCTCTGGCTGGGCGCCCCTGGTCATCTGAAGCCCCTCTCTATGTACCATTTTCAGAGTTCCATGGCTTAGGAGTAGTGATTCTGGTTAAACTGTCTGCTCTGATGGCTCACCTCTCCCTTGGGTTAGCAGAGCCACCTCAAGCCCTAACCTTGGGAGAAAAGAATTAGGAAGCTTAAACTGAGTTTTGTAATCCCACTTATCACTGCCATCACCGTCATCACTGTAACACTGATGTTTTTACTTCTTTTACATACGTCTTTTATTCCTCAACCCCCACCCACATGTGGAAGAACTTGAGGGTATGAATAATTACCATGCCCAGATTCACGCCAACACTAATGGCTAGTAGTGCCTGAGTGTCTAGAACATGTCAGATGCAATGCTAAAAGCTAAGCAGGCACTGGTCATTTAGTCCTCACCTCACCACTGTGTATGCTGTGGACACTCTCCAACCCCACAGGGTTTAAGGAGCTGAAGTGGGCTCTGCAAAACCGTACACATGCTGCTGCGTCTCAAACGTGAGCGTGGATCCAGCCTGTTATCTGAACACTGCCCCACAAACAACTTTTTTGCATTTTAAGGAAAGCAGAGAGAAGGGATCTGTATCAATTAGAAAATTATGGAGCTGTTACTCTGTTTTGAATACGATCTAAATCAGATTTTGCCTCTGATCTAAGTTAAAGCTTAAATTTAAAATTGGTTTCTTCAGACTTTTAATTTCCATTTTTAAAATTTATCCTACTAATGGCAAAGCTATGAATTACTTACCTGAATTTTGAAGAATAGCGTGGCTATATTCATTAAATGAGTACCCTAATTTGACACTGAACTTCCACTATAATGTGGGATAATTATTAAAATGCTGGGCCATACATAATTCCTAATATAACCGTGTATAAAATGAGTCTATATAGCCCTACTAATATTATTTCACCTAAAAAATTACCCTAAATATTTTACTGGCATTTTTTTACTTCATCACTGGAATTCACATAAGACCTTTCAAATTATGGCATTTTAAGATATTTCCAAGGCAATGGCATTAAACCATAACTATCAATAATGTATTTAACCTAATGCTAGGCTATTATTTTTATTTTATTCTGAAAATTCAGTGTGAGAGCTAGAGAGCTAGTAAGCACTCCAACTGTTTAAATATGCTTTTGTTTGTTTGTTTGTTTTTGCTTTTTGTTTGGTTTTGTTTTGTTTTGGTTTTGGTTTTTGGTTTTTCCAGACAGGGTTTCTCTGTGTAGCCTTGGCTGTCCTGGACTCGCTTAGTTGACCAGGCTGGCCTTGAACTCAGAGATCTGCCTGCTTCTGCCTCCCTGAGTGCTGTGATTATTATAAGCGTGTGCCACCATGCCCAGCTCTAAACATGCAATTTCTTAGAGGCATAAAACAATACTGTACTTCAAGGCCATGCAATTTTACTAATCGTATGGGAAAATATATCTCAAACCTGAAGTATAATTAAAATTGAAATTCCTATCAGAACATAATCTTATATAGCCCATGAATTACTTAAGCATATTTAATTCTACACTGGGACATCATAACAATTTTGCATTTGGAAGAAAGCATCAAAGCATGTAAAAGGACGAGGGTTGGCCTCTCTTTGGAGTCTCTTTCTAGGGAGGCTTGCTGGCGTCCCGCCTTTACCTCTGAGATGGGTTTCTCATAGACATCCTCTCCTATGGACTTCTCCTGAGCAAGGATGGCATCTCGGTGCAGGACGCGAAGCACTTTCTCTGGTTCCGCAGACCCGTAGTGCGCCTCCAGAACCTCGGGCTTGGTTTTCTCTGTCTTCAGCATGTGGATCACATCTTCCCTAGCCTGTGGCCAAAAGCACAGCAAGGTCAGGGGGCTGATGCCACGGAGCGCACATCAGACTCAAGAAATTACAGCGGAGCTTACTGGACGCATCCCTACTGTTACAGGTCTAATGCAGATTCACCGGGGATGCTGTTCCTTTTTTTTTTTTTAAACCAACTGTAGATTGGCAAGCAAGCAGATAACTCTGCTTCAGTTGCTAGGAAGCAGGGGAGCAGAAAAAGAATTTGTGCTAATATTAACTACATAAAAATTGCTTTACTTAAGTGGCGCTAATATGAGAGAGGAGGCAACACAGGGCTAGTCCTGGAAAACCTGTTTCAGAGTACATGAGGCCAGCAACGATCAAAACCCTCTAGTTTTCTATCCATGCTCTCAGTAGAGTATTCAAATGTATATAAAAGGGAAACCCCACTTCCTTTATTCTAGAGCCATGCTTGTTGTAGTTATAACTCCATATGCAGCTAATGAACAGCCATTCTTACTATTCTGCTTCTCATAAGTGATTTGCTTTGCACAGAAGCAGGTGGTCAGAGCTCACACTGCGCCGTGCTAGGCTTCTCAGCTACCTAATTTGCATCACATTCTATCTTTTCAACACCCAGGCGGTCACCAGGTGAGCCGGGTTGGTAGGTCACAGTTAGGCTTTTGGTGGTTTAGCTCAACATCTTATTGAAGCGCTCAGGAAAGCCACAGCTGTAGGTCTATTGGCATCGTCTGTGGCGGCATCACACCAATGCACACACCTCTGGGTGCCTTTTCTACTGATACACGGTGAGCTGGCAGTAGCCATCCTCACTCCCCTGTAGGCGTGGCACTGCCTAGCAGGGTGATAGGTAAACCAGCATGACTTTATTGCACACATTTCAGTCCCTAGCAGCAAAATAGTTTTCTCCTGCACCAGTGCTGGCTCTGAGTTTAAAATTAGAAGTCTGGTCATTACAATGTATATTTTAGCAGTGTTATGGTGAAAAGTGAGTATTAAATTCACAATCTGACCATTTCTTAAGGCGTCTCATTTTGTTGCTCTTTTTCTTTTTTTTTTCAGTCTCCAAACTAATCTCATCCAGATGGATTAAGACTCCTCGTGGGCCAGCAGTGAACTAGAATTTTCATATTGTCAGTGTTGTTGATGCATACATACATACTCATAATAAAATGTAAAATATTAATAATTAGGAATAGTAATGAGCATGTTAAGGATGGAAACAGGCTAATGAAAAAGCTGTTCATCATCACATGGGGAAAACACGCACAAAGTACAGTGCCATGTCATGCTAACAGGGAGCCATGTCTGAAAATCAGGGGCAGTGGCCTGGGGCTAGTGAGATGACTCATTTGGGATTATGCTTGCCATGCAAGAGTGAGGGCCCGAGTGTGGAGCTCCAAAAACTATATGAAGAGCAGACACAGTAGCACATGACTATAGTCCCGCCAAGGGAGAAGCAAAATGGTAGGTTTTTAAGAAATGGAGATTTCCAGGGAGCCTTTGTTGGAGGTTGGTCCGATGTATTTTGATGCTTATCCTGCTTGCTTTCTCTGTGCTCCACCTGTACCTTGTCTAAGAGCCTAACCTGTTTGACCAATAAAAGGCCATCACACCTGGGCAGGGCAAATGGGAAGAGTGTAGCTAAGGTTCCAGGGCTTAGGGAGACAGAGAGAACCTTGGGAGGGGAGGAGACAGGATGAGGGGAGAGGAAGAAGGAGGCTGTGTCATGGGTTAGGGGGAGGAGATAGATGCACATGGCTAGTGTGGATGGAGGCTTGGCCAGGATGAAGAACATTGGTAAGTAATTTTGGATTGTGGATGGGAGGTAGCTTGGTAGAAATTATTAGAACCAGATGGCACAGGATTGGGACAGGTATCCCATGCCTGCCCCACTATGGGAAGCGGTTTAGGGTATTAATATCTGCCTTGCCCCTAGGTTAACTAAGGCTATTTTAAAATATAACAGCTGTCTTTGTCATGAGTAATTGCTAGCGGGTTGGAAAATACTGCTATAATAATAATTATAGGCCTAATAATAAAAATTATTAGGCCATACTGGTAAAATAACCGCAACAAGCCATCGTCACCACCTTTTCACTTTCACACGTGATTCCAAATCTGTCTTCCTTGGCCACAATCACAGTTTCTTCTTCAAAACGACATTTTCATCTTTAGTCAAAGCAAAAGTTGACCCCAGATATGAGTGACTAAAGGAAAAAGATAGTAACAACATTCACTTGCTATTTTATTTGGCTTATGGAGGACAGCTGGCCAGACTGGATTGTTGGGCCAGGAGTTGATAACCTGTCTTCCTCAATTACTCTGTACCTTAAATGGTCAGAGACATCTCATTAAACTCAACAAAAACTATAAAACAACAACAATAACACCATCCGAAGGAAAAACACATTATTTATGCATCATATAATAGACTCACAAAGGCAAATAGAATAAAATTAGAATTTCTAAACTAGAAATTTCCCCCTTTTCTATCTAGAAGCTTGGTCCCAAGGAAGCTGCCTTCATTCTGGTTACACAGGACCCTATCTATCTATGCATAGTGTTCCTGGGATCTAAAACAAAGACATAAAAACCCAGGGTCCTAAAGATTGTGCCACGCCCACTTGTTGGCACTGTCAGGATTCATTTTAGGTTATTCAAAGGCAGACAGGAGCCTGAGGACAGAGCAGTCACTGAGGTAGGTAGTGGTGGGAGGTGCAGGAGGAGCACAGGCTCCTGTCTCACTTGTTTTTCTTCAGTCACATTCCTTCCTATATGACAGGAACCACAACAGAGCTATCTACACACTGCCTTCACAACCCATGGTCTGAAGAAGACTTGTTTCTCACTGTGGATAAAAGTATTCAGACAGGGCTGGAGAGTTGGCTCAGTGGTTAAGAGCACCGTCTGCTCTTCCAAAGGTCCCAGGTTCAATTCCCAGCACCCACATGGCAGTTTACAACTGTCTGTAACTCCAAGATCTGACACCCTCACACCAATGCACATAAATTTAAAAATTAAATAAAAAATATTTTTTAAAAAAGTGTTCAGACAATTGGCTATCGGACATAAACTGAAGTAAACACTCTCAGCACCATGGGTTGTGCTATTCACACTAGTACATGTGGCCTAAGCATGAAGGAAATTAAATACATCCTAAGGTAATAAGACAACGAAGAACTTACAACATGGAATATAATCCGAATTGTGGTACTGTAGGATGAGCTCAGCTTTTTAAGAGCCCCAGAACTGTTTTCTGGTCCTAGGAATAAGAAAAAAAAAAAAAAAACTCTGGTCCTGGGTGATCTATGAATGTTGTCCTAAGTTAATTTTATCATCTATGGCATAAAACCGTAACAACTTCACCATATGAGTACTGCCAAGATGGAATTAGATATGCATTCATGGAGTGACCACTGTTGAAATTGGCACAGAGCAGGTCCTAAGTCAGGGGAGACATTTACTGTAATTTTTGCTAGATGGCCTTTTCTTGAGGAGAAAAGGAATTTTTTTAATATAAAACTTTTACTGGAGTATGCGTACACAGCGATGGGTGTCATAAATGTTTCTGTACAATTATATCTTGTACTTTGACCATATTCACGGCTCCGTCCCTTCTTCTTTACTCCCCTTCCTGTGATTTGCGTCCCTCCAGTCTCACATCTACTGTCATGTGTATGGTTTATGCATCTGTACAAAATCTAGAATTCACAGATGAGAGAGCATGCAACATTTACCTACCCAAGTCTGATTTATTTAGCCTAGTATGATGGTCCCCATTGATTCTATTTTCCTTGTCAACTACATGCTTTTGTTCAGCTTTATGATGGAATAGACCTCCATTGTGGACGCACCATTCATCTTTCTGCATCTGCCGACAGACACCTAGCCTGATTCACAACTTGGCTTTTGTGAATTGTGCTTCTGTAAACATGACAGTGCAAGTATCAGGGCTGGAGAGATGGCTCAGTGACTAAAAGCATGTGCTGCTTTGGCACAGGACCTGGTTCCCAGCATCCGGCTCAGGTAGCTCAGAACTGCCTGTAACTGCAGTTCCAGAGGATCTGACATCTTCTGGCCTCTGCAGGCCCCTGCATGCACATGGTGCACACCAACTTATACAGATAAACACACATAAATGTAAATAAGAAAATAAATCTCTAATGTGAAAAAGTGCAAGTCTCTCTGTGCTTTGAGTATATGCTGAAGAGTGGTATAGTAGGATCATAGGTTATATATATTTTTAGGTTGTTTCTATGGTGATTTCCGTAGTGGTTGGACGACTTTATAGTTTCACCAACAGCGTATCAGCCCTCCCTCCTGAGTCGTTGTTTTCCTTATGATACCCATTCTGACTGGGGCGAAATGGAATCTCAATATTGTTTTATCTGACTTTCACACGAACTCTGGTGCCCCATATTTAACCACGTCGCCTGGATGGGGAGGCCTGGTGGCACTCAGAGGAAGGATAGCAGGCTACCAAGAAGAGACTTGATACCCTATGAGCATATATAAGAGGAGGAAGTCCCCCTCAGGCACAGTCATAGGGGAGGGGAGTAGGGGGAAAGTGGGAGGGAGGGAGGAATGGGAGGATACAAGGGAGGGGATAACCATTGAGATGTAACAAGAATAAATTAATAAAATATATTTAAAAATATTGTTTTAATTTCCATTTTCCTGATGGATGATGTTGAACTTTTTTTCACATATTAATTGTCCATTCATCTTTTGAGAGCTGTCTGTCTGTTGCATTAGCCCATTTACTGATTAGTTTGTTACTTTGATGTTTAACGTTTATTTGTTTTCTGGTCTTTGTTTACTTTTTTTTTTTTTAATACATTCTAGATACTAAGCCTCTCTCAGATGTGCGGCTAGCAAAGACTTTTATCTTCTGTAGGCTCCCTATTCACCTACTTCCTTTATTAGATTTCATGCAATCCCATTTGTCAATTCTTGATATTATTCCCGAGCTACCAGAATCCTTTTCAGATAGTCTTTGCCTATTCCTACACCTCTGTCTTGAAGTGTTTCAGCTTCAGGGTTGGGAGTCATGTATTAAGGTCTTTGTTCTAAGTTGAATTGATGTTTGTACAGCATGAGCAAAGCAAAGCAGTTCCATTCTCCTACGTGTGGAGATTCAGTTTTCCCAGTATCATTTGTTGAGAAGCTGCCTTTTCTCCAATGTGTGTATTTGACATTTTGTCAAGTACCAGGTTGTTATAACTATGTGGGTTTATTTATGTGTCTTCTGTTCAACTGATCTATGTGTCTGCATTTATGCCAGTACTATGCTGTTTTTGTTACTATGGCTCTAGAGTATATATTAAAGTTGGGTATGGTGATACTTCTAACATTGTTTTTATTGTTGTTCAAGAATCTTTTGGCTGTTCATTTTTTTCATATGAAAAAAGGAAATATTTCTTTTACTAAAAAGGCACTTATTCTTGAATTTAGTCATAATGATACCATGTGTTATACATTTCATCTTAGTTTAATTATCCTAGATACTAATTAACAAATAAAAGAGGTACAGTGTATCATACACCTAGAAGTGTCTTTTCATCAAGAAATTACTAGGGGGTCTTTGTAATTATAACCCCAGAAATATTGCCAATGCTGTTTCTATGATATTTCTACTTAAACTAAATTTTTTATCACACTCATTGTACTTACGTATTATTTGTTTGTTGTTTGTGTGTGTATGTAAACTGCCACAGCATACATATGGAGGTCAGAGGGCAATTTGCAAGAGTTAGTTCTCACTTTCTACCATGACTCTTCCAAGGATCAGAGACAGGTCATAAGACTTGGCCTCAGTGAGCCATCTTACCTGCCCTTCTGATCGCTGTCTCTCTCTCTCTCTCTCTCTCTCTCTCTCTCTCTCTCTCTCTC
>OU015755.1:39344438-39357372 GCA_907169655.1 Acomys percivali | reverse complement strand
ACTATATAGACCAGGCTGGTCTCAAACTCACAGAATCCATCTGTCTCAGCCTCCAGAATGCTGCAAATTAAAGTTGTGTACTACTACATGCCCAGCCTGTGTAATATCTTTTGAATCAGTAGATTAGTTGTGATGACTATGTTCACAATACATTTGTTCACTACTTCAAATACACGATTCAATGTAAAAAAAAAAAAAAAAATCCTGTACCTAGGGATAAAAACCACTTTACAACTAGCTCCACTTTTAGAAACGTGTTCTCATGAAAAAAGAATAAAATTGTAAATGTCAGAAAACTTCTGCCTCTGACCTGAACACTATTTTCACAGAGAAGTTGAACCAGAAACAAGTAGCTAAGGTCGCAGGATGCTAGGGAGCTCCTTAATAGATCTCTCCGCATAAATGGACCAGTGGGAAGAACGATTTGAAGAGGTGTCTCAAAATGAGCTGCCATCTTCTACTTGAGAGGAGGAAACAATCAGAGAAGAAAGAGACTGCACAGCATTCAATTTAGTTCCTAACGAGAAACAAATATGATGTATTTCCTAACAATAAACAAATGTGAGGTTTAGGCACAGAAAGAAGCGCAGGAGCCTCGTGCCTCTGCCATCAAACCCACCTCCTCTTTGTGCCCATGGCCCTACAAGAGAACAGGGGTGTGGTCTCAGTTGCCTGCAGAGGGAGTTGACTCAAAACAGGTGGGGGCAGCAAAGAGCCACTCCATGTTGCCCCGGGGCCACAGGTTAGCATGTGAATCATGGAGCCAAGGGAGGAAGGACATTTGGGCTTTGCCAGCCAGCCAAAGTCAGAGGCACAAGAATGAAACGTGTTCAAAAACAGCCCTGAATCAGTCATTCATTACAAAAGCTCAGGGATATTCACGTTGTACAATGCATTGCATTGGGTATTACAGAAAGAATTGCATTCCTGTCAGTCTGAAGGGATACTGGCAATAGAAAATGATTTATGATATGGTACAGTAAGCATGTGCTAGAGGAAACACAGGGAGAAATGATGTCTGTCTGGAGTGCTAACAGAGTAGGCTTTCAGGAGGATGTGCTCGGAAATCTCACAGTGAATAAAAATGGAGAAGGGTTTAGTTAGGTTAGACTGTTCCAGGCTCGAGGCTGTAAAAGATGGGGCTGGAGAGAGGGCTCACTAGTTAAGAGCGCTTATTCCTGCAGAGAGGGCTCACGGTTCAAGTCCCGGCACCCACATGTTGGCTAACAACAGTCTATCGCTCCAGTTCCTGGTGAGCTGATATCAGCTTCTCAGAGGGCATCCGGCACGTATGTGGTTAATACACACACAGGCAGGCAAAACACTGATACTCCATTTTTTTTTAATTAAAAATCTTACGTAGAAAGAAAAGAAACGGCCATGAAAAGGCCAAATAGATGATGCAGCACCATAGTAATGGTGTCCTCACATAAGGAAGCCCTGTGAGTCACACACTGAGTCATGTAGCTGCGAAAGCTTTTTAATCCACAGGACAGTGACATAGCCAGATATGTAAATTAGAAAGACCCTGTAGGGGACTGTGAAAAATGGCTCAGTGGGCAAGCCTCAGCACCTGTGTTTGAAGAGAGAACCATACAAAGTTGTTCTCTGAACTACTTCTTCTCCTCTCCTCCCCCCGCCGCTCCCTGCCCAGCCTCGCCCCTCCTTCCTGCCTCACCTCGCCCCTCCCTGCCTACCACCTCCCCAGCTATAGGGAGCTCTGCATACTTTTTCTCACCCCTAATAAAATGCCTTTCTGAATATCACTCTTCCATTGTCTGAGAAAGTCATTCTTTGAGTTCACCCACCAGACAAAATGCCTGGAAGCCACTGGCCCTGGGGGGATTTGATGACACTGATTATCTGACCCCAGGTCTGTGAGTCGTGCTCACCTCAGGCCAAGAAAGGTTCCATTGTACCACTGCTTTCTCTGCAAGCAAGTCTGCAACACAGCTACATTTGGATGCCACTGCTCTCGGACAGACACATGACAACTCAGCACCAAAGAGAGACCGTTGTGTGTTAGGTCTGGAGCCTCCCCTCCCGCCCCGCCTCCAGCTACTCTTCATAAGTCAAATGATCTGTTCATGCTTGATCTGCAGCGCTCTCTCACTCCTCTCTGCCCTGCTCTTTCCCACTGTCTTGGCTGAGCTGTCTTGGGTTCTCGGGATGCTCTGTATTTTTTGCTACCCCGCTATTCTCTCCCACTCTACTGCTTCCTTATAGCCCTGGCCATGTCTAGTTTGCTTTCTTTTCTTTCTGCTCTGGACTCTTCCAGATGCCTCTGGATCTTTTCTCTCTTACAATAAAAAGCTTCTCTCCTAGTAGAATGATCGTGTTGTCCCTCTACACACACACACTGTGCCTCTCACACACGGTGCCCTCTCTCACACACTGTGCCCTCTCTTACACACACACTGTGCCCTCTCACACACAGTGCCCTCTCTTACACACACACTGTGCCCTCTCTTACACACACACTGTGACCTCTCTCTCACACTGTGACCTCTCTCTCACACTGTGATGTTAGCTGAAGTGGGACTTGCTAGCCTGCAAGATTTCCATGATCTACTGGAGTCATCAGTCCCACTGACTTTTCTTCACCAAAGGATCATGGTCCCTTCAGACCAAAGGGTCCCTGGAAACTGAAATGTCTTTACCAGTTCTAGACAAATAAGGCTCACCAACTATGCCAGTCGGCTTGGAAGTAAGCCTTAGTTACTAAGGGAACAGAACCCTAGAAAGTTGGACTGTGAAAAACCAGGCCAGATCCAGGCAACTGGGTACAAGTCTCCACATTACAGAAGACGCCAGTGAGGAGACTGGGTATTCCACAATATCCCGTATGTAGCAGAGCAGTCTCAGAAGCTGAGCCTCAAAATAGCTTCCTTTAAAGGCAAACTGCTGATATTGATTATCACGCCTGGAATTAATTTTGACTGTTTAAACTTGATGGATTATGAAGAGACGGGGAAAAAGAGGATTAAGGGGGGGGCAGGGAACAGTTTTACCAGGACAACTGTACAGAGACAGGTTGCAGAGAGAGAGAACAAGCTGGACTCAGGTGAAGACAGAACAAGCTAGAGAATGAGAAGGAGCCAGAAGGTTAGAACATAGTGTCAAAGTCAGGGTGTGGTCCAGCACAGCAATTCAATCAGAAGAGGAGAGAACCCAGTTTGAATCAGTCAGCTTGGAGATGAGTTTGAGCCAGAACAGCTGAGTTGAACCAGCCAGCCAGAGTTCAGAAAGAACTAGAAAGGGTGAGCTTAGTCAGCAATAAGTCTCGGAGAATGAAAACATTCTAGGTCTAGATTAGATTTTTATGGAGGCTAGAAGCTTCTGGGACTAGATTTAGTGTAGCAGATGGAGGCAACAGGCCTCCCAGACAACAATTACATCAGGTGAATAAAAGTTACTTTTACACATGTCACCTTGGGAGCACAAGGGGGATGACAGGGGGACGTGTCACCTCTGCCCTTCACATAAACAGTGCAGTCTCCTGTGTCAGCAAGTTCACAGGAAGACTTCAGGTGATAGTTTATAACTTTTTCACAATGTTAGCATAATTTCTTTTGTTTGACACATAGAAAGTGTACATACTTATGAGGAACCATTTAGCATTTCCTTGTGGTAGAAACATTCCAAGTCCTCTCAGGTACCTCATTCCTGCATGTGAGCTGCAGAACAGACAGGAGACTTGTTCGTTGTTCCTGCCTCGCTATAACTTAGAAGACACTGACAGAAGAGTAACAACATTTTCATATTTACTTGAGTGTTTATGATGAAACACAGACTTCAAAAAAACACTCACCTAAGTTAGGCATCTTGATGCAGACTCTTAGGTGATGCTCCCTGCTGGCTGAGAGGACACATAGCCTACCCAGGATGATGCTCTAGTGGGCTTTATTCCTGCCAAGAGCTGCCGATTTTCAACAAAGGATATATTTGAGAGAAAAATAGATCTGTCTTTACTAATGGAAGACCCAGAATGGTGCTATTCCCAAACAGTACCACTCCTTTGTATGATTTAGTTACCTGCTTAAATACAGCCCTGCCACTGCAGCGGGAAGGTTGGGGCATGGCCAATCTGTGAGTGTTCCCCCGTTCTGGGAACTTGAGTGTTCTGTATCTATTTACATAAGGTAATTTATTAGTTTACTTGTCTATTTCCTTCTGGGGCGGTGAGCCACTGTGAGGACAGAGGCTGTGTCTACTCTCCCTCACAGAGTGCCTGCCACATGATAGGCACTCAGTAAATATTTGATGAAATCAAGAAGAGTAAATTTAAGTTATGTGAAGTGAGAAGGTCTCAGGACAACCTTGACTACTTCTCCTTGTTCAAAAGATCCAAACAGTTACATTTTGTCAACTTCCTTAGCCTTTCATCTGACAGTTTTGTCTCTAATTCAGAAGTCACTTGGTTCCTTAAAGTTTATTCCAAATGAAAATATGTAAACGGAATAAGGAAAAGCAGTACATTCCACCAGAATGTTGCAACAGGAAATTGTTATCTTTAAATCTCATACAAATTAAATTACATGTTTATTCAACTTAGGTAAATACTAATGTTATGAATGGATTAAAAGCCAAAAAAAGATGTAATTTATAATGTTATTATCTTTTATTATAGAAATTAAACCCAGTTTTTCCTGGATTTTAAAAAGTGAAGCTAATGTGATTACCAATATGACATACCAAGAGAGCATTTGGACACGGTTGCTTTAAAAGGCCATTTGGAACTTAAAATGTTGCCTTTGGATTCTCTGAAATAATTCTCCTCCACAGCTATATGGTCTAGAGCAGCCTAAAGTTCTCTCCAGAGCTTACCCATGGAAGAGAAGCATTCCTACCCCAAGCCAAGAGGAATCTCTCATCAGAATATTGGGAAGAGATGCAATTTATCATGTTAAGATTTACTTTCATATTCAAGTTAGCAGTTTGATATCTTAAAATACAATATTTAAAATTGAAATGACTTTTTTTTGTAGAAACAGAAGAAGTCATGTTAATATTCATATGAAATCTCAAGAGCTCTCTAATAACCAATACAGTTTTGCAAAAGAATGAAGTGAGAGGTCACACACTTCTTGTTTTCAAAACTAATTACAATACTACACTCATCAAAATGGTGTGGTACTGCTATAAAGCCAGAGATGTAGGTTAACAGAGTGGAAAAGCCTGTAAATAAAGCCAGTCAAAAGAGTTCTCACAAAGACGCCGAGATCATTCAGTGGGGGAAGGAGAGAGTTTTCACTAGCATTGGGAAACCTGGATATCCACATGTTTATTAAGGTTTGACCCTTACCTTTGAGCAGATAGTAAAATTAGCTCAAAATCAATCAAAATATAAAATAACAAAAAAAAAAACACAAGAAAAGTACTTTATGATAATGCATTTGGCAGCTGTTTCTTGAGTATACCAACAGCACAAGCCATGAAAGGAAAAATGTAGATTTAGCTGGACTATGTCAAACTTAGAATCTTCCAAGCATCGAAGAATAGCAACTCATTGAAGGGAAGAAAGTGCATGTGATGGACCGAATTAATATGTAGAATATTAAAAACTTCTATAAGTCCAAAAACTTTTCCTGTGCAAAGGACTTATACAGACATTTCTTCAGAGGGGAAAAAATACAATCAGAGAAAAGGCACATGAAAAAATGGCCAATATTACTAACCATTAGAGAAATACTAATCAAAGCCACAATTAAATGATAGATATTTGCACCATTAGAATGGGGGCTACTAAAACCAAACAGAAAATGTTAAGTGGCAGCAAGGTTGCCAAACGTGAGAAATTTTAAGGTACCCATGGGTGAGTAATATGATGCAGCCAAGTGAAGAAGATGTCAGGAATCCCTCAAAAGTTTGAAAACCCTTTGCTATATGATCTAGCAATTCCACAGCTGGATGTGCACTCAAAGGAACTGGGAACAGGGGTTTTAATAGACATTTTAAAAAATTATCTTATTTTTGTATGTATACATTTATATTATTACACATATATACAATAGATTACCTATGGCACGAAGAACCATGACACAATCATGAATTATATAAATGTTACATTCTTAGTGCTTTGGCTATTTGTGTTTGACAGCCTTGAAGAAGACATCTTTCCTATCTTGGTGCATCTAAATTTCTGAATGTAAATCAATCTCCATCGCATATTGTCATTATTGACTTAGGACACCTTTCTAGACCTAAAAACATCTTAACTTCTAAACAATTAAGCTTCATTGTACAACTAAGCTACCTGGTCTTCAACTCCCTTAGAGACTTGAGAAGGAGTAAACTTGATTGTTTAATAGACATCTATACACATTCTTCATAGCGGCATTGCTTAGTGTCAAACTGGGAGGGCCGAGTGTCCATCCCCCGATGATAGATAAACTAAATGCAGTAGAGTCATCCAATGGAATCCTGCTCAGCTTTACCAGGAGAGACATTCTGACACCTACTACAATATCAGCCCAACCTAAAGCTGTTGTGCTAAGGGTTATATAAGTCAGTTATGGACCTGCAAATATTCTGTGATTCACTTATATGAGGTACATAATGTCATCCAATACATAGAGACAAAGCAGACAGTGGTTGCCAGGGACACGGGAGCTAAGGGGAAAGCAATTACTATGTAATAGGTATAGAGTTTCCAGTACAAATATATATATACATTTACATATGTATATATATATTTGCAATATATATTTCTTGAGCTCCTTGGTGGTAAAAGTTGTACAACAGGTCAATATATTTAATGCTACTGAATTATACAGCTGGAAATAGTCACAACATCTGGGGAGTGGGGGCACACACCTTTAATACAAGTATTCAGGAGTCAGAGATGGGCAGACCTCTGTGAGTTTGAGGTTAGCCTGGTCTATAAGAGTTCCAGGCCAGCCAGTGCTACATAGAGAGCCCTTGTCTCAGGAAGAAAGAAAGAAAGAAAGAAAGAAAGAAAGAAAGAAAGAAAGAAAGAAAGAAAGAAAGAAAGAAAGAAAGAAGAAAGGGAAGGGAAGAAATAGATTATAACAGTGAATTTCTTTTGAATCATCTATTTCAGAAAATTTTAAAAATTCACATAAGGAAATTGAAAATCATTCCCAACTCACTACCTAGAGACTACTAGTTTTTAAGAAAAACTAAAACTCTGTGCAATACATTTTAAAGAGCATTGTCAAGTTTCATTACAGGTAGACATACAAATATCGACATCACCTATGGATTTAAATACATTTTTAAAAATACTTGGGTGGTTTTCTTTTCTTTTTTGCACACACTGGGATATTAATAGTACGGCAGCTGCTAGGTCCTGGATTAGAAATTAGATACGGTCACAGGTTCCCTCCTGCAGTGCTGTGGTAATTCCTTAAATTCCAAAAGACTTTGAGGGCCTGCCCTTAAGCTGCCCACCTCTTTGCGTAAGCAGTAGCTATCTCTCTGTGACTTCGGTGAGAAGCTGAATTCTCTGAAACATGAAAAGCACACACAGATATTCTATATTTGTTTCTCTAGCTCAGTAAGTGCTGTGCTGCCAACGTAAGCAAGCTGGACTCGACTCAGAGCAGACGACGCATCTCTGCCACCATTCTGTTCACCAGGTTCAAGTCACGTCTTTTACATTTCCCCACAGTTGCCTCCCATCCAGTTGGTACAGCAGCCATCAGGTTAGCCCTGGTGAAATGCACTGCCGCAGTTTGCTCTGGGGAACTGACTGACAGGCTGGTCTTGCCATGGAGCTTGTTTCTGTGATCAAAGCTTTTCATGGGAAAGGACGCATTTCAAGGGAGGAAAGGCGCCATGTTGGTTGGAGAACAACGGAGCAGGTCAGAGGGGAAGGGTGAGTCAGAGTGCAGCCCAGAGCCTGCCACTCAAACCTCTGTCCAGCCCACCCGCCTCCTAGTCCTCCCTGAGATCCATAGTAAGGGATGGGTAACAAAAGACCTAAATAAAAACTAGAAGAACTGGTAAATTAGAATTCAAGGCACTGCAGGGTCACCAAGAGGTAGGGGTTGGAGTAGAAAAGAGAGGCTTGCTATCCCAAGTGGAGCTCAGAGTGGGCTTCAGGGGCGCACCCTCCAAGTTGAAACCTACAGAGGCACAACATCAGCTGGCTATAGTTCAGCAAGCAGCAGCCCAGGCATCCACAGGATCACTGTGGGTCAAGGACAGAAAAAAACGGCAAAGGCTGATAGTAACCTAGAGGAGTGTACGTGTGCGTGCGTGCGTGCGTGCGTGCGTGTGCGCACATGCGCGCTTTTCTCTGGAGCCCTCTAAGACTCCCTGGAGAGGTCAAAAAGAATTTGTCATTCCTATTAAGTGGGAGGGCGCAGAGGTAGGATAAGGGAACAGTAGCCATAAAAGCCTCCCATCTTTTGTGCTTTTGTGGATTAGGGCTGAGAAATAAGGACACTGAATTTTCAAAAGAGAAAGTATTAAAATTTAAAAAAAGAACAAGGCAAAACTAGATTGTCTATGTATAATTTATGCATGAGATTTATTTGAATCACATAGCCTGAGTTCCCTTGGGGTGACTGTGTTTTCTTCTCATTTCAATTCCTACGTAAGAAGATTCTATATTTGTACCATACAAGTGACCAGCTGGAAAAACTATAATTTTATTTGTTTGCTTGTTTGTTCTTCGAGGCAGAGTTTTTCTATGTAGCCTTGACCATCCTGGACTCGCTCTGTAGACCAGGCTAGCCTTGAACTCAGAGATCTGCCTGTCTCTGCCTCCCTGAGTGCTGGGATTACAGGAATGAGCTACCGCCCTCAGCTTACTTTAGTTTAAAAATAAAAAATAAAAACAAAACAATAAAAACCCTCAGCCACGCTGAAACTGCAGAGAATGTTACTGGACACTTGCTGGAAGGGAAAAAGAGGAGGGGAGGGGCCGGAAGGGAAGATTATCGAGATTTAGCCCTTCGGCAGATGCCATGTGGTATCGTGCCCCTGGGAATCTATGCTAGAAACACTCACAAAAGTGTGTGACCCTGAATGAATAAGTAGGTCTATAAACTCAGTCTCTTCATCTGTAAAATGGCTGCCACAACAGCGGCTTCACAGATCGCTCTTGAATAAAGTCTTTGGGGTACCTGGTAAATGACTGACACTCCCCCCACCCTTTGGGATTACTCACTGTAGCTGTGTTACTCAGGTTGGTTGACTCTGAGATGAAATGCATGTGAGGTCACTAGCATAGTCCCTGGCATCCGGTGTCCGGTGAAAGCGATTTCCTCCTTTCATTTCTTCACCACAGTGAATTGGCTGATACAGAACAGCTGGATCAATTGGGCAACATTACAGAAAACCTTTCCACAGACTAAGTCAACAGGTCAAAGTTGTGGTCTTTTTTTCTTCTTATTCTCAATATCCTATAACTGTCGAAGCACTCAAAACCATACCTTCAATTCCTATGCCATGAGCCTAGCAGATTAATGGCAGCTCAAGCCAGTCTTACCACCTTCTCTGAGCCTTTTGAACCATTTTTTAATGTACTTTATGTGTATGAATGTTTTGCCTTCATATATATGTGTGTGTGTGTGTGTGTCTGTGTGTGTGTGTGTGTGTGTGTGTGTGTGTGTAATGTTTGTGCCTGGTGCTCAAGGAGGTTCAAAGAGGAAATTGGTTCCCCTGGAACTGGAGTTAAAGGCACATATGCCATCTGGGTGCTGGAACCTGAACCTGGTATATTGCAAAAGGAAGGAGTGCTCTTAAGTCCCAAGCCAGTTCTCCTGTCCCTTGAATGAGTTTTGTTTTGTTTTGTTCATTTGTTGCTGTTGTTGTTATTTTCTGAGACAGAGTTTCTCTGTGTAGCCTTGGCTGTCCTGGACTTGCTTTGTAAGGCAGGCTGGTTTCGAACTCACAGATAACTGCCTGCCTCTGTCTCCTGAGTGCTGGGATTACAAGCCTGCGCCACTGTGCCTGGCTTTGAGTATTAAAAATGTCATTCAAACTTAGACTACACTGTCAGAACCTACAGTTCATTCCCTGTCAAAAGAACACATCACAGCAAAAGCAGTATGACTTTTCTAACCTTTCTTAGCATTGTTTAAAGTGACATCAGTAAAAAGGTTGGTCAGGAGCACACTTTGTACTGGCACTCACACCAACAGCAGGCCAGCTTCAGATGAAGGATACTACCAAAGCCAAGTGCTTTGGCATAGGAAAAGAAAAATATAACAAATTAATATGTACAAAAATTGTTAATTTTCAATCTTAAAAAAAAAGAACAATGTACTTGTAACATTGCTATTTGATTTAGAATGTCCCCTTTAAATGAAGGTAATTCCTTATGGAACTATGGACTTGTACCCAGTTTATGACGAGCTGTTTTTCACAGACAAGCAACCTATATGAATATAAGGAATTTTATTTCCCTTTATTTTTTATTACCCTCCCCCATCCACCTCCTTCTCCTATTGAAACCCCTCTTCCTCCTAACAAGTGCCTTCCTGTTTTCATGGCTGTGTGACCCGCAGTTTAACTAGGAGTGAGTGTCCGGTCCCCGCCCCCCACCCCGCCATGGTCACACCACTGAAGGAAGAGGTCGGCCTCCATCTGGGGCATGTAAAACAACATCAACAAGAAAAAAAATAAAATAAAAGTGGAAAGGTCAAGAATGTACCTAGCAGTCTTTTGTTGCTGTTCTGTTTTATGTGCTAGGGTGCTTTTAAGGGCCATAAACCATATCCGAAATGTCTTCATACCTCTTTCCCAAGGTCCAATTTTCACTCTCTGGGGAGCAACAACATTCTCATTGAGAATGCACCTTCTAAATAATATAAATATGACTGGCTTTACTTAGGCAATTATATTTAAAATTTTTGTTTTGTTTTTTCAAGACAAGGTTTCTCCGTGTAGCCTTGGCTGTCCTGAACTGCTTTGTAGACCAGGCTGGCCTCGAACTCACAGAGATCTGCCTGCCTCTGCCTCCCTGAGAGCTGGGAATACAGAATACAGGAGTGTACCACTGTGCCCGGATATATATAACATTTTAAAGAAAGTTTTGGAACAGTTTCAGATTAAGGGAATATGTATGTCTCTGATAGTCGGATATGTAGCCCCTGAAATTTTGAAGCTGATTTTCTATTAGTATGCTTTAAACTGGCGATGTAAAAAAAATATTTCAGCCAAGAAAAGCCTAGCTCTAGGCACCTAACATTTGAAATGACCAGGGAAGGACAGAGTTGAATTTAACAATAACCCATAGTTCACCGCAGTCAAGCATGGACAAAAGTCATAATAGGGACGTTAATGTGTTTCTCTTAACTCCACTGTACGCAAGAAAGACTAAAGCTTTGAAAGATTTCTCTGAACTATGTGCTCTTGTCGGTCCACAATGCAGTGTGCGTCGGCGACAGTCGGTGTGGGAGTGAGTGTGCTGTGAGCACAAATCAAAGGGAAGTCTGAGGGAGAGGCTTCCTGGACTGACCTCATCTGCAGCTGAAGCGGCCGCATCTGCTACGATTTCCTCACACCACATCACTCGCATCTCGCCAAAACTGTTGAGCTTTGTCATCTTTTTAGTATCTTCCCTAAGAACAGCACACTCGGATCTGCTCACAGCGTGTGGGTCTGGGAGCTCAGCCCTAAGTCTCTCTCTCTCCGCTGCCCAGAGGCCCCTGGCCAAGCCGCGGCTGCTGGGAGGCAGCTCCACAGAATGACTTCTCACAGTGCGCTTTGAAGTAGATCAAATACGCACTGGTGGACACTCGCCTGTTAGTTCCTGAGCTCAAAGCTTTGTTCTTCTTTATTGCCAGAGGATTCTATGGGTGATGTCACTTTTCTCTGAAGGGAACAGATCATCAGAGCTTTTTCCTGACAAAATTAATTATCTGGAACTTGATTCTGGGCCAGAAAATTCTCAAGGCACAGCTCCCGAAGAATTAACTCTGCAGTGCCCCTTATCCTTCAACTTTTTAACAAGACGGGGTACCATGCCTTTTTCCTTCTCAGACAGCTGATAATGGTATTTTTGTTTGGTGATATCAAGTAACAGAGAGTGAACTGGGTCGCTATTCTATGATTTCTCAAGGAAGACCCTCCGCTCACTGGGCAACAAAATCCAAAGGTCATTACAGATCAAGAACACAAAGCCCAGCTTTTAGGGCCCCGTCTCCAGTGCTAAGGAATGCATCTCCACTGCTGAATAGATTCCGGGGTGGGTTGAGGGAGGGGATCATGAAACCACAGCCAGAAGAATGAGACACAGACCAAAGCTGATGCATTTAATCATCCATAAGGTGGAAAGGTTGGTTCATCCGCCACAAAAGCATAAAGCATTCGCACATTTAAACCTTACGCAAGGTAAGAAAATGCCAGCACAATGAGGGCATGTTGTTACGAGAGAGTTCTCATGCATGCGTTTACATAGGTCTAAATTACGAATGAGCCAGGTCACCAGAAGATGGCTCCCCTTTGCTCTGCTGCTGGGCTTTGAAGACTGTGTAAGCGAGCTGTCACTCATTTCTACAAATGGGGCTCTGTGGGAAGCAGCGGCCACTGTAGGTGACAGAGAGTAGGTAGACAGGGCTCTGGTGGAATCAGGGTATGTGGGTGCAGTTCTAGCACTCTCTTCATGGATAGGAGATAGGAGTCTCAGCTTTCTCAACTCTGACAGAAGTAATGATAGCAAGGTTCTGTGCAGCTCAAAGGGTTGACTCGGACCGTGGCTTTTGGAACTACATGAAAATATTGTTCCCCCACCAAAAGAAATTAGCATTAATTAGTTTTAATTGTGCTTTAGATATTTAGGTGTATGACTAACGTTTTTAAGGATTTAAAATCATGATGTAATATGGTAACCAAAATCAACATTATAGATGTGCTTAAAGAAAAAGTGGAAGATGTATAAAATGCATCCTCCAAATCCACTCAAGGGAAAATTCTATTAACAGCTTGAGGTAGATGATTCCAGAAACTGTTTGTTTCT
>OU015755.1:39305406-39341960 GCA_907169655.1 Acomys percivali | reverse complement strand
ACACATGCACAGGTACACACACACACAGGGACACACAGGGGCACATACACAGTGTACACACACATGGGCGCACACACACACACAGGGGCACACACAAACAAAGACTCACACACACACAAGTGCACACACAGGCGTACCACACCCATGCACAGGTACACACACACAGGGGCACACAGGCTTACATACACAGTGCACACACACACACACAGGCACACACACAGGCACACACACACAGGGACACACACACACACACAGAGGCACACACACACAAACACACACACAGGAACATGCATGCAGATGCCTGGCTATCGCTTCCAGAATCTTTTAACTTCTAGCATGAGGACCACTGCTCAATAGTCCAGAAGTGAGTGGTTTCTCTCTACTCTCCTTGTTCCAAAGGGCTTGAATGCTGTAGAGACTTTAGCTCTTTGTTCTTGATTACTGCCCCAAATCATTCTCTCAGACCTGAAGTAGCCTATCACTGATTCTCATGTCATCCAATAAGAGTAGGTAATCTATCGCCTCGTTGCATTCATCCCCGCTTGGCTATTCACTCTCCTTCCTCCGTCCTCACTGTCACGTTTCTGGACGACTCTGTAATCCCTGTGGTGATCACGCTGATACTCTCATTGCCAGGGCCGTTCGGGTCAGAGTCTGTGCTCTGGCTGCTCTATCAAGCCAAGATCCATCTCCCATTCTTAATAAACCAATTAAAAGAGCCAAATTACAGGCGAGAGGCAGGAAAAGCAGCTTTATTCTTTGTGGCCACACTGGACAAAAGGACGAAGACGTTCAGGGGCACCCCTCCCCTAAAGCCCATCTGCAGGGTCCTGGAATGAAGTTGAGGGCCTGAGTAGCACATAGCTGACAAGTGTGACCAACCTGTGCTCCCGCCTTTCACTTTCCCAGCGTTGTTTAGGTCCTGATCTCTTCTGCAAGGTGGTCTGACAAGTAATCCTTCTCTTTTTATCTCTGGATTTAGCCCTTTTCTTCTCCCAAAATGAGATTCCATGGAAATAGTGATTTCTTCGGGTCTGCTATCCAAAAGGAGAGGCACGGTGTCTACTGGAACCTTCATTTTCATGGGGCCAGCCAACAACACTGACTTCCATGGTCCCCGAACCTTCTGTTCTAATGAGCCATCTTTACACCACCTCAGTCAGTAAGTACCTCTGTAGGCACAATCTAGTTCTCTGCTATTATAACTGTCCCCGCCGATGATTTCAAGTCTGCACCACTGTCTCATCTATTTGCACTGGTTCTCTTTAGACCCTTAAATCTAACAGTCTTTAATGACTGTGGAATCTCTACATTATAATCTTTCACTGGCTGCCAGGCTCCCTTTCCCACCCGAGATGCTCACTTTCCTTTGCATCTCACCTGTTTCCACTGCAGATGTCTTTATTTACCTGCTTCTTCTCTCGCACGATTGTACTGTCTAGGTCAAACTAGGCACGGCCTTGTTTTAACCAAAGGCCTCATGCCTAATGCTCAAATCGATTCCTACACCTTATACCACCTGATCTCGTTTCATATTCGTGCTCACTAGCCTTGACTGGCCAGCCGTTGCTACCCACCAATCATTACTGTAGCTCTCTGCCCACGCTCACGTACTTTGCCATCCTAACTTCTCCTGCATTCGCGCTTATTTCCCCTCATTGCCCAGCTGACCAAGAAAATCAAAATAAATGGGAATAAACTCCCACAGTCTCCTACCACCTCACATGCTACTGTGTCTCGGAGCTACAGCTCACGTCCTATGTGCAGAACTGAAGCGGGGTGGGGGGTGGGGATGGGGCAGCTTCTCGCTGTGTCCATTGGAGCCTGTCCTCCCTCACCTATGCTGCCCATCGCCGGCATCAGCGCGCCTTCTGTCCTAGCTCATCCTCATCAGCTTGGGTGTGCGCCAGCTTTCCCTCCCTGTGACAGAGCGCATGAAAATGTAAGGATGAAGGGGTAGAGCTTTGTTTTGGCTCAGGGTTTCAGAAGCTCATGGTCTTGGGCCCATAGCCTGTGGTGAGGCTGTACACCTTGGCAGCAGCACGTGACAGCCAAGAAACAAAGGAGGATGGTCTAGGTCCCGTTGTCGCCTTCGAGGGCTGCATCTCTCAGAGATCTACTTTCTTCAAATGGGCTCCACCTCTTAACGTTTCCACCATTTTCCAACAGCACCACCAACTGAGAATTGAAACATTTTTGTTTTAAACGTATTTAATTGAAATAGAATTATATCACTTCCCACCATGTGCTCTTTTCCAACTCCTCCTATTTTGTCTGCACTCTCAAGTTGATAGCCTCTTTTTTTCTTTGCTTAGTGTGTGTGTGTGTGTGTGTGTGTGTATACAGACATATAAATACAACATATATATAAATATAATGAGTCTATTTCTGTTGTTTGTGTGTGTGTGTGTGTGTGTGTTTTCAGGGATGACCACTCTGCCAATAAGGGGGGCTCATCTGTGGAAGACGCTACCTCTCCTTTCCCAGCAGTCACCAGTTCCCTGTTGCTCTTTCTCTTCTTTGTCTAGAGATGGGGCCTGTAGGAACCAGGCCCGACTGGGCTGCCTGCCTGTCTTATTGTTTCATGTCCTGTTTCTAGCAGCTTCCTTGTCTGTGTTTATGTTGGTCAGCTAGTCATGTTTACTGCTCTGAGAGCGTGCCCCTCCCCTCCTCGGGACTTTTCCTCCTGTGTGCAATCACCTCTTGAGGGATTTCACCTGCGAGTAGCATTCCTGTTTTGCTGCCTATAAGACGGATCTTTGAACACTGAATAAAGGTGGTTGTTGTGGCTGCTGCTGCGCTGCTCTCTTAGCATGAAGGACTCGCTGTGTTAGTGTGTGTGTGTGTGTGTGTGTGTGTGTGTGTGTGTGTGTGTGTGTGTGTTAAATCCGCAGTCCCTTGCCCTTGAATCGGTACCGTGGTGGCGGGGGCGCCACAGGGGCCATGTGAAATTATCTCCCATTGACTTGGAATGCCCACTGATGTTGCCATTGTTTCACTGTTTATACAGTCATTTCCAGGAGAGATGTTCACAGCAAACTTCACGGTGTTCTGGCCCTGAACAATCTTTATGGCTCCTCTTCTATGACGTTCTTGTTCCCTGAGCCACAGATCTAGGAGCTGCAATAGAAATATACGCACTGGGGCTGCGCTCCCCAAGACCCACTAATCTCTACACTGTGTCCACTTGTGGCTTTCTGTGATGCTCTCCATTTGCTCTGTGAGGGGCTTCTTTCAAGGGCTAGATCTTTACCATGTGGATCTTTGAACCGTAAAAGCATACAAGCACGTAGCTGTTTTCCCTCTTCTGACTCGACTTCTCCCACAGGCCTTGCTTCCTCTTTTTCCTTTTCTCAGTGACTCACTCAAAGAGCGCCTTGTACTTGCTCCAGCATTCTCTCCTCATGACAAGTGAGATGTGTTTGAAATTCTTATCACTTTTGCACTCCAGCGGCTCCCCTGAAGGCAAGCTGTGATGTCCCTGTTGCTATCTGCAACGGTCAGTTCTCATCCTTCATTTTCCTTGCAGCAGGATGACATCTTTGTTTGTTTGTTTGTTTTGTTTTTAGGATGACGTTTTTGATCCTTCTCTCCACAGTGGACCCTCAGAGTCTGGGGCGTGGGCTAATTGTCTCCCGGCTTCTTGAACCAGTCTTTCTGGGTCCTCCTCTCCTGACTCTGCCTCATCTTTCCATCACCTTTTGCCAGACTCCTCTTCTTAACTCCTCACTGTATCCAAATATGCTTTCTTGATGATTGCACCCAGCTTCTCCTAAAGCCACAAGCTTCAGTCTGGTTCCCTCAGCATTTTATT
This sequence comes from Acomys percivali, assembly GCA_907169655.1. NCBI lineage: Eukaryota > Metazoa > Chordata > Mammalia > Rodentia > Muridae > Acomys > Acomys percivali. The sequence continues at coordinate 39,338,146 of OU015755.1, read as the reverse complement.
TTTTACTCTCAGCCGTCTAACATCTGTGACCGAATGCCTTTACTTACGCCCTTCTATTTCAGGATATAGTGGGCTTTCAGTTCCCTCGGACAAACCCCCAGCTGCTACCAGCCATGGACAGAAGGGTAAAGTAATGCGTTTTGACCTAAGATGAGTCCTAGATGGATTAAATAACAAACAAAATAAAAACTACCCAGACTTACTGCCTTTCCCATAAAGAACTAACTACTATATAAAGAACACTTATTAATGTCTGACGTCAAAATTCCAAATGAACAAAGAGAATGACCAGCAGAGACAAATAAATGAAAAGACAGAATCTCTAAGAACATGTAAAAAGATGCTCAACTTCATTCAGAAGATAAGTGTAAATTAAAACTATGAGAAGACTCTAATTCCATCTACCAAACTGGCAAAGGAAATAAAACATCCAAGTGATAAAAGTAACAGGCAGCAGCATTGTTGGCAAAAGTGTGAAAAAATAGAATTATTTAAGGCAAATGAGCAAAAGACTACAAACTCACATACTTTGAGGATTTAGCCATCAGAGAGTAATTTGCACATACGATAAGATAAACATATAAGAGCCGGGCATGGTAGCCCACACCTATAATCCCAGCACTCAGGAGGCAGTGGCAGGCGGATCACTGTGAGTTTGAGGCCAGCCTGGTCTAGCACACCCAGGACTACAAGAGAAGCCCTGTCTCCAAAAACCAAAAAATTTAAAAAATTAAAAAATAAACATATAATGTATTTTTGCATCATTAATATGGCGACCAAACTCATGTTTACACACACTGAATAATACATTTTTTAGATAATCCCCACAGGACTGTGAACTCCCAAAAGTGCTCAGTGCTCTCCAATTGCTGATTCTGAGGTGTGGGGAGTGGGGGTGGGGGTGGGGGTGGCCTGGGACAACAGGGTCTGCTTTAATTGATTCACATTGTTTTCCTTCCTTTCAGGCCCCTGACCAGGAAGTGTTTAAAATCAGAACAAGTATTTCTAGACATTAACAGCTGCTATTTGAAAAAGGATGGTAGAGATCCTGTCCTGCCCTGAGAAGACAAACAGAGGCATTGTGTTGGTGTTGAAGGCTGGTCTAGAGATAGAATTACACGTGAGCTAAAAGGCAGGACAAGTCGACAGACAGAATTACATGTGAGCTGGAAGAGAAATTGGGGGAGGAGTATTTTTATATGTACCTGCCCATGTATATACGCAGGTCCCCAAGGAGGTCAGCAGAGAGTGTTGGATTCCCCCAAACTGCAGTGACTGGTGTATGTGAGCCACCTGATGTATGTACGTGCTGGGAACCACACCTGTGTCCTCTGTGAGTGCAGCAGCAAGCCTCCTTGACTTCTGAGCTTTTCTCTAGCCCCGCAATCGTCCTCTTAACTTAGACTTTGTGCCCTTCCTTTTCATTATGCATGGATATCTTGCTGAAATTATTTCAACTGTTCTCAGTGCCCTGCTTTTTCTCTTAAACATTCACAAGTTGAATAAAAATATTTCCTGCCGACAGCCACTGCCTGAGTCACTTTGTCTCGTTCACAACCTCAAGGCTGCTCTGTTGCTGGTTGATAGGGAGCTTGTGAAGTTCCGTTTTAATCCTAGCTGGACCTGTCAGGTCTGTGAAGACAAAAGGTTAATACTGTATGCACCTGTCTTCCCTCACCTTAGCACTTATGAGGTCTCCTGCAGAGCAGTGGGAGGGGAAACTGAAAAGAAGGAGAAAGCACGAAAGAACAAACAGTCCTTTATCTACTGTCTTTATCCAGTGGTTTCCAACAAAAGAGGAAGGAGTAAAAGACAGCCAAGACTAGTGCAGACCTCCACATACAGTGTCCAGGTTTTACACACAGGTGGTGCCAATGCAATGATACCATCAATTAAAGTTTACTACACTCTGGATATTGTGGCCTGCATTTTATTTGGTTTTATTTATTTGCTTGTTTTTTTTTTAAATTTGCTTATTGTGCCTGGTCTACCACTGAGCTATATTCCTTATTTATGCATTTTGTTCTGTTTTTAAATTTTCACGTAAAAAAACATATTATAATGAAGAGACTACAGAATGCTCAGCCCTACAGGGAGCATGTATACTACAACGCCCTTCCCTAGACTCAGGGATCATTGTGGAAGAAGAGGCAAAGAGAGCCAAGTGCCAGAGACCACAAGCAACCATTGTCTTCCAGACACAGCAGAGCAGCTGTGTGTGTGGATTCCCAGCCATGTGACAGCTTGTGTGCAAGCCAACACAGGCGAAATTCCCTCAGGCTGAGGGGAGCGAGGCACACAGTCCCACCACAAGCCATGAAGCCATTGGCAATTATTAGCTTCTGGGAGAGAGAGACAGTTCCTGTAAGAGTGAAGCCCTTGGTAAGTCAACCACTATCCAGAGGGTGACCACAGGTCTAAGAATATCTGGGCAGCACGTATATATATACATACACACACACATACATACATACATACACACACACACACACACACACACACACAAAGTTGAGGAAGTAGGGAAGCTGTGTGAATTAGGGAAGAGTTGGGGAGACTGAGTACGATTAAAGCATATTGTGTGAAACTCTCAAAGAATACATTTTTTTTTGAAAGAAAAAATTTCATTACATTAGTTTTCGTGTGTGTGTGTGTGTGTGTGTGTGTGTGTGTGTGTGTGTGTGTGCGCGCGTGTGTGTGTGTGTACCATGTGGATCTTGGGACTCAAGGTTTGGCAGCAAAGCCTTTCTCTGAGTCATCTGCAAGCCCAACACATTTCATTTTTCATATTAAGTATTAACACATAGCAGTCATATAAGCTAATGGATCTGACCACACCTGTCTTCTGCAATCTCTGTCCTAGAAACATTTTATATGACACAATGATACAAACTAGAAAAATGCACCTGACAGGATGCACCTCTTTCCTTTGATGTTTTAAACCATCCACTACAAATCAATACTGGTGCATTGATTCAGGTGATTAAACTCCTGTTGATAAGAAGCAGGGGAATAAAAAAAGCAAGATGGAGGAAACTATAGCCTCAGTTCAAAATGTGGATTAGAAGCCAAAAGTATCAGCCTGGGTTTGAAATCCAACAAATGAAAAAAGATTGTTTTAGATGGAAAAATTCCTGTTAGCAGACAACGTCCACCTCTTCCCCTATCTATGGAATAGGGTTCTTTTCCCAGTGTTTGCTTTTCAACTTGGACTGCTAACACAGCAGTGGTACAATGATTTCTTTGGCATGCATTTTGGTGATTCGGTGGATTTTAAAGTCATTAGCAGTCAGTACTTAGCACAAAGTAGAATTTTTAAAAAACTATTTATTGGCTCTTTGTGACTTTCAGATCATGCACCCCAATCCCACTCATCTTGCCCCTCCCTGCATACTACCCTTCACCCTCACAGCACCCCCTCCCAAAAGAAGGGGGGAAATCTCTTTATGGAAGCTGTAATGTGTCACACACAGTGTGTCCCATGGTACACCCTTTTTTCCACACTTCTTTGCTTGCAAATGCTCATTGCAATGAGTCATTGGTCTGGTACGAGGCCTCTGGCTTCTACTACGATATCAATAGTGGAATTTTTCTTGGATAACCTGCTGTTGCCGTGTGTCATGGAGAACCTGTAGTTTTGGATCTGTAGGACTGGCCTATTGCATGTTCTTTTGCAAGGGTCCCTATAGGAGCTTAATGATAAAGACATGGAGATAGCTGTGTAGCATAAGGCTCTGCCTGTTGGGGGGGGCAGTCCCTCAGCTGCCCATCTAGACTCCGCCCAACTTTCTTGCCTTGCTCTTGTTCTGCTTTTGTCCCTCTGCGCCAGCTGCAGCTGCCAGCTCTTTATTTATCAAAAGCTACACTTCTTTCTCATTATATATATATGTATATGTATATATAATGATTATATATATAATATATTATATATATTAGCATAACAGGAGAAGTTCCATAGTTTACCCACTCTGAACCAGTCCACAACAGGACTATGCCCCATCCATCTCTTGTGTTGCCTTTTGGTCAGATTGAGGGCCATGTGACCTCCCCAACAGCAGCTTGCTTTTAACACGACAATCTCTTTTTGGGTAGGTGAGGCAGCAACAAACATTTACATATAGAAGGCAGGTATAGAAACGATGAGCCTTACATGCTGCCAGCACTTGGCACTACCGGCACAGCAACTAACAGTTGAGAACACAGGAGTACAACTTCATAGCCAGTTGATACAATATGTGTAGAGGTGGGTTACCCCAACATCAACCCCTTCATGCACATCAGCAGTTCATCAATGGGGTAGATGTTGGGGTAGGCCGATTCTAAGCCCCGCATCTGGGCCAGAGAGGTATCTGAGCTGGTCAGCCAGCCTGCTCTCATGTACTCATATTACTAACCACTGGGGAGAGCTCTCTTGCCTTGCCCTGGCTGGCCAATCCAATGTCACTGCCAGAGAGGGGCAGAGCCAGCTCTCTCCAGCTCATGCTCTGAGAGTTGGCTCATCAGGTCCCACATCAGGGCCAGCTCTCCTGTGCTGCCCAGATGAGTTGCAGGGCCGGTTCTCCCACTCTCATGACCCAGCGGCCAGCTCTCCCACCTGCCATAGTTGGCGAGAAATTTGGGAGGGGAAGAGGGCATCTTTCCTGGTGGTGCCACCGCACAGCATCCAAGAGTCAGAGTAAGCTCTCTCTCACTCACACCCTTAGGGCTGGCTCACCCGCAACCCCCTGCAACCAGGGCTACTGTACTGTGGTTCCTGGTGATGTACGGGCTAGCTCTTCAGAGTACTCCAACTGGCTAGAGGCAGGGTCAGCTCTCCTGACCTCATGCCACCAGGGACAGCTCTACCACAATGCCCAGGCAAGGGGTGGGGCCAATTCTGCACAGTCCTCAGACACCGACATGTCCAAGGACAGCAGCCCAGGCCAGGGACGTCCACCTGGATGTCCATCTGGTGGCAACAGATCCCTGCTACTGCAGGACCACGGACCCAGACATGACTCCTGGCGGTAACACAAGCCGGGATCCCTAGCACGGTCTCAGGTGGCATCACCAGCTGCGCACATCAGGCTGCTCCTCACTGCCCTTGAGTGTCTAGTTCTGCCTCTCCTCATTGTGCCCACATCCTTCTGTTTCTCTTTCTCTTCCATTTCTCCACCACTTACTCACTCCTCCTAGTAGCACTCGGGGTCTCTGAGTGTCTGAGGTTGTCTCAAAAAGATGTCTCGGGAGTGCCACGCCCTGCCTGTACATTATTGCGCAGGGCAGGGCTCATGTCAGGCATATTTTTGTTTCATTTCTTTGTTTGAGGCAGGGTCTCAGTGTCTGTGCCTGACTGTCCCAGAATTCACATAGACCAGGCTGGTCTTGATCCTCTTGTCCTCTGCCTCCCAAGTGCTGAGGTTAAAGGCCCGTGGCACCACACCCAGCCTTTTCAGAATATTTTTTAACCACAGCAACTGGGAAGAAAACAGAGACATATCTTTAGCTCTGAAGTAGCACTGGGATTTGTGAATGTCTTCTGAGGTTCATCCCTTCCTCGAATCCATGATGCATCACTTCCTGCTCTGTACCCAGGACTCCATTTCCTCTCTAGCCAAAACTTTCCTATCCATCAATATAGTCTAAAGGCCTGGCAGGCATTGGCCTTGGCACCAGCCCTGTGCTCCTCAGGCATGGCTGTGCACAGATTTCAACACAGTGGTCACTTACAAGTCCAATTAATTAGCAACAGGAGCTACAGAAATGACTCAGAGTCTTGAAAGCACACTCTGTTCTTCCCCAGGACCTGAGTTCAATTCCCACACTCACCCTGGGCAGCTTACACCTACAACTCTAGCTCGAGGGCCCTCCTCTGGCCTCCATAGGCACTGCACTCATGTGCACAGCCCCGACACAGACACATGTGTATTCATACAGTTTAAAAAAATAATAAGACAACACCTTTTTAACTAGCATTAAACAAAAGTAAAATATGACTTTTCAGCCTAATTAGCCACATTTGCAGTAACTACAGCCATATGTGGTCAGTGACCACCATATAGGTATGGGCAGGTATCAAAACATCCCTTTCTTCAACTGAAGTTCCAATGAATAGCACAGGTCTAGCTCTTGTTTAAGCTGCAGTGTAACAGGGGCCAGGTCTTAGCAAACTGAATCCATGATGGAAGAAGCACCATTTAGGCTGTAAGACTTGGTACGTAGACAGCACCACCAGCTAAGACAAAGACCTAATTTATCAAAGTCTATGGTGCTGGGAAAGCCTCTACGTATACTGAGCTTGCTTTTTGGCTTCTGTAGCGCTGCTTCTGGATAACTGTTCTTGTTAACTCAAGTCTATCAACCGTAATGTGGCTTTTCTGCTTAAAAGCTTACCCTGAGAAAGGCTCTGGGGCTACAGTGAGACCCCAAACACCCAGCGTAGTCACAGGGTGGCTAATAAAGACTTTCTATTGGCCAGTCTTCTCCAGTGGATCCCCACAACAGCACACCTCGGGGTGCAGATGCATACTTGATGTCTCCCCTGGAAGACATTATAAAATCAGGAGTCTGTTACGCTCCAAATCTACTTAATATGTTCATTCCAACAATCTGTACACACTCTGATTTTACTTAAAATTGGCTCCATACAACAAATACTCATATACAACAAATTATTAGGGCGTGTTTACATAGATAATTGGAATATTTGGGTAGCCTTGGCTCACTGGGATGACTGAGATCTTTTTCACAGATAGAAAGTCAGGTCACAGAAGAAAGGAGGTGGTGCCATCTTTAACTGAGTCCCCTTATAGAGCATTTTCTTCTGTCCTGATCCCACCAAACAACAAAACTATTTTGTGGGAGATTTTCTTCATTAATATGCTTCCCCCCAACACACACACACACACACACACACACACACACACACACACACACACACTTCACAATAAAGCCAAAGTTCTAGCCTGTCCTCCCAGTGCCTACACTATCCTCACTGCACTCTGATTCAGTTAGGGATGCCAAACATAGTCTGCCTCAGACAGTGAAAAATCAGACAGTAGAGCTCTTTGACAAAATGCAGACAATACTGCTGGGAGATTCTGAGGCTTTGTAGGCAACCAAAGGTCAGATCTGGTCTTGATTTTAATCAGAAAGCAAGCCTGCCATTCTGCTGCCCGACCTCGGCAGTGACACACCATTCCCAGCACACTGATCATGCCAATCACGTTGGTGGTGTGAGATTTCACTGGGTGCCTTGCTCAAGGTCACCTCAGCCTGAGAGTCTAAAGATGAAGCAGATGAAGAGGCGGTGAGTCATCGAGTTAAAAAGCCAGGAAGGGTAACTGAAATCCAGATCTTCAGAAGCAAGAAGAGTCCATAGGAGGCCATGCCTTGTGACAAATGGAACTCCTCATTTAAGAGAAGAAAAGCTATCACCAAGGAGGAAGGTGACATACCGCACTCCTTCAAGATGAGCCTAGTGTGCCTGGTTGCGCTAAGTGAGTCCATCTGAGTTGATTATTCTCGCCTTCATCGGAGTATGACAGGTCTTTTTAAAGATGGCAAAAAGGGGCACTGGAGAAATGGGTCAGCAGTCAATAGTGCATATTGCTGCAAAGGACCTGGATTAATTTCTCAGCATTTTCATGGCATCAAGTCGCTCACAATGACATGAAACTCCAGCTCCACAGACCCAAGGCCTCAGGCACCTGCACTCATATGCTTGCATACAAACACATACATGTAGTTAAAGACTACTTCTCCCACTCCCAAAAAAAGATGATCAAAACCAACAATAAGACAACCAATCAAGCAAACAAACAAAACAACCCCAAACAGCCCTGGAATTATAGTATGTGTGGTAGAATTATCATTGCAGATATTTATGACCATTACCAGTAATGGAATAATAATATGATTTTATATATGATGTTTATACTTTATATAACTCAAAAAAATTTTTTTGGTTTTTCAAGACAGGGTTTCTCTGTGTAAACTTGGAGGTCCTGGACTTGCTTTGTAGACCAGGCTGGCCTCAAACTCACAGCGATCCACCTGCCTCTGCCTCCCCAGTGCTGGGGTTAAAGGCGTGGGCCACCATGGCCAGCTAATTCAAATGTTTTTGAAGGCATTAAAACATTAGTCCTAGGCTGCAGAAAACAGCTCCATTAGTAACGTTCTTCCATGAGCATGAATACACACGTGCACATATAACACACATATTGTATGTCAAACACACTAAAACTGATCTTATGAATGCTTCACGGGCTGTATAAATATAGGAACATTTTGAGATTCTCAATCACTAATAGACTAACAATGATAATATAAGCCCAGCCCCTTTCTAGAACTTCCTGTAAAGCTTTTGGGTTTTTTGTTTGTCTGTTTGGTTGGTTGGTTGGTTTGGAGTTGTTGTTGTTGCTGTTGTTGTTGTTTTGGGGGGGTTTGGCAACACAATGTAAGTCCATAAGACACATGAAGAATGTATATAGATGGGTTGCTATAATTCACATGTTAGCAAAACCATGTAGGATTTCAGAGCAGAACACAGGCAAGAGTTAGGGAGTAAAGACTTAACAAAGAAAGTAAGCCTTTGGTTGTCTTTAAAGACACACAACTTTTTTTTTTTTTTTTTTTTTTTTTTTTAGTGTAGGATAATATATTACAATTTTCCAAAAGACCAAGTTTTGTCCCGCAAGTATTCTTAGAATAAGAGAAATAGGAGATCAGTTCCCTTTGGAATGCTGATCGTGTTTGAGTTTGTATTTATGAGTGTGGGTCAGAGCTGTGGAAGAGAGTACAGCCTGACCACTTGGACAGGAATGGTTTCTCAAGAGAACACTAAGAGTGACTTTTCATAGCTAAGGAGTAAATAGTTAACAGGTAGTTCCAACGAGCCTGAGCAGTTTCAATCTAATAAAGTCTAAGGCTGTCATACAAGTTCTTAGGCAACAGAATGACACAATCAAGAGGAACACTTTGGCAAACATTGTCTGCACAGTCATCTGCTGACCTCCTGTTCCTCAGCTCTCATATTTGACCAATGATACAGACTTGTTCTCCATTCCAAATCTGCCTTCATCCTGGCTTTCAGCATTCAATGCGAGGCTTAGTCAACATCATGACTCACCATTCCTTCACATCGTTAACTCCAACTACCTTCGCTGCTGCTTCTAGGGCCACACTCAGTGCTCTCTGCTAGTCTCGTCAGTGCCACATCAACACCTGTGTGCACAGACGCTGCTCTCTGGTCTTTGTGGCCCTTTCTTGATCACTCTCTGTTGGCCCATTGATTCAAACCAACAGCTCTTCCTTCCTGGATGCTCCGTACCAGCTATGCTCTGCCTTCCTGCTCTTTTGTCTTTTCACTGCAGCCACTCAGACAACTTTAACCCTAAATTCAACACCATAAACTGTGTCTCCTTTTTAAAAGACCAGTTACAACTGCAAACGCAGTCTCGCTTCCTGTACAGCTCTAAATTGTACTCTAACATGGCCACATTATCAATGACAATCTTCCTCTAAGACTGTGGTCTTCAACCTCTCTAATGCTGTGACCCTTTAATACAGTTCCTCATGTTGTGGTGACTCCCAACCATAAAATTATTTCATTGCTACTTCACAACTGTCATTCTGCTACTGTTATGAATTGTAATGTAAATATCTGATATGCAGGATATCTGATATGCAACCCCAGTGAAAGGGTTGTTTGACACCCTCCCCCAAAGGGGTCGTGGCCCACAGCTTGAGAATCTATGTAACACCTCAACTCGACCTGGGACATGATTCACTATGTAGCAGACCTTCCTCAGGACCACTGATTAGGCCACATCACCTCTAAGTGGTACGGCCATCACTTTACTTGAATGAGAAAGGCAAGCCTGTGAGGGAGCCCAGCCCTCCTCCGAGATACAAATCATTCTCTTGACACACAGGAGATAGAGGACTTTCCTCCATTTCACGATTGAGGTCCAGGTCAGCTCCCGAATCATGCCTAATTTCCTTTCTCCTGTCTTCTCTAAGATTCTGTCATCAACAATCCTTTCTCTGCCTATGCCCTTGGCACTGCTCTCTCTGGCCCTGTGACCTCTTAAGCTATCAATAAAGTCCTTTAATCATTGAAAACCTCCTGATATGTTTCCCCTCTAGCTACTATTCTTCCATTGCTCTCCCCATGCAAACTTGTCCAAGTAACTTTATTAGCCACCTCTAGTAATGACAATCACACTGGAAGGTAGTGATTCCCCCTTCATATACTAGGGACAGAACAGAGGCTTAGAGTCAACATTCAAGGGCTGAGAAGCAAACCTTTGAAATTCTACTGAATTTCTCTGTGGGGTTTAGCATTCAAGTTACATTGTTTATGTCTCTTTAAAAAAGCTCACCAGGCATGGAGGTGCATGCCTTTAATCCCAGCACTTGGGAGGCAGAAGCAGGCAGATCGCTGTGAGTTCGAGGCCAGCCTGGTCTACAAAGTGAGTCTAGGACAGCCAAGGCTACAAAGAGAAACCCTGTTTCAAAAAAAATAAATAAGCAAAATAAAAATAATTAAAAAATAATAATAAATTAAAAAACTCAGTGTAGAAAAAGTAACTTGGTGATTTCAAATAAAGAGGTTGGCATGTGTATTCTAAAGCCCTTTGATGTGTGAAACATATTTTACTGCTTAGTTAGAAAGGAAAGTGCAGCCCCCCCCCCCCCCCCCCGTGACACCCTCCCCCACACCATGTGAAGTGTGTGTTTCAGATTGAAATAACCCTTAACAATTTTTCCTAAATTCCTAGATTTCTGAGAGACACCGTTCTCTATTTCTGTAACTTCCCTTCCTGCCTCTTCCCACTGACAGCAGGCTTGGAACTGCTAGGATCATTCTGGAAATCCTTCCCAGTTCATAAAGCCAAAGAAAGTCCCAGCCACCCCAGGCACAGCTCAGCTCTCCACCTGTTTGACTGACAGACTTCTCGTCTGACCCCTCAGGCTGCGATAAGGAGGCCTTAAGTTTGGAACATCCTGGGCATTTGCGCCTCTCCCAAGACAATGTTCCTCAGACACTGTAAGTCAACCACTGCCACTTAAGTGACTGTTAACTGAAGTTCGAAGGCTGAATGACCTGCCCCAGGGAGGAAAAAGTGCAGAGAACAGGCTTCTCACAGAAGAGATGGAGAAGTGGAGATGAGCTAGTGAACGGCATTAAAGAAAATGGCTCGACATTCCAAAAGGGCAGAGTGGAGGCAGCAGAAATCCTTCTGCACATTTCACTGTTGTTCCATAAACCATGTTTGAGATGCACCGCCTCCTGCAGGTTGCCTAAGGCTGGAGATTGATTTCTCAGTGTGTCAGTGACTGTGTGACTTAGATGGCACAACACCAAAGCCAACAGAATTCTGATGTATTATCTAACTGTATTATCTAGTTTATATATGCAGAGGGAAAAGAACAAAGCATAACAACAAAGGGAGAAATGATGAGATGCAATATGGGGGATTTCCTCCCTAAAATGTATTGAAATGCATTTGCCAGGGGAACTTACAATATAAAATGCCTTTTTGAGAGAAGAAAAATAATTTATTCATGCCCTCATTTTTACTTACTTTATAAGAATACACTTTTGCCAAGTCTTTTGTACTGTGGTTTTTACGATGAGAGCACTCCTTCCTTTGAAGCCTTGTTGGTTTTCAACAGCCAAATTGACTGGATTCTTTAAAGTGCTATTTTTTACTAAATAGGAGGAGAAATGAATCGTGGTGCCCAAACAATGGTCTGGGTGTACAGTTTCATTACTTTCAGTTCGGACTGGGAAATATGTAACTAGTTTTTCTCCCAGAGAGTAAAAATGTTCCAATTTATTAGAAAGTGGGTATTACAGTCAAGTACAGATGTACAGGAAGCGGCCTAACGACCTTGACCCAGCAACATTGGCCAGTCCTGGTACCAGGGAGACAAGCTTACAACCGCTGGGGTGTGGTGGTGAAACATCCGCATGGTGCTCTTCTCTGACAGGCTTCATCTTTGCCTGTCCCCATTTTTCTATTTATCGCCTTACTTCCTTTGACCTGTTGATGTGGTTTCCACTCTCACCCCCAAGGTTTCCTAGTTGCACTGTTTCATTGAACACCAGCCATGAAGCAGAGAAAAAAGCAAAACAAAACAACAAAAACAAATTTAAAAAATGCATAGTGCCCAGCATTTGGCATCTCTAGTGATCTCATTTTTAATATTTTCAACACACCAAACTCTGGGCTCTAATCTCACTATTCCCCCCCCCCACCCCAATGAAAAAGAATTCTTCTATTTTTCTTTCTTAAAAAGTATCTTTCCACACAATGTCTTTGTTTTGTGGGTTTACATATGGATATACATGGAGGACACTCTGGAGCCCGAGGGTAAATATAAAGATGCCCAAATCCAAATGTGAACATTACCAGAATGCAAGTGATAAAACAGGCAGGATATTGGACTGTATGTAAGAGAAAGAATTTAGACCTATAGCAAATATGACTAGAGGGTTGAGCCTCCTTCAGCCAGAGCCATAACTGTTTATGATATAAAGGAGATAGAGTAGTTTGCACTACAGCCCCATATTATATAGAACCTTGGGAGGTCATCTGTAAAGTAAGGGCATTGGAGTCACATAGACAAACTGGTGGCCAACAGAGGTATGACAAACAACATACTAATCCCTTCATGAATGTTGAGCCATCTCTACAGTCCTGGGCTGACAGTAACTTACTTCTCAAAGCACATCCCACATTTTCTCCCAGCACCAGCCTTCTAGACAGAATTCTTTCTGTTCTCCTCTCCGGTCCAGTAAGCCTAGTGAACTGCCAGCCCATTTTCATCAGCCTACTCACTAGAAGCTGCTAGTGTGACCAGCTTCCCAGCATTAGCCACACTATCCTCCTCAATGGGATGATGCTAGTAGAGGGCAAATAGCTACTACAAAAACGTCTCTACAACTCCAAATACAGGATCATGCTCCTCTTAAACAAGTGGAGCCTTGCAAGACATCCACTTACAAATGTGTACGTAGGTGCCTTTGCATGAGTGTGTCTGGTCTTTTGCTTTGCGACTTAAATCACCACAGAACTCTTTGAGGTACTGGGCCCTTCATTTCTCTTTCCCTTCCCTCCTCTTCCTAATAAATGATACTGATCACTTTTTAGAAACAACTGCCCAGGAATACGTGTAAGGGAAGCACCCTGTATTCGAAGAGATGAATGGAAACACCTCTCTTCGCGACATCAGTCTACTTTCTTCAGGATCAGTGGAGCGTGAGCTTATCTGTACAGCAATCTAGAATGATACGGAGGGGCCACATGTCCCCAAAAGCCACATGAGCGGCCTTAGAGAGTCCACCACAATAGCCTTCTACTGAAAAAGGAGTCTGCAGGAGACACCCATCCACAATACGCAACATGGCGGAAGCGAGGCAAGAAGATGATGTTGCTTTAGGAAGGTCCACACTGCACTCAGTCATCACCGGGGCACAGCTTAGAAAGCGGGAGTCGTCATTCAAGTCTACTCGATAGATGCTAATAGACAAAAGAATGACCACATTTCCAGGGCTGGGGACGTTATTTTTAGTGACGGTTGTACGCTGGAAAGTTTTCCTTTTGCGGTGAAGTTTAAATGTGATTTTGTTCAGTTGGATTTGTTTGGGTTTGTCACACTTTCATTCTCTATGATTTCTGTTTCTCTTTACCCCCAGAGACGTCCGTATCTGAACATACCCACACAGATGGGAACAGGGACATGGTAGCCGCACTGGCTTAGAGTAGGCTGCAGACTCCCTCTCTGTACCTGTAACGCAACAAAGGTTTTGCTTCATGCAGTCGCTAGCATTCTACTGAAGCTCCTGCAAGCTAACAAACACTAAGAGATGGGAAAACAGTAACTATTCTCAAGCCATCCTGTTCTTGAAAAAAGTTACTATTCCTTTACTGCCAGAAATACAATTGTCTTAAGCTCAGAAATTAAAAAAAAAAAAAATTCAAGCTGTTTCCCAAATCCTTCAAACACAGTTTCACTGGGAGGGTTCTGGCTCATGGCAGCTAGAAGAAGTCGGTAGGGGTGGGCAGAAAGATCACTGGACCAAGAGCCAGACGGCTTGAGATGAGATCTAAACAAACCCATTCACGGCTCGTAACCTGAGCGTCTTCATTTATAAAATATGTATAACGACACCTCCATTTTACCAAGATCAAACGAAATAACAGACGTGAAAACTCTTGGGGAACCATTTGAGTTCTTACAATGGGATGTTCTACTTGCTGTGTCTCGACTCCTAGGACATGGTAGAACACTGAGGCTGAACGTTACAGAGAAACGAAACGACGAGATGAAGCAGAAAGGCTGATTTCCGCAAAGCTCTAGCTCTGTCCCCGCCCCCCCCGCCCCTCCCTCCTACAGGAAACACAACGGTCCTCATAGCAACAATTCATTTACCTATTCCTGACTTTCCTATGCCTTTCAGTCGGGGCCCTGTCCAAATCAGAGAGCCTCTTTCTAGAATCTGTATTAAATTCTTGCTGAATTATATCAAGACAACACTTTATGCTACCCAAGAAGCTGGGAGAAGGGATCGGCACCTGGTCATTTGTCATTCTTTAAGCAAATATTTATGCACTGAAAACCTGTGCCAACATTAAGATTTATACATAAATGAGGATGAAAAGCCCCCTTTCCCAAAGATGCTCAGAGTCCAGCGAGGGACGGGTTGCTAGTCCCTTACTCTCTAGGCCGGGAACTAGAAGCGCGCGAGCTGAACAGGACTGACTGTACCTGCAGCTCCCCTTCCATTATACTCAGGAGCTGGATGAGGTCCTCCTTGGATAACTCCAGCGTCTTCTTAGCCTTCCTTTCACTTTCTTCAGATGGTCTGAGGTGCCGTTTGACCGTTCCCGAAGCCATGATGTCCTCCTCCTTACGATTTGCCTTGTTCTTCTTTGCATCTTCTGCAGGGCTTGTGTCGCCAGCACTACCAATGATGGAGGACTTGGGGCAGGAGACGTGCCCGTTAGATGAACTTTCGCCACCTTGGTTTCGTGATCTCATTCCCACCTGCAACACGGGAAAAGAGACGTTCTTCGTCACAACTGAAAAGATTCTTGTTCAAATGCTTAGAAACTTTTTGCAGCTTTACAACATCACCAATAGAGAAAGAACAGCGCCCCCTTCCCCCCCCCCCCCCCCTCCCCCCCCCCCCCCCCCAGTAGCTCCCTGGTAGCCTTAGCTTCCAGGAAAATGCTTGGTTGGTCTTCAGGTAAAACCGAAAAACATCTCATGCCAAGATCAAGACTGGCATCAACTGCTCTCAGTCACACTGATTCCAGAGTGGAATCCTGGAGTGCGAGGCACAGCAGAAAGAAGGGAGGGCATGTGAGGGAAGCGCAGATGCTAGCCATCAGCAACACATCCTGGCTGGCTAGAACTGCAGTGGTGGTTCCACACTTACTAAGATATCAGCTGTGGAGAAAATGGTGTGGGTTATTCACGAACTTTGTACATCTTTGAAATAATGATGAGAATCTACCCAAAACCATTTATTAGAAGATTCAAACTGGAAGCATCACCAGGGGTGAACTGAATATCACAACAGCAGGAAAATCCTAGACAGGACAGTGCACAGGAGAGGGAATTTTATTTCTCCATTGCTTCTTTCCCCAAGGTGGGGTTTCTATGTCAGTCACTAACAGTGATGAGAGTACAAAAAAAAAAAAAAAAGAGGATAAAATTATCAGTTTCAAAATAAAACAATTAGACAGTATTTTATAGAGAAAAAGGGGAAAGACGCAGCCAAGATATAAACACACCCCACAGGGGGAGCATTCCAGTCATTATGTGATGAATGTTTGGAGGTTGCCCCAGGTAATAAAAGAGAACAGGACCAACAGAGAGACTGCAAAGCAACACACTGAGCTCCGAGGCTACAACTTAAGTACGTGGGTGGCACTAGCACTCTGAGACTGTGCTACGAAACTTGCCTAGGATATTAAATTCAGTAGCAAAGCAGGTGGTCTATGGTGGTGTTAGTGAGAATGGCTCCCATAGGCTCATATGCCTGAATGTTCGAGCCCCAGCTAGGGGAACTGTTTGGGAAGGATTAGGAGGTGTGGCCTCGTTGGAGGAGGTGTGGCCTTGTTGGAGGCGGTGTGGCCTTGTTGGAGGAGGTGTGGCCTTGATGGAGGAGGTGTGGCCTTGATGGAGGAGGTGTGTCACTGGGAGTGGACTTCAGACGTCTATGCCATTCCTAGTTGGCTCTTTCTGCTTTGTGCTTGTGGATTAAGTTGTGACTCCGAGCTACAGCTACAGTGCCGCAGCTGCGTGCCCACTGCCACGCCCGTCCCCCAGGATGTATCCAAGCCTTCTGACACTGTGAGCCACAAATAAATTTTTTCTTCTACAAATGACCTCCTTAACGGTGTCTTAGCAGAGCAGTAGAAAGTCACTAAGATGTGGCCTTATTTAAAATTCATAGTATAAATAGCCTTTCCCCTGAAACAACTAAACAATGAGATTTTCATTATTCATTCCAAACAGAATGACTTCATTATTGAAACATAAATTCTCTTTATGAATCAAATCATGTTTTAGGAAATAAGAAAAAAATTTAAAACAGATTTTACAACAGATAAATAAATAAACACAGTGTGATATCTCTTTTCCAAATGATGACTATGCATGTCTTCGAATGAATATTGAAATCAATATTTCATGTCCTTTTATTAAAGGAACTCTTACAATGAAATGGATCCTTTTATAGATGAGGGCTCTCTATAACAGTAAACAATATAAACTGAGAAAGATTCCTTGACATTAGCACACTGTTTTCTGATTACTTGTCAATTTTATAGCCTTTTTTTGTGCTTCTGTGGCAAACAAAAATTTGATGGTATTTTATAATGGAAACCAGGGCTCTTTGGGGCATGTCCGCTATACATTATCACAGCTTATGTGTTTATCTATGTTGTGTGTATGTGCCAATCACAGTAATATCTGCAAAACTACAGAAAGTAGAGTCAGCTTATTATCACGTGTCTTTATATTTGGTTCCTTCTGAAAATGTCCACCTGAAGTTAATGTTCCCAGGTAAGTTTTTTCATCGTCCTATATAAGTGAATTTTGTGAAACAATTAAATGAAATTTAAAAGCCAACATGAATTTTAGAATTATCCAGTAGTCAATTATCATTCTTGGTTTGAAAGCTTAAGTTCTGGCTCCTGTCCATGTGGATTCACTTTGGCCAGTGGAGGACCACTACCGTGGACCCTTGACATTCATTTTGCCTAGGCAAAATATTTCTCTTGGTGTCATTAAACTTTCACATTGGTTACTTTCCTCTTGACATGGGCACATACGTAGATTCTAGTCCTTTTGTGATACGCCGGATGCCATCTTTTAGGCTTATTTCCATAACAGCATCACTGATCAGCACCTGTTCTATCTCCAGAGCATGAAAGTCATCAGCTATAACGCACTAGTGGAGACAGTTCAGGAAGAAATTAGACAGGACTTTTGCGGGGAGAAAATAATTTTTCAGTGGCACAACAAAGTGTACTACTATGAAGAATTACTTTAAGCCACTTTATTGTGTCTTACAGGGATAATGTCCCTGAAAGGTGCCTCCTGCCATCTCACTGAGAGAGACCCTGTCTTACTTCTAACGGTTCTCCTTGCTTCCTATGTATAAAGCCTGAAGCGCTTTACGCACAGGATAACACCTGGCATTGACACTACCTCCAAGAGCAGTGGCTACCATTCTGAGGCCTGCAGATGAGGCCAGTGACATTCAGATCCATAAGCTACCGTTCCCTTGCTCACACAGCTAGGAACGCCAGGGTCTGAGGCCACGTGCAATGGTAGAGATAATACGGTGAAGGAAACATCCGAATGCACACGAGATACTGTTTTCTTGCTGTGCACAGTGGAATCGGAGAAGTGCAAGCGTATGTTTTCCTCCGCGGGTGCCTGCAAAATCCCTACAGGAGCTGAAGTTAGGTTTCTAGGGAAAAAGCAAAAACATCTATTTCCAAACCAATGAACTGCAGAAGTTGTTTTTGTTTGTTTGCTTGCTTGTTTTGAGACAAGGTCTCTTTGTGTTAGCCTTGGCTACCCTGGATTCGCTTTGTAGACCAGGCTGGCCTCAAACTCACAGCGATCCGCCTGCCTCTGCCTCCCGAGTGCTGGGATTAAAGGTGGGCACCACCAGAACTCGTAAAATGATGAAATTCCCAAGATGCTTCCTGAGAAACAATGTGATCAGTTCTAAAGGGTACATGTTATGGAAAGAGGACTCAACGGCTGAACAGGAATGATGGTTACATACACAACACACACACACACACACACACATACACACATAAAAGTCTCAGAGCCAAACAATAACAAATATTTTATACAAAAATCCAGTCCATTGTGCTTACAAGGAGAATAGGCAGGTGGCAGGGCTTGCAGGTGGAGCCCCACAGGCCTTCAATAGCCCACTGCAAGGCTGCAAGTTTAGAAACTGTAGATAAATTCCCTGGGAAAAAAAAAACAACTCAGACATCTTTGCAACCCTCTGTGGCATATCCTTAAAGAAGGTTTTCTCCAGAAAACAAGTAGAATACACTGAAGATTGGCATCAGGTTTTGCAGTCTTTTTTGAAGATCAGTATTATTTGGGCATAGATTATTTTATTTCATAAGCAACCATACTAACATGGTTCATGAAATACTCTTCCTTTCATAGAGACCTGTCAGCAACACAATGAGTGGAATTTGCTGAGTAGACTACAGAGGAAAGGCTGACCGTGGCCCGTCTGAAACTCCTTTTGTTATCTCTCATCCTCCCTCCTCCCCATTCCTGCTGCCTCCTACACGGAGCAGTACCACAGTGTTCTGCCAGCTGAGCGATAGTGCATGAACCACAAGCTATAAACACAAATACGTGGAGCCGTTTATGCTAAAATAACCAGCATTTCCACAGCATTTGAAGAAAAGGCTGGAGAGGTAGCGTTGGCTCTTGCAGAGGGCAGGTGGGTTCCCAGTACCTGTGTCCTGCAGCTCACAACTGCCTGCAACTCCAGCTACAACCTCCCCCCCACCACACACACACCACATGTGTGCAATCCTCTAAACATAAACATAAAGAACAGAAGGAAAGGGATAAGTGTCAAACAGTTAAAAACGAATTCTAGTCCCAGGTTTCCTTGGCCCTCCTGGTCCCTAGCCTTGAATTTGCCCTGGCACTACCACTCTTGCCCTTAGTCCAGATCAGAATCTCCTTTTCCTGTTGTGATTCAACACTGCTCAAAATATAGGTGGTCTGCATCACCAACAAAAACTTTTCTGCCCATGTTTGGCTCTTTCCTATGCTCACTAGCTTCTCAAAGCGTCTGATCCTTGTCTCTTTCTGTTTTGTTGTTGTTGTTGTCGTTGTTGTTGTTGTGGTGGTGGTGGTGGTGGTGGTGGTTTTTAATCTCTCTCTCTCTCTCTCTCTCTCTCTCTCTCTCTCTCTCTCTCTCTGTCTCTCCATAGTTTCAAGAGCCTACCTGGTACATAAGACAGGAAATCATAGTATCATATGGATGCATACATTTGTATTTTTAAGGTACTTCAGAGAATTATAAGAAAACAGCCTAGCACACAGGAAAAGGTAAGTCCATCTCTATACAGTCCTCATTCTTTCAGATAGAGCCTGCCGGGTTGGCTCCTCTGTGCATCTCGGCTGCTCCATTAAATCTGATTATAAATACCTCAGACCATGAAATGTCTGGACACCACAGAGAGTTCCATCCTACCAGTCCTCGTGTATCAGAAGGGTCCCTGGGTTTAGCCTAAGGGTTAGAATTTTATCTCAGGTGCACCCTAAATAATACCCCCTTTTCCTTTTTCCTTTGCACTCTGTGCCACAAAGCCTGCCAAGTGAATTTTTCACCCTTCTTGTCCACATTCTTTAAACCTTTGCAATGACCAGATTTTTACATTTTTTTAATGTTTTCCTTCTGCTGGGCCAGACCTTGCCTGACAAGTTGAATATTCCATTAAATAGTCTCATGAAACGGTGGAATTCGGGGAAGAGGGTTCTCTCAGAGCCCCTGCAGCCATGTTGTAATCAAAGGGCCAAAGAAAACACCAAATGTGGCAAAATAGACAAATATTATTCTACCCTAGCCTAAAACTGTACTGAAATGTTTTATTAAGTTCTGTCTAATATGTCTCAAGAATGATAGCAACAGACCTACATTTTAGTTGTATATAGTTGCTCGTGGGGCTAAAGGAAGGCTCGGCAGTTAAGAGCATGGGCCGCTCTCCCACAGGACCAGACATTGATTCCCAGCACTCACAAGGCAGCTCACATCTGTAACTCCAGCTCCAGGGAAATCTGACGCCCTCTTCTGGCTTCTAAGGGTACCGCACACACACAGTACACAGACAACCATGCAGGCAAAATACCCATACACACAAATTAATCTTTAAGCATTTAAAAATATGCTTGCTAATGAATTCTTTCATAAAATAATTTAGTCCAACAGTAGGAGAAAGAAACAAAAAAAGGAGAGTATGAAGAGGAATATGTGCAGCATAAAATATATACTTTTAAGAAAACTTTAACAATTAGACGGGTATATAAGAAATTACTGCTTTGCAATATTATTTTTAAGTAAAAGTTGAAAAATGCAAAAAGACTACTATAAGCTTATATTTTAAATTATAAAATTTATATAAAATTAAAAAATATATATTGATGTGTGTATACACATGTGTGTAATGCATGTACATACATGTGTAAGGCTGCACTAGCGCTACAGTGAGGGTGTGGAAGTGAGGACAACTTTGAGAGTTCCAGGGAATATAAGTTGGGTCATCAGGCTTAGTGTCAAGTATCTTTGCCCAGTGAACAATTTCACAGGCTTTACTTGTACTTTTTAAATCCCATCTGACTTTAGCAACAAGCAACACTTCCCCCTCATTGACTGTGTGTGTGTGTGTGTGTGTGTGTGTGTCTGTGTGTGTGTTGTATAACCTATTCATGTGGGGGCTGTGATAGATAACAAGCATGTGCGCATGCATGTGGAGGCCAGATGTCAACATCAGGTGTCTTCTTCATTCTCCACCTGACTTTTTTGAGCTAGATTCTCTTACCATAGCTCCGTGATTCAGCTAGACTGGGTGACCAGTGAGCTTCAGGGATCTGTCTGTCTGCATGTACCCATAGCCCTCAGTTTGAGGGTTACAGTTTTAGGGCTACAGACGGACGCACCGTTGTGCTGGGGAACTAAACTCGGGTCCTCCTATGGCCAAGTTTGTGCTGTGGGCACTGTGTATATAATGCCATTATCTCAGCAATTCTGTACACTTGCTCTTCATATTACTCAGAAAACATCTAAACTTGAGAATTAATAAGATTTCTTCATATCGCCAAAATACCTATTTGTAGACATTGTCCTTTAAATTTAAAATGCCTCAGATAATAAAGTACAAGGTTATGGAACTTGTGGCTTCCAATAAATACTACCAGTTGAAAAATCTAATTAGAACCAAGAATGTTCAGACCAGCAATTGCCAAAAGCAATTAATAATATTTGGAGAATTTCCTAACATGAGAAGTGTAAAATCTCATTAAACTTAACACAAGCATTCTCTGAGAAACACGGAGCATTAAATACTTGCACTTGTTTCCAGTCTCACCAGCAACACTAAAATAACAATCAGGAAAAGAAGGAAGACAGTTAAGAATGTAAAATAACTATAAACTAACTGCAGATGAGAGAAGCCAATGATTTTAGACAACAGAAAGCAGGTACATTCACAGGTACGGATTTGGACACCAAAATCCTGGCAGCACAGGAAGCCAGCAAGATGCAAATGGTTCTCCTCTCCCAGTCTCTCTGAAGCTAGCAGGATGAGCTCCTCTGAGTAAGAAGGTAACCAAGATGCCCCAGATCTCAGGGTACAAGTGGCCATGGCAACGGACAGGGCAGACTCTCCGACGGGAAGCTGCAGCTTTAAGCGCTATATTCCACAGCATGTCAGCAGCGGTCAGTGTCCTCCTCGCTACCGCCAGTCTTGGCTGCTAGCCGGCTGCCTCGTCTTTGTACCACCATTTCCTTAATCACAGACTGCTCAGTTGGGTTGTTGAAGAGTTTCTGGTGCTAGTCTTATGGATCCATACGAATAGTTTCTGGTTTGCCTCCTTAAACCAAATTGTACATCAGGCCCCTTCCCTCTCCCTCTTTAGCACCCAGGACACTGAGGCAGGTTGCGGGTAAATGTGGCCATTGGCACCCGAGTCTCCTCAGGTGTCTATTTCCTATGCACAAATGTGACACCTGCAGCCTGGGCATCACATTTTGCCTCTTTTATTCATTTACAGCGATTCGGGGTTGCTTTCTCTTCTTTAACATAAACAATGCTGTTGTTGATGTATAAAAGAGAAAAGCACTCATCCATTAATTATAGACTGCTATGCACAATAATGATGACAAAATGACATCTCTGACATGTTTCTCGTATATTTCTAACATCAACTATTGGTCCTTAAATGCATTTTAAAATGTATTTATTACATATGTATGAATGCCTTCGGGCGTTCTTTGTTTGTTTGAAACAGGCCCTCACCAAGCCCATCTAGCTGGCTTAGAGTTCACTATGTAGTCCAGCAGAGCTTCAAACACCACACAATCCTCCTGGTGTCGCTTCTTGAGTGCTAGGATTACCAGCATGTACAGTATGCCAGCTTATGATGTCACATTATTGCAAATCTGGTCACTGTTACATTAGGCATAGTATTTAATCAAATGCATACGAAGGGCAAGGCTCTCAAATGTATATGATTATGATCCCTTTAGTTTTCTGGTGTATTTGACTTTGATTTGTCCTACTTGAAAAACAAATGAAGCTAGGCAAAATGAGGTGTGGTTCTTTGCACATATAATATGCTCAGTAACTGAGAAAGCCTTCTCTAGACTTCAGAGCAAGCTGGATTCTCCAGGTGCAAAGTCTAAACAGCAGCTTTTATCTCTAAGTCAGAAACACTGACTTAGGGGGATTCACAGCCATCCTCCCAGGGGCTGAATATAACTGCAGGATATACTTGCCCCCACAACCTCACACAACGACCAACATAAACCCCCACAATCTGAGACATGTTCTCTAATTTTGACTCATGTAATAATTTTGTTCTTTGGGGGGCGGGGTTCGAGACAGGGCTTCTCTGTGTAGTCCTGGCTGTCCTGGACTCACTTTGTAGACCAGGCTGGCCTCGAACTCACATCAATCCATCTGCCTCTGCCTCTGCCTCCTGAGTGCTGGGATTAACGGCGTGTGCCACCACACTCGGCAATAATTTTGTTCTTATAAGACCACATTCTCCTCCGACTTCTCTCAGACTGCCTTTGTATTCCAGAGTGCATGAGTTCCTCCCGACCCTGGGTGGTGGGTGGGCTTTCAGAGGTTAAAGACGACAGACAGACAACAACGAAGACATGAGGAAGACCTTCCTCAATCACTCTCCACTGTGACTCAGCTGGAGTGGTTGGTCAGTGAGCCTCAGGGATCAGCCTGTCTCTCCCCACCTCCTTCCCTCCCTTCCCCCACCCCTTCCCCACCCCACACCATGCCCCAGGGATAGCAGGCATGTTCTGCCAGGCCTGGCCTTTAATATATGTGAGGCAGCGGGAGGCTGAGCTCAGGTTCTCTTGCTCGCACAACAAGGGCTTTGCTGAGTGAACTCTCTCTCCAGACCCCATGCGTGAGACTTTCCTTTTCAATGAACCCAAAAAGCAACTTTGTCCTCAGAGTCTGAACATTTAGCTTTTTAAATTGTAAAAATCACTGGCCCGCCAAAGACATGAATGTTCTGACAACTGAACATGACTTGGACGAATCTTTCAGTTAGCGAAATGAAGGGGGAAAAAATCTAATTTCTAGATGAGCTAATTATTTTATTAAAATAACTGCAAACGTTCACATTATAAAAATGTTTCTCTTATATGGAAAACATTCTTAAATAATTTTATTATATTTTCAAGAAACATGAGGCAAATCCCATCTGATAGCTAGCATTAGCCTTGCTGAGTGAAAGGAACGATGACGTCATTGTTTCATGCTGACAGGGGAGAAAAATGGAAAACTGTACTGACTGCCCCATGTGTGTACTGACAAGGATTCCACGTGTTCTAACTGCCTGCCACACGGCAGGTGCATTCACTGTCCTTAAAGGTGTCTCGTCTTTCAAATCCTTAGACTCTTTCTTAAGATGAAAGGGTAACTTCAAATCATTTGTAATGTAAGGAGTAAGGTTATGTCTATTTTAAACTCTCAGGCTCTGTTTTTGTCTAATTGTCCTCCAATTGTCCTTATTATAGAATAAATAAAGCCTGAGTTGTCCAAGTTTAAACCCAAACAGAGCTTACTTACAAACCAAGGGAAGAGAAAAGTTAAAAAAAAAAATCACTCCCGTTAACATGTGTGCTGTAAGGTTAACCATCACCGCATCATTGTTTGTGATATCGACAATGTTTACCACTCTGGCCCTAGAACAAAGCGATTGGCTTCTGCGTCAATCAACCAATCATCATAAACTTAATTGGTAGAAGAAGGCAAATGCTGGTCAGAAAGTTGGAGAATTCTGTCATAAACTAATCGAGGTGCTTAAGGGGTTAACGTGTTTAAAATACCACGTCACAAGACAGAAATTTCAGATCCAGCATGTGTCATGTGCCCAGGGACTATGTCTATGCCACATATTTGCGACAGTTTTGTCAAAGACATTGTGGCCCTTGGATACCACTCTTCCCGGCCTTGCAGCCACCCCACCTCAGCTCACCAACCAGCCCCACAACCTGATGCATCGATAGCCTTGGAGCTTGTGTTCCTAACCGCCCTAAACCCTCTTTGCCATTAACTGTGCAGCCACGAGGGCCACTGCCCTCACCCTGCACAAGTCACCTCTCCAAGCCACTATTTCCTCGTCTGTAAAATGGGGATAAGAAA
Organism: Acomys percivali; assembly: GCA_907169655.1. Classification (NCBI taxonomy): domain Eukaryota; kingdom Metazoa; phylum Chordata; class Mammalia; order Rodentia; family Muridae; genus Acomys; species Acomys percivali. The sequence goes on along the minus strand of OU015755.1, from coordinate 39,313,193 downwards.
GTCCAGACACATTACTCACTGTATGGTGTGAAGCCACAAGCTTGTTGTACCTTCCATGTGTATGCGAAGGCCCTTCCCAACAGATTAGCTGTTGAGGTTTCAGATACCTCTGATGCTGCCTTATAATTAAGGACTAGGCCCTGAGCCACTATACATTCTGCGAGCATCTAGGACTGGGGTTGGCAAGCTGTGTCTGTAGACAGTAAATAGTTTACACGTTGCGGGGCTTCTGGTCTGTATGGCTTCTGGTACTTGTACTCAGCTCTGCTGCACGCGGAGAGGCAATCACAGACAGCACAGATGATCAGACGTGGCCCTGTGTGACCTTTGCCCTTTAGTCTGTGAGGCCTGATCTAAGCTGTGGCAAACTTGATTGATGTGTGCACTGAAGCTGGAGCAGTGCAGCTTCCACCTGTCCCCATTCTGTCCCCAGGGTGAGGTCATTTGAAAATAAGAACGGAATGAGAGAAAAGAAGGGCAGCAACGACGTTCTCTGTCCCTCCCGCCTCCTCTTTCAGAGACACTGCTGAAGGCATGAACATAAAAGGAAAGGAATTCCCCATGAAGTTTTATGGCTAAAACTCAAGAGGATTCCCACTGGCACTAGCCAGTACCCTGAGATAGGCAAATGTATAATCCGGATTTAGCAGTGTGCGCCTCTAGCACTACTAGGTTTTTGGGAGAGACAGAAGTGGCCGAGTGCCCAGTAAAGCTGGGCAGCAGAATGGTGAGGCAGCTCAGCGGCTAACACATGAGTCTTCAGGGCAGGGGACTTTCAAGGTAGAGCAGCAAAATCGGGTTGGACTTGGAAGGTGCAGGACGTCTGTGTCCCTGGTGTAAATTAGGACGGAGTTCCAGAGATGTTCCAGAGAGGCAGAGGTATTTCAGCAGAGTAGTGGGGTCATTTTATCAGGAGTCAAACTGGGCAATGACAGTAGTGAACACAGGTATAATGGGCTTCACCACTGTGTGAGCTGAGCAGCCATACAGGTCACCTGCTTCCTCAGTGCTTTCTTGGAACTGGTAATTACTCATTCCCTTTGGTTTTCTTCTCTCTCTCTCTCTCTCTCTCTCTCTCTCTCTCTCTCTCTCTCTCTGTTTTCATTTTTTGCTCTGTATCACATGGCCTCATAGTCATACAGCCAAAGACCTCTGAACTCCTGATGCTCTTCATACAAGGCCCAAGACTGCAAGTCTATGCTACTTGCCAGCTTAACATTCTTAATTATCCTTGGACACCTACCCCCCCACACACATTTTCATTTTCCACCAGGCCTTTTAATTATATGGTCAGTCCTGACAGTGGACAAGAGTCACTCTAACCCAGACAAAAGCCAGACCCCCCCCCCCCGTCTACTTCCAGTGGAGCGCTCTTCCTTACCACCAGTGTGCAGGGCTCGGTTACACCCCAAAATCTGAAGGGGAAGGGGAGGAAGACCAAAATGGAATTCTAATTGCACGTAGGACTAAGTTGAGCTGACAGTAGTGAGCTTAGCCAGGAAATATTCAGGTTAGCTTCCCTGCCTAAGGAGACGTTTGAGGAAGGGAGTCCAAAAGAGCTAAAGAGCAAAGTCATGAAGAAATCAAGTGGGCCAAATGATGGATCAGTGGACAAAGGTGATTCCCAGGACCTGATGATCTGAGCTCTCTATCTCTGGAACCCAAGGAAGAAGAAGAGAACTGACTCCTCACAGTTGTCATCTGATTCCTACACATGTGCCATGGTGTGTGTATGTGTACATACATACACACATACACACACATCATGCACACACACATCATGCACACACACATCATGCGTACATCTATCACACATAATAACAGTGATAATAACTATAATTTAAAAAACAAAGAAAGAATCAAGTTGTAGAATTGTGCTCCAAGCATTTGGGGGGAGGGGTTAACTTTGAAATATGAAACTGGCCATGGCTTTGCAAACTGTAAGTATAGAAGGATGTTGAGACCATGAATGTAAAGTCTTTCTTTCAATACTGTTGTGCTCAGGAAGTCTGGGGCAGAACTATTCCAGCTTAGAGGCTGGAGGAGTTGTGCACACAGACTGCCATCTTTAGTAAACTCATTATAAACAAACACAAAAGGAGCTCGCACCTCAATGCCTCTCGTGCAACCACTCACCTAACAGAAATTTAAGTCTATCCTTACTTTTAAGTAAAGGAAGTTTGGGGAACACTTAAGTACTTGTCTCTCTTAGACCCAGGGATTTAGCACATTTGACACAGAATCACTCCTGACATAATAAGAAACCAGAAATATGCAAAGACAGAAAGCTGCAGATCAGGGCAAAAGTCAAGCACTGAAAAATGACATCCGTGCTTTGTCGCTGTTGCTTGGTTTTTAAGCAGGGTCTCACATAACCAGACTGATCTTGAACTCAGTATGTGGCTTTTGCATCAGCAAACACTGTCGATGTACGTAGCTACTACACCCCTATCCCAGGACACTTTGGTGTGTCTGTGTCCAGCTGACCCCTGGGGCGTGAGCAAGCTCCGTCTAGCTGAAGCAAAGGAAGACAAGTGCCTGAGGAAGAGCTATGAAGGGAATGTTCAACTGGAGAGAACAAGGCCAGAGGAATCACACACTGTGACAGAAGCACAGGGGGTTAACAAGTTGCACATTGTAAGACCGCACTTTGAGTTTGCATTTCAGGCTTTCCATGGTCCTGCCACCCTGTTATGTCAAGGGAAAAAAATAGCTTTGTTAGGAGCCATGGTAACTAAATACTGGGATGGAGGGCAGAGGAAGGTCAAGGAATGTTCTATAGTTACACATCAAGAAAGTACAAAACACAGGTTATTTTTAAATTTGGCTTCATGCCAGCAGTTTTAATGTCTAAATATTAAGATGTACATAAATAGTGAGAGGTCTGTTTCTCATGTAGCCATGAGAAAAAATACTTTCCCAGTAACTCAATACTACCTTATTTTCATCAGCTGCCATTCAAGCCAACAAAAATGCCCGAAGTGAGCATTTTCCAAATTTGTCACCAGGGAGGGCATCCTTCCTTTCTTGTCTCACTTTCTGCCACCTCTGCTTTCGGTCCACAGGCGTGACTCACCAGCCACAGGATGCAAAGGGGGCTGCTCTTCTAGGACTGCAGAGCTGTTTGCCTTCAGGACCCGCTTTCTCTCTCCTAATGGCACTTGTGGCCACCAATGAAGATTTACCTGACAGCCGTCAACCAGAATGAAGGTGTGGCATGCTTGCACACAGAGTCTCTCCCACCACACAGCCAACCATCCTAGGCAGACAAATCAGCCTACAGGTTGGGGCTCTTAGGCCAACTGAGGTAATGACCAAAACACCTCTTTGTCCTTTCTGGTGCTACAGGAATGTGTCCAAAGATAGACAGGAGTATGTACAAGAGAACATAGAAAGAAAACAAGCCCCTCGAATCAAGACCTTAGAAGAGGGATTCTCTATAAAAATAAAAATCTCTTAAATTATTCTAAATGAAAGATTGCAACAAACGGGAACTGTGTAGAAAAGAGAGATTTGAAATACTGTAGACAGACTTTTGTTTGAGCTAAATTCCTAGCCAGGACTAAGAATCTGGATTTTCCATTTATTGACAGACTTTACCTAAAATATAAATGCATTACACATTGTGCTTAATAGCGTGTTTAGTCTTGCCCATGTACTCACACTGCTCCTCTTTAGTTCTATACGTCTGTATATGTGAAAACACCAAACCCTATGCATGTATGTATTGCTAAAAAAGGGAAAACTTAGAAGAGCTCTTTTTGCCACTTTAAAACTCATTACTCAAAACCAAGTTTAAGGACGGAATGGAGGGCAGTCGCACAGATACCATCACATGTGTGAACAAACCTCAGAGCCCTCTTTCTCTGTTGACTGGGTGATCTGAGAGTGATGGGAACTTGGTAGCAAAAAAGAAGCATGGGTTGTTACTGTCACCAGGGGCTTCCCAGTCTAGGGAAACTGCTTCAGATGAGAAGGGAAGTCATGGGCTGAGCTGGAAAAACAGGAGATCTGTCTCTGCTAGCTCATTGGCTAAATGAGTTGTTTCACGGTCAACTCTTATTTTAGTTCATTATTAAGAAGGGAGTTTATATTACTACTGCAAGCCAGTTCGAAAAAAAAAAAATATTACAGAGGGCCTCCCCTGTACTGAGTACTATAATTTTTCCCCACAGGGCTTAATTTTTAATGTAACCAATTAAAAGTTGAAAATGTACTCCATACTCTAGCCATTGGTTGGTCAAGAAATAAACTGGGATCATAACGCAGTGGCAACTCCGAAGACCCTGAAGAAAGCTATGTCCACTTGTCCTCAGATGAAGAGTCTCCTTCACTTCCATCTCGGAATACGAGCGAATGTGTAAATTATTGTTGGGGCTTAATTAGTAAAGACACAATTGCTAGGCATAGTGGCCCACACCTGCAAGGCCAGTACTCCGCAGGCTGAGGCAGGAGGATCACAAGTCTCCAGACAGCTTAGGCTACATAATGCATTCTAAGCTAGCCTGGGCTACCTAGTGATACATTAATTTAATTTTTTTCAAGTACATCATGTCTGATTCAACACAAATTCCATAGTTTTTGCCTCTTAGTTTTACAGAATAAGAATTAAAACTAGATCCCTGAATTATAGTAACCTAGGTATAAGATTTTAACCTCTCATGTATCACTTTCACTTAGGACTAGGGATTTCTAGGAGTGACTCAAATACTCTTCCTAGGACAGTTCTAGAACTGCCCAGGAGGAAAATGAAAACCTGTGTTCCTAATGCTGTCCTAACACCTAGAGAGACATGTTTTCACTTCCTGGTCTATGTTTCTACAACAGGGCCTTCCTATCATTGAGGTGGCTAAGATTCTATCAATGGAACCAGGCAGTCGTGGTGCATGCCTGTAGTCCCAGCATTTGGGAGAGGGAACAGACAGGTCTCTGCGAGCTCAAAGCCATCCTGCTCTACAGAGCGAGTTCCAGAACAGCCAGGGCTACACAGAGAAACACTTTCTTAAAAAACAAAACAAGATACTTCCAGGAGTATCAAGGAACAGTGAAGCTCAGGAACCTCAGGGGTTAACGCCAATGCACCAAACTTCCTGTATCCCAAGAGCAACGGTAGAGCCAGAATCTCACCACTCAGGTTCATGGGAACCATAAGAATTAGAGAATTGACACAGTTTGCCCTAGAGTCTCAGTGATGAGAACAGAGGCCACTTCTTAAGCTTCTTAGGGAGACATGAAATCCAGCTGTAAAAAGTGCCTTTTTTTTTTTTCACACATTGGGCTCTATTTAGTGGCACTGTAAAGGATTGCTCATGGACATTATGAAACAGAGACGTCCCTGTCCCTAAGCTCCCATTTAGGGATGACACAGCGGATCTTCCTAACACATTATGAGCTGTCATTTTGTGCTGATGACTTGTGAGAAGTTTGGTGAAGCTTAACTGGACACATACTTCGTGTGTAGGTTAGGAAGGAAGAAGACAAAGAAAGGAAAGGAGAGAAGAATGGAGGGAGAGAGGGAGGGAGAGAGGGAGGGAGGGAGAGAGGGAAGGAAAGAGAAAGACTAGCACCCCCTCAACCACCCAGCATTGACTGGCAGCATTTGCGGATCCACATGGTGTAAAGACTCCATCACAGCCCATTCCTAGCTACCATCGTGCAGAGACGGGACAGATGAACCCACTAAGCCTGAGGCCGTGGCCCGCTGCCTATAGCCCTCCACTGAGCAAAGGCTCAGTGGCTCTCACCCTCAACTCCCTGCTCTTCCTTCTCTCTGTAAACCCCGAGTCCTAATGGAGGGGTGTCCCCACATCACTAAGTAAGTAAGGCGTTAGGAAGGCAGCAGCACTAAAAAGACAGACAAGGCTTGGCGCACTGCTCCCCGCTTCCTTCACTTCACCCTCCAGCTGGGATAAGAACAGCTCAACCCGGCCAGCCAAGCATCCAAATATAATCCAAAGTATTAGAGTTATTTAAAGTCATATTTCTGTTCCAAAACAATAGAGAAGCACAGGGGGAGGGAGGATCAGAAGGAGATCACTGTTCTTTTAAAAGTTTGTGACAATAAAGCTAGGAAGAAAAAGGTTTGATTGTGCATGGATAAACTCAAAACAAATGGCCTCTGTGAAGAAAACAAGCTGGAATTTGGGTTGAAGTCAAAGTTTTGTTCGTGTTTTCTTTCTTTTATTAGAAATAAAGCTCAGATACCAGCTTGCTCGTCTTCCTCACACCCTGCATTTCAGCAACCCTCTTGGCCAGAGACTCCTCACGTGAGAGCCTGGGCCTGTGATATTTCTGTAACAGTTACTGGTATGTTGGTGTCATCAGGGATCGCTCTGTGCTCGCTATGAGGTAACGGCCTCAAGTACAGTCCAAAGAGATGATGTCAAAGATATGGTGGCCTTGAAACTTCCAGCACATCTAACAGAGCTGCCTGCGTTCACTGGTTGGGCTTCTTCTTGACTTGTAAAGAACACATTTGAGCTGGCATGGGGGTGGGGTGTGGGATGTCACTGTTGTTAAGACCAGGAATTAGTCATCAGTAATGTTGGCTGAGGGACCACACAAGCATTCCAAAGAAATTAATTGCTAACTGAACATCTCAAAGAAATTAACTGCTTGTTTCTTCCCTCAATTTCTACACAAAACCACTGATTTGTCTTTTTTTTTTTTCATGGGGCTAACCAATGAGATCTGTGAATACATTTACTGAAAGCGAAAACTTAGAGAGGTATCCCTCTGCATCACAACTGCCTTAACCATGTGTGTTGTAACAATTCCTGTACTGTTAGGCTTTGTAAGTGTGGCACAGTGACCACTGAAAGCCAGTATTACTGTCAAGAAATACAGAATATTCATTTTTCAGCTAAGTTTAGTCGTGTGCCTTGTAGGGGATCTTAATGGGAAGGAGATAGTTGTCAAAGACGGTTAGTGCTTCATCAGAATGTATGGACAACCACAAAGTTAAAAGAACATAGCGCTGTGACTGCATCACCCAGCCAGCGGTGCTGTGGACTCAGCATGTGCCCTGTGTAGTTTGCAGCACACCTACTCACTAGCAACGCAGCAGTATCTTCAGCTGTGGGTTTTGCTTTTACCCTCTTTGTCCTCCATTATTCTACAGCACAGTGATTCGAAAGCATAAGATAAATTTAGGCAAAGTGTAAAAATGGAAACAGAAATTATACTAATTTTGTATGACAGCTTTGCAGCACTTACCAGTTCTCTCACACAACAAGATCAGAAAATGCTTGCAGGCAAAAGCTGTCTGAGACACTTTTGTGATGACTGCACAGTTAGCACGGGACTTGGAACGCAGAAGTGCTGTGTCTTTGTGTACTTGAATTAGGTGAGGGAAAACAGAAGTCAGGGTACGGAAAGGCACAGCAAACATGGTCCCATGCACCCTTGCATATTACTCAGACTCCTACAAAAGTGTCTCTTTTCCAGGATTAAATAATAACTGAGTGTGAAAATGTGATACAGTCTCTCAAAAGTCCTTATAATCATAGGGCTCCTATGAGAATGAGAAGCTATGGAATTTTCGTTAAGATGAAGGAAAAAAGGAGAAAGGGCATGGTAAAATGGTTCAGCAGTAGGTAACCGCGCTTACCCAGGCACTATGGAAGCCTGACTATTGGAGTTCAAACCCTAGAACCAACACAGAGTTGGAAAGAGAAAACCAGCTCCAAAGAGTTGCCCTCTGAACCTTCACACACAGGCTATGACACAGCCACCTGCTACCACACACACACACACACACACACACACACACACACACACACACACAC
>OU015755.1:39277050-39287995 GCA_907169655.1 Acomys percivali | reverse complement strand
ACACACACACACACACACACACACACACACACACACACACACACACAGGAAAACAATCTTGAGGGCTAGAGAGATGGCTCAGCAGTTAAGAGCACTGGCTGCTCACCCAGGCTCACTTTATAGCATCCACATGATGGCTCACAACCATGTATAACTCCAGTTCTACAGGATCTGATACTATCTTCTGGTCTCAAAAATCAACAAGCAAACATGTGGTACATACATGCAGGCAAACATCCATATCCATAAAATAATTTTTAAAACCCATCCAGTCAATAAATAGGCAAAGGAATTAGCAGACATTTCTTAAAAGAAGAAACATAGATTGGCCAGTACATATGTGAAAAACTGTCCATCACCCTCAGCCACAGGGGAAATGCTAAATGAAAACTGCTTTGAGATTCTCTATCACCCCAGTCAGAATAGCTGCCATTGAAAAAATGACAAATGCTGTTGAGCATACAGGGAAAGAAGAACCCCTCTTCACTGCTAATGAAACTATAAACTGGAGCAGCACTTTATAGATCTCTGGGGTTCCTCGAAAACATAAAAAAATGGAATTATTATATGACTCACATACAGCACTCCTGAGTGTGTAATCAAAGAAATCTAAGTCAGCCTACCAAGAAGATGCTTGTGTTTCTGTTTTTTTCTGCAGTATTACTTACAATAGCCAAGGTACAGAATCTACTACCTGCTCACCAACAAATGAATGTGTATAGGCACAATGGAGTCTTATTCAACTCTAAAGAACAACGAAATTATATATTATTAGCAAGAAAATAAGTCTATTTTCTTTGATACATAGAGTCACATGCATATGCACATCATTTGGGACACTGAAAAATTTAATAAGAAGTCCCTGAAATCATTGGTCTATGCTAGTCTGTCATAACTAAATTAGCTACGAAATGCACCTAATCCAAGGGAGAGCAGAGCATAAGTACATAGTTCGATACAGTTTGGGATTGCTCAATTAAGACTGCGAACAGCTGAAAATAGGTAGGGCAAGTGAGTTTCCAGTGTTAACCCAAGTGATTTCTCCGAACCCCTTTCCTGGGAACCACAAGATAACACGGGCCACCGCAATACATTCGACCCGGAAAGTACCCTGTCTTAACCAGAGGAAATATGTGAATGAATTGTGAACATAAGGTATTGGCTATGTTTTATCTTAGTGTACCTATATAATTTCTTCATATTCATAGCTCTTACTCCTGAGCTGGACTAGTGTTTTGATTTCACCTTATTTTCTTATTCAGAAATACGTGTAGGGCTGGAGAGATGGCTGTCGTTAAAGACTAGGCTCACAACCAAAAATATAAGAAATACATGTAAATGTTTATATTTCTGAAAGAAAGTAATGATTGAAATGTTCACATTATGTGTTAACTGGGAGTAAAAAAAAAAAATCAACGTAGAGAAAGGAGGAGATCGCTAAAAGAAAACAAAGAGGAAAAAACTGCTATGCTCCTGTGGCTTTGAAAAAACAACAAACATATTTTATGAATTAAAAGCATGGAAAACTATCATGATGACTAAATATTTAAATGGAAATAGTACGGTTTATAGAGGCCATTCTGGCAGAGATGTTGGCCTGTTCCATGTCTGGTCTTAAGAACCCAAGACATCAGACCTTGATGTCATCCTTTGGATCCCAAAGCTCCACACCTGCTTAACTTGTTTCATGAGACACAGGCCTGATGCCGCAAAGCTTACGCTTTATGAGTTATTCTTTCAAACAGAATTCCTTCCCAATGCAACATTGATATTAACAAAAGAGACCAAAGCACTTGCTGTGAAAATTCAACAATCCTGCACACTAAGCATCCATGCCTTTAGGAAGTACTGCTTTTTCTTAATGTCAGAATTAACACCTGGCTATTTTGTGATGATTTGTGAAGCTAAATTTATGAACAGTTCTCCTAGTTCCTGCTAAGAACAAAATGGTATTTTTATCCCACCTTACAGCCAGCCAAATCACACCTTCAGATCTACAAAGACTTGCAGTTCATTAACAGGGAATGTATTTGCTCACCTGTCAATAACACTGTTCCCACCCGAGATGCTTCTCACCAAACTGTACTAGCATAGTTGACGTCTCCGATTCTGTGTTTAAATAGACATTGCAAGTGCAACATGTGCAAATGCAACCCCTGGTCTTACTCCGGCAACTGTCCCTTCCAGGTTTCTATGAGAAACTCAGATTTCTTCATCTCACACTCATATCCTCCGATCCCAGAACCCTATTTATGCGCTGCTTGCTTTACTTCCATGACCCAGCCTTGAACTCACAGAGATCTGCCTGCCTGCTCCTCCCAAGTGCTGGGATTACAGGCCTGCACCAGCACGCCTGGCTAAGACCATCAGCCCAGGGGTGGCAGCACCCGCAGCAGCCTGGGCCCTCCTGCACCAGTCGCTAATCAGATGAACTAGTAAAGGCTGTTGCTGTGTCAGGCTGACAACCTGAGTTGGATCCTCAAAGCCCATACAGAAGGAGAGAACCAACTCCCTAAAAGGTGTCTTTTTATGTACTATGGCATCATCCGTCCACGCTCGTATACCACGCACAAAGAAATAATAATACATAAAATAATATGTATATAAATAAATATCTTAAAGACTTAGCTTTCCCCCAATGATAAAAAATTATTCAAAAGAAATTCAGGTAAATATGCATTAGGTTAGAGTTGGGAAAGCTGTGTGAAATGAAATCTAAACATCAAAAGCCATTTAAAACTGCAGAATGACAGAAGTACCAGGAAGGTGCAGCAAGCGTAGCGCACTTGTGGTATGCACACTTGTGTTGGAGCACTTGCTCTAGCTGATGAAGGAAGCTAGAGAACTTTAGTGAGTGAAGCCTTGCTGGAGGAAGTGCAGCCCCGGAGGCAGGTTTTGAGGTTTTATAGCCTGGCCCCGCTTCCTGTTTTCACTCTGCTTCTGCACTGCCCATGCACTGTGGCAGCCAGCTTCCTGCTCTCCTGGTCACAGTGGACTATATGCGCCCCGCCCCGCCCCACCCTGCCCCGCCCCACCCCACCCCGCCCCGCCCTCCCTTCTCCCTCTTCTCCTCTAAGTGGCTTTTGTCAGGAAAGGAAACTAACCCAAGGGATAGGATAAGGCACTCTAACCTGTGGAAAAATAAAAGATCAGAATCGGGTCATTTTAAGGAGAGGAAAAACTCAACTGAAAAAGGAGGCAAGAATATAAACCAGCAGCTCACAGAAGAACTTTTCAAAACAGTCAAGATTTAAGTCAACAGGTGCTCAGCCTCATCTTGATGGGGAAAGTTCGGATCCACTAAGCTTCTTCGCACACAACCGGAGGGAGCAGAGGTGGGAGAAAAACCATTGGGAGATTGAGCGGTGGCTCTGACCACCTTGAAATTCTGTTCATCTCCACCCCAGCCACTTAACCATGCACCCAAAGAGGGAAGTGCCTGAATCTTTATTTAAGTGATATCTGTGAGTGAAAAATTAGACATGGCCTACGTATTTATAAAAACAGGAGTGGTTAAATAAATAACTGTGCATTCATTCATTCTATGGAAGAACAGGTTACAATTGTCTAAACTTGGTCAACCTACTCGTACTGACAGGGAGAGCTGCATAAGTCATACTGTTAAGTGCAGTAGTGCATACACAATTTTGTTTTATTGCTTTCAGTTTTGTTGTCATTGTTGTTGTGAGACAGGTTCTCACATTTCCCAGCCTTGCTTGAAACTCTTTGTAACTGAGGATGACCTTGAACTTCTGATCCTCCTCCGAGTACCTCCCAAGTACTAGGATTCTAAGCATGTGTGCCCATACATGTTTTTATGACGTTCCTAGGCAGGCACTCTAACACACACACACACCACACACACACACACACACACACACACACACCCCTCTTTTCTTATGAGTAACTATGGAAAAGTCTAGAAGTGTATACATTAAATTGATAGTGGCAAATAATTGTAGAGAGATGACCAAGAAAGCGAGCATCAGACAGAGATATTCAAAAGGTATCCGGTGTAATCTATAAAAGTACATTTTCTAATATGAAGAATCTATTACAGTGGTAATTTAAATGTAATGAACAAACCATTTTATGCCACCAACGTGAAACAAAAGAAAATGAAGTTATACTAAAACATAGTATACTAGTTACTTTCCCCATTGCTGTGAACAGAAACAACTGAAAGGAGGAAAGACATATTTTAGTTCACAACTTGGATGGTGCTTGGGCGGAATGCCATATTACCATGACATCATGCTATGAACCCACAGGAGAACAATGCGTGATCAAGTCAGCATCCTCATGACTCAGTTGTCTGGGTAAGCACTATGGCAGACACACCTGGAAGTGTGCGACTCTAAGTCCCGGGGTGCTTCTTAATCTAGTCAAGAGACAACGAAAATTAAGCACCGCACTAGATAAAAGAAGCAGTTTTAAACTGTTAAAGTTACTGAAACAACAGTCTTTGTAAAAAAAAAAAAAAATCTAAGCTATTCTTGCTTTCATTCATTGTACGGGGGAATCCAAGGAGGCGACAGCGGCATACCGGCTCTATCATCTTGTGCTCTCAGTTGCAACTTAAAGATGGTGGGTGTCTTGAGTGGTCTGCTCTAGCGCCTGTTTTTCAGGTGAAGTTTGGATTAACTGCCCAGCCTGCCATGATACATATTCTTTCATTTTTGATAGGACTATTTTGGAAAGAGAATTTGTCCTCTTAGTTTGAGTATATTAACATGTTAATCAAAAGAAAAGCCTTGTTTAAGTCTTAGTACCATAGTCATTGGCAGAACAAACTTAAAATCTAAAAATTATCCCTTTTTTCAGAATTTTAATTTGCACATTCGGTATTTTCTGTTACCAGGCTAATTGAATCTGCCCTCATTGTGAGACTAAAGGCCAAACATACAAACATTTGTTCTTTTTTTTTTAAGGTTTCTTTTTTTTTTTTAATTTTTTTTTAATTTTATATATTACATATACAGTGTTCTGCCTGCACATATCTCATTATAGATGGTTGTGAGCCATCATGTGGTTGCTGGGAATTGAACTCTGGACCTCAGGCAGAGCAGACAGTGCTCTTAACCGCTGAGCCATCTCTCCAGCCCCAAACATTTGTTCTTGATAACCACAAATGGCCTATATTTAAGAGAGAACCTGATAATTTAAGGAAAATTAACATGTATGAAGTGAGAACAGAGACTAATTCATGAATGGAGTAATTTTTCTTTCTCATTGCCCATTCGTCGTTAGCTGTGACATGTTCAGACCAGTGGGAAAGAAAACATTAGCTACGGTTAATGGACTGAATAGATTTATTTAAGAGGAAATACTTAAGGCCCTGGAAGCACCAGCTTATATTCATGTTTACTGGCCACAGAGACGTGATGTACAGTGTGTGGCAAAGTCTACTTCTTCCTAAAACTCGATCTGGAGCCCATGGAGAGTGAAAGAAATAACAGCAAAGAGACATTTTAATCTTTTGGCAATGTTTTTACATTTTTTTCCCCTCATTGCTTATTTCAGTATTTTCCTGTGTTCCTAATTAAGGTCTCTATCCTCTAGAAAGAAGCCCGGGAGGTGGTGGGCCCATACTTTCTCAGGCTGTTGAGTCTGGATATGAAATCAAGTCTGACTTTCTTTTTTTTTTTTTTTTTTTTTTAAGATTTATTTTGTTATTATGTATACAGTGTTGTCTGCTTGTTTACCTGCAGGCCAGAAGAGGGCACCAGGTTATATTATAGATGGTTGTGAGCCACCATGTGGTTGTTGGGAATTGAACTCAGGACCTTTAGAAGAGCAGGTGGTGCTCTTAACCACTGAGCCATCTCTCCAGCCCCAAGTCAAACTCACTAAGTGGAGAAGAAGGCCCTGTGCTGTTTTCTGACATTTCCTAGCTAAGCTATAAGACGGGATCATGCCTTCAACATCCTCAAAGTGCATACTTATGACACGAGAACACCGTTGAGCCCTTGGAATATATGTCAAATAAATATTATTTACTAAGCATTCCACAGACTTTTAGGGAAAAGTCAATAATGAGAAACAAATAAAAAGTTGAATTTAAAATGTTTAAATGGAAGAACTGAGTGCATGACAGTGTGTTGAACGAAACAGAACAGCCTCTTTCAAAGCTACTTTCTAGGAGAGAAAAATCATATGACAGGTGTCAGAATGGAATCTTAGGGGCTTTCCATGCCTCATATAAGTTTTCAAAAAAATTCTATCACTCCAAGACTCTTTACATGTTAAAGTGGTAATGGTGGAGAGATATCAGGAAGTACAAGAAAAGATTTGAAGAAGTTTTACTCTCTTTTTGAGTTAAAAATCTAAGAATCATAGGGGTTCTGAGACAGCAGGGCAGGGCAGAACACCAGAATTTCTCCCAGAGCCTCTCTGACCTCCTTGACTTGTCTTATTAGCCCCACGGGTGTCGTTCAAGATGCTCCCACCTGCTAGCTTGGAGGCAAGCTTGGTATCGATCTGTCCTACGGTAAAATATTTAAGTCCCACTCACATCACAAGCAGCTGAATTGAGCCCCACTGAACTGAGCTCACTGAATGTGCACTTTTGACACTTTACCCATCTGCAATGCTCGTAGGGAACGGAGAAGAGGCACAAGCATCTCTCTTTTTCTTGAAGACCTTCCAACTCAATAGGAATACAGAATAGTGAGGTTGAAGTGACAAAAAAGTACAAAATCAAGTGTAAGGACAGAATGTGAAACCAAACAAGTATTCTTAAAGGCATGAAAAAGAATGATGGAATTAGAAATGGTTATATTATAGGGAAAAGTGGGAACTGTCTGCTTGAGGGTTTCGTTTTCTAATAAATTCTGAACAATTAACAACATTGAAAATTTTTCTGCCTGTGGTGATACTGGGAAATGGACACTGAAATTTAAGTCAGGCACATTTCTTACTGAGAAAGAGAGCTGTATTTAGTATCTGAAGACGTTGTTGGTAAATGTGGTAAACTGTTCTGTTTACAGCTAAATGGAAATGGAACCAAAGTAGAAAAATGTTTATCTCAACTATTTAGTCTCTTTCGGTTTCATAAAGGACTTGAGGGTCAACAGGGTTCAAGGCAGAGAATCAAGTGAGCTGTGCAGCAACTCTCAGGCATGGGTGATCTTACCCATCAGGGGACATCAGGCAACGCCTAAAGACATTTTGGCTTGGTACTAGTAGGGGTGAATGGACTCGTGCCTAGTGGTTATAAGTCAAAGATGTTGATAAACATCCCACGGTGCTCAGGGCAGGCCCCTACAGTGTACAGTCATGCAGTCCAAAGGTCAGCCAGCCATTGAGATCACAAAGCCGTGTGGGACACCATCAGAGCAGTATGACTCTGTACCACAGTTTGTGCCTCATAACATGCTGAGTCAAGATCTAAAAACAGTGTTAGCATTACAAAGGATGGAGTAAATCTAAAGAGAGTACATGGTATTCTTGTGCCAATACCATTATTGGCTGAAATAAATTAGAGAGATGCAACTCAACACAGGATTCTGATATAGGTCCTCATGATGTAGAAGATACAATAACTAGAACAGAGGAGACTTACATAGCAGAGATATCACCGTTAGGTTGCCCTGTAGCAAACGAAGAGCACACCAGTGTTGGCATGTAATCCATCCTGAAGAACTGATGAGACATCTAGACAGAAGCTTATTCATACCAGTATTCAGGAAAAAAGTATACTTGTAACTTTTTTATGAATTTGGGTTTTTTAAAATTTTTTTAAAAATAAAATAAACACAGTCTTGTGAAAGCAACGATGCCTGGAACCTATATTAATGTGGAAGAAGAGAAGAGATTCCTCAAATTGTCCCTTAACCTTCATGTGTACTCACACCCACCACACACACACATACACACGTACACCCACACACATATACAACCCCCCACACACACATACATCCTGCCCCCCCCCACAGACACACTTTGCCTATGAAGATGAGTTCTATATGGATTACTAAAGGCAACAAAAATTCCACCTTCGTTCAGTTAGCAGTTTCCTCCTATTAAACATCTATACTTTTTTGTCTGTACTTTTTTACTGTAACAAAAAGGGCCAAGTGTGGGAGGAGATAAGTAGCCATATGTTAGATACAACTTTATGCTTTCTATAATAACTCGTCAACCATGGACACTGCAATAGAGCAGAAGATCCAGGGACAATTCACACAATTTCACCTAAAAAAAAAAAAAAATGCTCTGGGGAAAATACAGCTCCTTCGTCCAATGATACTGAGAAAAGCGGCAGTCACAAATAAAAACATGAAACTAGACTCACACCTCTGACGCTGAATCCAAATCAACTCAAAATAGGTCAAAGGTCTTAAAGAAGGACTGAAAACTCTGTAACTACCAAGGGCAAATCACTTCAAAATGTAAGCATACCTGAAAAAAAAAACTCCAGAACTTTGGGAAATAATTCCAACAATCAGTAAATGAAATCCAAAGGCTTCTGCAAAGAAGAAAACAACATCAAGAGCATGAAGAGAGGCCTCCAGAATGGGAGCGCCCTGGTCATTACACACATGACGGGGAGAAACGTATGTAGTCTACAAAGAAATCCAAACATCTAAAACTGTGCCACCTGTAAATGAGCAAATGCACTGAACAGTTGGATCTCAAAGGTAGGAATGGCCGACAAATATTTGAAAAAGTATCTAGCATTCTCAGCCATCAGGGAAAGGCACAGTAAAACTTCACTGAGAATTTGTCTCGGTCGGGTCTGAATGGCTGTCATCAAGGAAACAAATGACAGAAATGCTGGTGAGGATGTGGGGAAAGAGGAAGAAGTATTGAATCCATGCTGCTGCGATGCCATAGCAGAGCTGTCATAGAGTTCATCTACATGCCTCCTGGGTACACATCTGAAGGAATATAAGTCAGCTTAGCACAGAAATACTTGAACATCAGTGTTTATTCAGGCACTAGTCGTAAAAAAAAAAAAAAAAAAAGACACAGAATCAGCCTAGATGCCCATCAAAAGAAGAATAAAGAAAAATATGTATTTATATATATATATTTATTTATATATGTTTATATTTTTTTTTAGTCAGCCACAGAGAATGATGAAATTATGTCACTTATAGAAAATAAGATGCAAGTGGAGACCATGCTAAGTGTAATCAGTAAGGCTCATGAAGACAGACACCAGATGTCCCACTCAGAAGGTAGATCCAAATATTTAAATGCATAGAAAATGAAAGTAAAGAGGAGCCAGTGCCGACAGGACTAGGAAGGGCTAAAAGGGAGCAGCAGAATGGTAGAGGTAAGGAGAAGGAAGAATGACAAAGCATTGCATGTGTCTCTCAAATGTAGAGTCTGGACTTACCACAGCACATACATGTACATACACATATGTATGACATGAAAGGAGGAGGAGAAATATTTGGGTGGAGGAAAGGAATCAGCAAGAGAATGGAGAGATGGGAGTCAGGTGGGGGCAAATATGAGCAAAGTATGATGATACATGTATATATAAGCATCAACAAGAAACAAGTTCTTCTGTACGCTAGCTTGTTGTTGTTGTTTGTTGTTAAAATAGTCAATGAACTCAGATAGAAGTAAAAAAAAAAAAGAAAAGAAGTGAAAACTTCTCTGTAACTCATGGGCCCCACTGAGACCTACTTTTCCTCCAGGCAGCTTTTGCTCTAGAGGCATGCCCCATGGCTGAGCTGTGGCCCCAGCCGTATACATCTTACAGACCTATTTATAAATCTCCTTTCAGAGGTAAGCCATTGCTCTGATCTGTTTCGTTTTGCTTATTTCCTTTACTGTGCTGGAGGATGAATCCAGGGCCTCGGGCAGGCGAGGCGAGTGCAACCTCCTACACAACAAATGTATGAATTTTCTAGGACTGAGGTGAAGGCCTCGGGTAAGCAGGAGTCTGACTTTTTTTTTTTTTTTTTAAGTATAATCACTATACCTGGAGCATGCTGACTCTGTTTCTTAGTATAGTAGACACTATTCTAAACTGGAGAAACAAGCCTTAGAACCCAAGGAAGTCAGTTCAGATCATCCTCCTGTTCCCAGGCTTCTGGTCAGGCCCTCCCATTCTTCGTAGTCTGATGTGCAAGAATCCAGAGGAGACTGCAGGTCCGTCTTCTGATGCTTCACAGAGAAGCACCAGGAGTCACAGTTATAACTACAAATCTACAGCAAACCTTGACATTCTAAGGTTAATTGATGCTAGAAACATCATTTGTGAATAAAAATTCTGTCCCTGTGGCTACTAAAGAGATGGCTCAGCCGCTGAGCATGTGCTTCTTTTGAGAGGAGCACAGTTTGTTTCCCAGCAGCCACCTGGCCTCTTACAACAGCTTGTAACTCCAGTGTAATACAGACACCTTCTTCTGGCCTCTGCAGGCAACAGCAGTCATGTGCACATACCCACCCAACACACACACACACACACACACACACACACACACACTTTAAAAATTAAAAATAAATCTTTAGAAAATCACCCATGCACTAACAAATGTATCCTGATTTGTGCAGCTTTTACATACATTAGTGGTAAAGGGTGTTCTGAGGGTAACTGAAAAGGAAACAGGAGACGTGGACTTGGGAAGGAGGGAATAAAGGCAGAATCGCAGGGTGGCATGGAAGGTGGCATGGAAGGTGATGTAAACAGCCTGATGGACCTGCACACGGAGCTGGGTGTGACGCGCCCATTAGGACAGCACAGCAGAGGATGGCCATGGATTCGGGTGGCTCTCTGGCTATCTAGTGAGTACAGGGATACATCAAACTCAGCCTCAAAAACACCCAAAGAAAAACAATTCCCACATATCACAATATGATTATATAAGCAAGAAAACAGGAGATACTACAAAATACAGAGACTGTTATAGATAAGCTATTTAAAGGGAAGAGACCAAAATAATAATAATAATAATAATAATAATAATAATAATAATAATAATAA
>OU015755.1:39257300-39270959 GCA_907169655.1 Acomys percivali | reverse complement strand
CTCTCTCTCTCTCTCTCTCTCTCTCTCTCTCTCTCTCTCTCTCTCTCCCTCTCTCTTCCACTCCCTCTCTCTATTATTTCCTGCTGGGTGTAAATAAGGATGCAGAGCCTTTCAATAATAAAAGCTGCTCAGAAATATTTACTTCGTCAAGTTCATAATATTTAATGAGCTCAACTTAACAAACACTTGTTCAGCACTCACAGCTGATCCTAAATCCAGCCTCAAGCCATAAATTGAACCTATTTCATCCCAGTGTCTTAGTTTGCATTTACTTATTACAGCATAATCACAGTAATCTCTCGCTTCCTGTTTGGTGTCTATTGTTTAGAGAAATTTATGGTAAAATGTGTGTCGTTGATTTTTACCTTAAGAAAGGCTCAGTTAGCCAAGCAATGTTTGTAAATTTTCCTGTGGAACTTAAAACTTACGGAATCCATCACAAATTAGTTCCACATGTACTACCTGAAAAATGGAGATTTTAAAAGATCTTCAGACTACACTGGCCCGCTGACCTGTCAATCTTACATGACAGAACAGCTTGCTTCCAAGGCACCTGTTGCTGCTGAATGGAACTGATTAATCCCCTCCTGTTGTTGTGGGCCTTGTGTGAGAAGCTGGGGCATGGTGCGAAAGCACAGGCAGAATGAAAGGCACAAGGCGGACTTACAGGACAAGGAGATGTCAAGGGGTCTAGCCAGGAGTCGAATTTGTGGTTAGAATGACTGGAAAAGTAGAGAGCACACACTCCCACTGGAAAGGCAGAAAGTATTATACAGACCACAAGCGAAGAAAAGGCTGGGCCGAGGGAGCAAAGCCATTTGTAAGAAGTCTTGAAGGCAATGGGGTTCCTCAAACCAGATTACTCATTGAGAAAAGAGAAGACAAGCCACAGGCCTAGTCCCTAGGCAAGCAGAAACCCGGGAGCAAGCGCCAAAGCCAGCCGCCACAAGACCCTGATGCTGAAACGGAGCAGCTGCGCTTCAACACCTTATCCTCCCAGAGCTAGCTCCAAAATAGCGGAGTGATTAAGAGTGGAGGAGCACAGGCTGGAGGGCGGGGGTGAGGGGAGCCTGAACTCATTTCAGACCTGCCACCTGCTTGCTGTGGGGAGGGAGGCAGCCACAATTCTCTCAGCACCCTCCCCCAATCTGTCAAATCAAAGTATATGGGTATCTATTTCACATACCTAACTTCACAGAAAATGTCAGTAATTGGCCAGCCACTAAAAGGCTTATTAGCGCTGTGTGGTGGAGGTGAATACATTCAGGGGGCTTAACTTCTGGTCCTTGCTCTGAACCTAGCTGATCTATATGCCATTTCTGTAGAGCTGAAATGCAACCACAAAAACGGAACAGGAAGCAGTTACTGATGCTGAGTCCAGACCCTAAATGCTAAGTCAAGATATGATCCTGGGGTCGGTTCAGCTAAGACAGAAAATGTAGCTGCTAGTAGCAGTTGGAAATGACCATCACCGAACACCAGACAAGCTCCGCTCCCAACCCAATGCTACCTTCAGAGGAAAACTTCTGCCAAGTGACTTCCCTTTTCAAAGGGCCTAGATAATTAATTATAAATGGTAAACACAAGTTATAGTGACATTAAGGCCCCCACCCAGGCCACCTTGAATTTGAACCTCTGGGCACGGGCATTTACATCTTTAAAGTATTCCCAAGAGGCTTAGCTTTATAGGGTGTTGTTACCATTGGGACATAAAATGTCCCACATGGGCTCATGTCTTTGAACACTTGGTCTCTGGGTGGTAGTGCTGTCATGGGAGACTGGAACCTTTGGGGCTGTGGCCTCACTGGCAGAAGTGGGTTGCTGGGACTAGACCCCAAAGGTGCTTTCTACTTTTGGTATCCCAACTGAGTGCTCGGATGCCTGGTGGATCTTGCTAATAGTGCTCACTGCCATAGACCAAGCTTCCATGGCTACCCTGACTTTCAGGCCACGATGGGCTGATCCTTCAGAAACTGTGAAGGGTCTTTTCAGCTGCTTCTGCAGGTATTTCATTATAGAGATAGAAAGATAACTAACCCACAGATAACTAACCAACTAGATGGTGTGATGGTTCCCACTTGGAGTGAGCCTACAGGCATCAATGCTCTTCTGTATCCTGGGAGACAGAGCCCCAGAACAAAATCTACAAAATCAGCAGCAGCCTACCTCAGAGCCCTATTCCTGCTTGCTGTCAGATCAGGCACAGAAGTGCGGAGAGAAGGAGAAAAGCTTACAGAATTCTCATAACTCGAAAGCGAGCACAATGAATTGTTAATACTTTCCACTCAAGAGGCCTTCACTAAAGGCCAGTGTGGAAATTATCAGTGAGTTCGGTTGCCAAGAGAAATTTAGGATAATTGAATGAGGTGGGGAGAAGTTTCCGGAAGCCAACCAGTCAAGCCCTTTATCTCCCAAGGATAGAACACGGAGTATTTTCCTCCTTTGACAATGTTACGTCTTTGAACTTAAAGGCAGGAGAGGACAAAGGGAGAGTTGTGAATTTGCTATAAGGGGATCTACAAATGAAACAAAAAGCCTTGATGAAAAAAAAAAAATCACATCTCTGCCTTTAACTTTTCCATTGCTTTGTACTAAACAGGCCTATGCCACCTTCAGGAAGATGTTCAGCCTGTAAGCCACAATGCAAGTCCAGTGCATCAGCTAACAGCGTAACACTAAGTGGGTGTGCTGGGAGAAGGCACCAGGCTTTGCTAACAGTTGCCAATACACTGATTTCCACTTACAGAATTTCTCGGAAGGCAGAAATTAGTTCTATTATGCATCTTCATTCTATGTGAAACATTCTCTTTAGGGGAATTATTTGATTCACTGGAAAATAAAGTGCTTGCAGACTCTAGCATAAGAAAAAGCAAAGCACTATATATGATCCATCAAATTTCTATTAGCAACAAGGAAAGAGGTTCAGTGGTTAAGAGCCCTAGCTGCTCTTGCAGAAGACCTGACCCAGTTCCCAGCATGCATATCGGGCTGCTCACAACTGCCTGTAACTCCAGCTCTGGGGATTGCAATACCTTTGGCTTCCATGGGCACCTGTAGTCACATGAACATACCTACACACAGGAGTGTGTGTGTATGTGTGTGTGTGTGTGTGTGTGTGTATCTTACACTTTCACAAAAACTATACTCCCTCCCCATTTTTTCCAAACTGTTCTCTTTTTACTTCAGACAATCCAGTAGTTAAATGCCAACAGGTGAACAGAAACTCTGAACAATCAGATGTTTAGCATCGTGTAACTCTTGTATTAAAAAGACATAAGACAGGGTAACCTATCCAGCAACATGTCTTGGCAGTGCTGCCCAGTAGCCAAACACCAGCTGTGACGTGTCAGGCAGCTGGGTATGGCAGTCCACTTTTAATCCCAGCACTCAGGAAGCTGAGGCAGGATCATCACTAGCTCAAGGCCAGTCTGGGATACGTCCTGAGACTGTGTCTCAAAATGCAAACATTTTGAAAACTGTCAGGTAATTGTTCTTAAACTACTGCACGCTCTGTGTTTTGTTCTACTTTGTTCTGTCTTTTGCTTGCATTTGACAGGACAACTTGTTGCCAGTTGACGACCTTTACCCAAACTGTCTTGTGAGAGAATGAGGAACTAACACTGGCTTCTGTGCCCTGTGCCGTAGGTTTTCTACCTCTTCTGGGTTATCAAACTCCGCAGGCCGCTAACGCTTCCTGCTCTGCTTTAGGAACCCTGGAAAAGGGCCCGTCAGACCGTTTATCCTTTGCCCTTGGGGAGCCTTCTTCTGCATCTACAGGGGCAGCAAAGCCCTTTAGTGCTGAACTCTGTGCTCTCCTTAAAACATGGCTCAGCCAGTGGGGGATGGGTTGGTCCTTGAGCAACTTCCTGCATTTCAAAAAGACAATTGAAAACAAGGCATAAAAAAATGGCCAAGTTGCCTGAGTTTGAATTTTATATCTACCACAGGCCAAGCTACTTAGCATGTATAAACCTCGTTTTCCTAATCTATGAGCTAGGGCTAAAAGTGATAGATCATTTGTCAAGCATATTTGAGGCCCTGTGTTCAAACTCCAACACTTAAAAAAAAAAAATGAGGGTGGAGTCACAGAGTTGCTCTGAGAAGCAAATAAAATGATTCACATGATATGCTTGGCATGATGCCTAGCACAAAGTGCTCTTGAGTGTCTAGCTAGCCGTTATCATCATTTGCATATATTACATATGGTTACACGTAGATGGTGATACATATAGTTCCTGTTGTCATTATATTATATTATGTACCTTATCAATCTGTAAGACTTGGGGCCTAAGTGTCCCAGTTCTTGGTAAGACACCTGGTATTCTGGGGAATGGTCTGTCGAATGGGCAGTGTTCTCAAGGTAGGAGTGTCTTACCAAGGTTGGGAGGTGGGGGCTGCGGAGTGAACACCACCAACTACAGCTAACTTGCTTAAAATCAGAACAAGCAGCAGGCTGTAAGTAAAGCATTTGGTTTGGTGGTGCCCAAACCAGCAAGATGATGTCTAAAAAGACAACCTGTGAAAACCAAGCTTCCAGGATCCAAATACCAGGCTGTCCTTCAAGCACATGTCCCTTACCAACCACACAATTAAGCACAGAAAGAGCTTCATTGAATACCTCCAGTGTCCCTTCTCAAGACGTATAGGATAATTAGGAAAGCTCTGAGCTGGCAGCACTTGCTGGCTCTCCCCAGTGAGCAGACCATCTTTGTTTTCATTTCAGTGTGTGTTGTCGTCACAGTAACTGCAGACTCCAGACACTGGCCTGGCGGGTCATTTCCTCGTGTGCTTCTACTGCCACACTGAAATAGCATTATGGACTCAGCAATGCCTCTCTTCCTTTCCTGTTGCTGTGTAGCGCTCCAGGCCAAGCAGAAAGCTCTAAAATGAGTTACTCGAGACGTAAGTATATTAAAGAAAAAGAAAGTTAATTTGTCCCTATTACTGCATTGCCTATGACTCATGTGTGTCTGTGGGGGAAATTGTTTTTTTTGCAAAAATCTTACAGATAAACAAGACAAGTTGGCAGTAACTTGATTGTCTTGGTGATGTCAGCAGTCTACTGTTTTCAATCAAATCATCTTCTGGGCTCAGATCTTTAGTGAATTATTTTTAAAGAACATATTTGGCCAAGCTGCTTATTTCCTGGCATATATATATATATATATATATATATATATATATATATATATATATATATATAATGTTTTGGGTTTTATAAAAGTAAGAAGTAGATAATTCACTCATCATTTGAAGTACCTGGGAAGACTGCAGTTGATGACAAAAGACAA
Source organism: Acomys percivali (assembly GCA_907169655.1). Classification (NCBI taxonomy): domain Eukaryota; kingdom Metazoa; phylum Chordata; class Mammalia; order Rodentia; family Muridae; genus Acomys; species Acomys percivali. Next base: position 39,265,668 of record OU015755.1, on the reverse strand, counting down.
AAGAGCTATTTCTAAGTGCAGACATTTAAGGTCCTTGGCCACAAAGCAACAAGCATTGTTTTCCTCACCTTTAAGATAAAGCAATAGGTCAACAGCATTGAAGCAAGAAATTCAAACCAGAAAAATCCTTCAGCCTTAAGTGTTCCACTTAAGTCAAATTACCTGAGATAAATTCTGTCCTGCTTCTAAATATCCTTTGGCTTGTCTTTCACAGGCCCCAGAAACATATAAATCACCCAGTATTACACACTGACACCATTTCCCAAAAAGGAGAAGCAGCCCTAACCTACTCCATGCCTCAGGGCCACTGTGGCTTACACAAGCTCACAGGGTGGGAAACGTGGAGGCTGCCTGTAGTCTCAGGACTTCATTTCTCTGTCCAGAGGTTCTCAAGTTGTTGCTCGGATGTGTGAGAGCAAAACTACTCAATTCAGGTTTCACTGTCCTCCTGAATTCTGCCACTACAGGATGCCTGGCCTTTGACATTACACTGCCCCAACTACTACCAGAGAAAGTTATGTTCTGCCAACTGCCTTTCCCCTTTCTCATTAGAGAAAGAGTGAGATTGACCATTTAAGGACAAATAATATAACTCAGTATGCTTTCTAGAAGTTCCTATATTTTGGTCTTAGAACCTCTGCAGTGTATCTGCAAAACCAAGAAAAGGGCTTGCAACACCCCCCATCTCTCTCTCTCTCCATATGTGTGTGTGTATACATATATATATATACATATATGTGTATGTATGTATGTATGTTTCCCTCCCTGCTTCATCCTTTTTCACAAGCAGGTTTTCATTGGAGAACAATAATTGTCAAACTCAGTTTGCCACATCTTCATTACAAACTTCCTGTCAACTAGGAAAATGGGATAGAATCAACAGGTCTAAAGCATAGTCATCCCACACAAGTTTTACTGATACTCTATCTACTTAGAAACTCCCCCCTGATAAGGATGCTTTGTATATTTTTGTTAAGTTATGTACACACAAGATACGGCATATGCACAAACATCTTTGTAACATAACATCACTTTTGTTTGTCTTGCGGTAGACTTTCTTGTCATTTTTAAACTGCCTAGAACTAAGAGCAATGACTAGCAAGAATTCGTTTCTACATGGTAAGGTGGAAGTTAGCCAGACCTGAGGATTTTTTAGTCTTTTCCGTTTATCTGTTACTACGTTAGTGAAACAAAACAAAACATCTAAGGGAAGACATAAAGAATAATAAATGAAATGCCATCCTCTCCGTGGAAGTCTGCATCGCTATGCATTACCCAGCATGGCTGGCTGTGGAAGAGACAGCCAAGCCCTACGTATAAAGACATTTTATCTCCAAGTGCAAATATAGAAATGAGAACTGTCTACCCTGTGGGTGATTTCTTAACCTTTTTAGTAATGCTTCTAGAAGACACAGGATTGCTGAGTGATAACGGGGGGGGCGGGGGGAGGGGGGGAGTTGCAGCATAAATTCCATCTGGGATCATTGGCTGCCATTCAAACTATGTCTGCTTAGGGCGCCCAGCAGCAGCGTCTGTCCCAACCCAGATTCCAATGTAAAGAGTGAGTTCTCCTGCCTTTCTTACCATGATGAGCATCAGTTTACAAACTATCCGAGAACTTTGTGTGCTACTAGGATTAAAATAAACAATCACACTTAAAATGTGGCAATAAAGGTGAGACTAAATTTATTGGACAGCCTATCAAACACATACCTTTATTATTAGCTGTTCAGTCTGCAAACAACACTTTGAGGACGGACACTGTAACCCTGAGCTAAGGAAACTGAAGCACAGGGCCTCTGTCCAAGGCCAAAGTGAGCTGAAACCGGAGTCCAGGTCACCTGGCTTGCCTGTGACCTGCTGTTCCTGACTCCTCCTCCATGGCTATATCCTGACTATTAGACAGTCAATAAAATTCAAGGAAACAAATGTTGTTTCATTAGCTTATCTTTTATTATGTTGACATGTATTAAAATACTACATAAGTTAATTTATAATATAGATTTTATATCGTTTTCTGCATTTTTGTTACAGCAGATATTAACCTAAGCTTGCCCGCCAAAGCTATAGCTTTCTATTTGAATATATAAGATTAGGTAAGTGAGTGAACTGTGGATTAAACTCTATACTACACTAACTCTGAGGCCCCTATTACACCTAATGTTATTTATTTATTTATTTTTTTTAATGCTCATCTGGAGGCTGAAAAGAAGGCCCTATGGTAAAGAGTACTTCCTGCTTTTGCAGAGTTCAGTTCCCAGCACCCAAAAGCTCAGCACTCCAGGGAATCCACTGCCCTCTTCTGGATTCCTTGAGCATTATCACACTTATGACATACATTCACACAGATACAGACATATAAACATAAGTAAAAATAAGTCTAGTTTCATATACAAGAAGTAGGTAGAAAGATGTCCTTTTGTTATCATATATGAGGCATGCAATATCATCTTCATAGTCAAATGCATAAACATGGTTAAAATTGGAAAAACTCTGAAGATTTTCACTGAGAAAAATCATAGGCAAAACCCTGCTAGTCATACTTCTATTTGGTTTTCTTGATTTTATACTTTCTCACATACTCATCATTAGAAATCTAGAACCTAGGAAGTTAGCAGATTGCCCACAGTATGCATGGGGCCAAGAATTTTCAGTGCTAGCCAAAAGATTTCCCAAATGGGTCTCAGCTTTAATGAGCCCAAGCCTACCATGAGGCCAGACCTACCATGAAGAGCCCTAACTTAAACAGCTTCTGACTGTCCAAACTACAGAGCAACTTCCAAAGTAGCTGTGAAGATGGGAGGTGATGGCTAAGCCTGAAAGGATAAACAAGGTCTCTCCAGCAGCAGAGTAAGTGGGTCCAGGCAAGGTGAATGGCATGAGGAAGGGCAAAGTCTTCAAATGCCCACTGTGCCTGTGTTTGAAGGATGGTCCATAACCTGAAGTGCCTGAAGCCAAGGGACCTTGTCCCTGAGTAGCAAGAATGAAACTGGAAATGTTAAGTAGGTGTCACATGATGGAACATTTTCAAAAGGTATTTGGCGGCAGCAAAGAGTGCCCCTGGATAACCAAAGCGTAGACAGACAAGTTAGTCCCCCAGTCACCAGCAGCCTGGTTTGGATGGTAATGAGGCTGAAAATGGGCCTCAATAGTGTATCCAGACATAAGCTAAAGAGTATAGTAATGGAGTTCAACAGCTCTTATAGGGTAAGAAAAGAGGACACACTCCAAAACAGCACACAAACGCGAATCAGAGGATGGGTCTGTGTTCTCATGGAGTAAGATATTTTGTTCAGACAGTGGGGGAAAGCATGTGGTTTGACCTCAGCAGCTCTTCATTTTCAAGAGGAAACTTACAAGCAAGAAAACAGTTAATAATACTCAAAACTCCACTTCAGCAGACATGGCTTTCACTCAGGGCCAAACACCATGCTCTTATCTGAAAGCTGTCTCACTGACTCCTGAGAAAATTGAATGCCTCAAACCAATGGTAGATGCTGGCCTTCCACAGGCGTGTAGATGCCAGCAGTGTGACCCTTCCTAGGACTAAGATGAGAAAAATGCAGAGCATCAGCTTTGGACGTTCACGAGCCTTTCAAGACAAAGATATTTCATCTCTAGCTAAGGACCATGAGTTTCCTCTCCAACCCAGAGGCTAGCATGCACCCTCACTGTTATTTGCATATGTTGATTACATAGGATTAGCTTCATTTATTTTGCAAACTAATCATGTAATCAGAACTGTGTAGCATGATATACATTGAAATGACAGCATTATTTCTTTTTCCTAAACACAGTGTGTGTTTAGGAATAGTCACCAACCAACTATTCTTAGACTAGGAACACTTGCCAAAAAGCCTTACATAGTCTCATTTGCCAAAGAAAAAAATTACTTTCCGAACTGGTCAATGGAAATTCCTTTTTTCTTTTTTTCCTTTTGCATTGACAAAATAGACACAAATAAGCTTTTTGTTTTGTTTTGTCTTGCCTTGTCTTTAAAGGTGGGGCCTTACTCTATAGCCCAGGGTGTACTAAAATGTACTATGTAGCTACTATGTCACTCAGGTTAGCTTTGAACCCACAGCAACCTTCTTGCCTTAGTCTCTCAATTGCCAGATCACAAGCATGAGCTTCCAAGTCCAGCGTTCAAATAATTTATTTTTTAAAAATGTCCTTCAGTGCTTTCCTTGATATTATTGTTATATTTATTCATCTAAATTCTCTGGGTTATTTGAAGAAATAATCTATTCTCTTATGCAAATCTGGCCACAACTACATAACACCAGGAATCAATACTGACTATATCAGCCGTGTGTAGCCACAAGCTGTGAGACTGAACATGAAATTGTTCCATTGTAAGCAATTCTGATTAAAGTGCATGTCACCTAATGGAGGGGGCGACAGTACACCCTCAAAGGATATGAGGATATGAAAACTTGCTTCACACAACTAGAAACACACTCCTTTTTTTTTCCTAAAAAGTTTGGTCTATGTTTCTTAAAGCAGAATCTATTGTATCTGCACAAAAGCGATCACTTCATTTAATTAATTTAGTTACCACAACACTCTCCTGAAGCAGCGAATCAGCAGCAGGCACATTTTGTGCGAGGCAGATGCGTTTTGGGCAACTGCAGGCAAATGAGGTCAGAGCCAGCACAAGGTGTCCCGGTGCAATCAGAGAATCCGGCAAAGCGAGCCGGCAGAGAAGCCGCTCAACAGTACAGCAATACAGATTTTCCTCAGTCACCACACTAGCTGCTTGGCTAGTTTTAGTAAATAAAAGCTATTTTGTCCCTGGGGAAATGTCCCCTTCATGGCTTAGCTAACCTGGTTGTGAAGGAGCCGTACTTTCATCGTATTTCTAGTACCTGCAGGAACATGAATAACTCAGCAAGGCTGGCTTGATGCGTATTAAGACATCACAAAACGTTTCTTTAAAAGGAAATCGGCATGACTGCGAGAAAGAGAAGTTTCTGGGTTGCTTTTTTAAAAATACTTACACAGCCTCTAATAATTCTCACACGTGCAGGAGGAGTCCAAGCAAGGAACAAAGCAGAATTAGAGCAAACTGTCTTCTTGTGGAAGCAGATTTCTTAACAAAGTAGCTACTGGCTGGTGACGGGGAGGGGGTGTCTTACCTGCTGGCGACTTGTTTAACTTTCTCGGCTGGTTTATCCCTTGAAGAACCCAGTGGCTTGTCCCACAGCCCAAGACTGAGTCCTGGAAAACTAGCCAGCCCAAAAGAAGACTGAGGAAAGCTCTTTTTCCCACTCAGCTGGGACTAGCCAGTAACTGAAGTCATACAGGAAACGGCACAGAGTAGCTGCAGCTTCTCCTTCAGATGGGACCGGCAGGGACCGCCTATCTCCCACCCTGACTTTTGTTTCAAAGTTTTTTCAACTGTTGCTAGGTGTTGTTGGGTTCTGAGATTAAGTTTCTCCTCTGCTGCTCCCCGCACACTGTCAGCGCAGTGACTTTGTTGGGGCTCTGAGCTGCGCGTGCTATATTTAACCAGTGTTCTCAGCGAGGCCAGCCTGTCAACAGCTGAGAAGTTTGCAGCCGGCCCCGCTCAGTTCCTAGGCAGCTGGGTTATCAGCCCCGCATCCCGCTCACCCCCGGAAAGATCCTGGAAGCCGGCAGACCCTTTTAAGGACCTCTGCTCATTTCACAGAGGTAATTACTGTTTGCAGACTGCGAAGTGGGACTTGAGTTTTTAAATCTGAAAAGAAACAGAGCGGCAGTTGTCTTGGGCAGAGCAATTTCCCAAGGCAATATTCTTCTCAATTAGACTCTTGGATAATAAGTGTTGGGATGTTTTTAATGCATTTAATAGCGTGCTGTGAGGGTTAAGAAAATTCACAGTGAGAGATCATTTCCAAGCAGCTTTCATCATTGGAGAGTCACATTTATAGCTTGATCACTTAATCACGCTTAGAAGCCGTGCCCTGCCATGTATATGAGTGTTTTTCACATAAGGCTACCGTAAAGGAATGTTGACAACACTAGGATCTGAAAGAAGTGACTGCAGGAAGTCTTACTATTCCTCAAGTCATTCACTCACAGCAGCACATGGCAAACACCCCAGAAACACCACACGGGGGACTTGAGACTTGCTAGTGGCTGACAGCTTGAGTCACCATTAACCCTCAGTTCTCCAAAACCTGTGAGGAAATAAAGGGAAAAACAAACAAACAAACAAACAAACTCCTCCTTAAACTTCAGGTCTCAAGATTTTTTTCCCCCCTACTTCATTCTGGATCATAGAAAAATATGAATCTGCCAGGTTTAAGACTCATAAAAATGTGTGTTGAGCACTCTCAATTACTGAGCTCACGCTGGAAATTAATGGTGATTGGGGCTGCCAGAGAGCCTTCCTAGAATACTGTCCTGAAAAAACTCTCAACCCTGTCCCTTTAAATGGCGACCCTGTTCCTTTAAATGGCGACCCTGTTCCCAATATCGACTCATTTTTAATGGTAACCTTTCTTTTAAACTGGGTTCAGGAAGCATTCTTATAATCCTAGCCTCGGGGAGATAAAGCTGGAGGATCTGGAGTCAGCCTGGGCCACATAGCAACATTCTGTCTCAATAGAACAAAATAAAAATAAGTAGAGGTGAAGGCAGGAGGATCAGATACTGAAGGTCTTTCTCTGCTGCACAGTGAGTCCAAAGTAGTCTTGCATATGGAAGACCCTTTTTCAACACAACACAAAATATAAACAAGATATAAAGGTGTTTTCTTTTTGACATGACAATGAAAAGTGGACCGAGAAGATATAGAAAGACAGAGGCACTGTATTTTAATAGTTGCTTGTGTGTAGTGCATACCTCTATGCTAACAAACCCTACCGTTCATGTAGGGTTACTTACCACTTTACATAGCAGAATGTGAATATGGCATGTATGTGTCCTCATTCTTAAAGACACATCACCTCTAAGATTAATGATGCCTATGTCTCAACCCATCATAAAAACAGCCCCGTTCTCTCTAACCTAACAGGCGTACAGAGAACATGTCTCTTCTTCTTAATGTATTTAGTACTAAGCATATGTCAAATTTCATTTTGTTCAGGCTTAGTTTTTCTAGGTCTGAGCTAACTTGAGTTAAACGGGACTGAGGAGAAAAGGGGGGAGCGGGGGAGGGAGAGAGGGCACACAGGTGAGATGGCTCCGCAGGTTAAAGCATGATGGCCTGATGACATGAAACCCACAAAAAGATGGCAGGAACACACAAAGCTGCCCTCTGACCTCTACATGTGTGCCCTGGCACATTGCTACATATCATATACAAACATTAATGGTAAATAACTAAAATGTTTAAAGGGAGAAATTGCTATAGGCTTTTATGTGAAATTAGCTGTGTCTTACAGAACAACAATGGATATTTATTCACAGCCCCTACAATGGATTACCTACTCACAGTCTCTAAGAGTGGGTTCTGATGTAGGTAGAAAGTATGAGAGGAGGGTATGGATAGTTCAGACCCATCAGGAGAGCATTAGTCGGTCCATCTAGCTATCATCTATCTATTATCTATCTATGCATTTTTATTTATCTATCATCTATCTTCTATCTATCTATCTACTACAAAGGCAGAGATAGCTTCAAAAAGTACACACACTCCTGACAACCATACCACATACAACTGTTGCCAGGTGAAATGCACCAAAGAGAACTCTGGGAATGTATCCTTTCACCTCTACGGAGTTTGTTTATGGATGGCTCCAATTCACAAGGCAGCAAACAAGAGTGGAAACAACTCAGTGTGCCTTCAAGAGCCTAGACCATTTTCACAAGAGAACAATGGGGCTAGTTCTTCCTCAAATATCCAGAAAAAGGTTTTGGATCTCTTTTGTTTTGTATTATGGAAAGTGAATCCCCTGGTGTTGTTTATTTTAGCTTTGGGTTAGCTGTCCACTATTGCTATTATTTTTTAAAAATGTGGTGATAAGTAAAAGCATACAGGATACGGATTGTAATCAGATACTATTGCTACCTTCAAACTATGCTTTGCTTTCTTTCTCCTGACATGTGGTCTTTGTAATCCCGGCTCTTCTAGATGCATATAGAAGAGTAGGCTGGTCTCTCAGTCACAGAACTCTGCCTGCCTCTGCCTCCTGAGCTCCCGTGTGCTTCAAGGAAAGATATGAGCCACCACGCCCAGCTGACTAAACTGTTCTTAGTTATACTAGGCACACAGGCATAACTGATTAATATTCTACATACAGCTAAGGCTCACAGTCTGTCTAATTCTGTCTGTCTCTGTCTCTCTGTCTCTCTGTCTCTCTGTCTCTCTCTCTCTCTCTCTCTCTCTCTCTCTGTGTGTGTGTGTGTGTGTGTGTGTGTGTGTGTGTGTGTGTGTGTGTGT
>OU015755.1:39232415-39244720 GCA_907169655.1 Acomys percivali | reverse complement strand
TGTTGTTGTTGCTGCTGTTGTTGTTGCTGTTGTTGTTGCTGCTGTTGTTGCTGCTGTTGTTGCTGTTGTTGTTGCTGTTGTTGTTGTTGTTGCTGTTGTTGCTGTTGTTGCTGTTGTTGTTGTTGCTGTTGCTGTTGTTGTTGTTGCTGCTGTTGTTGCTGCTGTTGTTGCTGCTGTTGTTGCTGCTGTTGTTGTTGCTGTTGTTGTTGTTGTTGCTGTTGTTGCTGTTGTTGCTGTTGTTGTTTGCCCGCTCTAACGGCTTCCCTCTGACTCGTGTATTCAGATGCAATGTGGTCAGCAAGCCAGTGACTCTTGCCTTCACACCTTCTCTGCCTGTTTCCGGGATGGGCTCTGTCCTTCTGGAAGTGTAAGCCAAAATATGCCTTCTCCCCTAACCTGCCTTTGTGAGGGCAGTTTATTATAACAACAGGAAGGAAGCTAGAGAGGGTTCTCCTTACCATGCTACAAACCTCCCAATAGTCCACTTACCTTCAGATCTGGGCATCGAAGGCAGTCCCTGGAAAACCACAAACCTTAATTTTCTTCAGATACTTTATATTCACCATCTTAGCCTAAATCAAGTCTCAATATAGCCACCATTATGGATAATACTAGCTACAACTATGAATGGACAAATGTCATGTCTAAGATTAATTTACTTGACAAGGCTGAGTGTCAGAGTGAGAAACAGTACCAGTTCCTACCTCAGAACTGTCTACACCTTCCAACACAAGTGGACTTTCCACCAAAAGTAGTTTTCCATTTTCTACAAAGGTGACTCTCTGTCAGTGGCAATGCTGACATTTACATGGGAGCTTCAACAAAGCTCACCTGCATTAGCCTGGGTACATTGCACTTTTCTGATCACACTTTTTGTTCAGCAGAACCTTTTTTTTAAGCCCACAAGTGGGAAAGAGGCACGTTTAGTCCTGTTGCTAACATAAATTTATTTTACATTTTTTAGTCAATTAACTCTTGACCACAGCTAACTCTGTTGAACTAGCCTACTTATGGGGATCTGCATCCATTCCTCCTGATAGGATCCTGGCTCTATACATGGAGATGTAAGTAATTCATAGCAAGGTATAAAGGGCACAGTAGCATGTGTATTTGAACAAATAATTAAGACTGGATCTATGGAACTCATAGAATTTTAATTTTAGAATTTCAGTGATTAGTCAGCAAATAAAATTTAAAGATTCTTAAAGAGACACTGTCACCTACCTTGTACTTTTTAGTTTTATATTTTAAAAAACATGCAAGCTGAGAGGACAGCAAAAAATCTATATCCTTACTACAGTAATGGTTTAGCCTATACAGTGTTTTATGTTTTAAGGTAATAACCTGGCTGGGGAAACCTTGTGAAACTATCACACAGGGGAAACAGTCCCTGTTAAAATAATGATCAAGGAGCCAGAGAGATGGCTCACTGCTTAATAGTTCCCCGGGTCCGTTCCCAGAGCCCACACAGCGGCTCAGAACCACATCTAACCCCAGCGCCAGAGAATCTAATACCCTCTTCTGACCTCCGTGGGTACTAGCAACTCATGTGATATACATACATGTATTCATGCAAAACACTCTGACACATTAAAAGATGATTTTATAAACCACATGAAAGCATGTTAAGATCTTAACAGGGGTGAGAGACAGCTTTCTGTTTACTCTTTAGCATCTTTAGATGGAATTTAAAGGTCATAGTCCTGAGAAGACACTCAGTGTCACTCGCATTCAGCCCCAGAAATTGCATTCCTCTACTGGTCAGCTGAGCCATGTAACATGATCTTAAGCTCTGGTTATTTTGGGTAAAGCAACTCGATGGCCATGCATGCTTCAGCTGAGTCTCATGTCAACAGGGATGGGCATGGGGGAGAATTATGCCCGATTATCTTTATCAGTGTCATGCGTCAGTTCACACCCTTACTGATGTCAGAGTTTTGTAAGGGATGTTGCATCACATTAAGTCTGAACAAGGATGTCAGAGTCAGAGAAGCTGGGCATCCCAATGTCTTAAATCATAAGTAGCTGTTTGGCTAATGTGTGGTCCTTATTGAGACAGAACGGTAATAAAACACAGTGTGCAGGTGAGAACCACACACTCACCCAACTTACAAGCTGAAATGACTACACTGGAAACACACTAACTTAAAGTAGCACACAAATTGCATATACACACGTGAATAAAAGGACCTAGTCAATCTCCAGAAACACATGATTTGTATGTCCAATGTCTTATATAGGATAATATAAAGATACTAAAAGTTTAAATATATAATGAATATAAGACACTAAACAGCTTTCACCTTTAAAATCTGCTACTTAACCCCCTGTTAAAACTTCTACAGCATATTCTTATTTTAAAATTTCAATATGAAATACTTTTTCTTGAGGATGCCACCTGCTTAGCTGAGCCCTCACAGGGCTGTTCATTTTATGATCCAGTGATGATACTGCGATTCCGTGGGAGAGGGGAGGGCTAACATTCTCCATTTGCTACTCAGACATGAGTACTTAAAAGCAAATTACAGGGCCTACAGATTTTCTTTATTAAGAAGAAAAGAAGAAGAAGAAGAAGAAGAAGAAGAAGAAGAAGAAGAGGAGGAGGAGGAGGAGGAGGAGGAGGAGGAGGAGGAAGAGGAGGAAGAGGAGGAGGAGGAGGAGAAATCTCCAAATACGTTTGGAAAATTAAGGCTATGGATCATAGATGGATGATGCTTTCACCAAAGATGAATGATGCTCTCAAGTTCTCCCTCTTCCTTAGGGTGAATGTAGGGTACCTTCTAACAAAAATATAGTTAAACTAAATAAGGATGATATAATTTTATGTTTTAAAATTATCATCTTAGATATTTTGTGATATTATTAATTCAACATAAATCTAAAAGGTTTTTACTGCCTAGTGAAATTGCAATTTTTCCTCCAATATATGAAAAGGATATCTTAAAGTATTTATTAAATATTGGGACCAGCAAGATAGCTTCCTGGGTAAAGGCACTTGCTGTGCAAACTTGGTGACCTGAGTTTGATTCACAGAATCTATATAAAGTGGAAGAGGAGATGGGCTCCACAGAGTTGTCCTGTCTCTCTCCCCGCAAGTATTCTGTCTCTCTCATACACACCATTGTAATAGGTAAAAATATAATTTTTAAAGAAAATTAGTATGTTTTCATGTTCAGAATTCTCCATACTTTGTGAGGCTGCAGGCTTCTTTGTTGTTTATTTTGAAGTTTTGTTTTTGGTTTTGCTCGAGGCAAGGTTTTAATATGTTGCCCTGTGTGGTCTGGGATTCCTTGGGCTTCTACCTCCTCAGTGCTGGGATTAGAGTGGGCATTACCACACCAGGGTAAAATGGGTACTTTTTAATTATATTATTCTCTTACAATCATTGCCATTCTAAGGAGAAGAGGTTTTTTCTTCCTATTCTTTCTCTTTCTTTTGCTTTTCTTAAAAACAAAAACAAACAAACAAACAAAAAAAAAAAACAAGATCAGTTCTAACTCTCCTAAAATCTCCAACCCTCCTGCCTCAGGCTCTCAAGTACTGAGATTATAGGTAAGCGTGTGCCACCTCGCCTGGCCTTTTCTTTTGAGCACCACTATGGACTTGTGTCTGATGTGCTATGGTTCTTTAGCATTGGTAGGTTTTGTTCTTTTTTTTTTTTTTAAGAGATAGGGTCTTTCTGTGTAGCATTGGTGGATCTAGAACTCGATGTGTGGACAAGGCTGGCCGCAGATTTGTGGTGATCCTCCTGCCTCTGCCTTCAGAGGGTGGAACTAGAGGCATGAGTCACCAGCCTAGTTTTTCATACTTTGGAAGAAACTTGTAAGTTAGCCAGCCCCTGGGAAGAAGGAGGCCTCCAGGGACACATCCTGGGGAGACACATCCCAGCAGCATAGCACCTCTGTCCTCAGTTGCTCTCTGCATGGGGGAAGTTCTAACAACTACGAACAGCAAGTCTTAGGCATGGCTGTTATGTTTTCAAGTGTTTGGTCTAACATTGCATAATCCTCTTGTCTTAGTTGGGGTTTTATTGTTGTGAAGAGACATCATGACCACAGCAACTGTTATAAAGGACAACCTTTATTTGGGGCTGGCTTACTATTTCAGAGGCTTAATCCATTATCATCATGGTGGGAAGCATGGAAGCATCCAGACATGGTGCTGGAGAAGGAGCCAAGAGTTCTGCATCTTGATCCACAAGAAGAAGAAGAGGACTATATTCCACACGATAAGAGACCTCAAAGCCTGTCCCCTACATTGATGCACTTCCTCCAACAAGGCCACCACACCTGCTCCAGCAAGGCTGTACCTCCTAATGCTGCCACTCCCCATGGACCAAACATTCAGACACATGAGTCTGTGGGGCCATGCCTAATTCAAACCACCACACCTCTCTTTCTCTCTTTTTTATTTTCTGCATATAGGAGGAAACAAAGCATGACAGAAAACTGATGAAATCTTATTTTGATTTAGATGAATTTTAATAACGCATTTTGTTTCTATATTAGAGTTCTTCCAAGTATGAAGTAAAAGTTAAGTACCTTTTCAACAAAATAGATTTTTTTACACCAATGTACACTAGTGCACTAATCTGAATACATTTGCTGCTTGTGCATCAGTGGATGGTGTTTGAGAGCCATCTGGTGGCTCTTTCACTCTCTTCAGCATGGGTCTTATCTGCTCTGACACTGCAGATGCAGACAGAACACCTGCTCAGCAGCTATAGATTCCAAAGCTCACAACATGACTGCATGCAAAACACATGCTTTAAAATATGCACATGGTTCTTTTCTGCTGTGCTCAAGGACTCTTGGATAATTCAAAAACTGAAAGTTAAAAGGCTTTTAAAAATCCAAAATTGTGGCTGTAGTTCAGCTGATAAAATGCTTGCTTAAGATGCAGGAAATTCTGGGTTTCAGTACCCAGCGATATCTAAAATGGGGCACAGTAATCAGTAATCCCAGTGCTCAGAATTATAAAGATTAGAAATTCAAGGTTATGTTTGCATAATGAGTTTGAGGCTGCCCTATGAAACATGAGACCCATCTCAAAAACAAACAAAACGAAAATCCAGTAGTGCTTTTTTTATTTTTTAAAAGTTAAAATGAAACAATTTACTCATAGCATTTTCAGAGAGCTGTTCTTATTTGTGCCCCAGGGCTCTTCCCCACCCCCGTGCTTTCCTCTGCTAATCTCTCTCCCTTACCCACAGCCTCACTTCTGCTTTCACGCATCATGTATTCTGTTCCTCTCTCTTTTACCCTCTCCATCCTTCCTTAAGATCCCATCTTCCGGGGCTGAGAGATGGCTTAGTGGCCAAGAGCATTGTTTGTCCTTCAGAGGACCCCAACACCCACACGGCAGCTCACACCTGTCTGTAACTCCAGGGTCTGAAACTGACTGACATAAATTTAAAATAAATTAATTGTAAAAAAAAAATCCCATCTTCCAGTCAGAGGGCCGTGAGCAGGGGTGTGGCCGGTGCAGGGACAGCAGGCTTCTGCTCATGCCAGCTGCTAGGCAGAGGCCATGGAGGACTGCAAGCAGCCTGCCCTGGTTGCAGCTCCCAGGGTCCCCGAGTTTATTGCCCCAGCATGACAAGGACCTCAGCTAGCCCTTGTGGGCTCCTTCCCAGGACCAACCAAGGATGGTGCATGACCTTCTGCCCCGAGAGGTCTGCGGCCTCCTGAACCCAGCAGCCATCAACACCAACATTGAGATCAGCCTGAGTGACTCTGAAATCTATGGCTTTGTCTATTACTACACACTAGCCCAATAGACGGATGCACTGCGCCCTTAGCTCTTCAGTACCACATGGAGCATCCCGATAGAGTGCCACAAGTATCCTGAGGGGATTCGGAAGTATGACAATGACCCAGCTTTGCCATCAGTGGCCTCCACTGTGACATTCAGAAGAGCTCTCTGATGAAAACTGAGGTTCTTTATTCTGTACAGCTCCGAACACCCAACGGGGCTCTTCAGATGTCGCAGATGAGAACATTTCCTACCTATATGGTGGCCCCCAGCACATGCCACTGATACCAGATGAGCAGTTTCTATGGCAAGGGCCCTTTTATCAAGCAGTTCATGGACATCTCACTGCCAGACACCATTGTGTGACAACTACTTTCTGGGCAACGGCCTAGAGTTTGACCAAGTCCATCTCTACAAGGATGTGACGGGTGCCACCCGGATACGCACGTGAAGGGCCTCGAGTACCAGGGGACTCAGCCAGACAAGAAAATGTACATCTTGGGAGGGAATGAAGCATTTGCAGTCCGGAGCACCTGGTGGCCATTTAAAACAGCTGCTCCTCATCACCGAAAGTCCTTTCAGCATTGAGGACAAAGGCTTGCGGCACACGCACAGTCTGACTGGTGCCGACTCTTCTGTGCAGTCAGCATCCAGACAGACAAGGCCAACTCTTTCACCGACCACAAGCATTTTCGAAAGCTTGATGAGAAGGGCTTCCTCCACTAGGTCCGTATCCATCAGCAAGGAAACCTGTTTGGCTTCCTTTGACAGATGGCAAGAGTGGCACGTGTTCTACTTCAGTGACCACCTCTACAGTGACATACATGGCAGGTCTCATGCTGCAGCATGGCAGGCACACAGGAGCGCTCCTCCCTGAGCTAGAGTGCAAGATCATCAACACAGAACAGTACATGCACTTGTTGGCCTGGCAGCAACATACAGACTTGCCAGGAGGCAGAGTTGGGGCAGTTGCTGGCTATCTGGATGAAGGAGCAGCAAGAACTAGGATGCATCACCAAGGCCCTTTGCTGCTCTTGCAGAGGACCCAGGTTCAGTTCCCAGCACCTATATGATGGATCACAGCTGTCCTTAACTACAGCTCCAGCCAACCTAGTTCCCTTTTTGCCTCTGTAGGCACCAGACATACATGCAGTGCACTTACATACATGCAGTGCACTTACATATATATATATATATATATATGTATATATATACATATATATATACACATAGGCATACATGTTCATAAACATAAAATATACATAAAGTAATTAACATTTTAAAAATGAAGTGAATTAACCCCTGAGATTTTCTTCTGGCCTCCACAGACACAACAGGTGTCCTTGTACATGTATCTACACACACACACATGTACACACACATACACATACATGCACACACACACACATATACACACATACACACACACAGAGCACAGTACAGAAACTTAGTTACTTAATTAAACAAATAAAATATGACCATTTTTAGCCAGGCATATCTTAATTGGTTCGTATCTTAATCCTATCACTTGGGAAGTAAAGGCAGGAAATTCAGAAGTTCAAGATCATCCTCAGCTATATAACATGTTTGAGATAAGCCTGGGTTACATGACATCTTGCCTCAAAAAGAAAACTACCTATAACTGATTAAAGAAAATAATTAGTAATACATATAAGCACTTGGTTAGGTCTGGTGGCTCCTGCATGTTAACCTAGCACTTAGGAATCCAAGGTAGGATAATGGTGATTTTGAGGCAAGCCTAGAGCACACAGTTCAAGTCCAGTCTGAGCTACAGGTTGACACTAGGTTATAACTCAATGGTAGAGGCTGGAGAGATGGCTCAGAGGTTAAGAGAATTGACAGCTCCTCCAGAGGACCTGAGTTCAATTCTCAGCAACCACATCTGGTGTGCCCTCTTCTGGCCTACAGGTGTATGTGCAGGCAGAGCACTATATACATAATAAGTAAATAACTCTATGGTAGAGTACTTTGCCTGGCATATGCAAAGCCCTGGGTATAATCAGAAGGGGGGGGGGATTGATAGTACTATGTTAACATAGTTTTAAAGAAAGAAAAACCCCCACCCCATGAAATGCTTACCAATCCACAGAGGAAGAAAAACTAGCAGGAAAAAAAAAAAAAACCCTCAAAAGAAAACCTTCTGTTGCATGACCTTGCCCAAAGAAACACACTACATCACCAGTTACTGAAAACGGCCTTCCCCTGCTTCCTGGGGAAGTGCAATGAGCACACATCACTACAAATCAGCCTTGAAGAAATGTTACCTAAATCTAATCAGAAGGAAGCCATACGACAAAGTCAGATATGCAACATCCTAAATAACAAGAATTAGAGTTGGGCGGTTTCCATCCCTGGTGTTTCTTTATAAGCGTTGATTATAAGGAAGAAAACTATCTATGAGGACCTAATCAGCTATCGAACACATACATTTTATTTATACATATTTATAGAGACAAAGAGCCAAGAAAGGTAGAAATATCCACCCTTCACCTGACGCCACTGACCTGTGGTGTCCTTTACAAACCTCCAGCGCCTAACTCCCAATGACCCATGGCATTTTACCCCCAGATGACTGTTCTCAAGAAAGACAACTGATACTATAAAATGTACTGCTTCACGAGATACTGAGAGCCCACTTACACTCCAGCTATGAACCCCACACAAACAGGCACATAAGATAGACCAGGAACATGCTCTTAATTGTTACAAGACTCCCAGTCCCTCATTGGTTGTATCTCTGAATTGCCACGTGTTTCCTTTGTTAGAGCATTTTATGTGAATTCTGGCTTAGTAAATATGTTTGGCCCTGTGGTTTGACACTGTCATCCCTGACACAGTGATGTTTATAATGTGTCACAAGGGCAGTTTAGAGATAGATAGGAGTTCTTTGTACTCATCTTTCAAGTACCTGTAGATAAAAAAAAAGTTTGCAAGATGTCATGCTATGGAACAATAGTACTAACTGGAGCGATGGCTCAGTGGTTGGGAGCACATGATGCTTTGCCTGAGGAGCAGAGTTAGAACCCTAGAGTCCACACCAGGCTGTCTCCAGCCCTAGGAATCCAGCACCCTCTTCTGGCCTGTGTAGGTACTACACTCAGGTATACAAACCCACAGAGACACATACATATACATATAATTTTAAAATAACAACAATAACAATAATAACAATAACAACAACAATAATAATAATAATAATAAATGATATCTTATTTGGTAAGAATGTTATAAAGCAGAAAGATTATATAGGCAAAAAAAAAAAAAAGCAAAGCACACAAAAAATGTATCTTTCCTGTGGTAATTAAATTTTCATGTTGGGGATTGTTTTTTTCTCTTTTTTTTCTCTCTCTCTTTTTTTTTTTTTTTTTGTTTGTTTTGTTTTGGGTTTGGTTTGGTTTGGTTTGGTTTTTGTTTTTTGAGACAGGTTTTCTCTGTGTAGCCTTGGCTGCCCTGGACTCACTTTGTAGACCAGGCTGGCCTCGAACTCACAGTGATCTATCTACCTGCCTCTGCCTCCCGAGTGCTGGGATTACAGGCGTGCGCCACTATACCCAGCTTGGGGACTGCATTTTAAAATGTAAAAGAAGCCCAGCCAGAAAGCAGAAGTAAGGAGCAAAAGGAAGTGGGATTGCCACAAATTTGAGGCCATCAAGGGCTACACTGTCTCAACAAAAACCGGAAACATGAGAAAATACAATGAAAAGGCATTGAAATCCTCTAACTCAACACTCTCATTTTCTACATGAAAAACTGACTCTGAGAGGCTAAGTGCCCCGTCCAAAGTCAACAAACACAGAATCCACTATTATTTTGACATTGATTTAATTACATTTGAAGCAGACCAACGAGACACTAGATAAGAAAATGTACGTAGAACTCAGTCTTTACGAGTCTCAAATAAGAACTGTGTGTTTTGTAATGCTAGGAGTAGAGCCCCAGGCGGGTTGCTTTGCTCACTAGGAGAGTGAAAGGAGCAGGCGCTCAAGGCTGGGAATGCCACCAGATGAAGCCAGTAGGAGACTTCATTCCTTACCGCAAGGAACCGGAGTCTGCCAGCCACCCAAAGGAGGGGGGAAACGGATCTTCCCACAGCCTCCGGAGAGGCACCTGGCCTGCTGATGCCTGGTCTCAGCCCACTGAGACACATATTGCCCATCTGATTGTGAAACCGTAAGATAATGTTCGTGTCATTTCATCATTTAACAAATTGTATTACATGTATTTATGTGGGGAGGGGGGCAAACACATCATATGGTGCGTGTGCAGAAATCAAGAGACACTTTTCAACAATTTCTTTTTTTTTTTAATAATCTCTTTATTTACCTTTATTTTATGTGCATTGGTGTTTTGTCTGCATGTATGTCTATGTAAGACCATCAGGTCATGGACTTAGAGACAGTTGTGAGCTGCCATGTGGGTGCTGGGACTTGAACTTGGGTCCTCTGGAAGAGCAATCAGTGCCCTTAAGCACTGAGCCATCTCTCTAGCCCTAAGCAACAACTTTAAAGAATTGGTTCTCTCCTTCAACTATGTGGGTCCCAGGGGGTTGATCTCAGGTACTCGGGCTTTACAGCAGGCACCTTTACCCACTGAGTCATCTCACTGGCCCCATTTTTTAAAAAATATTTATTATGTATTCAGTGCTCTCTGCCTACATGTACACCTGAAAGCCAGAAGAAGGCACCAGATCTCATTATAGATGGTTGTGAGCCACCATGTGGTTGCTGGGAATTGAACTCAGGACCTTTGGAAGAGCAGTTAGTGCTCTTAACCACTGAGCCATCTCTCCAACTCCATCTTCACCAATTTAAACAACAAATCCACTAAGCAAAAAAGTAGAAGTCAAAGATCTATTGACTCATATAACTGAGAAGAACCAGGGTAGAAAATGAGGTAGGTCTCCCTGACAACAATGAGACAGAACTCAAAGCATTTTTATTATTTCTCCTCAAATTGTGCCTCTATTTCTCATTGCATGTGGACTTCTGTGGATTTCCACAGAATGATCTCCTCCATATTACAGAAGATGGAAATGACCATGGAAAATTCCAGAGCTATAGTTTTCCATTCAGCAGCCTCAGAAAAACAGAAGACCTACTTCCCTCTTTGGTGTTTATCTGGAAGCCCCATGGAATGTTACCCACTAAGCAAATTAGATCATATAAACCCTTCCCAACTTAGAGGACAGGATACTTGACCGGGACATGTTCACTAGAGGCCCCAGAGCCTGGATGGTCAGAATAGTACTTAGTTAACAGCCTGGCTGCTGCTCCCACAGGCCCAGGCCAGGCCACATGGAATGAGGGCGGGGCAGATCCCCTGCAAGGGGGGACAGGGAAGGATGAACAGTCAAGAACATTAGGTGACCACAATTATATGATTACACTAAGTGCAAACTGTAAAGGGAAGTGCTAGCCAACTCAGAGGGGACCCACCTGAATTTCTCCCCTGCCCTGATGACAGCACATCTATAGCCAGGAATCCCATGTGAGGTATGTTAGCCGAAACCTGCTGGATCTAAGATGGCTGCCAGAGAGATAGACCTCTGCTGTCATTATAAAGTGTCTGTGTGCTTAGTGATCCATGTCCAGCTGCCATGACAGTTGACACTGCCATGATTACAACCAACAAGAACTATAAGAGGGGTAAAAAGAGGTAATGCCCCCAATTTCTAGAAATTTCCTCATTTCCAGAAAAGAATGACTATCTCACCCTATCTCCCCCACTTATTTCATTCATTTATTATGTGTTTAATAAGGTCTCCTCATACAACCCTGGCAGGGTTTGAACTCACTGTGCTACCAAGCAAGCTTTTGAATTCTTGATATTCTTGCTTCAGTCTGCTTAGTGCTGGGATTGTCAGTGTGTGCCACTGTGCCTGACTCTTACCCTAAATCTGTCACTTCCGAACACCCCCTAGGGATCAGGAGCCTGACTCACATGCTCATCTCCTATTTCTGCCACTTTTGACAGAGTTACTACTGTCTTTGCACTTGGCTTGGTCTTGTTACTGTTTCCACAGTTCCAAGAAGAAAAAAGTGGTTGGGGTCCAAAATTGCTAACACAAACTACTGAAAGAGGTATAAAGGGTCCGTTTGGGTAAGGCGCTTAATTGTGAGTTTTGACCCTTTGGGGGGCTGCCAAACAATCCTCTCACAGGGGTCACATAAGACCATTGGGAAACACAAATATCTACATTATGATTCATAACAGTAGCAAAGTTACAGTTATGAAGCAGCAACAAAAATAATTTTATGGTTGGGATTCCCATAACGTAAGGAACTGTACAAAAGGATAGAAACATCAGGAAGGTTGAGAACCACTGCTCTAGGGAGCACTAAGACAAACGGTGCTAGCTCGATGCAGTGGAGCTCGCCTGTAGTCCCAGCACTCGGGAGGCAGAGGCAGGCAGATCTCTACGAGTTCAAGGACAGCCTGGTCTACAGAGTGAGTCCCTTTCTCAGAACAAAAAGAGAGAGAGAGAGAAAGAAAGAAAGAAAGAAAGAAAGAAAGAAAGAAAGAAAGAAAGA
>OU015755.1:39215689-39232405 GCA_907169655.1 Acomys percivali | reverse complement strand
AGAAAGAAAGAAAGAAAGAAAGAAAGAAAGAAAGAAAGAAAGAAAGAAAGAAAGAAAGAAAGAAGGGCAGGGAGAGAGGGAGGGAGACAGAAAGAGGGAGGGAGGGAGAGAGAGGGAGAACAGATAAATGAAGGTGCTTGGGGCCTTATGGGGGTGGGCGAAATGATTAGCCACAAACAGTGACATCAGACAGGAATTTAAGGCCACTTGTCTTTTTTTTTGTTGAACATTAGTGTGGTGTGACCTGGAAGGAAAGAGGAGTATCAGTTATCGGTGTGCAATGTGATTTTCAAATGTTGTCCTTGGGCCACCAATGTCAGGAAACACCTGGATACTTTGCTTAAAACGCAAATTTATGGGTCCCACCCAAACTTAACAAATAAGCTCTTATTGTGGGTTATAGATGTCTAGGATGTGAATAGGCATTACAGGTGGTATTTCCACATTATAAGAAACTAAGGGGGCTGGAGAGATGGCTCAGTGGTTAAGAGCACTGTCTGCTCTTCCAGAGGTCCTGAGTTCAGTACCCAGAAATCACATGGTGGCTCACAACATCTAATAATGGGATCTGATGCCCTCTTCTGGCTTGCAGGTGTACATGCAGATAGGTCACTCATACAATAAATAAATAAATAAATAAATAAATAAATAATTTCTAAAAAGAAACTAAGAACAAATGCAGTAAATTTTAATAGTAACTTAATAGTAAGTGTAATAGTAATTTAAATAGTCTTTAACAGAAAACACAGAATACATCTTCAATGTATTTTCATCGAGAACTTTATGCTTGTCATGCATCTTGCCCACCACCATGTGATCTTGCAATACTTTTTCTGCTCTTACTGTGAACGAGAAAAACTGAGGTTAGGTGGTGGTGGCACACACCTTTAGTCCCAGCACTTGAGAGGCAGAAGTAGGTGGATCTCTATGAGTTCAAGTCCAGCCTGGTCCACACAATGAGTTCTAGGCCAGCCAGGGATACAAGCAAGACCCTGTGTCTAATTTTTTTTTAAGTAAAAGTAAAATAGTTTAAAGTTTAAAGCCTTGTCAAACACTATACCATCATGATGTTTTGCTTGGTCTGGTTTTGTGTCAGGGTCATACTCTGTAGTCTAGGCTCCTCTGGAGCTTGGTATGTATCTAAGTCTGGCATCCACCTTCCTCCTGCCTTAGCCTGCTTAGAGCCATGACACCTGCCTGAAATCACAGTTGAAATCACACAGCTGGCCTCTTTAAACAGTCTACATTACTACTGAGTAAAGTTTTAATTCAGAATTTGAGCGAAGTAGACTGATGTATATGATGAGCATATCAAAATGAAACCTATTATTTTGTCTGCTAACTTTAAAATTAATTTTTCAGAAGTCAAGTGACTCAGTAGAGCAGGGTATGGCTTCCCGAGTCCTGCACAGTACAAAGAGCTGGCTCCTGACCACATCCTGGGAACACTGTGTCTCAGGAGAGTATTGTACACTTCAGGCGTCTGGACCAGACTGTAGTTTGGCCTTTGGAAGGCTGACGACCCTAATAAAACTCTTGGCTTCTAAAGCCTGAGAGTGCATCCTTGCTCTGCAAGGAAGGGCACGTGTCCCACTCTTTGCTAGGGAAAACCAGCATGTCTCCAACCTCAGAGGAGGTGGCTCCATCACGTTTGTGCCAGGTTTCTACTGGACTTTAGCTCCATACCTTCTCCTATTGCTAGTTTTATCTTCATACTAAGCCATAACCCTGTGTTAAGCCACTTTGCTGAGTTCTGTAAATCCAGTGTGTCATCGAGCCCAGGAATAGTGTTGAGACCTTGATACAACAGAATTCCGGTATCATCATATTTAAAACAGGATTTCCTGCTAGGCTTAAAATTGTAGTTAAAATGTTAACTACAATATTATGGGTTTTTTTTTTTCATTTTTCTGCTCTTGATGCAAATTGTATAGAAATAGAGCCTTAAAAAAAAAATCACAATTATAACGTGGAAAATTTCAAACATTATAGGAATGTTTTAATGAGTTAATTACCATAGGTCTACAAGTGGAATAGCACGTAGTATAAATATGTTTAAGTAAAAACACAGAACTGAGTGTAGTGACTCACAACTGTAATCTCAGCACTCAGAGGGTTGGAGACAAGAGGACCATCACAAGTTCAAGACCAGTCTGGTCTATAGAGCAAGTTCCAGGCCAGGTAGGGTAGGGAGTAAAAACCTGACACAAATTATCAATACATATAGACAAAAACTAAAAGAGAACATGTCTGAAAGAAGAGGCTGATTTGTAGTGGTGTCCAGGTGGCTTTCAAATGTTAAGATGAAGTTGTTGTTCAACAGGTAATGAGACAGTCTCAGCCAGGGATTCATTATGGAGCTGAGATCTTGACTTCTTTTTTGTTTTGTTTTTGTTTTGTTTTTGTTTTTGTTTTTGTTTTATGAGACAGGGTTTCTCTGTGTAGCCTTGGCTGTCCTGGATTCACCTTGCAGACCAGGCTGGCCTCGAACTCACAGTGATCTGCCTGCCTCTGCCTCCTGAGTGCTAGGATTAAAGGCGTGTACCACCACGCCTGGCTCCTGATCTTGAATTCTTATCCTCCTGTCTCTGGCTCACAAGCCCTGGGGTTAGAAGTGTACACTACCATGCCTGGCTCTGAGTTGAGCATTAGCTTTACCTGGTGCCAGCTGTGAGGTTTTCATCACTCTCCTTGACTTCACATAGGCTGTTCCCCTCCATGGCTCAATGAGGAGAATAATAGCAGCTGCTTTAAATGGCTGGTGCAGCAAGTGCACAGAGCATCTGACACAGTGCCTAGCGTTGAAGAACAGCTGAGTATGTATGTAGGATGCCAGATGTTAGAGGCTATAGTTTTAAACTGTTTCTGCCTTGCTAGCTCTAATTTTAGCCACATGTTCAGTAGGAAGCGATGCGATTTCATGTCATAATCATGACCTGAGAGATCTGAAGTACAATCTCAATTCTGAGGTGAAGGGTTTGGGGAACGACAAATGTACATGCTGCATCTGTTCTTTTTCTTTTAACCAAGTCATAAATCTAACCACAAAACCAAAGAATCTAATCCAAACCTCTGCTACTAATTTTCACACCCAAAATCCGAGCTGTGCATTTAACAGGGGCCATAATGAACCGACAGCAACAACAAATTAGAGAAAGAATGGAAACTCTTACCACAGCCACTGTCACTGCCTTCCAGAAGCTTCTGGGCATTGTAGTTTGCTAAAGACTTCAAAGATGGAAATTTGTGAAAGTTGTTTCTCTATTATTCAGGTCTGCAGCAGGAGAACGTTTTCAAATGTCTTTCTTTGGGTTAGCTCAAAAGCAAAATAAAAACAACAGTGCACAAACATCTTCTCATTTGCACTGTCTCGTTATACATTTAACTTATCTCAAAATGCAGCTCTAATTATGAATTTGTGAGGGAAGTATTGTCTTCCACCAACACATGCTCTTTATTTGGTCAGACAGGAGATTCAGAAAAGAAAAAAAACTAGAAAGACAATTTTTGTTTTCCTGGTGGTGGGAGTCGAGTGCGCACTGAGGAAATATTTGTCATGCTTGCCACATTTTTGTCATATCCTTGTCTAAGAACACCAGTGGACAGCCTAGAAGGAAGAATGGCTTCTGTGTGTGGTACCAGAGGAGCTCCCCCTGCTGCCTGACTCTCCTCCTCCGACTGCCAGGACAATCTTTGTAAACACAGCGTTGCAATTCTGAGTTACACTTCTCACATTTCAAGCCTTAGGGCTGAAGGTGAAATCAGTGGTAGAGTGCTTGACTAATATGTTCGTGCCCCTGGTTCAACCCTTAAGTGCTAAGAGACAAACAATATGGCTCAATTAACGATGTCTTTTTATGATACATCTCTTCCAGTTGTTAGAGACAGCAACCATTGTATCATAGGAACAAAAATTATGAATACAAGCTGTCAAACATTGTTTTACTATTTGCAATTCATCACTCCTTCCCTTTGGCAAATATATTTACAAATCCCCATTGACTTTGGTCTTGAATATATTACTTTGATCATAGAATATTCACTATGTATCACTTCTACATAGAAGCTGTTAGACACATCCCAAGATTCCCAGGTCCCTTAGTTCCTGTAGCCTCTGCCCTAAGAAAAACACATGAAGGGCCAATTCTATAACTCGGTTACAGAATATGTACCTAGCATGTGCAAGTTCCTAGACTTGTTCTTCAATACTAGAGGGGGAAGGAGAAGAGGAGAGGAAACCGAGAGGTGAGCCCTGAGATAAAGCATGTTCGATGGGCCTGGACGACGGCTCAGGCTGCAAAGAACACGCACTGCTCTTCCCAAGGACCTGAGTTCAGGTTTCAGCACCCATGTCAGGCAGTCCACAACTGCCTGTAACTCTAGCTACAGACCATCCAAAGCCTTTTTCTACCAGCAGATGCCTGCAACCACAGGTATTCCTGCGCGCGCGCGCACACACACACACACACACACACACACACACACAGGAATAGACTAAATCTTAAAGAAGCCTGAGTGAAGTGGTGAGACAGAATAAGAAAAGCCAATGGGATAATCAGGTTCCAAATTAGAAAACAGGTTCAACTGCACCAAGATTATCTTCTGAAAAATGCCTCTGACAACTAAGTAAGGTCTTTCTCAAACAGGAAGTTTTGCCTAAAAATGGCAAGCTTGGATGCAGGCAGAGTCGATGGCCAAACTCTGCCAAGACAGGGTAAGAAAGTTCCTGCCTTGCAATATGTCTGTCAGATATATAGGGCCAGAAGGCTGAGGATGATGCTCCAACAGGATAGACAGTTTTGGGTAACTGTTCAGGCAGTGAATTTTTTTATTTTGGAAGCTGCTAACCTACACTTCTGGTTCACTCAGGTAATTAAGTTTTATTCCTTCTTAAGTCTTTGGTGGAGTTGAAGACCAGATAACTTTGTCTTACAATTAAGCTTAGTTGGTTAGGGGCTAAGATGTTTTTAGATCTAGATAGATGTTTTAAGTTAATAGAGATGAGATATAATAGATATTTGTTTTCATTCAGAATTTTAGACTCAACAAGATAAGAAAGATGTTTACTTCAAGTTTGCCAAATACAAATAGCCAAAACACTATGAATGTAACATATATATATATATATATATAATTCCTAATTGTTTCATGGTTCTTCCTGCTGTATGTATTTTTTTATTTATGTGTAATAATATAAATGTATATGTTTAAAAAAGAAATTTAAAAAAGAAGATGGTGTGGCTCTCCCTTGTTCCTGGAGTTATTGGCCATTGGTCCTCAGGAACAAGGATGCAGAGGCAACAAACTCGGGGTTTGGTGGCCTGCAAGCACAGACACAAGAAGTCGTATATCTTGCAAGCTCTAAGACACAACAATAAAAAAATGTAAGCAAGTAAAAGCAATGACCTGAAGTCACTACAAAGTGAACATAAAACATACATATTCTAGAGAGTCTAAATCTGAAGACCAGAAGCAGGTGAGTTTCTCACAGCTCCAGGTTTTAGTCTGAAGACAGATTGCAAGCAACCCTATACCATTTGACTGAAACTAATAGAACATCATTTTTCTACCTGAGCAAATAGAGAATGACATTCAGAACAGCTACAGATGCTGGAAAGTGCCCAAAGAGTCAGAGGAACCCAGGAAGGAAATGCCTGGACTGTGTTTATCCATCTACCCAAGTCACTGTTCTATACTGGAGAACGCCAACTAGAATATCTCAGCTAAGGACCAAAAGAAAGAATGGACATCTGAGCTGTGGCCATAGAGAGTTTACCTTGATAATGTTAACTTTGCACCTTTAAAAATAAGCAATCTGAGGCTAGAGAGATGGCTCAGTGGTTAAGAGCACTCACTGTTCTTCCAAAGGTCCTGAGTTCAATTCCCAGCACCCACATGGCAGCTCACAACTGTCTGATGCCCTCTTCTGGTTTCAGATATACATACAGACAAAGTATCCATATACATAAAATACATAATTAAATAAATCATTTTTAAAAGGTGAGCAATCTTTGGAGAAATAGAATCTAGACTTTTAGCTGTATAACATTTAACAGCACCCAGGATGTGACCACAATTGTTCAACTAAAAAACCCAGAAAATGTGGCAATTTTCAAGAGATAAGACCAGTAACCAAAATCAATTCCAAAATAAAGCAAACAAAGAAATTAGTAGATATGGATCTATCTATCTATCTATCTATCTATCTATCTATCTATCTATCTATGTATCTATCTATCAACATTTTCTGGAGTATAAGACGACTTTTTAATCCCAAAAAAAATCCATACCAAAGTCAGTGGGTCATCTTATATCCTGCTTCCCCTTGCTTCATATGTCCGGCACATATAGTGGGAGGTGCTGTGGCCAATTCCCTGCTCTGTACTGGGGAGTATGAAGAAGGGAGGAGCAAGCTGCACACATCTTCCTGAACCTGAAGGAAAAGAATGTGAGTGTGGATTGGCTCTCCACTGGAACCTGCCCATTTGACTCAGAAGGCTGTGCCATCTTTGGGTTGAGTATGGAGTGTGCCTTAAAGGGGCAGTATAGGCTGGCACTGGCTGACTGCTGGCATTCAATAAAGTGCCTGGCTGCCTGTGCCCTGCCTGCGAATAGACATATGCCTAAGTCTGCTGCATAGGGTGTGCATTGGAAGGGGAGTAGCCTTACACAGCAAGTATATTGCAAACTCTATATTTTAACTGGAAAAGTTGAGGAGTCGTCTTATATGCCCAGTCGTCTTATATGCTGGAAAATATGGTACCTATCTATCCACAGTATATAAGGATCCACCCAGAGCTTTGCACATACTAAACAAATGCTCTATCATTGAGCCACACACCCAGCAGACATAAGTTTTCAAAATCTGTTCATTGACATAAAGGAAAATGTGTTTCTATTAATGAAAACATAAAAGAATTTTCATAAAATAAGAAACCATAGAAGAAAATCAAAAGGAAGTTTTTGTGCTGTTTTGAGGCAGAGTCTCACCTTTGTAAACAGGGCATTTTGACCAGGGCTGGTCTCCCATACACAATACTTAGGCTGGGACCACAGGTGTGAACTGCCATGCTTAGTTCAAAAAGAAATTTCTGGACAGTTACAAAAAAAAGAAAATTTAAAAATAAAACAACTTGTGACTTATCAGCAAATTAGCATTATTTAAAAGAACTCACAAGTTTAATTAGCAATCAAAATAAAATGAAAAGACAAACAGAAGGAATCAGTAGAAATTATCTGATCTGGTAGACAAGTTGGTTTTTTAAGATTTTGAAACATCATTAAGTAGGTGGGATAATATCAGAGGGTGTGAACACACATGTAATTAGAAAAGGAAATAGGGGCAAAAACATTTAAGATATGATAGCAAAAATTTTTGAAATTTAGTCAGATGTAACATACAGATAAATTCAAGATGTTTCAAGATATATGCAAAGGGAAACTACACTTAGATACAAAACATTTCAGCTCTTGAGAAAAGTAAGCTCTTGAAAGCAGCCAGAGAAAATTATGCATTGTTGTCCGGGCCCGCTGGACAATCAACTGAGACCCTCAGACCCCTAGGGAGAGAATGGGGGGACAAGAGACACAAAGAACGGACAGCAAGTCAAGGAGTCTGATCAAGCTGACAAAATTTTATTTTCTCAGGCTGCTTATATACTTTAAAGGCAGGATGTAGGGAGGGGGGTGAGGAGGTGAGAAGCGATTGATCTTGGCTGCGGCTGTGCAGGATATCAATTATATCAATTAGGGTCAAGGGGAGGGGCGTAGGGGAATTGAGCTCATAGCTAGCCATATTCTGAGAAACCACATCAGAAACCTGGTTGACTGAGAGAGCCAGGCCAGGTGGGTGTCTAGGCGACCGTGACCATATCTGGTTCATGAGAGTCTGAGAACAATAAGGTTCCAGGGTGATTGTGGAGAAGTCTTTGTGAGGAAGGAGGAAGTGAAGGAAGAAGGCCTGAGAGGACCTAAGTTTGTGGAGCCAAAGCAGTTTGAGCTGAGCAGAAGTACAAAGCCGCCCCTGGCAATTGTATGTGCATTAGAATATACACAGATTTCTCATCTGAAACTATGGCTATCAGAAGCTAATGAACTATCTAGAATGCGCCAGAGAGATGGCTCAGCACTTAAGAGCCCTTACTGCTTTTACAGAGGAGCTGCGTTTGGCTCCCAGCATCCAAACATGTGGAACTTCAGTCCCAGACAATCTCACACCTTCTTCTGGCCTCTTCAGGCTCCTGAACACATGGGAACATTTAAGACCACTTTAGTACATACTCACATACATATAAAAAGTTAAAAGTTAAGAAATACATAATTACTGTAAGGAAAAAGAAATGTATCGCTATAGTTCTTGGGAGAAAAAAAAATTCTGGCAATCTCAGAATTCTACACTAAAAGAAAAGATTCTTTCATAAGCCTAGTGCTGTAGTTCATGCCTGAATTCCAGCACTTAGAAGATAGAACCAGGAGGATTAGGAGTTTAAAGTTATCCTTGGCTATATAGTAAGTTTAAGGCCAGTCTGGGCTGCATCAAACCCCATCTCAAAACAAACAAAAACTTATAGTCAAGCTTGCAACAAGGATATGAAAACCAAACTCTAAGTGTCAATCAAATGATCTCAGCCTATGGGTGCAGTGAAATAAAGTCTGCAGGTGGACAAGAAAAGACCTTCCATCTCAGCAGACTATGGCTCTTTTGTCATTCACAAAGGCATTCAGGTCCCAAAACATCTGAGAGAGAGAGAGAGAGAGAGAGAGAGAGAGAGAGAGAGAGAGTGTGTGTGTGTCATTGCCTGGGGCCCTGTTCAAGTGGGAAGAGATTCTGTGTTCTAATGTAGTTTTTTGGTTTGGGTTGGGTTTTGTTTGTTTGTTTGTTTGTTTGTTTTTCTTTTATAACAACAGAAAGATGGATTTCAGGTCAGAGGGGGGGTAGGGATAGACATTCAGCAGGTAGGCTGGTGTATGTACCTGAATCTTGGCTGGGTTTGTGTCAATACGACCTTCTCTCCCACCATCTTTCAGCAACTTTCTATTGCTGCCAATCATAAAGATCATTTCCAAGGCAAAGCATGTACAACCTTATGTCTTTAATTGTTTCTTTTTCAGAAAATAGGAAAGCTTTTCTCTCTTCCTCTCCCTCCTCCCCCTCTGCCCCCCTCCTCCTCCCCCTTCTCCCTCCCCTTCTTCTCTTTTCTAAATACTTGAACAGAAGTACTAGGCAAGATTCCACTCAGAGCAAGTGAAATGGTGTGTCCACTGCTAAGCCAATTACTTAGGAAATCTAATATTCTGATTTTCCAATTAAATCATATTCTCATCCTGGAACACAAAGTGAAATCAATATCATTTAGCTCCAGAAACAGACTCTGGTCCTCTGTGCTGCAGCCCTCATGGCCCCTCTGGCCAGCTCCTGCGACTGCAGGATAGTCTGTGTATGCTCAGCCCATCCCACTCAGCCACTGTGGGAACGTTGCTTCACCAGTAGCTAACTTCAGAGTACTCAGCAACACTCCAAACTCCCCATCTCTCTAAACTTTCATACTCTTTCCATTTAAGTAACTTCCTCTGCAAGGAAATAATTGCATTTAAAAAGGGTTAGTCTTCCTTTTTTTTTTAACAACAGAATAACCATCTGTTTCCTGTTTACATGTTTTATACATTAGCCATATATTCTGGATGGTAGCTAGTCTGTCATGTGCAGATGTATATGCATAGAACAGTGTGACCAGCCTAGCCAGGTACTAAATCAACTCAAACTGTCCCCTCAAAAATACTTGAACTGCTGACTTTAAAAAGCATCCAAAAGGGGCTGGAGAGATGTTCTGTAGGCTTTGAACTTTTTCGATCCTACTTCATTTGGGGTTCTTTAATGCTTCCTTCCAACCTCCCTTCCGACCCACCCATCCTAGATAGGAGAGAAAAGAGATTAACAGGAACAGGAGTAGGACTTTCTAGACTCAGTTCCAGGGAGCAATTCCACTGGCGCATTGGCAGGATTCCAGCAGACCCATTGAACAGCAAACCAGCAATCCAGCAAAGGTGGCTGCAACTGCAATAGCCTGAACCTGGAGCAGCAGCTGGAACCTGGAACCCCAAAGCATTCTCTGGAGTGGTTCTCTCTAGGAGCATCAGGAAGTGGAGCGATGAACAGCCAAACAATGGAAAATGATGCCCAGACCAAAATATACACCAAAACCAGTATCAGATTAACAAGCTTCCATAACTTCTGCCAATTCTTCAAATAACAGAACAAGTTCCTTTTCTAGGTTTACTGTTAGTCCTGTGTTGGCACTGCTGCTGTTTGTGAAGTTTACCACTGGCAGAAATAATTAGACTAGGCCACTGGTAGGAGTTAAGTTAACAGATACTTATTCTATTTATTAGTTATTATTTATGGAGCCTTAAATGTCCTTGAGCTTGCTATGTTACTAAAGATAGATTTGAACTCTTAACCTTTCTGCCTCCACTTCCCAAGTACTGAGATTAGAGCTATGGACCTGATGCTTTAAATTTACAGAATTTTAAGTAGGATATCTTGGTCTTCTTTCTGGGCAAAAGGAGATAAGAGACCAAGTATTACTGGCCACTTTAACAAATGCTCTTCTCCATCTCACACAGCAACGGCATGGAAGCCTTCAGCACTCAGATTAGCTTGAGTTCATCCACTGTGATGAACCCCTTTTTCTCACATCAGAAGTCTCTATACCTGGATTTCTTAGCTGCCCAACTATCTCCACGTGTTGTGTTGCAGCTTCTATGCCAACTCTTCTTCAGGCATGATTCCATGATTCCCAAGAGTTTACACTCCACAAAGCATTTGGCATGCCTTCTACCACTGATGATCCCGAACTTCTGGGAGGGGTGTGTATGTGTGTGTTGTGTGGGTGGGGGGTGGACCTGCAAAAACTGCAAGTGCCCAAATCTAATTATTTCTGAAAACTTTAATTAGTATGGCTTAGAGAACAAACCTTGTGACTTTATCTGGAAACTTTCAAGAACAGTTTATAGCATCAAAGAGACCTTAGTAATTTGTTTTATTTTTTCTGTGTGATACATGTGTGCACATGGACACTCACACATGTGACTGTAGGTGCGTGAGTGCCATGGTGTTCAGAGGGTGGGGTCTCTTTATTCTCCTGCAGCAAGAAAGTCCAAGCTGGCATGCCTGTGAGCTTCCAGGGAGACCCTTATTCCTATTCGCCATGTCATCATATGAATACAGAGACTATAGAGTCAAGCCATTGTGTCTGGCTTTACATGGGTCTAGGAATTTAAACTCCAGTCCTAACGCTCACTCAGCAAGCATTTTACCCACTATGCCATCTACTTAGCCTGGTAATTTTGTTTTCTTTTTATTTAGGATAGAAATTTAGAAAGGTAAAAATCAATAGATGTCAGAAGTTTAGGCCCTTGATTAAGACTGAATCACAGCAGAGCAGGGAGCACAAGAAGCTGCAAATCAATGCTTGGCTAGCTATTTGATCAATGACAATGAAGTATTTTAAAATAGATACGAAATAACCTGACGATACAGTCTTTGCCCTTCAGTAAATGAAGAATGTGGTTTTTTATATTTTTAAAAGGACATAGAAAATCAATATAAATTACAGAAAAATAAAAAAAGATTGTGTGAAAACTTAGAAGCTGGGCATGGTGGCCCTCACAGATGGAAGGAAAATCAGTTCAAGGTCACCTTCCGATGTATAGTGAGCCCAAATCAGAATAGGCCTCCAGGCCCCATCAGGGTGATCTGACGTTTTAAGTCTATCCCCAGGGCACTCCTCTCCCTCTCAGCCTACTCTGGACATCCATGAGGGGCACCTTTGCTCTGTCACACCAAGCAGGCAAGCTTTGCTCTACGCTCATCATTGTAAGAACATACAGTCAGTATGAAGCACAGAAGGTTATTCTGGTAAAACTGAGAGGGCCTAAGATAAAGGTAACATGGGAAAGTCTTCTATCCAGGCAGATTTCACATTAGTTAATGATAAAAGGCTTTACTTTTCAGTGCTGTGGGCTGTGCCCCAGGGCCCTGCACACACTACCACACAAGCTAGGCAAGCACATGTGCCCTTTCTTTTGTTGTTGTTGTTGTTGTTGTTGCTATAGACAAATAGAGTCTTGCTCAGGCTAGCCTTGAACTAAAAAAGTATAGGTCAGGTCTGTCTCACTGTTGATTCTCTTGTCCCAGCCTCCTAAGTTTGGGGCTCTAGGCACAGGCCTGGATGTAGCATGACAGATCGACAGATTGTAGGTAAAAGCAGCAATCAGCAAAGCAAGGTGGCAATACCAACAAAGCTGAGCGGAAGCTGCCGAAGTTTTAACCATTGCATGGATTCTTTAAAGACTGATGTGTCAGAGGCTGGGCGTTGTGGTGCATGCCTTTAATCTCAGCACTCAGGAGGCAGAGGCAAGTGGATCGCTGTGAGTTCAAGGCCAGCCTGGTCTACAAAGTGAGTCTAGGACGGCCAAGGCTACACAGAGAAACCCTGTCTCAAAAAAAAAAAAAAAAAAAAAAAACCAAATTCACATCCTATCAAAAATACTCAGAACTGATTGTCTTTTATATGCCTGCCCTTTATAAGTATATAATAAAAATGTCAAGCTCTACATGGTATATAATATTGCATATTAAATTTAGACACTAATTTGACACTAAAGCCTTTTTTTCTAAAGGGTTTTGTTTTGGTTTTTCAAGACAGGGTTTCTCTGTGTAGCCTTCGCTGTCCTGGACTCGCTTTGTAGACCAGGCTGGCCTCGAACTCACAGAGATAACCCTGCCTCTGCCTCTGGAGTGCTAGGATTATAGGCCACCTTGCCTGAAGAAAAAAAAAAAAAGATTGATTTTTATCTTACATATATTTTAATTAAAGATTTGTTTCATTTTATGCGTTGTGAGTGCTTCTGTCTGCATGTACGCATGTGCCACCTATGTGTCCAGTGCCTGTGGTGATCAGAAGAAGGGATTGGGTCCCTTGGAACTGGAGTTTTAGACGGTTGTGAGCCACCATGTGGGTGCTAGGAAACAAGCCTGAGCCCTTTAGCTGCTGAACCACCTCTCCAGCCCTTTGCCACAACGTTTTTAAAAGGATATGTTGTGTCTCATAGGCACCAAGATGATCCATTTCCTTGCAGAGTGTCTGGCTGGATCTCTGCTTCTTCCTTTTTCTGTTCTATTAGGGTTTGGGTTGCAAGCGTTCCCTGTAGGACTATGCTTTGTATGTTTGGTTCTCAGATGGCGGTGGTACTAGGGAACACTGTTGTGCCTGGTACACAAGGGGTCTGAAGGGGGCATTGGATCTCCTGGAACTGAACAATTGTAAGGCCCCAGGTGGGTGCTGGAAATTTAACCTCTGTCTTCAGCAAGAGCAGCAAGCGCACTTAAGCCCTGAACCTACAGGGTGTGGAAACTTTTGCTGAAGCAAGTACATCACCAGGGGCGGGTCCCTGGATAGACCCATACCCAGCCACTTCTTTTCCTGCTTTCCACCTGCTGGTTGGCCACAGAGTGACCAGCTCTACTGTGAGGGAGGTTCTCATCAGTTTGGTGTCTGCCCAGGCACCTGGGACCAAGCAACCACGGGCAGAATTTCCTGAGACCGGGAATAAAATAAATCCTTCCTCCTTTCATAGTTGTGGCAGATTTTTGGTCACAGTAACTAAGAGCTGACTGATTCACCTTCCAGGCTGCTGGTAAATGCAGTTAAACAAAACATCTCTTCTCACTGATTTCACAAAGAACAAAGTCATGGTCCCAAAAGCATTTAAATGGAAAACAAAATCCTTCAAATTCACAGAAAATCCTACAAGATTTGCTAAATTAACTAAGGTATTCACACAGCACAACCCTGACACCAAGTGGTCAAAACAGACATAAACACCGATGAAAAACGTAGTGGGGCCGGATTATTAGGGGGTATTTGACAGATAGTCACAGCTTCAGTCCCTGTGATCCTATCTTTAAAACTCATTGCCAAGGCCGTCTCTCATTTTAAATGATTTTTTTAAAATGTACATTAGTCAAGGTGGCGGAGCACGTCTTTACTCCCTGCCTTCAGAAGGCCGAAGAACTAACTCCTCAAATTCAAGGACAGCCTAGATTACAGAGCAGGTTCCTGACCAGCCAGGGCTACATAGTAAGACTCTGCCTCAAGATGAATAAATGACGTTTTAAAAGTAAAAATAAACTACACTAGCAATGATCCATACACAAAGCTATTTTAATAATTCAATAAATTAAAAGAAATATTTATGCTCTTGATAGCCCCTACTGCTGAAGACACCATGCACTAGAACTGACCTGAAAGCCTCCTCCCAGAAGATACCATGCATGCTTCCAAAAGAGAGAAGCAACCAATAGTCCTACCCAGCTATGACACCCATACATCACACAACAACCAGCATGGCGGGATAACCCTAGTACAGGAGTGGCATACATACAATGATGGTGACTAGTACCTCTCTAGCTGGACTAAAGTCTGTTCAACAAGAAGGAACTCACACTAAAAGAAAACAGAAAATGCAGGCAGAGTTTCTATAAAGGAGAAGCAGGATCCCAAAATGGAGTGCCACCAAGCTCAGCCCAGAGACTTTATAGATAAGGAGTTGAGGGTAGGGGCACGGGGTTGGGCATAGAGACAGGTCAGTAAGTACAGAGGATTACAGTAAAAGTTCTCTGTCATCCTCATGTTCGGAAGTTATGCAAAACAACTCTGAGCTCAGTCTTCACCTATCAGCTGGCAAAAGTAGAAAACTGATCAGCTTTGTCTTAGCATGCAGGACACACCTGGGGTGCAGTTTGGTACAACCTCTGTAGAAGATAACTCAGCAACTTAGTGTGAATGGTCCAGCAGTTTGACTGGTGGAATTTATCTTTCAGTAAGTAAAGATCCATTGGTTTTCAAACTAACAGCTACCCAAGATCAACATCAGTAGTACCTCTGTAATATCAAGAGTTTTGTTGTTTTTGTTTCCATTTTTGAGACAGGGTTTGAAGTACCTCAGCTTGGCCTCAAACTCTGTGTAGTGGAGGATGACCTTGAACTCCTAAGCCTTGAGCCTCTAGCTTCTCATGCTGGGAGTACAGTTGAACATCACCATACTTGGCTTACTACCAGATTTGTTTGGGTTTCTGTTCGTTTGTTCGTTTTTGTTTTTGTTTGAAGCAGGGTTTCTCTGTGTAGCCTTGGCTGTCCTACACTCACTTTGTAGACCAGGCTGGCCTTGAACTCACAGTGATCTATCTGCCTCTGCCTCCCAAGTGCTGGGATTAAAGGCATGCACCACCATGCCTGGCTATTGGGTTGTTGGTTGGTTGGGTTTTGGTTTTTCAAGACAGTGTTTCTCTTGTAGTCCTGGCTGTCCAGGACTACCAAATGCCTGCCAGTAAGAGTGGTTAATAAACTATGATGCATCCATATAATGTAAGGTGAGGCAGCTGGAAAATGGTAAGCCCTGCCCCATGGACAGCACTGCATCTCACCTCACATATAATGTCTGAGAGGAAGGAAGGACAAAAGGCAGGGAGGGAGAAAGGAAGGAGAATTTGTTCTGTGCCCTCACTAAGATAAACACTGTTAAGTGGAGAAGATACAGAACCCTAATCCACTATGCTGCTTAAAGATGAGCACAGTATAATTTTTTGTTCCACAAGTGACCTCTAGAAGGTCATGTAAGAACTGATAACAGTTTCTTTATCCATTGTTCGACTGAGGGACATCTAGGTTGTTTCCAGATTCTGGCTATTACGAATAAGGCTGCTATGACCATGGTTGAGAAGTCCCTTTCTGTCACAGACTAGGGGAGGGGATAGGGGGAAGGAGGGGGAACAGGAAGATATAAGTGAAGGTATAACAACTTAGATGTAATATGAATAAATTGTTTAAATTTTTTAAAAAAGCTGATAACAGTGACTACCTGAAGGAGGAAACTTAGGAACCCAGGCATTGAAATAAAAGAAAAACTGTTTTCTTTTTTTTTTTTTTTTTTTAAGATTTATTTATTGTCTTTATTGTATATGAGTGTTTTATCTGCAGAAGAGGCCACCAGATCTCATTACAGATGTTGTGAGCCACCATGTGGTTGCTGAGAGTTGAACTCAGGACCTCTGGAAGAGCAGGCGGTGCTCTTAACCACTGAGCCATCTCTCCAGCAAAAAACTGTTTTCATCTTAAATTTTTTTAACTATAAACACATACATTACCAAAGTAACAAAATCAAAATTGTCAAACACATAATTGTTTCTATGGCCAGTGAGATGGCTCACAGGGTAAAGACTTAAAACCACGCCAGGCATGGTGGCTGATGCTTATTATCCTAACACTGACGAGGCTGAGCAAGTGGATTGCTCCAAGCTCAATGCCAGTGTGAACTACCCAGGGAGGTTCAGGCTAGCACGGACTCAAGAGTAAGGTACTGTCTTTTAAAGGAAAATGAAAATAAAACCTGAAGAGAATTTTCCTCCACCTAATCTATATTACATGACCTGTTAGAGCTGGGCATGGTGTTACAGTGTGCAATTCCAGCACTTGGGAAATGAAGACAGGACAATCAAGAGTTCAAGGCCAGCCTTGTTTGAGGTCAGCCTGAGCTGCAAGAGACTCTGTTCAGAGGGGGAGGGGAAACACACACACACACACACAGAGAGAGAGAGAGAGAGGGTTTGTGTGTGTGTGTGTGTGTGTGTGTGTGTGTGTGTGTGTGTGTGTGTGT
>OU015755.1:39201384-39215679 GCA_907169655.1 Acomys percivali | reverse complement strand
TGTGTGTGTGTGTGTGTGTGTGTGTGTGTGTGTGTGTGTGTGTGTGTTACAATTTTTGTAAGTCCTCAACAAGCTCAATATCCTCCTATCTTGGTATTTTAAATGCTGAGATTACAAGAAAATTCTTCAGGATGAGAAAAATATACCAAATAGAAACTCATATATATATGTGTATATATGTATATATATGGAAAAATGAAAGTCACTTAAAACAGTAAATTCATTGGCATGTAGCAAATGCTTCCAAGATCTAACTCTCTCCTTATCAGCAGTGAAAGAACAATTTTATCTGAGCTGAAAACAAACCCATAGAAGGCAATCTGTGGTTCAAAACAAAATTACAAGTCAATCTGTAGTTCAAAACAAAATTACAATTGCATTTCAAATATTTACATTACATAATATCCCTTGCAGCTATGACGTCCATGCAGCCTTTGAGCGGTGGAGGCCCTATCTTTGCATTTACAACATTGAGCAGTGTTTAGAAGAGACAAACTAAACAGCTGTAATATCTTACCCACAACCAAAGAATATTACTATACTAAATTTTAAAGTTCAATAGACAAGCTAGAAGGTAGAGGAAATTATCCATAGCATAGAAAGATATCTAAGGACTGTGTGTTATCTAGTGCTGTGTAATAATTTCCCGTAACACTTCCCATTTTATTTTTTACTTTTTGCCATTTTGTTTTGTTATGGGGTCTTTTTAAAAAATCTTATTGTTTGATAATTCCATGCATGAATATGTTTTTTAAGTGAAATCCACCCCTTATTTCTTCACACACACCCCAGTTCCTCCTGTCACACAGTTGTAGAATCTTATTCTGTTACCCAAGCTGGCTTTGGAATTCATGACCCACAAACCCATGATTATCTGTGGGTGGGGATACAGCTCAGCTGGTAGAGTGCTTATCTAATGTGCACCAGGCCCTGGAATGCTGTGGCATGCCTGTAATCCCAGCACTCCAGCAGCAGAAGCAGGTGTGTGAGGAGTGCAAAACCATTCTCTCCTCCACAGTAAAGGGGGGCTGACTCACAAAAGGGGGGCTAAGCATCCTGTCTCATCGTTCCAAGTCAGTAGGAAGTATCTATTTAAGATTAAAGTAAAAAAAAAAGAAAGACGGAAGGAAAGAGAGAGAGAGAGAGAGAGAGAGAGAGAGAGAGAGAGAGAGAGGAAACAAGGAAGGAAGAAAGAAAAAAGCAGGGCAGTGGGAGGCAGAGGCAGGTGGATCTCTGTGAGTTCGAGGCCAGCCTGGTCTACAGAGTGAGTTTCAGGATAGCCAGAGCTACACAGAGAAACCTGGTCTTTAAAAAAAATAATAAAGTGTAAGTAGAATATTTATATATATATAGAAGCATATGCCAGTTGAAGACCTCAAAGATTTGAAGATGAATTGAGAAAGGGAATCTTGTCAGGGGGCAGAAAGGTGGTCAAAGAATAGACTGATGATTTTACTTTACTGAATTATTTTGTTAGCTACTATGTATACTGGTGATTTAGTTTATTTTAAGGATTTGTTTACATTTGTTTCACATGCATGAGTGTGTTGCCTGCATGTTTGTCTGTGTACATATGGTTGCACATGGTTGCTAGCTGCCATGTTCATGCTGAACCTCTGCAAGATCAGCATTCGTTCTTAACTTCTGAGACATCTTTCTAGCCTCTATGATTTAGGCCCTCAAGATAAATTTATTTTTAATTATTAAACACTATTTTAAATTCTATTCAATTTTACATTCAACATTACTTTAAGTAGATCTTTACTTAAAAGTATCTACTGTAAGTAGGTAATTTCGTTGACTGTAGAGAGTATAGATTTTTTTTCCTCTTTCCATTCCTTTGTCTCATCCCCACTTTCTTCCTTTCTTTACACAGCGACTCATGTATCCCTGGCTGGCTTCAAAGTCACGATAACTAAAAAGGCCTTTAATTAAATATAATGAAAATATGGTATCAAATGGAAAATTAACTTTCCCCCCCTTTTTAAAAAATAGAATCTTGGGCTGGAGAGTTGGCTCAGAGGTTAAGAGCACTGACTACTCTTCAAGAGGCCCTGAGTTCAATTCCCAGCAACCACATGGTGGCTCACAAGCATCTACAATGTGATATGGTGCCCTCTTCTGGCCAGCACGTGTATATGCAGACAGAGGACTGTATTACATAATAATAAATAAATCTTCTAAAAAACTTTAAAAAAAAAAATAAGAATCTCACTATGTCATCCTGGTTGGGCTAGTACTTGGTAGTGTAGACCAGGCTGGCCTCATACTTACTAAGATCTGCCTGTCCTTGCCTCTGAGGTGCTAAGATTAAAGGTGAACAGCACCATGGGAGTGTAATCTGCTCACAGATGGGGAGGCTGTAATTACCCTACCTTGCATGCCAATACTCATGGCTTATTTAAGGGGGGAGGGTAGGCCTTATGGCCTAGGTCAATTGCCCCTTCTAAAATCTAGTTCAGTTTTGTTCTTATTGTTTTATACCATCATCAATTATTTTAATCTTTGCTTGTACTTTGCTTTTGTGTGTTTAAGACCATGTGAGCAGATGGAAAAACATTATGGAATGGTGTGGCTCTGCCTAGCAACCATCGCATATACACATATATTATCTTTAAAAATGATTATTTTGAGTGACTGGATAGACAGCTCAGAGGTTAAGAGTACTTCCTGCTCTTCAGAGGTTACAAGTTCAGTTCCCGGCATCCAAAATAGGGCCTCACAATTGCATGTAACTCCAGCACCAAGGCACCTGACAGCTTTTTCTGGCCTCCAGTGGCAACTGCTCCCATGTTCACTGACATACACATACACACACCTTTAAGTTTTTGCTTTAAACCCTTAAAAGTTTTAACAACACGATCACAGTTGATTCAGAAGATTCACTCTTATTAGAATACAAGCAAAGCTTTAAACTCTTCCCTAATTGAATGCTCACTGAGGAAAAAAAAAGCATCTACTATTTTTCCTCTGGGCTTATCTGTTTGGTGTGGTGTTCAGTGTGTCTGTTTCTTTTCAGCTGCCTGGCTGCCAAAGCTGGGGGCAGGGTGTGCCTCAGCAGCTCAGCCAGGGCGATGACCAGTGTATAAATGTAGCTTCTTCAGGAAGCTTTGACTATCACATTAGCTCCTTTTCCCTGATCTTGTATTTGACATCCTTTCCCTTGTTTGTGAACAGGAAATACTCATTTTCCTCAGCTTTTTCCAGGCCTGATGACAAGATGCACACACAGACTGGGTACTGCCTAGCACTTCCAGAAAGATGCTTCTGGGGAGCCAGTGATCAGCGCTGAGAACAGAAGAGACTCTTAGTGCTTTTCGTCCTTTTACTCAGCTTGGAGTACAGTGACAGGCTTGAACAACAGCCTTCTTCCCTTTCTAATAGTAGGTCAAAGTTTTTTTCTGACACTTTGAAATAGTTGCACTTTTTGCTCATCTTCTTGGATGCAGGATGTGAGGGGGACCTGGCTACAGTACCTGTCACCGCATTGATCACCAGGGTTGATTTAGATGATGTAACTGGCTAAGCAAGTGACCCCTTCCTCCCTCACCTGCTCTAGGACAAAGAGGACAATGTGCTAATATAGAGGAAGGTCTTCAGTATGCACGTAAGTAGCTGGGCTCCCTGCTAGAACTTCCACACCAGCTCTCATCTCCTTGAATGTAACAAAATCTTCCATTTCTTTTATGTAACAGTTTATATAAGAAATGTACCCTTGTGGGCTCACGCACTGGAAAACTTGGTGCCTTGTAGCTCATGGTACTATTTATGAAAGGTTGTGGAATCTTTTAAGCGATGGAGCTTTGCTGAGGAAAGTATGTCGTGAAGGCCAGGGAGCGGGTTTTGAAAGTTCATAACTTTGGCCCAATTCTAGTTCACATTCTGCTGTGTGTCTGCTGTTGAAGCAAAGATCACCCAGCTTCCTGTTCCAGCAGTGTGCAGCCATGCTGCCCTGCCACTATGAACTCTCCTTTTGGAACCATTGGCAAAAATCTCTCTTTTCACAAGTTCTTCCTGGTCATGATGTTTTATCACAGTAACCAAAAATTAGCAAATACATTCGGACATGTCTTAGTTACCATGATATTGCTTTGAGAAGACACCACGAAAAAAGCAACATTTAGTCGGGCAGGGTGGCGCACACCTTTAATCCCAGCACTTGGGAGGCAGAGGCAGGTAGATCGCTGTGAGTTCAAGGCCAGCCTGGTTTACAAAGTGAGTCCAGGACAGTCAAGACTACACAGAGAAACCCTGTCTTGAAAAAACAAAACAAACAAAACAAAACAAAAGCAACATTTAGAAGAAAGCATTTAACTGGGGGACAGTTTACAGTTTCAGAGGATTAGTCTATGGCCGTCATAGCAGGGAGCACAGTGGCAGGCAGCCAGCCAGGCACAGTGCTTGAGAGCTCACTTCTGATCTGCAAGTTGAAGGCAGAGAGAGGCAGAGGGGTAGAGGAAGGAGAGACGGAGAGACAGAGAGAGAGCACAGGAGTGGGAAGAGAGTAGGAGGGAGCATATTTCAGAGACTAATGCTTGCGTGTAGGTCAGTGTATTCCCACACATAGTTGACAAGGCCTCTCTGACAGCCTGCTATAAGTCAGAATTCAAACAGAAACCACCAACAGGAATAAAAATTGTGTATCATCTCCAAATGCAGCACTGGAATAATAGGACACAGTCATGCAGGGCATTAGATTTTAGAGTGCTTTTGTCCTCCCCTCCTTGCCTTCCTTCCTGGCTGATCCCGAGGACGTGGAAGGATTGGCTAGAGTATCTGAAGAGGCCAGCTCTGGGAGGGAGCTTGAGGAGGAAGGCCAGGGAAAGTTGATCTGTGAGGACCTGTTCTTGAGTGGAAGGAGTATTGACCAAAAGGCGATGAGATTGGGGTTGCCAGGGTGATAAAATGAGCCAATGGGCTGAAGCAATGAGGAGTTCAGTGGAAGCTAGTGAGAAGCAGATGGCTCGCTGCTGGAGAAGACATCCCCACACACTGAAGGGGAAAAGCCTTGATCCTCTATCTGAGTGGGCAGTCAGCACAGTGGCACTGGTTAGGGTTTCCTTGGAAAGGGCCGTCCTCACACTGCGCTTCTCAGGCAGACATTTGATAGTTAGGGCAATGTCTACAAATAACCCACAATACAAGAGGGGTAACCCCCTTTTTCCCTTAAAGACCACAAAACAGAATATGAAATTTAAAGAAGGGATTTTAAGTGGAAAAAAAAAATCCAAAATGATCACAATTTATTCAACGCACATATACTCACATGTAGTAATTTTATATCTGTGCAATATGTAATCATGTCTCAGTATTTCTCTCAGGCTATGGCAAATGTCATCCAAAATAGCCTGATTAATGCAGGGGGGGAAAACACTCAGTGGAAGTTGAAAGCAATATTCTGGCTGGAAGTAAAATTGCACAGCTGGCACCATTTGGAGAATAGAAGGGGAAAATATTTTTAAAGCCTAGTGATATTTTTAGAAGGCTTTAAAAATAAAAACTAGTTTCTTTAAAATGATTTTGTTAGCATGAAGCCTTCCTCCATAGATTGAATAATTTCGATTTTCTAAGGTGACTTTTACTTTAAACTTAAATAAATAAAATGCTAAAATTCTATAGTATATGCATATAAGAACTAGGGAAAGAAACTGCCAATGAATCAAATATGTTATTAAAAAACTATACTCTGGAGCTGGAAAGATGGCTCAGCAGTTAAGAGCACTGGCTGCTGTTGCAGAGGACCTGGGTTCCACATGGCAGCTGACAATAATCGGTAAATGAATGAATCTTCAAAACAAACAAACATAATAATCTTTAAAGTATAGTGGTAAAGCCGGGCGGTGGTGGCACACACCTTTAATCCCAGCACTCCGGAGGCAGAGGCAGGTGGATTGCTGTGAGTTCGAGACCAGTCTGGTCTACAAAGTGAGTCCAGGACAGCCAAGGCTACACAGATAAACCTTGTCTCGAAAAACCAAAAAACAAAACAAAACAAAACAAAAACAAAAACAAACAACAACAACAACAAAAAAAATAGTGGTAAAAGGCCATTGATAGAATAAAATGTGGAGAGTAACAATCAATCTTGTATGATTTAATATAATATAGAGCCAGAAGTCAGTGAGAAAGAAAAAAATTATTAAATAAATAATGATAACTAGCTTGGTATGCCACTCAATGGGGAGAGTGTTTGCCTGGTATGCACAGTGCCCTGGGTTTGATGCCTTATGTAGTAGTTTGAATGACAATGGCCCCATAGGCTCATATATTTGAATGTTTGGTTCCCAGTTGGTAGAACTGTTTGGGAAGGATTGGAGGGTATGGCCTTGCTGGAGGAGGTGTGTCACTG
This sequence comes from Acomys percivali, assembly GCA_907169655.1. Lineage (NCBI taxonomy): Eukaryota > Metazoa > Chordata > Mammalia > Rodentia > Muridae > Acomys > Acomys percivali. Next base: position 39,209,330 of record OU015755.1, on the reverse strand, counting down.
AAGCCCACCCAATTTCCAGTGAGCTTTCTCTCTGTCTCCTACTTTCAGATCAGGGTGTAAGCTATCAATCCCTGTTCCAGCACTCTGCTTGGCCGCCTGATGCCATGCTCCCTGCCGTGATGACCATGGACTCTAACCCTCTAGAGTCATTAGACTCAGTAAAATCTTTTTATAAATTGCCTTGGTCATGGCGTTTCCTCACATCAATAGAAAAGTAGCAGAGACACCCTACATGGCGGTGGTGGTTTAAGAATGCTGTCCACCCTCTTATAGGCTCTTATTTGAATACTTAGTCACCAAGGAGTAAAACTTTTTGATAGGATTAGAAGAATTAAGAGGTGTGGCCTTGTGGGAGGAAGTGTGTCACTGGAGTTGGCTTGGAGGTTTCAAAAGCTCTTATGAGTACCCATCTCCCTCCCCCACCCCCCCCCACTGTCCCCCCCCCCCCCCCCCCCTTCCCCCCCCCCCCCCCCCCCCCACCCCACTGTCCCTCCCCACCCCACCCCACTGTGGATAGGGATGCCAGGGCTCTGAACTGCTACTCTAGACCACGACACCTGCTGGCATGTTCTCTGCCACCAGGCTTCCTGCTATGATGATAATGGGCTAAGCCTCAGAAGCAAATGTCCAATTAAATGCTTTCTTTTATAAGAGTTGCTGTGGTGATGGTGTCTCTTCACAGCAATAGAACAGTGACTAAGTCAATGACATAAACCAGGGATGGTGGCTCATACCTATAATTCCAGCCTAAACTCAGTGCTTCAAAGGGAGGCAGATGGATCATTGGAGCTCACACACCAACCGGCCAATGAGAGAACCTATCACCTCCCTGCCGTAACACTCAAGATTGTTCTCCTGCCCACCCTCCCCCCACCCTCCCCCCACCTCAACCCCACCCCCGACACACACACAGGCAGTTCGGGAATTTTGAAAACAAGTCAATTTAAATGTTAAATGTTCATCTCACTGTATAATTTAAAATTGTGATGGCAATTCTTGGTTGTCTGTAAAAGTAACTTTTATTCTCCTTGCTCAATTGTTTGGCAGGCTAACTGCTGCCTTCTGCTAACTTAGGCCTAGTACTGGAAGCTGCTAGCCCCTGAACAATCTAATCTAGGCTTAGAATGTTTTAGCCTCTGAGACTTACTGCTTAATATGCCCACCCTTACTTGTTCTTCCTGAGCTCTGGGCTGGCTGGTTCAACTCAGCTGCTCCTGCTCAAATTCATCTCCCAGCTGACTTATTTAATCCGGCTTCTCTCTCAGCCCAGAATTGCTCTGCTTGGCATCAAAATAACTCAGCAATCTGCTCTAGTCTTCTGGCTTCTTCTCATGTTCTGGCCTGTACTGTCTTCACCTGATTTTTCTCTCTGCACCCCATCTCTCTATTACTGTCCAGGTAAAACTGCCTGCCTCTCTGTCAAACTGTCTCTTAGGTAGCTTCCCTTTCCTCATTCCTCCTGAGAGTTGGGCACATCCTATTCTGTCAAATCTTCTCTGTTTTGTCACCTTTTCTGCCATGCAATTAGCACTTTTAAATATGGGTGCTTTCTTCTACAAACTAATTTTACCTTTGTTTGGGATTAAAAGCGAGCATCACCACACCTGGAAAAAGGTCCTCCCAAATTCATATGCATTCAGGCCTTATGTCTGGCTTAATCATACTTTAACATTTTTATTTAAAAATATTTTCATAGAAAAGAAGTATTTCCTCTAGATTGGCAACATTTGTGGTAATTTCAGTGGAATTCTTGACTCTCAGCAGGTAAGAGGCTCCACCAGTTGCCACAGTGAGGGCCCCCTTCTCCTTCCCACATCCCCAGGAGTTTTATCTTTCTAATTTCCCTCAAATCTACTAACACAAATCCTGATGCCAGAGAAGCCCTGTCTGGAAAAACCAAAAAATAAAGATAAAACGAAACCACTGAGAGCTGGGCTTGGTGCTGCACGCCTTTAATCCCAGCACTTGGGGGACAGAGGCAGGTGGATCGCTATGAGTTCGAGGCCAGCCTGGTCCACAGAGTGAGTCCAGAACAGCCAAGGCTACACAGAGAAACCCTGTGTCAAAATAAACAAACAAACAAATTTTTTGAAAGAAGAAGAAAGAGAAAGAGATATCTGTGAGTCTTATTTCTTCTTGTTTCTTCTTTGAGCATGACTACTGACAAACCGCAACCAATCCCCCTGAACCACCACCAAACACCAACCCTACCTATAAGGCTCTAAGGAGCATTTATATACCCTCTGAAAAATTCCCAGAATTCCAACCGTCACACGCTCGCCGAAACTATCTGCAGCTGGCAAAAACACGCCTCTGCTAAAGCAGAAGGTAGTCAACTGCTGCAGAGCAACCCCATTCACGCACACCTGGCATTAAAGGAAAAACGTATTCTTATAATATTTCTGTGTTTTAAAAAAAGAACCCGAAATTCCAGACTTCTCACTATAGGTATTGATATAGAATTCAGAGGACTGGGGTTGGAGAGGGGGCATAGCAGTTAGATGTGCTGCTCTTGCAGAGGACCTGCATCTGAACACCACATGGTGGAGCGCAATCATCTGTAATTACAGTTCCTGGGGAGCACATACATACATGCAGACAGAACATCTATACACTTACAACAAAATCAATTAAAAAATATACAGTATCTTAAAAAAATTTTTAAGGAATTTGAACAAATTTTAGCTATGTAGTATGCACTTATCCACGAAGGATATATTCCACCACCCGAGGACACTGGATGCCTGAAACCACAGGTTGTACTGTACACTATTGTTGGGTTTTTTTGTTGTTGTTTTTTTTTCGAGACAGGGTTTCTCTGTTTAGCCTTGACTGTCCTGGACTCATTTTGTAGACCAGGCTGGCCTCGAACTCACAGCGATCCGCCTGCCTCTGCCTCCCGAGTGCTGGGATTAAAGGCGTGCGCCACCACTGCCCGGCTTGTTGTTTTTAATATTATCAATACAGCCTAGTAATTGTTTATTATCAGGTCTATAATTATTATTACTTCAGTAAAACCCACTGGCAATCAATCAAGACACAGACACCTGTTATATTTTGAAATAGCCTTAGTTAACCTGGGGCAGGGCAGATATCAATCCTCTAAAGTACCTCCCATAGTGGAGCAGGCATGGGATCCCTGTCTCAATCCCACGCCATCTGCTTCTAATAACTGCTATCAAGTTACCTCCCATCCATAGTCCCATTTACTTACTCATGTTCTTCATCTGGGCCGGATTCTCCATCCATGCCGGCCATGTGCTTCTCTTCCATCTAACCCATGGCGGCCTCCTCGGCTCGCTCTCTTCTTCTTCCCAGATTCTCTCTGTCTCCTCGGGTCTTTTTTTCTTCAGACCTGATAATATAGGTAATATTAAAAACAACAAGTGGCATTCAACGTGGGGCAGGTATCCACACTCTTAAAAATCATATTTTGTCATAGTCTGAAAGGGGGAATAACTCCCAGAGAGCGTCCATGGGCCAGAGCAAAGACGGTTATATACACGTGGCCAGTTGGAGAGGTGGAACTAGGAGGTTGGCAGTCTTATAAACTGGCCTAGAGAATGGAGTTAATTGCCTAAAATTATAATAAAATAAAAAAATGCTATTGGTCCCTTTTGAAGGTGCCATGGCAGAAGGCTCCTGGATCTTTTTTTACTTTGTTTTGGTGTTTATGGATTTGTTTTCAATAAGCTTTCATAGCCACACTTCTCCTTAACCACGCTAAAAAAGCCAGGGAGAAAGGCAGAGAGTGGAGAAATGTGAGACTAAGTTACTAGCAGCTAGAAAAGGAGAAGGAACTGAACTCTTCTCCGTAGAGTTTATAACGGCTGGGATTCAAAGCTCCTTAGGTGCCAGGTGTTTATCAGGACTTTCTGGAAGAGGTCCACCAGAAAGAGAGAGTGGACAGGGTTTCACTAACTGAAGCCTAAATTGTCACAACTGACCCAAGGCTTAGACTTTTCTTGTTTCCTTGCTTGATTTTTGCTAAGAGTTCTAAAGATGTTGACTAAGTTGAGATGAAATAGTTAAGTAGGGGGTAGTAGCACCAGACCTTAATCCCAACACAATGGAGACAAAGTCTGACTGAACTGAGTTCCAACCTGGGCTCCACAGGGCATGATCCCCTGCTGATAAAATAAATTACTTGTTGAAACTGCCTAGGATTTAAACTGACAATTTTTTCAGTAAGTTCCTTTTTCTTAACAATGGATTATATGCACTAACTGATCTAAAAAAATGGATACACATTAATCTGAGATTTAGGGGGGGAAAAGTGATGTAGCTGCTCTAAAAAGGGCCAGCCAATCTCCTTAAAAGTGAAAGATCCACGGGAGATAACGGTGCTAAGGGATAAATTGGTCCAAGAAATATATTTTGTTGGTCAAAGTAAGGACCAAGATTAAAAGGGGAGACAGACATGCAAGCTGAGAAGGAGTGAGACAAAAACACCCACAACAAATGTAAAAAGCCAGGTACAAGACACCTGCGATATACATAAACTCTAAAATAAAATGGGAGTTTGTAAGTTTATTTAAAACTTATTGCCTTTTTCTTTTACTCAGGGCAACCAGCTTGTTTCTCAAACGGGAAGCATTTTCTCAGGAAATAGGTAGCAGCCTGACCTATATATCAGGCATCATAGAGCCTAAAAAAGAACATTTAGAACTATACAGTCTTGTTTTGATTTCAATATGATGATAATTGTATGTTCATTGTTAATGGTGATGTTATATTTCTTCTTTGAAAGAGATAAACATGAAACAGAACTGGATAAAAGAAAGACTGCTAACTTAAGTGAGTCTATGTTTAGATGAATTCAAACTGCAGAACAAACGGTTAACTTATATACTAATTCCACTACGTGGAAATAGCTCTGAGACTGGCTGAGACATGTGCATCCTGCACACCTAATACATTCATAGTTTTAGTACTGCATAATGCTTGTGAAAAATGATATGTTTTCAGAATTAAAGAAGCAGACACTGATGCTGGACCAGACCTGACAGGACTCATTCCTCCAGCATGCTGAACACTGACATCCTGCATCCTTCATGTTCCAGTTCCAAGTACTTAGGTTGCTGTTCCTCATCAGAAAAAGACAGCTTCAAAGAAGGCTCCTGGTCCAAATTGGTCCAGCATTTCAGACTGTCTCACACAGGACTTAATATTAAGCCTAGAATTTCTCAACATTTAGAGATTGGACCACAAATACTAGTCTTAGCTTGTTTAACCCTCCTTTTCACGTTTTATTTGGGCCCCTATACAGGTACTCTCCGCACCAAAACTGCCTGAAGAAACTTTAAGAGAAAGACGCCCTGTTACCCTTAAGGGGCGTGGGGTAGGTTTTTGGTTGCTTTCTTGGGCTATAGATGTCTATTGTCATTGGGAGTTGGTTAAAGGTTATTATTGGTCTTATTCAGAGAGAAAACAAGGTTAGACTCAGGGAACTTCTCTCTTTTCCTTTATCTTTCTTTCTTAGGTATAGAGATAGGGTTAACAAAAGAAAAGGGAATATAGAAATATATAGGGATGATAAAACAAAAAGTACATTATTGAATCTAGTCTTCAACTTAAGGCCTTAATTGTTACTCACAAATAAGGTTAATTTTAATTCATTGATATAGAATTTTGCATATTGATACAAAATAAGTTTAATTTTGATACACTGAAATAGAATTCAAGTTTAACATTGTTCTTCACACATTATATTTCCACTCTAGCATGACCCATTGTACACATACAACTCAATTAATCTGATAGTGTTATTATAGGCTGTTTAAGATAATTAAGTAATACAAGTCAATTGTTGATCAATTCATGGTCATGTCAAGTATAGGAATATACATGCTAGGTTTAACAGATATGATTCTATAGTTAGATAAGGTCTTCAAAATCCTCAGAGACCTACAGAATATGACATTTTAAAATGTTTTTATTATTTTAAGGATTCTTTGACAATAAGGTTAACTCCTGACAACACCCATCCTATCTCAAAGAAAATGATGAGCATCAAAGAACTTCCTAGTAGAGATGGTTTCAAATGTCCCAAAACAGCCACTGGACCAAAATGTCCTCGTTTCTCCCACAGACAGAATTCTGCCTAAAAATGGGCAAACTTGGGTATAGGCAGAGTTGACAGCCAGACTCTGCCAAGACAGAGTAAGTAAGCAAGTCCTCAGTGGCTCCTGCTTCACAAATGTGTCTGTGCAATATATTGGGCCAGTAGGCCGAAGAAGATGCTCAAACATTAGAATTTTGGGTGACTGCTCAGGCAGCAAACTGTCTCTGTCATTTTTTTCATTTTGGAAGCTGCTAACCTGCACTTCCTTTTTTCTCAGGTAATTAAAACTAATCCTTCTCAAGTCTCTGATGAGGTTGAAGACCAGATAGTTTTAAAATTAAACTTAGTTGTTTAGGAGTCAAGATACTTTTTTAGGTCTATGTAAATATTTTAGGTTGATAGATATAAACTTTAATAGAGATTGATTTACATTCAGAACTTTAAACTCACAAAGATAGATGTTTCTTCAAGGTTGCCAAATACTTCTTTTGTTTTGTTTTGTTTTGTTTTGTTTTTCAAGACTGGGTTTCTCTGGGTAGCCTTAGCTGTCCTAGACTCACGCCAAATACTTTTTGATTAGACATTATGTATGTAAGTCTTACCTATTGGTTTTTATAATTTCTCATAATTGTTCTTAATGTATATGAAAGAAATGGGCTTTTTATTTAGACAGAAAAGGGGAAATGTTGGAGGAGTATTTTGATGCTAATTACTGCTTGCTGTCTCTGTGACCCACCTTTTGACCAATAAAAGGCCATCACTGGGCAGGGCAAAAAGGAGATAGGTGTAGCTAAGGTTCCCAGGCTGAGAGACAGAGAGAATCCTGGGAAGGAGAGATCTGAAGAGAGACCCGAGGACAGGGACCCGAGAAAGGAGAAAAGGAAGGCTGCCATGGGTTAGGTGGAGGAGATGCATGTGGCCAGCCGGCATAGAGGGAAGATTCAGCCCAAATACAGAACATTAGCAAGGATTTGAGATTATGAATGGGAAGTAGCTTGACAGAAATTATTAAAAACAGATGGCATGGGATTGGGGCAGGTATAGGATATCTGCTCTACTATGGGAAGTAGTTTAGAGGATTAATGTTTGCCCTCCCCCAGGATAACTAAGGCTATTTTAAAATATAACAAGTGTCTATGTCTTGATTGATTGCTAGCAGGTTTTAATAAAGTAATAATAAATATAGGCCTGATGATAAACATTATTAGGCCCTATTGATAATTTAAAAACAACATGCTATAAATACAAATACTGTTTCCTTCTAGAGTTACATAATTATTTCCTTTAATTTATAAGTTGACTACAGGAAAAGATGAACAACAGTACTCAGTAATAAAATAGAACAATTGTAGCTGCGATAGTTGGATCTTTTTTAAAGATTTACTTGTGTATTTATTATGTATACAGTGCTCTACCTGCATGTACACCTGTGGAAGAGGGCATCAGATCTCATTATAGATGACTGTGAGCCACCATGTGGTTGCTGGGAATTGAACTAAGGATCTCTGGAAGAGCTGTCAGTGCTCTTAATCTCTGAGCCATCTCTCCAACCCCAATAGTTGTATCTTGAATGTACCTGCAGACTCATGTTAAGGAGTTGGTCCCTAGGTTGCTGCAATTGCAAAGTCTTCCAACCTTTAAGAAATAGGGCCCTGGGCTGGAGAGATGGCTCAGAGGTTAAGAGCACTGGCTGTTCTTCCAAAGGTCCTGAGTTCAATTCCCAGCAACCACATGGTGGCTCACAACCATCTATAATGAGATCTGGTGCCCTCTTCTGGCTTGCAGGTGTGCATGCATGCAAAACACTGTATACATAATAAACAAATAAATCTATAAAAGAAAGAAAGAAAGAAAGAAAGAAAGAAAGAAAGAAAGAAAGAAA
>OU015755.1:39159497-39197319 GCA_907169655.1 Acomys percivali | reverse complement strand
TTTCTTTCTTTCTTTCTTTCTTTCTTTCTTTCTTTCTTTCTTTCTTTTTCTTTCTTTTTCTTTTTCTTTTCTTTTCAAAGAACTATTTAAGTATACAATGTTTCACTTTCATGTATGCCTGTCCACCAGAAGAGGGCGCCAGACCCCACTGTAGATGGTTGTGAACCACCAAGTGGTTGCTGGGAATTGAACTCGGACCTTTGGAAGAGCGGGCAGCGCTCTTAATCCTGAGCCATCTCTCCAGCCCCTGTGCTGGCTTCTTTATGTGATCTTCAGGGGCTGAATTCAGTTCCTCAGGCTTACTGAGCAAATGCCTTTTCCTGTCGAGTCAACTAGCTAACCCCATTACTGACTTTTAATCATAACTGAAAAACAATTGGTTTTGTAATGAGTCATCGGTAATTGTGATAATGACTAGGAGCTTCAAAAATAAAGAAGCGCAAATGCAGCCATAGTGGTATACACCCTGACGTCATCCAGCATCGAGGAGGCTGAAACAATGGGTATTGTTTTTAAAACTTACCTGTATTACCTGTAGGCCTGGCTAGTAATCAATCAAGACACAGACACCTGCTATATTTTAAAATAGCCTTAGTTAACCTGGGGCAGGGCAGATCTCAATCCTCTAAACTACCTCTCATAGTGGGGCAGGCATGGGATCCCTGTCTCAATCCCATGCCATCTGTTTTTAATAACTTTTTTCCCCATCCATAATCCCAAATACTTGTTAATGTTTTTCATTTGGGCTGGATTTTCCATCCATGTCGCCGGCCATGTGCTTCTCCTCCAGCTAACCCATGGCAGCCTTCCTCTCTTCACTTTAGGTCTTTTTTTTTTTTTTTTGGTGGAGATCCTTCTTCCCAGAACTCCTCTCTCTCTCAGCCCCACCTATCTCCTTTGCCCTGTCCAGGTGAGATGGCTTTTTATTAAGCAAAAGGTAAATCACAGAAGCAGTAAGCAGTAATTAGTATCAAAATACATCAGACCATCCCCCAACAAATAGGGGTTTAGGCTATATAGGAGACACTGCCTCAGAAACAGGGGGAGGAGGAGAAGCAAAAGGAAGAGGAGGGTGTGAATATACTGAATATATAGTTACAGGAGCACCACTTAAATATGAAATTTTCTAGGTTCAATAAACACAAGACTGTTGATTCTCAGATGATCATACTCATTAGGAATAATGGTGCGTTTTGAGAGTATCACTACAGTATACCTGAGTATGGCAACTGATTTATTTTTTTATTTTTTGTTTTGAGACAGGGTTTCTCTGTGTAACCTTGGCTGCCCTGGACTCGCTTTGTAGACCAGGCTGGCCTCGAACTCACAGTGATCCGCCTGCCTCTGCCTCCCCAGTGCTGGGATTACAGATGAGTACAACCACGCCCAGCCCAGAATGAGAACGACTGAACTATAAAGGAACCTAAAAGACTGTTGAAATCTCATTCTCTAAGTATAGCCCCCAATCAGGAGCAACTGTGTCCAGGGGGGCCTGTTAGAACTGCAGTTTCTCTAGTTTAGGTAAAACAATGTGTTGTAACGGGCCTTCGGGTGATTGGGTCTTTTGTTTTTTAAGACTGGGTTTCTCTGTGTATCCTTGGCTGTACTGGAACTCTTTGTAGACCAGGCTGTCCTGGAACTCTCAGAGATCTGCCTACCTTTTCCTCCAAGTGCTGGGATTAAAGGCCTGCGTCACCACAGCTGGCCAGGTGATTGGCTGGAAAGATGGTGCTCCACAGACTGGCTGAATTTACCAACACCTAAAAGCAGGGTGTGGTGTCACATGCCCTTAGGAGATAGAGGAAAGTGGCTCTCTGTCTTAAGGCCAGCCTGGTCTACATTAGGGAGTTGCAGAACAGACAGGGCTACACAGAGAGAACTCGTCTCAAACCCAAATAAAGAAGCAATGAAGCAGTAGCCTTTGTCTGAATAGGCCCCATTCAATTCCCTCTCCTGCCTCCCTCCAGGATCTATGTAGAAGACCAGGCTGGACTAGAACTCACAGTGCCTGGCTCTGCCTCCCCAGCGCTAGAATTAAAGGCATGTATCACCACATCTGGCTTAATTAAATTCTCTTAAAATGATAACATTTCTTAGTTTCCCATTCCATGTGTATTAACTTTCTATGTTTTTGTTTTGAGGTTGAGTTTTACTGTGCAGCCCTGGCTGGCCTGGAACTCCTTATGTAGACCAGGCTGACCTCAAACTCACAAAGATCTGCTTTCCTAGTACTAGGATTACAAGTAAGAGTCACCACAGTGGGCTACCGTTACTATACCACTAAATTGGCAATTTACCACAAATTTATCGTGGTCAAGTGGTGGCGCATACCTGTAACCCCAGCACTCAGGGAGGCAGAGGCTGGAAGATGTTTGTGAATTTGAGGCCAGACTGGTCTACAAAGCAAGTCCAGGGCATCCAGGGCTACACAGAGAAACTGTCTTGAAAAACCAAAAACCAAACAAAAGAAAAGCAACACTTATCATGATCCAGTTCTGCAAGGCCAGAAGTCAACATCTGTCTCATGGGTTAAAACCAAGGCTCTAACTTCCTCTTTCTCTAGAATCAGCTTCTTCACCTTTGCTGTCCTGAGAGGCCACCTGTATCCTTTGACTCCTGGTGACTTCTTCCAGCAGCATGTGGAAAAAGTAAGCACGCGGCATTCATTAGCTTTTGGAGGTGAGAGCAATCACCCACATCTACCTACCTGTCTACATGCCTCGGTATTATACTGAGCCATTAGCACGGATTACGTCATTCAAAGACTGGCCCTACAGGATCATGCATTTCCTTAGGCAATAAAGAATGCAAACTGAAACAAATCTGTAAAAATACAAATTATATTCACTATGCTACTTTTAAGAAATCAGGATAGATACTGGTGTCACTATAGCAGAAGACATTATGGTGTTTGTGTTTTGAGGCAAAGTTACTCTGTGTAGCTGTGGCTACACAACAGCTCCCTTTATGTACCAGGGTGGCCTTGAACTTGAGATCTGCCTTCCTCAGTCTTCCAAGCACTAGGATTGCAGGTGTGAACTACCACAGTGGGATAAAATACATTATGGGGGAAAAAAAAAGGTTCCTATGTGACTTCCGAATAATAAACAGCTAAATTAGAAGGTAAGTGCTTAAAGACTGTACTCAATAAGTATTTTTGAATGATGAATTTTTAGTTTTCACTGATATACAACAGAGATTTTTAAAAGATGGATAGTGAAGAGCAGGGTGTGGGGTACATGCCTGTAATCTCAGCATGTTGAGTCAGGAGGATCAGACGTTCAAGGCCGTTTTTAGCTACAAGAATTCAGGGCCAGCCTGGGATTCTCCAAACCTTGTCTTAAAAAACCAAAAGGAACAGGATGTGGTGGCATAAACTTTTACTACCACTAGCTGGGCGGCAGAAGAGGAGGCAGAGGCAAGAGGGTGGCAAATCTTTGTAAATTTGAAGCCAGCCCGGTCTATACAGCGAGTTCCAGGTCAGCAAGGACTCTATAGTGAGACCCTAACTCCAAATCAGGAGGTAGAGGGCTGGAGAAACGGGCTCAGCAGTTTGGTCCCAGTGCCTATATTTGCAGGCACAACTGTCTGAACTACAGTTCCAGAAGATTCGAGGTACCCCCCACTTCTGGCGTCTAAAGGAACTTCAGGCAACGGGCGTGCAAACATAAACCCAGGCAAAACAATCACACACACACACATTGCACACCTTTAATCCCAGCACATTGGGAGGCAGAGGCAGGTGGATCGCTGGAGTTCGAGGCTAGCCTGGTCTACAAAGCGAGTGAGTCCAGGACAGCTAAGGCTATAGAAACCCTGTCTCAAAAAACCAAAATAAACAAATAAATAATTAAATAAATAGCCGGGCGGTGGTGATGCACACCTTTAATCCCAGCACTTGGGAGGCAGAGACAGGCAGATCACTGTGAGTTCAAGGCCAGCCTGGTGTACAAAATCGAGTCCTGGACAGTCAAGGATACACAGAGAAACCCTGTCTTGAAAAGCCAAGTAAATAAATTAAAATTCAAAAACATTTTTTTAAAGAAAAATGCTTATTATTAGCAGACTACACACCTAAGAGATTTGTATTTCAGTAACTTTTTTTTTTTTTTCATTTTCTGCAGTTCCTATAGTCTTGTTTTTTGTTTGTTTTGAGACAGGATCTTTTGTAGACCAGGCTGGCCTCCAACTGACAGAGATCCATCCACCTGCCTCTGTCTCTCCACGGGCTGGGATTAAAAGCCTACACCACTATGACCGGTTTGTAAGGAAAGAAAAAAAGAGCTCAAATTATATGGTTACCTGAACCAGTCTTACACAGAATCTGGTGTTTGAAGTATCAGACACACAACAAAGGTCTTAAACACACACACACACACACACATACACACATACACACAGAGAAGTGTACTGGCTCAGCCATATACATTGTTTTGAGGATGGAATTGAACACTAATTATTTTCCAATGTAGCATTACCTCTCTACAATTTTTGTTTTTCCTTCACATTTTTCTTCACAAGGCACCCACCACACGTTTTAAAAATCCAGCCTTAGAGAAGAACTTGGGGCGTTTCTTCAGCATCTGCCCGGGACCGCATAGAATCAATCCCTCACCCAGCAAGCAAGCAGGCTCGGGAGCGCTCACAGGCTGGGTCGGCCATGGGGCCTTCTGAGGAAGGGGTTTTGTTCGCACCCCGCCCTAGGCCTGGGGCAGACGCCACGCAGGGTCCAAAGCCCCCACCCACGCCCCGGGGTCCGGTTCCGACCGACCGCTCGGTGTCGGCGGGGGTGGGAGAGGCTCGGGGCGGGGGCGGCGGTGGGGCGGGGCGGGCCCCGAGCCCCGTGGTGGTGGTGGGGGCAGGAGGAGGAGCGGCGGCGGGCTGCCGTGGCGGAGACCCACCCCCGTCCACATGGACAGCCTCCGAGGCCTGGGCTGAGGCTCTGACGCCTGGGCGGGGTGGGCGGGCGAGCGGCGGCGGCGGAGGAGGAGGCGGGCGAGCGGCGGCGGCGGCCAGTGCTGGAGCAGCGAGGGGGTCGCGGGCGCCTGACGGTCGCGGAGCCCTCGCCTTGCTCGGCTCGGCGCTGCGGCCATTTTACGGCCCGGGACGCAGGAGGCGTGTGAGCGTTCGCCTCGTTCTCCGTCCTCCCGGGGCCGGCGGCGGAGAGGAGCTTTCTCGGACGCCGGTGCGGGCCGTGCTGTGCCGAGGGGAGCCGGGCCCGGGAAGCGCCTCCTCCTCCTCCCTCCTCCTCCCTCTCTTCTTCCTCCTCCTTTTCCTCCGCCTCCGCTCACCGTTCCCGGTCAGAGCCCGAGGAGAAGCCAGCCCAGGCCCCGGGCCTCTCAGTGCTTCCCGTCAGGGCCTGGGCGCGCCGGCGGCCCCGCTTTTGTGTGAGGCCCGGCCGGCGGGGAGGCGCCGCTCGCGGACCGTCGGAGCCCCCACAGCCCCCGCCACCCTGCGGCTGCTACCCTCCCGCCGCGCGGCCCCTGTTCCCCGCGAGCACCGCGGCGGCGCCGGCCATGGAGTAAGAAGGAGGCGGCGTGGGAGGAGGAAGATGGCGGCGGGCAAGAGCGGTGGCAGCGCTGGGGAGGTTACTTTTCTGGAAGGTATGTTCGTGTCTCCCCTGCCCCTCCCCCGCCCTCCTTCTCTCTCCCCCCCACACCCCTGGAGGGTGGGGGTTGGAGGGTGGGAGATTCGCCACACTGGGGGGGCTGCCCCCTCCCCAACCCCGGGGCGGCGATGATACTCTTGCTGTGTGCTCCGGGTGGGCTGGAGGCCGCGGGGGGTCCTGACGCCGGGTGGCGGGCAGGGAACGCGCCGGCTTCGGGTCCGTCCGGGGAAGGGCTCGGGCTGGCCCGGCGCGAGGCGGCGCGGCGCGGTGGTGGCGGCGCAGGGCGAACCGAGGCCCCGGGGCGGCCTGCGAGGGGGACACGCCGCCGAAAGGCTCGGGCTAGTCCACCCCCACCCCCTCCCCGCCCCGCCACCCGCGTCCATGTTTCCGATGGTTGTCTTAGTGGGTGAGAGCGAACTGCGTTCGGTCGGGGCTTGCTTTAGCGTGGCGTGGAAAGTTTCAGGCCGCCAAGCTTGGCTGGAATTGGCCGATCCAAGTAGGCAGGGAGAGAGGGTATTTGTCGTTTCACGGCCCCTCGGGTGGAAAGCTCCCAGGCTGGTCGCGGCCATTGGGCTGCAGGTTAGACCCGGCGGTGCCTGATATAGCTCTTAAAGGAGGATGTGTTTGGTTATACTTTGTAAGACAATTTCTATGAAAAGAGAGAATGAGCTTCGCTGTGTGGGTTTGGGGTAAGCCAGGGCAGCTAAAAGAGTTAGGGTTTTTCCATTTTTTCAGTCGCTTGTGAAGCAGAGTTAACTATTTCGTTTGGTGGACTTAAGGCGGCTGAAAGGTATGTTTTGGTTTGGGGTCGTGGTAAATGGGATACGATACTGGTATTTGCCTGTGTCTGTATAGGGACCTCCACAATACAGCTACATTTAATTGCAGTTTTCGTCCAGGAACATGAACGTTCGCACGACTTTGTCTGGTAATTGAGTTTATAAATATATTTAGGAAAATGAGTTTGCATTCAGTGCTTGTTAAGAATAATTAATCTTTGGGGTAATCTGCAGGTTCCCCCTCTCCCCATGAAACATATTCAGGCCATGCTTTAAGAAATGATTTAGAAACATTACTGAATTAAGAAAATATAGCTTGAAGTTAAGAAAGCACCTTAGTGGTAACATGTTCTATAGGAGGATGGCTTATGCCTTGTTTACTCTTTGAAAGCTTGCGCACTGTATTTAATGAATGGAGACTAAGAGAGGAAGAAAAGTAATTTTCTTTATTTGTACTTCAGAATAGAAAAGTGGGAGGAGGGAGCTTACCTTGCCTGTAAGCCAGACTTTATATAAAAAGTGATGAAAGCTTTCTATGATTTTCCTTACAAGATAAAGAAAGCGCGTGCATTTCCCTGACTTCATTTCATATTACCTCCATACTAGTTTGACCACAGGAGGTGACCTGCCAACAAATAGGCCAGGAGAAGAGCAATTCCTATTGCAGGTATTCATTCCTGTGTGTGTTGGTTTTTTGTTTGGAATTTGGAAATTTACCAGATGGCTTTCTGAGGTTCATAGTCACCAGGAATATGATTACACTTGTAGGCTTTTGTACATTTTGGGCTTCCATGGGCTTCAGGTTCACTTGAAATTCTGAGTGGATAATAAAAGGATAAAACAAGCGCAAAGCCATCACTAACAGAGTCAGGGTGATTGTCCATTGCTTTAAGTTTGTTATAACTTAGGTGTCTGTAAATGTATGCAAATTAAGAGTTTCCTCCTGTCTTATTCAGTAGGGTATTTTATTTGCTTAAATTTAAGACAGGGTCCCATTATGTAGACCAGGCCAGCCTTGAACTTCTGGAAATCCTCCTGCCTCAGCTTCAGCACTCATGGTTTTAGGATTTTTTTTTTTTTTTTTTTTTTTTTTTTTTGGTTTTTTGAGACCGGGTTTCTCTGTGTAGCCTTGACTGTCCTGGACTCACTTTGTCCAGGCTGGCCTCGAACTCACAGTGAGCCGCCTGCCTCTGCCTCCCGAGTGCTGGGATTAAAGGTGTGCGCCACCACGCCCGGCTTAGGATTTATTATTTTTTAAACCTTTCTTTTAAACTTTTATTTTTTGTATGTGAGTCTTTGCCTGCATACATGTGCTACATGTACAAGCATTGTGACCATAAAGTCAAAAGAGGCCATCCAGGCACCTGGAATTAAGGGTGGTTGTGAGCCACTATTTAGGTACAGGGAACAGAACTTGCAAGAGCAGCGAGTAGTCTTAACTTATGAGCCATCTCTCCAGCCGCTAGGTTTAATATTTTATTTTAAAGATCCCTATATTTACACTGTGGTTTTCTCTGGCTGTAGTTTTGAAAAAACGGAAGTAGGTTTTTCTTAACTCATCAAATATTTTTAGTAGCCTAGGCTGTTGGTTGGAATAAAATGGAGAATGGAATACTCAAAGTCACTGCCTTCATAGAATGTTATTTTAGTGGAAGAGACTGTCAACAACCGCAGCAACACTGCGTTTTAAAAAGTTTACTTTTTTATTATTATGTATACAGGGCTCTGTCTGCGTGCACACCTGCAGGCCTGCATCAGATGAGATTATAGATAGATGGTTGTGAGCCACCATGTGGTTGCTGGGAATTGAACTCAGGAGCTCTGGAAGAGCAGCAGTCAGTGCTCTTAACTGCTGAGCCATCTCTCCAGCTCCCCCGAAACTGCATTTACAACAGTCTTATCCTTAGTTTTCAAAACTTCCATCAGATTACTGAGATTTGTTCAAACTTGACAAAATGTCCTACCACTTGTGCTCATGAATCTGCACAAGAGTACATGGAAATAGTCTTATTTTTCTTAACAGTTAATCAAGGGATTTCTTTCTGTTTTTTAGCCCTATGGAAATAAAAGTGTGGAATCAATTCGCTTGTAGTTTTACTATCACTTTTCTTTTTCTTTTTCTTTTTTCCATTTTTGGTTTTTTAAGACAGGGTTTATCTGTGTTCCGAGTGTCCTGGAATTCTCTTTGTAGACACAGCTGGCTTCAACTCAGAAAGATCTACCTGCCTCTGCCTCCTCAGTATTGAGATTAAAGGCATGTGCTACATGCCTGGCTTACTGTTACATTCATTCATTCTTTCTTTCCTTTCTTGCTTTCTTTTTTTTCCCCTCGTCTTTTGAGACAGGGTTTCTCTGTATGGCTCTGGCTGTATTGGAACTAGGCTGGCCATAAACTTATAGAGATCCATCTGCCTCTGCCTCCCAATACTGTAATATTTTTATACCTGGCACATATTTGCTGTTAATGAATAAATAAACTAGGTACTTACAATGTGATAGAAGGTTGTAGAAGAAGCATAGGAAGCAATGATGGAAATTATATTTTATGGTTTTCAAGTTAAGGAACGTGTCCTTAGGGGCTGGAGAGATGGCTCAGTGGTTAAGAGCACCACCCAGTCTTCCAGAGGTCCTGAGTTCAATTCTCAGCAACCACATGGTGGCTCATAACCATAACCATCTATAATGTGATTTGATGCCCTCTTCTGGCATGCTGGAGTACATACAGATAGAGTGCTCATATATTAAATGAATGAGTGAATGAATGAATGAAATGAAATAAGAGAAAGGTGCCCTTGCCAGCTGGTGGGCAGGAGCATATACCTTTAATCCCAGCACTTGGGAAGCAAAGGAAGGCTGATCTACAGAATGAGTTCCAAGACAGCCAGGGCTACACAGAGAAACCCTGTCTGAAAACACTCTCTCTCTCTCTCTCTCTCTCTCTCTCTCTCACACACACACACACACACACACACACACACACTCACAGTCACACAAACAAAAAAGGGAGGGAGGGGGGGGGATAAAGGTGTCCTTAAAGAAATGATGCTGAGTAAACACCTTAATCATGAGGTGCTCATGATAAAGCCTTAGCAGTGGCATGTGCTTTCGTTGTTTTAAAAAAAGCAAGCAGAGGAGAATGTATAGAAGCTCTGTGGTCCAGGATTGCAATCATGTCTCATTCTAAGTAGTAGGAAGCCATTGGGGAACTCGTGGCAAAAAAACATTACCTGATAAAATTTACACATCCATAAGTCTGTAGTAGTTGCTCAGTAGTAGAGTGCCTGCCTAGCCTGCACAGTGCCTTGGGTTTGATCCTTAGCATGGTATGAACTCCTGAAATCTCAGTAGAAGGGAAATGGAAGCAGGAGAATCAAAAGTTCAAGGTCATCCCTATGGGATACATGAGGCTGTCTCTTTTTTTTTTAAAGGTCATTTTGGCTTCCCTGTCTGCAATAAATTAACAAAAGTGCAAAAATAAAAAGGAGATGTATTCAAAACAAAACATATAGCAATCTTGATAGAAGTAAGCCTGGCTTGGAAATTGGCAAAGAGAGTCAGTAGATTGGAGATAGTTTGGTATGGCATTTATAGGATTGATTCATACAGTGCCCACTTTAGATGAGAGTAAAGGAAGACTTGAAGATCGTTATTTGAGGTGCCCTGGAGGCACTGGGAAGTAAGCCACTTACTGAGGCTGAGAAGGAAGTGATGCTCTGCTGGGTCCCAAGTTTCAAATGAAAGTTTGATATCTTTGCTCTAGAACATATTTTAACTATTAAGGGTTTCTAATTGTTCTTTTGTGACTTCTCTAGAGGAAGTGGCTACTATTTATTGGACCCTCTGTATTGTACTCGTGTTGAATTTTCTTTTCCTTTTTTCCATCTTTGACTGTTAATTTTACATCTGTTCATATACTGATGTCACACAGCCCTTTTTCACTTGTGAAAAAGGTTTCTCCGTTTATTCAGCGTGTATTTAAGAATAACGATTGCTGTGGTCACTAAGAGGACCATAGTGGTTTCTTGGATCTTCTGAATAGTAAGGAGACTAAATAATCATAATCACACTTAGAAAATCACAACTGTTAGGTATAACAAAGGAGCTATTTACAATAAGAATTTTATCTGTCAGAGTGCTTTAAAGGGTAAATAGGAGAAGGAATGGTGGAGAGGTAGAGCTTTCCAAGAAGAGATGTAAAAATAGAAGAAGCATGCATGTTTCAGGGAATGAAAACAGTGCCAACAGGAATGGTGCAAGGTGAGGCTGTTGGTGGCATCATCAAGTATGCTTCCAAAAAGATCTTTGATTCCCATGTGGAGACAGCTTTAGAGGGATGGAAGAGCATTAGGGGAACCAGCTGGGAGATGATTGCTGTGTTGGGCAATTAGAACTTGCTTATTCTCCTGCACTTTTGATATTCTCTCTCTCCTCTCTCTGTGGAGTCTAACAAATCTGCTTTCTCTCACGTTTGTCTATGTATTGTGTTTACTTTTATCTATTTGCTTTCTCTATTAGTTTCTCCCATTTAGTGTGTGTGTGGGGGGGGGAGAATATGAGTATATGGGCACATGGGCGTGCATGCAAGCAAGCAGGCATGGGTTCCTCCTGCCTGTGTATGTGGAGGCCAAAGGTCAAGGTGTCTTCTATTACTCTCTACCTTTTTGCAAATATTTTTTAAGTGTTTATTTTATTTTATCTTTTCTTCAGGACAAGATGTGACTGTGTAGTCTTGGCTGTCCTGGACTTTATAGACCAGGCTGGCCTTGAATTCACAGAAATTTGCTCTCCTTTGCTTCCCCAAGAGCTGGGATTATAGGCCAGTGCTACTTTACCCATCTTGTTTTATGTGTATGTGCCTGAATATGTATGTGCACCATATAGATGCAGGAACCTTCCTAAGTCAGAAGAGATGGTGGGTTCCCTGGATCTGGAGGTTAGAAGGTTATTAGCTGCCCTGGGAGTGCTGGGAATTGAACCCAAGTCCTTTGCAAGAACAAGTTTTCTTAACTGCAGAGCCCTCTCTTCAACTTCTTAGATGCCTGTTTTTTTTTTTCTCTCTCTCTCTCCTTCCTTCTTTCCTTCTTCCTTCCTTCCTTCCTTCCTTCCTTCCTTCCATTTCTTCTCTTTCTTTTTTTCTTTCTTTCTTTCTTTCTTTCTTTCTTTCTTTCTTTCTTTCTTTGTGATGCATGTCTGTGCTTGTGTTTATGTGTGCAGATATGAGGACATACTTGCCACAGTGTACATGTAGAAGTCAGGGACAACTTCAGATAGCAGTCCTTGCCTTATACTTTGTTTGAGACATGGTCTCTTTTGTTGTTTGCCACAGCATAGACTAGGCTAGCTGGCCTGTGAATTCTGAGAACTGGCCTGCCTGTAGAAAAGCTGGGATTTTATAGCAGCACAGCACTGGCTTTATGTGGAACAGTTTTTCATGCTTGTCCTGAGCCATCTCACCTGCCCTCTACTTTATTTATTTATTGATTGATTGATTGTAATTAGCCAAATATTTTATTTGTTCATTTCTTGCATTTGAACTCTTTTGC
The DNA here is from genome assembly GCA_907169655.1 of Acomys percivali. Classification (NCBI taxonomy): domain Eukaryota; kingdom Metazoa; phylum Chordata; class Mammalia; order Rodentia; family Muridae; genus Acomys; species Acomys percivali. The sequence goes on along the minus strand of OU015755.1, from coordinate 39,185,389 downwards.
CTGAGATTCTTTGCTGTAGTTCTTAAGCATTACACAACTGTATCCAACCATTGCCCATTTCTTGTCATCAATCTTAATTAGATTGATTTTATTCTCAATACAAAGTGCTTCCACCAACTTGACATACATAGGCTTATCACAGTTGGATGCCAGCACACAGAGATAGGCTTGGGGCTTGTCCAAGGCTTTGGCAGCTTCACAGATTCCACATACTAAGCCACCATGGACGAGAGAGGTCTTCATAATCTCTTGTAAAGCAGTACTATTGTCCATTAAGCCTCTAGCAGCAGTGCCTTCCTGGACCGGACTCTGGAAGCTGAATCTTGGATGAACCTGAGCATTGGAAAACAGCTCTACCATGTTTTTAAATACAGAATCTCACTGAACTTGGAGCTTGTGATTCAACTGACTTGGCAAATCCTCTCTGGGGTCTTCCTGTTTCTTCCTCCCAGTAATGAGCATATAGGCATGAGCTGTTACATACAGCATTACTGCTTTCTAATTTATTTGATTTGTAGCTTCAGAACATCCTTTACATAATTACAATTAAAAAGCTCTTGAGATGTATTTTATCCCGCATAATGTATTCTATCTTGGGAATGTACTTGAAAAGAATGCATGCTGTGTTACAGCTGAATGTTCATGTCTTATAAATGTAAGGTACATCAGTAAGTAGATAGTGTTGATGTCTTCCCTTGGTGTTGGCCTTAGGCTCCCTGTGGGAGATGACTTTGAACTTTTGGTCGTGCTACCTCTACCTTTGTGTTGTGATTGCTGGTGTACACCAGCATCTAGTTTATATGGCCTTAGGGCGCAAACTCAGTGCTTCCTATGTGCTGACTGCCAAGTGAGCTAAATCCCAGTCTGCACTTGACATTATATATGGGAGGTGTATCTGAGCTCTGGTCTTCATGCTATTGCTACAGCAAATTACCAGCCATTTTACCAATCTCCTTTTTTTTTTTTCCTTAAAATACCATATTTGGCGGAGTGTAAAATGACTTTTTAAACCTACCCCTCATGAAAAATCAGTGCTGAAGTTGGAAGTTGTCTTATGCGCCAGGTGCTTACTTACCTGCAGCTTGCTTCCCCTTGCCTCATATGTCCAGTGCATATGTAGTGGGGGTGCCGCAGCCCATACCCCACTTGTGCAGGGAGGAGCAAGCTGCACACATCTTCCTGTACCTCAAGGAGGAGAACTCGAGCATCGATTTGCTCTTCACCAGAACCCACCTGTTCTACTCGGAGGGCTGCTAGTCTTCAGGTTGAGTATGGAGCACGTCTTAAAGGGGCAGTATAGGCTGCCACTGGCTGTCTGCTGGCGTTTAATAAATGCCAGCTGTCTGTGCCCTGCCCGCAAACAGACATGCCTGAGTTTGCTGCACAGGTTGTGCATTGGAAGAGGGGCAGTCTTATATGTCAAGAATATTCCAAACTATATTTAACTGGAAAAGTTGGGGGTTGTCTTATATGCTCAGTCATCTTATATGCTCCAAAAATATGGTAACTTTTCTGCCTTCCCTTTCTTCTGGAACTTGGCAGCAATCCTCCTGCTAGTGTGCTCTGTGCCTAGTTGTCCCTTTCTAAGAGGTGTGAGGAGACAACGTATCCTAGGTTGAAACACATGATAATGAAAGACTTGTTTTTAATCTTCTAAATTTTTAGTCACATTTATTTAGTGTATAGGTCAGAGGACAACTTGATGGTGAGCTGCCTTCCTTCCCCTCCTTTGTAGTCTAATAAACCAGCAAAATACTTCTGTCTCTAATGAGAAGTGTTTCAGTATGCCTAGCCATACTTTTTAATATATGAATTTAGTTTAGAACTCAGTCACTTTGGGAGTATCAGAGACAGCGGATTTTCACTATGTGTTGAACTCAAACATAGCCTATGTTTTCACGGATTGTGAGTGAGGCCCTTAACTTTAGTTTACTCAGAAACATATTTCAAGGTTCTTTGTTTAGTCTTGCTGTTGCTTGTCTTCTTTGTATATGTTGTATATAGCTTAGACTGACCTAGAAGTCAGTATGTAGCCCAACCTGCCCGCTAACTGATGGACATTTTATGTCACCATGCCGCAGCTTCCACTGCTGGCATCGTAGGCATGAGCCCACAAGTCTGGTTATACTTTTTTTTTTTTTTTTTTGCTTAAAGATTTATTTATTTTTTAATATGTATACAGTTTTCTACCTGCAGGCCAGAAGGGGCATCAGATCATGTTATAGGTGATTGTGAGCTACCATGTGGTTGCTGGGAATTAAACTCAGGACCTCTGGAAGAGCTGTCAGTGCTCTTAACCTCTGAGCCATCTCTCTAGCCCCTCTGGTTACACTTTTTTGTTGATTCCCTTTTAGGAGTTGTATCCTGATGCCATTCCCTATTTATTCCTTACATAGGGCTGTTTTCTGCTTTCATTTCGGTCGAAGTGATAAAGTTCATTCCTTGATTTTTTTTTTTTTTTTTTTTTTTTTTTTTTTTTTTTATGCTCACATGAAGCAGGAGAGTAGAATTATACTTGTGTATAAAATGGTTCTTACTAGAAATGAATTTAGAATATGAGCTCAGCAGCCAGAATGCTGGGATCTCACCCCTGGCTGTATTACTTAACAGTTTATCTTGTCTGGGCTTTCTCAGTTGTGAAACAAGGATAACTTGTGTTAGTAAATTAATCAGCTGTCTGCTATAGTGTCAAAATGCTAATAAAATCAACTTAAAGAGAGAAAGGTTTATTTTGGTTGATAGATTTTGGAGTTTTTAGCACATGGTTTAGAGCTGGCCTGGGTTGGTTTCTGCCCTTGGGGTACCTAGGCACCATCGTGCACTGGGCCAGCCTGGAAGGATGAAGCTTAGCTTAGCCAGGCGGTTGGGTTATCCAGTATCTCTGTTGGTGAGTGTCTGGAGAACTCCCTATTTCCTTCTTCCATTAGTGTCCCTCCTTTCAGAGCGTTGCAGAAAAAGAGGGAAAATGTAAACAACGTACTAGGGAAAAAAAGAAAGCTATGGCTATCAGTTGGGTCCCAAGCTCTAATTCTGATCTTCTGGAGTTGGCTTGCTCTAGGTTAAAGAACCAGAATAAGCCGGGAGGTGATGGTGCACACCTTTAATCCTAGCACTCAGGAGGCAGAGGCAGGTAGATCGCTGTGAGTTGGAGGGACCTGGTTTACAAAGCAGGTCCAGGACAGCCAAGGTTACACAGAGAAACCCTGTCTCGAAAAACAAAAAACAAACAAGCAAACAAAAAAAAACCCCAGAATATTCTGAGTTCCTCAAATAGTCAATATATTTTGTTAATGGCAAAATGAAATATCAGTTTACAGATTATAAGACAGAAAGAAACCATAATTTTCTTTTCTATTTCTCACTATACCAATCAATCTACCCACTTCCCAAGGTTTATATAGCCCTTATTCTTCCCCCCAAAAGAGAGCTGTCTCACTGAAGCTCACCGAGAAGGCTGTTTTTCCTGACCTTGTCTCTTACTGAGGAGGGAAGATAGGGAGGCTGAGCTTTAGGAGGCCACCCAGACCTAGAGAAGAAAGGTGGAGTCAAGAGTGTTGTAGAAAGACAAATTATTCTTTCTATGTTAATACAGTATATTAGGAAGGCAGTAGTTTTCTTTACCAGGTGGTTCACCTGTGACTGACACACAGAGACTATTATTTATTTTTAAACTGTAAACACTATGCTGGGTAGATTGAGCTACTCTCTAATCCTAGCACCTTAAAAAACTACATAAAAACCACTAGCCAATCTGATGATTTACAGGGCAGTTTTTGTTTTTTCCCTGAGACAGGGTTTCTCTGTATAACAGCCCGGTCTGGCCTAGACTCACTTTATAGACTAGGCTGACCTTGAACTCAGAAGTTCTGCCTCCCAAGCTCTGCTTCTGGGATTAAAGATGTGAGTCACCGTGCCTGGCTCCTGGCTGCTTCTGCTCCATCAGGGTCAGCACCCTCTTCTTTCTCCTCCAGCCCTTCTCTTCCACCCAGTCATAGGCCTTTATGCATCTTTATTTAGCCAAAGAGGGATAATTGGGGAACATTCATAACAATGATCATGGCAGTAACCAGATCTCAAGGCACTGAAATTAGCATTTGAAAATACAATTGGACCTTCCTCAAAACAAGAAGTTACGTTGTTGGAATTAAGTCAGCATGTGGGTCAGCCACATGGAAGAGAAGCAGCAGGTAAGTAGCGGGAGGTGGGCTTAAGAGAAAGAATAAGGCAATATTAAGTCCAGAAACATTAAGAAAACAGGGTCTAAAATAAACAAGAAAGAAAAGAAAACAAGGCCTGAGCCCATCAAATGTAAAATCCCAATAATAAACAAGTCGTGGTTTTAAATTGCACTACATTCTGAAATCTTGGCAGGCACCTTCTCTGTACAGTCTTAGATGCTCCTCTCCCACCCCGCACCCCCCATTGAGATAAAGTCACTCTGTATGTCCCAAAGCCTAGTTGTTTCTGTCTTTTTAAATATGATTTTTGTATATTTTATATATTTTCCCTTGGTTAAGATTGATTGTTGTGCCATAACGTTTTTTGTGTGTAGTTTTACTTAATAATCCCAAGATTCAAGAGTATTGATGTTGTCAATCTGAGTGTGCTATAATACAAGAAAAGGGAAGAGAGAAAAACAGCCATGTACTGAGCTTGTCAAAATCTACAGTAAGAATCAAAAATTTGAAGACAGATTTGTTAGCAATATCAAATTGTAAAAGATATATCCACAGTGCTGATATCTATATTATCAACTTTCAAAAGGCATCACATTACAGGCTTGTGTCCACTGGCATCTTGGAATGTGGTGGATTAGTGAAATCCTCAAACTTGAAAGGGACATTTTTATTTTTTAATGAAATCCAAGTTTCCAAATTCAGAAGTTTATGAATTATAAAGAAAAATAGGACTAGGGATATAGTTACTGATTTTCCCTGGAATGTATGGAGATGTATTCCATCTCCAGCTCTGGGGTGGAGTGGAGTAGGTGGGAAGATGTAAAAAGTGACATCAAGTCCTGAGGTCTGCTTTGATCAACAACTGATAAGACGATTTTCTAAATCCAGGCAAAGAAAGTGAACAATCGCTGGGTTAGAAGGAGAATATTGGGTATTTTGTGACTATAGAGAAGTCTAATTTTATGTTAGTCTCATGGATATGTTCAGAAACTGAGTCTTAAAGTAGTGTTCTGCTTACCAAAAGGCAAACATTTACATAGCTTTGGGAATGGAGGAAGACTCAGCTGAGTGGTTTTGGGTGGCTTCCTGAAATAAGTACAGGGCTGATTCTGTCTTGGCTTGGCTGCTCAGATTCCATGTTGGCTTCATTCAGGTGTCTGGCTGGATACCCTCTCAACCCCAGGCAGTCTCTAGGCATCTTTGGGTGCCTAGTATCTTCAACAGTGGGCTTACAGTTGCATGGGGGAGCCAGGGGCTCCACAGTAATTGCCTTTGGGAATCTTGACAATTCTGAGAAAGAGTGACATAGCACCACCTCAGATTGCTATTCTTAAAGTCTCTGTCATTTTCTTCACCTCTACACTAGCCAGAATCTTGCTATGTATGTAGCCCTGCCTGGACCAGATCCTTGCTGGCCTAGGCTGGTTTCGAACTCATCAGAATCTTCTTGCCTCAGTTCTCTGATCGCACCTGGTATACATTTCTTTATTCTCTATGCATGCGTCACTGAGCTACAATTATACATATATATTCATATGCATTCTTATGTAAACAATATCCACACTTAATGTAATTGTTTATTTTTTTCCTTTGTGTGTGTGTGGAGAGAGAGAGAGAGAGAGAGAGAGAGAGAGAGAGAGGGAGGGAGGGAGGGAGGGAGAGAGGACCTTAACTACATTGCTGTGGTATGTCTGGAACTTACAGAAATCCACCTGCCTCTACCTCCTGAGTGCTGGGACTGAAGGTGTGTTCTACCATACCTAGCAGTTACGTGTTTTGTAATAAAAAGCAAGCCAGATTCAGCTCCATCGTGGTTTTCCTCATCTGACTTTTTGGATGCTCAGTGGAATGACTAGGTCCTGGGAGCCGCCTCCGTTAGCTATTTTTATTGTACCTTTCATCTCCCCTTTGTTTTTCCTCCTTACGTCATTGTCATTTTGGTGGGATGACATGTAGAAGAATACATAGAATTGTAAAAGAAAAAAATGTATTGATCTGGAGAGATAGCTTAGTGTTAGAGCACTTCCCTAGCATGCACAAGGTCTAGGTTTGATTCCCACTATTGGAAGAAACTTAATTTGTTAAAATTTTCTGTGTGTGTTGGGGTTTTTTTTGTTTTGTTTTTTTGTTTTTTGGTTTTTTTTGCTTTTTTGAGACAGAGCTTTGGCTGTCCTCGAGGCTGGCCTCGAACTCAGAGAACCCTTTGCTTCTGCCTCCGGAGTGCTGAGATTAAAGGTATGTACCACCAATGCCAGGCTACGATTTTGTTTTTTTATGGAAATCTTTCCTTAACTTTCTTTTTTTAACCCTAATTTCACTGGAGTACAGTGGCTATAATTTTCCAGTGTTGTTCAAAACAGTGTTGACATGTAAATACTCAGGGACTTTAGAGGATTGTAAGTTTCTGCTTAGAATGCACGAGGCCCTCAGTTACATCCTACACCACATACGTCTACACATTGATGCATATCTGTAATCCCAGCTGTGTGTGGGGGGGGTTGGTCTGGTGCTATGTATTTTAATGTTAATTACGAGCCCCCAAGATCTGGTTGCTATGCAGAGTACAACATCTCCTCACACAGGTCTTTGTGTAAACCTAATTTAAAGTTAATTGGTTAATAAAATTGCTGAAGCCTATAAGTGGGCAGAAGAAAAGTAGGTGGGCCTTAGCTTTCTGGGCCGGGGGCCTCGGATGGACCATGAGGCGGGAGGGTGAGAGAGAGGGAGAGGGGGGCTTATTCTGTTTTACAGTCTGGGAGATTTCATATTGAGGAAGCAGTGAGTGAGCCAGAAAGTGGGGCCTGGTTATGTAACTTCAAGATTTGTCCCTAGTGACCCATCTCCTAAAGATTCTGTAACCTTTCCAAACAATACTAGTAACCAAATATTCAAACACATGACATATGGGAGACATTTTCATTCAAATCATAATACTTTGTCCCTGGCTTCCATAGACTTATGGTTCTCATGATGTATGGTGCATTCTTTGAAAGTCCCCACAGTCCTTAGCAGTCCAGCACCATAGGAGAGTGTAAGAACGGTCTCTTCTGATACTCAGGCAACCAACTCCTTGTACAATTTTCTTTTTTAAAGTTACATACTTCCAACATACAATGGCACAGAATAAATATTCCCACTCCAAAAGAGAGGTGCGTGGGTGTATAGCAAGGAAAGGTCAGATCAGAGCAAGACTGAAATCTGTCAGGGCAAACACCAAGTCCTGCAGCTCATGTCCTACATCTGGAACTAGTGATAGAATCTGCTGGGTTCTAAATAGCCCCATCCCTCCCTGTCTGCTGCTGACTGCACACACAACCTTTTTCTTGAGCCAGCTCTGTCCTTACCTACAGCTTTTGGTTGGTGGATGTTCATGGTACTGCCATCTCCAATATACTTAGGCCTCCATTGAAACCTTCACTTTTACAACTTCTCACAGGGGTTAAGCTCTCTACTCAATCTTTCATCTATGAAAGCATTCCTAAAAAAATCACTACTACATGGGTAGAACATGGACAATGCCAAGTTCTGTTTGTTGCCAGCTTCAGATGGACCCTTTGGGCCACAGTCAGCCTCTGTATGCTTTCTAGGCTGACCCTACAAAACACTTCTGGGTAGTGCTCTTTCAGCTATATTCTGAATTTAGGCTCTCAGATAGGATTTCACAGTGTGGAGACTTGGATGAGATCTTGTGCTCAGGCTCTTTCCTATTGTCGCCTGCAGAGCCAGAGGGCGCTCTCCCTTGTGAACACTCACACCAGCCACCAGCCACCTGTCAGTATTGCTCTGGATTTAAACTTGCACATGTTCTTTTTCTTGCCAAAGTAAAGGTTTTTGGTTTTGTTTTGTTTTGAGGGAGAGGGAAGACAGTGGGAGGGAGAGAAGGGAAGAGAAGACACAAAGACAGACTGACTAATTCTCCAAGTCATCGGCTAGCTTGGAACTGACTTTGTAGACCTGGATGGCCTCAAATTCACAGTGATCCTCCTGATTTCACCCCATATCACTATGTCTACTTAACTCAGGTGTCTGGCAGTTTCTTAATCTCTCTCTTTTTAAAAAATTTATTTATTTATTATTATTTATATAGTGCCCTGCCTGCGTGTACTCCTGCATTCCAGAAGAGGGCGCTGTATCACATTACACATGGTTGTGAGCCACCATGTGGTTGCTGGGAATTGAACTCAGGACCTCTGGAAGAGCAGTCAGTGCTCTTAACCTCTGAGCCATCTCTCCAGCCCTTAATCTCTTTTTAAAGAAGTTTTGGTTTGGTATTTTATTGGTATCTCATTTGGGGACTTGTCTGATTGCCCTTGATGATTAAATGGGCATTAAGAGTTTTAAGGAAGAACAGCAGAGAAGGGAGGTGCTTTTTTTGGTCGTACTGTAATAAAAGATTATATGCCATGAATAGACATTACTATTGATGCAACCTTCGGCATGTTGGGGTTCTTCACTGCCCATTTGAGGGTTTTTTTTTCATTTTTTTTTCTTTTTTTTTTCTTGGAGTGAATTAACAAGTCTAGCCTGTTCTGAAGAAATTCAGAGTGTGTACAAAACATTATTTGAAAAATTCTCTAAGGAAAATGTATCCTTTATTTGGAAAGTTATATGTAACCAGTTCTGTAGTTTGTGTTTAATTTTTTTCTTACTTATACATTTGTATGTATGTATTGTACCTGCATGTGGCTGTGCACTCCTGTGTGCATGAGCTCTGAAAAGGACGTTGGAGGTCTTTGGGGTGGGTCTCTGCCTGAACCTGGCCTTGCATTTTCTCATCCATGTTAGAAGCCAGCAAATCCCGGCAGCCCTGTTTCTGCCCACCTATGGCAGCCTTGTTTCTGCCCACCTACAAGCTCGGGGTTGCAAGGATGCCCAGCATGTTAATGGATGCTGAGATCCTAATTCTGCTCCTCAACGGTTGCTTGTTCAGTAAGCACTTTAAACCACTGACCCTTCTCTCCAGCCTCTGGTGTTTTTATTTAAAGCGTGAGCATCTTGGTGAACCAGTTTAAACTTTTCTTTTATACTTGCTAAGTGTCCTGTATAGTTTCTAGTTGCTATATAATACCATAACAAAGGCACTTTAGGAGAGAAAAGGGTTTAATATAGCTCATAAAATTACAGTCCACCATTGCATGGCAGTCAGGACTAGCGGGAACTTGAAACACCTAGTCACAGCCAGTTAAGAGTAGAGAGAAAATGAATGAATCATGCTTACATGCTCAGCTTGCTTTTTCCACTCTCAGGCTGTACAGGACCCCAGAGCAGGGAACGGTGGCATCTATGATGTGTGAGTCCTCCCCACCCTGGTTAGCACAATTAGGACAATTCTCCCCAGATACTCCCATAGGCCAACTAATCTAGATAACCTCTCATTGAAACTGTCTTCCCACAAGAGTCTAGATTTTATTAGACTAGAACTTTTGTCACCGTAAGGTAGTCAAATTTGCTACAAACCAAGTTGTATAGAAGGCAGCCTACTATGGGTGTCTAATTGCAGTGCTTCCAAATGCTCATGGCCTTTTGTCAACTCAGGTATCTGAGACCAAAGGAAGCTGTTCTCATTATGGACTCCTGTGTGCTCAGAGTGTGACCATTCTTCTTTCAGCTCTTAGGAATTGAGGGTTTGTAGTTAGGGTTCTGCTTAGTCTCTTTAGGATGCTATTGCGAAGTTTCACAGATCACATAATTGTCTTTGCTGAGCGTTAGGGGTGGGGTTTTTACTATGCAGCTGAGGCTGACTTCACACTGTGTAGCCCAGAACTTGTTTGTGATCCTCCCCCTCCTCTTTCAGTCTCCCAAGTGCTGGAATGGCTGACTGACATGCACCACCACACCCAGCTCTAGATAGATCTCTCAGTGCTAGAGGCAGGAAAGTCAAGTCAAACTATCCAGAATCAAAGTTCCTACTCTTACCGTTATTATCTTGGGGTGGGATTTTAAAAATGTGAATTTGGAATAATCCCTATGATTGATCTTTCAGGAACACTCAGCTAAAGTCTGCCTTTCTGACCCTTGACATGGAAAGATGAAACCTTTTTCTTTTTCCGTCTCTCTTTTGGTCACTAGCCAGAGCTAAGCATGCTTTTCCTTGGACTTGAAGCTTCCTTATTGTTTCTCTTTGCCTGCCTGCCTGCTAGTTGGCTGCTTCTCTGCCATGTGACTGCCCTACATGCTGGCTTAACTCCAGCAACATAGTATTTTCCCCCTGCTTGTCTCCACTTTTTCTTCTCTAGGAAGATGCCAAGATTCATAGGTTGCCTGCCTTAAAAAAAAAATCTAATAAATTTATCCTTAAGTTGAAGGGGGGAGGATCTAAATTCTGGAGAGACACAAACATTTAGATGGGTGGTGCCTAGCCCTTTGACATTGTAACCTGAAACTGTCATCTACAGAGGTCATACTTGAAACCCAGAAATTAGGTTACAAAGTTGTTTTTTTGTTTTTTGTTTGTTTGTTTTTTAAATATCTTAATGTTTTAAGTAAGTTTACAATTTTGTGTTGGGCTGCATTCATGGTCATCCTGGACTGAAGCCAATCGTTTGATACACCTAGTAGATACATTTTTTTTTTTTACTTTTTTGTTTTGTTTTTAATGGTGCTAGAGATTGAATGAAGCCTGTGTCTATATCTTGGGGGGCAAGCAGTCCATCCCTGAGCTTCCACTTCCCCACCAGACTTGTAGATATACTTTTGTTCTCAGAACTCGATAAGTTTAGATCCAAGGGTAGGTTATCACAGTTGTATCTGTTACTTTTTTAAATAACTAGCTGTATTTTCATTTTTCCTGCCCTTTGGGTCAGTCTGACCTTTCATAGCACTAAGACCTTAAACTTAATCTTAGCCCAAACTCTTTACAAATTACATTTTTGCCATGTAGCCCTAGGACAGATACTAGCATCATCATCATCATCATCATCATCATCATCATCATTATTATTATTAATTCTTTCATATTACATCTCTATTGTTATCCCATCCCTTGTATCCTCCCATGCCTCCCTCCCTTCCGCTTTCACCCTACTCCCCTTCCCTATGACTGTGACTGAGGTGGGCCTTCTCCCCCTGTGTATGCTCATAGGGTATCAAGTCTCTTCTTGGTAGCCTGCTATCCTTCCTCTGAGTGCCACCAGGTCTCCTCCCCATGAGGGGGATAAGAAGATCATTATCATGAGTGGATCTGGGCCCAGGGGTTCTGCTCAAACTATGGCACCAACCAAGGATAATATGTGCAGTAAACATTGAACCCCTACCCAGATCTAGCCAACGGACAGGACATTCTCCACAGTTGAGTAGAGAGTGAGAACTGATTTTCACGCGAACTCTGATGCCCCATATTTGACCAGATGCTAGCTTTTGAACGTCATTCATTCCCCCTTCCCACTTTTTTCTGTACTTCCTAATCTTGAGTATTGTGATCTAGACTTTTCTGGTTATCAAATTAACTATCTTGCCAACACATGGTCTTGTTTTTCTTCTGTTAGTTAAAAGGCAGAAGTGGTTGAGTCTAACAGAAATGTTAGTGGTTTGGATGTAATTCTCATGAAAGGGAAAAAGGTAAACTAGAGAGATTAATTCCTAAAATCAGTGATCAAAGATTGAGATTAAGCTGATTTTATAGTTCATGTATATATGCATGCCCTTCCCCGTTTTACTGTGTTTTAGTAATTTAAGTTCCTGTCGTAGAGACACACACCCACGCTCACATGCATGCATGCACTCAAACACACGCAAACCAGCTTTAATGTATTCTTTTTCTCTTGGAGGAAATAATATGTTTATGAGAGTTTTTTTTTTTTTAAAGCATCAATATTAAAAAAATTGAGAGAGCTGGGCATGGTAGCCCATGCCTTTAATTCCAGTACTCAGGAGGCAGAGACAGTTGGATCTCTGTGAGTTCGAGGCCAGCCTGGTCTACAAAGCAAGTCCAGGACAGCCAAGGCTACACAGAGAACTGTCTCGAAAAACAAAAAAACAAGAGCAAAACAAAACCAAATTTAGAACAGTTTGGGAAATGTTCACTTTTTTGTGTTGAATAGTTACATTAATGAGTACTTATTTCAGTTTGTTTTATTTCAGCTTTGGCTAGATCAGAATCTAAGAAAGATGGAGGCTTTAAAAGTAATTGGAGCTTTGATCATGAAGAAGAAAGTGAAGGAGATGCAGATAAAGAGTAAGGATATTTTCCTCTGATATTTCATAAGAATGAAACATTCATTAGAAAATCAATTTATATTTTATGAAAAGTTTTTTTAATATTACATTTTTTACAATAAGAAACTATAAAGTAATATTTTATTGGTAAATAATTTTGCTTATATTTTTCAGTCTTTAAAATATATGCGTATACTGTTTTCTAATGATAAATGACTAGACAACAATTTTCAAATAAAGGCAATCTTCTTCCTCCTCTTTTTTTTTTTTAAAGATCTATTTATTTATTATTATGTATACAGAGTTCTGTCCTCATGTACACCCACAGGCCAGAAGAGGGCACTAGATCTCATTATAGATGGTTGTGAGCCACCATGTGGTTGCTGGGAATTGAACTCAGGACCTCTGGAAGAGCAGTCAGTGCTCTTAACCTCTGAGCCATCTCTCCAGCCCCCCCTTCCTCCTCTTTTTAAAAGTCAACCTTTTCTGGAAACATTTTGAAAAGCCACAATTTATCAAGCCTCTGAATTTTGTATGAAAAATTAAGTCTTCCATTTTCTTTGTTTTTAACTTGTGAACCTGTGATCACCACTTTGCCCTTCAAAAAAGATTTCCACAAGGAAAGTAGCGCCACGCTAAACGATACACGTAGGTATTGTCTAGGCAGAAGTAAAAGCAGTCACACTCGTTAGTGCACTTGAATGAGCCCTGTGTGAGGTTTTGCAGCAGAGGTGTGGATTTTGTTGTGGGTTTTTGGTAGTGCTGAAGATCAAGTTCAGGGCCTTAACCAGGAAAGTGCTCTTCCACAGGGTTATGTCCACTACCTTTAATGAGAATTAAAGTAATACTTCTATATACTCTGATAATCGTGTTGCAAATTCAATACCTTTTTTTTGGGGGGGGGGGTGTTTTTTGTTTGTTTGTTTTTCAAGACAGGGTTTCTCTGTGTAACAGTCCTAGCTCTCCTTGACTCGCTTTTTGTAGACCAGCCTGGTTTCGAACTCACAGAGCTCTGCCTGCCTCTGCCTCGCCAGTGCTGGGATTAAAGGAGTTCATCACCATGCTCGGCTTCAATACTGTTTTTAAGTTCTTGGTTTATTGACTTTTGTCCATATAAATTTTAAGTTTTGGCTTTTCAAGACAGGATTTTTCAGTATAATAGCCCTGGCTGTCCTGGAACTCCAGAGCAGGCTGGCCTGAACTTAACTCAGAGATCTGCCTGCCAGTTGCTGCAATTAAAGACTTGTGCCACTGCACCTGCTATAAATGTATTTTTAGAAGTTTGTCTTCCTAGTTGTTTTGGGAGAGGGTCCCACTCTGTGTAGCTGAGCATGGCCTTGAGCCTGTAGTTATCCTTAGCCTCCAGGGCTAGAATTGCAGCTTTTTAAAAAGACGTTTTTACATAACTTATCATTCAAGTATATTGACTGAATATTTGAGGTATTTCAGTATTTTAGGTAATTTTATTTGAAAGAGAAGTTTGGTTTGAATTGATAAATATATCTCAATGAAGTCAGCGTTTTATTGTCATCTTGCCCTTTTTTAAAAAATTGTTTTTAATTTTTTTCCCCAGTAGATATTTGGTATTTAAATAGTTTTGGAAAAATGGTACTAAATGTGAAATTGCAACAAAGATATTTTACCTTCCAGACATTTTGATAGAATTATGTTATAGTTGGTGGTGGTGGTGATGGTGGTGGCTTGGTTTTCCTTTTTCAAGTCAGAGTTTCTCTGTGTAGTTTTTGTTGTCCTGGACTGACTTTGTAGACTAGGCTGGCCTTGAGCTCTGGCTGGCTTGAAGAAAAATTTTGTATTAACAATGTTGATATATAACAGTCATGAAGTAAAACATTAAATTTTAATTACAAATAGCCTGAAGTATCTAAAAGATATTTTTGATTTCTGTTCTGGAGGATTTACCAGGATTATATTTTTTAAATGACTTATTAAGGTGCTATCCTATGTACCTCAGACATAGATTACACTTTTCAATTCATTGTGTCCACGGATTTCAACTTTCTCATCATGTTGAGGTTGGTGGTGAGCTGTAGTGTGGTGGCCAGGTGTGCTGAGTGAAGGAAGGTTGCTATCTCCAAGGTTGCACACCATCCTTGTGCAGTGCCACTGGAATCGCTTTCTTTTCCTTAGCCAGTTTCCCTTCCCTTGGTGGCACCCTGCTTTCATAGCGCCTCTAACAGAAACTAGTGAGCATGGCTAAACAGAAAGTATAGCCTAAAGTCCAGGTCATACGTTCACTTAAAGTAGGAGTCAGCAATTAGTTTGTTGCTCACTGCCTAAATGTACATGATTGTGTTGGAAAGTAGACAGCTGTATAGTGTTAAAAGTTATTTTCATGCTGCTGTGGCGAAGATACAGAGCACACATACAGTTATCCTATGGGAAGCCTAAATGCTGAGACTTTGCAGCACAGTTGGCCGATTCCCTCAGGTGATGAGCAGCGAAGATGAAGCAATTGTGCTAATGTGTGGACTGTGGCTGTTGCCTAAGGTCTCTTCCTTTATTTTCTGTGTAGTGGTGCAAATCTACTCAGTGTAGAAGAGGAGGATTCTGAAACCTCAAAAGGAAAAAAGGCAAGTGTTGCTTTAAAAAAATATTTTTTTCTTTTGCATTATGTACCAAAAAAAGCTATTTTAAAAATTTGGGCATGGTGATATATATGTCCCTTGTAATCCTGGCACTTAGCAATCAGTGGAGGGAGGTTTGCCACAAGTTCGAGGCCAGCTTGGTCTATATCATAAGTTCAGGCCAGTAGGGCTACAGAGTTGAGGCTATGTCATTTTTAAAGAAAAATATTTATATGTTTTTTACTGTAAGCTCCACTGCTCTCCTTCCTAATTCCAGACACAAACAGGTCTTTTCTCTCTCTCTCTCTCTTTTTTTTTTTTTCTTTTTTTCTCATCTCTAAAGAACTGTGTCTTGGTTAGGCTTTCCATTAGTATTAAAAAAATAGCAAAATCAGCTTAATAAAAGAGAAAGATTGATTTTGGCTTAAGTATACTTTTGGTCCACAGGTGCTTGGACCTATTGCAACATGGTGGAAGCATACAACTTATGAAGCTTCTTATGCCCTGGATGCTAGGAAGCAGAAAAGGAGAGGGGGGCAGACCTCCCTGTGGTGCCCCAGGCCCTCCTTCCTTATGTAGTTGGTAGTATACTGTACACAGTTCGCTCGTCTTGTTTTCACTTGGAATTTCTGGAGGCCATCTATAAGATGCCATAAAAAATAGCTCTAGGACTAAGGGGATGGCTCAGGGGGAAGTGTTTGTGCCACAAGCACCAGGACCAGAGTTGGCATCGCCAGGGCTTTGTGCATGCCAAGCAAACACTCTACAAACTGAGTACACATCTTCCATTCCTCAGTATTATATGGCTTGGAAAAATGACATGGGTCAAAAATACCATCTCAATTTTTGTGAATGGGGCTATTCTAACCTGTGAGGTGATTATCCATAATGACTCAGTTTTTACTTGTTAATGCTATATTTTCCTCTCTTCAACAATTTGATATATTACCAACTAAGACTATAAATAATAAAAATTATTAAAAGAAAAGAAGTAGATATACCAGATATCTAAAATAGCAAACTAATGATTGTTGCTTTTTTGGTTTTTTGAGGCAGGGCTTTTCCAGCCTTGGCTGTCCTGGACTTGCTTTCTTGACAGGCTGACCTCGAACTCACGGAGCCACCTGCCTCTGCCTCGCTGAGTGCTGAGATTACAGGCTATGCCACCGTGCCTCGTTTATGTTGTTCTTTCTAAAAAAGGAAATAGTGTGTGTGCGTTTGGTGTGGGCGCATATATCTTCCAGAGTTAAATTCCTTCTTTCACTAATTGTTGCTTTATTTATTATTGAGGCAGAATTTCTTGCTTAACCCATAGTTTGCTGATCTCTCCCATCTAACTGCCCCCTTTCCTGGGTATCCCATCTGTGCTCTCCAAATGCTGGGACTTCAAGTGGCCACAATGCTTGCCTGGCTTTTACTTAGGTTCTGAGAACACAAACATCATCCTCGTGTTTGCATGGCAGTGTGTCTTACACTTTTGTACTTGTGTGACCAAAAAAATCATAAGCTTATATTTTGTGATTTTTCTTACAGAATAATACATTTATGGACCTGGGGGTATAGGTTAGTTGGTAAAGTGCTTCCTTAACATGCATGAAGCCAGAGCTTTGAACTTTGGTGCCATAAGCTAGGAATAGTGGTGCATGCCTGATGGCGGCAGAATCAGAAGCCCAGGTTCATCCTCAGTTACATGGAAATTCAGGCGTGAGGCCCTGCATCAAGAAAACATAGTAAGGAGCTGGGCACAGTGGTGCATGCCCTTAATCCCAGCACTCAGGGAGGCAGAGACCAGCAGATCTCTGTGACCTAGAGCCTCATCTGGTCTACAAAGTGAGTCCTGGTCTACAAAGTGAGTCCAGGACAACCAAGGCTACACAAAGAAACCTTGTCTCAAAAAGCCAAGGGGTGCAGGGGAAGGAAAGAAAACATAGTAAGTCAGACATGGTGGCTTTTGGCTTTAATCCCAGAACTGAGGAGGCAGTTGCAGGTAGTTTTCTCTGTGAGTTCAAAACCAGCCATGGCTTCAGTGAATACGCTGTCTCCAAAATATACAGCCAACCATCCAACCAAAAACAATAAATAAAACTCTTTTTTAAAAAAGGAAACAAAAAGAGATAATTACTTTTTCCTGAAGCTAAATACTAAGTGTAATAGATAGTAAGAAAGCTTTTTAAGGGAATTGACAATATAATAAATGATATTTTCCATGAGATTTATAGTTTCTAACCATATCAGTTAATATCCTGACAAAAACATGAGCTGGGGGAAAGGGCCTGTTTGCTGACAGTTCAAAGAATGGTCATCAAGGTGGGAAGGCATTCTGGCAGGAGTATGGGCCCACCTGGCAGTCTGGAAGCAGTGATCCCATTTTATTTGCACATAAAGAACAGGAATTGGGAGCAGAGTGTAAAGAAAGCCTCAGCCTCACTCTTGGTGAGGTTCTCTTCGGCCAGCCTATACCTTTTAGAGGTTCCACAACTTTCCAAACAGCACTGCCAGCTGGGAACCAAGTGTCCAAACACATGAGCCTGTGGGGATATTTCATAGTCAGCCTACAACATAATGAAGCTAGAAGGACTGACTATTTTATTGCTTACTGAAATAACCTAACCTATAAACAATCTGTAAACGACAAGTGAGAAATTGAAGAATTTTTCTTACATATATACTATTGCTTTGATGATGGCACTAGGTTGTTGGTCGATACTCCCCCAAATGCTTTCTCAAAAAAGATACTCGAGACAGAATATTGCTTTGTAGCCCATGCTGACCTTGAATGCTCCACCCTCCTGCCTCTTCCTCTCTAGTTATAGAGTTTTAGACTTGTGCCACCATATCTGCCTTCAAAAAGGACTATTTGAAAACACATAGTTAGTTCCTTAGTCAGAAACATGGTTAAGTCTGGTAAGGCACTCAGTGGTAAAGTGCTTGAGAACCCTAAATTAAGACTCCCATTCCTGCTTCTGGATCCCAGGTGCTCATTTATAAGAAAGTGTCTCGGGTTGGAGAGGTGGCTCAGAGGTTAAGAGCACTGACTGCTCTTACAGAGGTCCTGAGTTCATTTCCTAGCAACCACTTGGTGGCTCACAGCCATCTATAATGTGATCTGATGCCCTCTTCTGGTTTCCAGGTGTACATGCAGGCAGAACATTGTATACATAAAAAAAGAAAGAAAAAAGAATGTTTCTCTATGCATATGGCATTAATTTTATCATTAGTTTTCAATGCAAACCTTGCTTCTAGCATTCTTAACATGATAATATATCAAAATAATCCAGAGAGATAGCCATCAAATACAGCTTTCATAATGAAGACACCTGGGAATTTTGTGGTTGTTTTGTTTTGCCTTTTCGCTATGCCAGTGATCCACTGCTGAGTTTTGAGTATACTAGGCAAGCATCTACTTTTAAAAAAAAAAAAAATGAGTGTCATAACCCCATTATCTATCCAAGTTCTGTTCCTTTTGTCAGTTTATTTGTGTCTTAAGAGAATTTCTTCCGTAGAGTAGTAAATAGATGTACAATTACTTTGGGCTAGAGAATAAGACTATTGCTATTTTTAGCATGCTATCCCAGTCTAGATTCCATAGTAAGACCTTGGTGGTTTATTTTATTTATTTATTTATTTGGATGTTTGAAACAGAGTTTCTCTGTGTAGCACTCTTTATACCAGGCTGGTCTCAAAATCAGAGACCTGTCTACCTCTGCCTGCCGTGTACTGGTGATTAGAGGTGTGCACTACCACAACTTGACTAAGAATAGTTTTTATAGAGGAGGGAGAAGGAGGAAGATACTGAAATAGATAAGGTCAAGGTGAGAAGACACTGTAAAAGTTGCTTGCTATCCTTGGAGAAAGAAGAGAATGCATATGTAAAATTAGTAAGTAGATAGTGTAAAAAATAGTAAAATAGACGTATGGCTTTCTTTTATATGATTTTGAAGAAATTACCACTTAGAACTGATGACTGGGGCTGGAGAGATATAGCAGTAGTTAAGAGCACTTGCTGTTCTAGCAGAGGACTGGGGTTCAGTTTCCAGCACCTAAATCACCTAAATCGCAGCTCACGACTGTGTATAACTCAAGCTCCAGGTAATCCTGTGCCCTCTTCTAGCCTCAGGCATGGTACACACGACGTACATTTGGGCAAAACACTCATACCCATTACAAGAAAAGAACTGAGAAGCATAGAGTCTGAAAATATCTTGTTCAGCGAATTGTAGCAAAGATAGGTTGGTTAAATATTGAGGCCCTCCCCAGGCTTTTCTGGTCAGGATGTTCATGTTGACATTTACAGCTGTGAAGCACAAAGAGCTTACCTCAGTTTGTATTGATGTAGAAACTTTGATGCAGAGGCAAAGTCACACATTTTGTAGTATAGTCCTACTGATAGCAGAAGGCCTGGTAA
Source organism: Acomys percivali (assembly GCA_907169655.1). NCBI lineage: Eukaryota > Metazoa > Chordata > Mammalia > Rodentia > Muridae > Acomys > Acomys percivali. The sequence continues at coordinate 39,166,067 of OU015755.1, read as the reverse complement.
ACAGTGGAAATCTTAATGTTATTGGTTTGATTTGGCTCTGCTTTCTAGAGAGAAAATTAGTCCAAGACCCATTATCTTAATTTTGTAAGTGTTTTGAGTGAGATTTATATGAAAAGAAAAATAGAGTCCCTGTTCCTACAAACTTACATTGTCTTTAGGAGAAAAAACCCCAAAAAACAAAACATGAACCATTTCCACTCAGGTCCTCCTGCTGCTGTCCTCTCACCATCCCCTCTTCCCCTTAGTCACCAGCGGCTGTGTGCATGTTTATCTTTCCATCTCCCTCCCTTCCTCTGTCCTGCCCCCCCCCCTTTGTTCTTCCTATTCCTCACTCCCTTTCTTTGAGACAGTCTCACTATAATATCCCTGACTAGCCTGGAACTCACTGTATCGACCAGACTTGTCTCAAATTTGTCGCAATCTTTGCTTTGCCCCCCCAATCTCCGGAATGCTGAAATTTGAGGCCATCATGCTCTATTGACATTAAAACATTTTTAATGACATTTATTTGTATGTGTGCATACATGGGTGTGCCCACTCTCGGGTGGAGGTCAGAGGAAAACTTGAATCAGTCATTTCTCTACTTTGACCATTGTGGGTCTGGGAGGTCAAGCTCGCATCTGCTGGGTTTGCTGGTAGGTGTCCTCACCACCCGGCACCTCACTGCCTTGTGAAGTGTGTAGCCTGGGCTGCCTGGGAGCTGTGCTTCTCCTGCTTCCACCTGGTGTGCTGTCAGAACGGGCTCATTTTTTTGAACTGATGAGTTTTCAGATATTGTTGATAATTTATAATATGATGTCATTTATTGACTCTTACGTCTTTTTGCAGTTAAATCGGAGATCTGAAATTGTTGCTACTAGTTCTGCTGACTTCATCTTGAAGACTTATGTAAGACGAAACAAGACTGACAGTTTTAAAGCTTTGAAAGGCAACCCGATTGGACTTAATATGTTAAGCAACAGTAAGAAACTGAGGTACATTTAAAAGGCAAATAAATCCTTTAACAATAGAAAGATTGATGTGTAGATGCTTCATTGTGGAGAAGATAAAGAAAGAATTTGACACTAGAAGTTAAACTGCATTTGTGGCCAGAGGCCTGCCCTGCCCCATTTCTTTTGAAGTTGTTGGTAAGGCCAGGAGGTTGCATAGACTCTTTGAATCTTAAAAGAAACAACAACAACAACAAAAACCTTCAAGCATTTATTAATTTATTTATTTGTGTGTGTGTGTGTGTGTGTGTGTGTGATGCATGAATGTGTGTGTTCTCTTGTAGGGGTTATGTGTGGAAGCCAGACAGAATTCGTTGTTGGGTCTTTTCTTCTATTTCTTAACTTTTTTTTTTTTGGAGACTTGGTCACTGTGCAGCTCTTGGTTAGCTGTAGATCAGACTGGCCTCAAATTCAGAGATCCAAATCCATTGTCTCTGCCTCGGAACGGTGGCTGTATCGTTTTTTTTTTTTTTTTTTTTTTTGAGACATGGTCTCACTGGACCTTTAGCTTGCTGTTTCAACTTAACTGTTTGCCAGTGAGCTCCATTGATCTGTGTGTCCTTACCTTGTCACTGTTGGAATGCACATGAGGTTTTGAGTCTTGCTTTTCACAGGGATGCTAGATACCTGAGCTCAGGCTCTCAGTCACTTTACTCCCTGATTCATCTCTTTAGTTTCTTTTGAGTCTCAAATTAGGACCTAATTGCAATGATTTCTTGCACGGAGCAAGGAATGTTTTAGTGTGTGACATCTTACACATTTTATTTCATGTAAGTAGAAAATCAGTCACAGTATTACAAGTCTGCAGCACTGTAATGTAGGTTCTCACAGCTGCTTTCCTCTTAAAGGATTTTACTTTTCTTCTTTGGATAAAATACTCCTTTCTATTACTGTCTGGATAGCTAAGAAAGATCTATAAATACCAGGTAACTTTCAAGTTAGTAGCACAATTTAAATTTTAGACTTTGGACTTGTATTCCATTATCCTAGTTATTCTTTTCCCTTGAGGAAGTTGGAAATAGTTGAAAATATATTAGAAAGTCTCCTAATGGACAATTTTAGATGGTTATTTTGGTTTATCTTTTCTCCACATTATTTTAGTGCACAGTTTTTGTGTGTATGTGCTCAGATTTTAAAGGGTATTTTGTTGGTGTGTGTGCAAATTTTTATTTATTCAAACTATTCTTTGTTTTCAAATGTGCAGTGAAAATACACAAGCTACAGCATTATGTTCTGGGACTGTAGTTCACGGGAGACGCTTCCATCATGCCCATGCGCAGGTGCCAGGGGTCAAAACAGCAGCTCAGAGGTGAGGAGCCCGTTCTCCTGAACTTACGGTTTTGTCTTTTTGACTGCACTTTTCTCTGTCTTTGAAGAGTTACAGCTTCAAAATAATTCATTACCTGTTATATTTTAATTATATTTGTTTCATAGAAAGTCACATTTTTGTGGAGAATTAAGAGCTATTTGCTATATTACATTTTAGGTCCAAGAGGATATTTACTGAAGCTGATCCATAATACTGATCTTATTGTATTGGATTGAACAGCTCTGGTAGTTGACCTAAGGAGCAAAACTAATTCTTATTATTTTTCTTGTTTTATAACATTTCAGAGTATCAAGCAAATTCTGTTAGTTTTAAGTGTTTTTTTTGTTTTTTTGTTTTTTGTTTTTTTATAAATTTAGGAGTTTTCACTGATGTTGAAAGTACTGTTTCACCCTTAAAGCATTGAGAAAAACATTGGTTTTTTTAAATGATTTTGAGCTTTTTTTCAGAATCATTTTTATAATGTTAATATCTCCTTTCAATTGATTCAAATTCTTAGACCCTTAGAGTTAGACTGTTAACACTATAAATACTATATTATAACTCATAACATTTATTTTTTAGTATACATTTACATAGTGTTTTTTAATCTTCAAGCTTCTTTTTTTTTTTTTCTTTTCTTTTTTTTGGACTCGCTTTGTAGACCAGGCTGGCCTTGAACTCACATGGAGCCACCTGCTTTTCCCTCCTGAGTACTGGGATTAAATATGTGCACCATCACACCCAGCTTTCTTTAAACTTTTTATTTACTAAAAATATGTTTCAAGCCGGGCGTCGTGGCACATGCCTTTAATCCAAGCACTTGGGAGGCAGAGGCAGGCCGATTGCTGTTGAGTTCGAGGCCAGCCTGATATACAAAGGGAGTCCAAGACAGTCAAGGCTACACAGAGAAACCTCGTCTCAAAACAAAACAAAACAGAAAACAAAAAAACAAAAAATAAAACAAAGAAACTATGCTTCAGACCGTAGAAACTTACTGTATCTGATGCTTATGTAGATTTACTGCGATAGATCTTTAACTTAAAATCTTTATTTTTTTCCTCATAATTTAAGATGATTAAATGAAAACTTCTGTTTTTCTTAAATATTTTACATATCATATTTTACATAAAATTTTAAAGAAATTTAGTCCAAAAGATAGAAGTTGCTGCTCACAAAAAAATTTGCCTTGTTTTAGTAATACAGGGTGCACAGACAAAGCAGGCTCTATGGCAAACACGGGGCACTACCATAAGGATAACAGATTAAAAACATAAGATGTATGGTCACACAAAAAAAATTAAGGTCAGAAGTTTGGGTTGTTTTTGTTTTATCCTAGGTCTTATTGTACTTTGTGTGTGTTTTGATGCTCATCTCTGTAACTGGGTTAGTTTGTAAATGAGTTAATGTTTATTGGTAAAAAGGTTGTTTTCTTAAAAAAAAAAAAAAAAAAAAAACAGCAGCTAGAATTAATTCATATTTCAAGACAATCCTAAGCCAGAACCACTGACCAGAATGCTTAGGAACAGTAGAGGAAACTTGAAAGATTCAAATGAGCAGGGCAGAGTTCATCCACTCATGTTTGTCTCACTTGTAAACATTATGTTTTAATTTCTGCAACCTTTCTTTTAAAGAATTTTGAAATTCAAAGTCTAGTCTTTGTAAATTTCTCTCAGTTTTATATCTTCAAGAAACAAAGTGATTTGTATGTTTATAAAATTGTTATAGATGATGAACAGTGTTGGAAGATTAATATGGCAAAGCCCCACCATTTAAACTAAAATTTAATGAATTATGGTTGAGAACAGGAAGGTGAGTAGATGACTTTATATGTGGTGGCATAGGCCTATGGCCCCAGCACTCAAATGCCGTAAATTTGAGAACATATTGGGCTAGTGTGTTTAAGGCTACTCAGAGGTTCTGCACAGGGAGAACTGCCTCAAAACACAGACCTGGCTTCTGTCCCCAGTGCCTTCTCACCCCTACCAAGCAAAGGCTTAGGTGTGACTTTGGAGTACGGATGTGCGGAAGAAGTGTCAGAGTATTACAGAGCAGGGCTGTCCTGCAGGAGCACATTGCACAGGAGCCTTGCCGAATGCTTCGGCGGCTCTGGGCACAGTTGAGAGAGAGGCCTCTCAAATGTTGTTGTTTTCTTTCTTTTCTTTTCTTTTTTTTTTTTTTTTAAGATTTATTTATTATTATGTATACAGTACTCTGCCTACATGTACATCTACAGGCCAGAGGAGGGCACAGATCACATTAGAGATGGTTGTGAGCCACCATGTGGTTGCTGGGAATTGAACTCATGACCTCTGGAAGAACAGTCAGTGCTCTTAACCGCTGAGCCATCTCTCCAGCCCCTGTTGTTGTTTTCTTAAGTCTTAATCTGAAATTCAAAAAATGTTGCCAGTTTAGTAGTTCACAGAACAGTTTTTGGAGAGAGTATTAGGGCTTGTTTTTTATGTCAGTCCTGCATGCTAGTAATTTGTAATTTTAAAGGAAGATTAATACTTTTTTTTTTTTCTAAAAAGGGCATGATGGAAGGTTGTTAAAAATTACATCAGATTTAAATCCTTTGGGGCAGATGGTTAATTTTCTAATATGTTTCCTTACTACTATTTTAAAGTTATTTTATACATAAAAGATAGACACATGCACTGACCATGCTAAAGGAAAGTAATAGACAATTGAACTGCAGGCATTTAAAAATTTGTTACATTGTAGCTCCTCCCACTTTTTAGTTAATTAATCAATCAATTCACTTTACATCCCAAAAGTAGCCCCCTCCCTCCTCTTCCCCCATTCCCCCCTCGCCTCTACCTCAGAAAATTTTTTTTCTTAGCTTTCTTTAAAGGACTGGTTAAAAAGTCTTCTAAGGGAAAAATAAATGTCTTCAAAAACATGTATAATCCAGTGAGATGTGGCGCATGTCTGTAATTTACCACTTAGGAGCCTGTTTTCTGTCACCTGACAGATATATTTAATAACAGCGATAACATTCCAGATATTAAGGTAGATGTGTTGTTTCTTCACTGCTGACAACAGTTTTAATGTGTCTTTTGGGGCTGCTCATAGGAAAGATCTGTACTTTTTCTTAATTTCCTAGATTGTATTGTTGACTGGGTTGTATGCTCACAGGAGAGGCCAGTGATACTGTAGTTTTGTTACTTACATTTTACTTACAATTTTGAACATTTAACTCTTTATATGCTGGAAAGCAATAGTTTCAGAATGTGAGTTTTGTCTTACTCTAAACTGAAGACTATAGCTTTACTTCTGAGTGACTGATTTTTTTCCTGGAGCTTCCATGAATTGTGGAGAAATGTAGAACTTGTATACACTGGACTTGTGATAAGAGAACATGGTTATAAACCTAGGCTTTGTCTTGTGTCCTAAATAGCATACAATGTTTATTCTAAGACTGTTGTGCAAAACAGTTTTAGCCTTAAAAAATTTGTGTCTGATAAAATAAATTAGAAATTATTGGAATTTTTATAACTTCCAGACAATATCATTATTTCTTAAAAATGATATCTATGACCATCATAAAATAATTTGTTAATCAAATGCTTTATAAGTGAAGCCCTTTTGAGAATTTTCATGATTTTGTGCACCCATGTCTTCCAATTAAATATGTGACTACTTAAATTATGTTGACAAAAATTGAAAAAAAAGCAATATTTAACATATAGTATATATAAGATATCATTAAAACAAATTGCTCTTAGTCATAGTTTTGCCTTGTTGACTGTAGTTTCATATCAACAATGCATCTCCTCTCTTACATTTTCTTTCTTTTTCATGTTTTAAGCAATCAGGACCGAAAAGAAAGGTAAGCTTAATGTTGATGACATTGGAACATGGGTGTTGCAGTAAAATAACAGCTTATATGCTTTGACAGTACCCTGAATTGGACTTCATCTCTAAAGCTAATTTAATGACAGGAAACCTGTTAATAATACACTGTTATATTTGATTTGTGGGTGATATTTGAGTATAATTCTCAATACATATATTATTACATGGATGGTTATTATATATTATATTTAGTCAGACATTATACTAATGTTTGACTAATTTTCTTTTAAAATAAAATTTTTGCTACCTTAAGAATAAAGTTTCATACAGTAAAATTATTAAGGTCTTTGTGCCAGGAAGACTTGAGTAGGCTCAGACATGAGGAGCAGGAGGTTGAGGAAAGCAAGACCTGTCTGCAACCTGGGACTCACTGTGTAGACCTGTCTGCAGCCTGGGACTCGCTGTGTAGACCTGTCT
>OU015755.1:39127223-39159487 GCA_907169655.1 Acomys percivali | reverse complement strand
CTGTGTAGACCTGTCTGCAGCCTGGGACTCGCTGTGTAGACCTGTCTGCAGCCTGGGACTCGCTGTGTAGACCTGTCTGCAGCCTGGGACTCGCTGTGTAGACCTGTCTGCAGCCTGGGACTCGCTGTGTAGACCTGTCTGCAACCTGGGACTCTACACAGGGACTCATTTGTAGACCAGGCTAGATTTGCTAATATAAATTTGCATACTCTGTAAAATGGACTTGGGAGCAACTTTTTCTTACAGAATAATTCTAAGTGAAATATGTAGATACTGTTGTCCTTTGAATATGAGCTGAATTTGTTGCTAAGTAGAATAAGGGAAAAAATGGTAGTTTTAGAATAGAGAAAACTGGTAACGGTTACCTTAGACATGAGGCCAGGGTTGGCTAGGTATGATAGTTTACAACCTGTAATCTCAGTACTTGAGCAGGATGCTGAGGCAGTAGTATCCAAGTTGTACAAGCTCAGTCTGGGCCATGACAGACCTTTAAAAAGGAGATGGCAGCCAGTGCTGCACAGAGCAGCCCTGTCTCCAGGGGAGGAAAAAGGGAGAGAAAAGGCTGGGAGTGATATTGTACTCAGGAGTGATTGGTTGTACTACCCTAAAGCTATGTCTCCAGTCTGAAAAGTACAATTTAAAGAAAAAGATTATGAGTGGCAATTTAATTTTCTTACCAAACAAAGATAGATACTTTTACATTAAAAAAAAAAAAAAAGATCTTCTGGGCAAGTAAGGGGGTCACAGGGATAAAGGTGCTTGCCAGTAAGCCTGACAGACTGAGTTTGATATCTGGGATGCATATGGAAATGTTTTAATACTAAGCATAAGGAATTTTTCTTCTCTATTTTAGTATAATTAAGAGAAGCTTATTTTTCTTATTTGTGTAGGAAAGGATGCAGGAAAATTTGGAAACAGTAGCTATGAAGTCTGGAATACAAGCAAAATACATATTGCAACACATTTTAGCATTGTGGGTATTACATGATATCATGTATTCATCCTCATTAGCAATGGTGTAGTACAGAGTATCAAATTGTGAAGAGTATAGTTCATTAATGTAATATATACAGATTAGTTTTCGGGTATTTATCTATAATTGTTAAATAATTGTGAGGTTTTGTTAATAACACGCACCATTTTGAAATATTTACTGTTTTTGTTGCTCATAATTAAAAAATTGGAAACACAGAATTGCAGTGGAAGTATTACTGTATTTGCCTCAGGCTTTATTATAGTATATAACCTTTTATAATGAAACAAGCATATTTTAATTTTAATATTAATATAATATAGTTAGGAACCCAAAGTTTTTTAAGGTGGAGTCTCATGCAGTCCATGCTGCCCTTGAACTCACTGTGAAACTGAGGTTGACCCTAAACTCCTGGTCCTTTTGCCTTCCCAACTTCTGGGATTATAGTCACGTGCCCCCATGCTGAACTGGAAGCTAAAAACATTGCTCTTTAAAGTTAATTTTGAACATTTTAAATTTATTCTTTCACAATTTTATACATATGCAGTATGAACTGCTCTCTCCCAATAGTCTATCTCCCTTCCTCTGAACCTCTTCTTCCTAACAGCTGCCTGCCTACGCACTCCCCTCCATCCTCCACCTTCCACTGTGTTTAACTAGACTTGCTTGCATGAGCACAGATGAGGGGTTTTTTTACTTAAGCAAAGTCATCTTGCTACTGACTATATCACTAAGAGATATCACTCGCTCTTCCCCCAGTAACCATTAGCTGCCTGTGGCTCCTCAAGGGGAGAGGGGCCCCATGAGCTCCTTCCCCATTCATATGGAATGTGGACAGGCCCAGGGTTGTGTAGGTCTTCTGGCCCTTCTTTTTCTTTGGTCTATGTCTTCATATATCTTAGACTAGCTTGGAACTCTGTGGCTGAAATGACCTTGAACTTTTAAAAATGATGTTATTGTTAATATTATGTGTATATATATCTTGTGGTTATGGGAACATGAGCACAGGTATCTTTGGAGATCAGAAGTATTAGCTCTTCCAACTCTTCCAGGAGCTCGAGTTGTGGGCGAGTGTGTGTGTGTGTGTTCCTCTGCAAGATCAGTTAAGATTCCTTTTAACTACTGAGCCGTCTCCAGTTCCAACTTTGAACTTCATTTTGATCCTCCTGCCTCTGCCTTCTGAGTGCTAGAATTACACACACACACACACACACACACACACACATACACACACACTACAGTGCTGGAATCAAACGTAAACCTTTGTGTAGGTTAGACAAACTAGCATCCCTGAGCTAAATCTCCACCTTACTTTTGTTTTTTTTCATAGTTCTATTGCTACTGCTATCTGAAAGGCAAGGTTTCCCCACTCACACAATTTATATCATCACAAATTTAAAATCTTGGCAGAGGAGAAATTGTCACACATTTGTTATTGCTGGCAGTTTGCTGGGAGTCAAATTGACATTTAATAATTGTGGACTATGGGCCAGTTAACCAATTTTATTGTTCTGTTATAGTTATTTTTATAAAACTGTGTTTGTTTCTCTTTGTTTCTCTCTTAACAAAACTATCACAAAAATAATTGGGACTTTTGTATTTGTTTATAAAGCTTCAGGACACAATCTTGAGCAATGTGAATCTGTTCTTAACTTTGTATGTTACCCAACTGCATCTTTGCCACAATCCCCTAGTTAACTTGCTTTTTAGTTCTTTTTTTGCTCCAGCTGAATCTTCATCTCTCCTCCACCTCTTCCCTTTGAATCCCTTCCTGAATCCTCCACTTTCTCTTCTAACACCTCCCTCCCTGGCTGACAGGAAGTTCAGCCCTATTCTCTCCCCTGCTTAGCGATTGGCTGTAAGCTGCTTTATTGACATATCGGGCAATTGGGGAGCAGCGTTTATACTACATTAAGATTCTCAGAACAAGGCTTGCAACCAGATATGGGGGACACAGAAATCAACATTTGAATTAAACAATGACCTTACGCCTACATTGTGCCTCATTCTTTTCATGTATAAAAATATCTTGAAAGGTTATCAAGAGAATACGGAGTTAATAGGAAAAAATTTGAACAATAGTATCTGCACATAGTATTCGTTGTTTATTGCTCTTATAAATAAATTGCTGTTTCTATAGAATTTTGTCATTCATATTTTGAGTGCTATGATTTTATATGGAAATATGAAATCCTTTACAGTATACATTTGTGTTGTATTTAATCAAATGAATTATATTGTTCTGTATTGAATAGAAACTACTGAACACTAGTGTGAACATTTATAAATAGTATAGCTTCTTTAGTTTGTGTTTTTCAGACACTTAACCAGTGTTGGGAAGTATCTGTTATACCTCCTGAGTTAGTGCTTCTGTTTCCTTCTATGGTGCTTTTCTTTCAATACTAGCATGAAAACATTTTTCCTCTCAAAATTAGTATATTTAGACTTACATAGATTTGCTATTAGGACACTTACTTATTGAAGTTATGTTTATTATAGGTTGTATGTTGAAACAGGTATGGTGGCTAATGATTGTACTTCTGCACCAAGGCAGGAGGATTGCACGTTTGAACCCAGCCTGTGCTACATAATGAGACCCCCTTTCTAAAATAATGATAACCAACTGTATATAAGTTTGACAGAATAGTTTAATCTTTTAATACAAGTATATTTCCAGCCATAGTGTCCTATGACAAGATAAGAACAAGACATCACCTGCTTTATAATTGCTGGATATGTTTGAAACACTTTTTACTGATATTTTCTATAAGACTAATTTTATTGAATATTCATTTTGTTTAATATTCCTTCTAGTCATTGAAAAAAAATTGAATGGTATTCAGTTGGGTCATTTATTCATACTGATATGTGACAGTTTTTTAATGTGAGTTTCATAAACTAGTTAAAAAGGAATTTCAAGAGAAAAGTCTTGATTTTTCCATTTGAGGAGTAAATATATAGCTTCCAGAGTGATTGCTTTGGAAGGAGGTTATGTAGTGCTGGGAATCCCAGCTACCTGAAGCTAAAGCAGGAGAGTCTCTTGCATCTGGTAGTTTGAGATTATAAATGAGGCATTTCTTTTAAAAAATAAAAATTCCATTAAATAAATGACTGCATTGAAAAACCAGTGATTTGACTTTATTTACTGAATATGTGTTCCACACTTCACTATTGTAGCTCTAGTAGGTTATAAAGCAAGATAATACCACTGGTCTCTAGCTATAGTTTTCTTTTCCTAATGTAGTTTTATTTTATAGCATCAATTTTTTAACATGACAATATATGATTTCTCTGAATAAATATATTGTAAGTGGCCCTTGACTTTGTCATTTTGAAGACTTCATTTCCTATTTGAGTGAAATCATACACATTTCCTTTTGTAGGAAAGAATACCCACCTCATGTCCACAAAGCTGAAAACAGCCCTGTAATGTTAAGTCATAGGGAAGCTATAGGTAAGTGTACACTTTTTGTTTGCTACCCTGAGAAGGGTTTTTAATTCCTGCATGTAAAGTACAATAGAAAGAATATAGAGACTAGCTTTAGGATAGTCTGAGGCTCAATAGAAATCATGTTGAAAACCATACTTGATAACAGATTTCAGGTTGTTTTACATTTTAAACTGTGCTCTTATATTGTCAGGATGATTGTACAATCAGGTGAGTACAGTTCAAAATCTTTGGACTAGGTTGTTTTCGTTAAAGATCCAAATATTAATTATAGAATAAATTTAAATTTAAATTAAATTTAAAGTAGTTTTATATTGGATTATATCAGCTTTATATTAATACAAAAAGAACATGTATAAAATGTATTTCCCCATCAAATTGATGGTGTTTTTGTAATGGGTATCTAGGGTGCATACTGTGAGGCGTGTGTGGAGGGCAGGAGGCAGCTTTAGAGGGCCTTCTTCCTCCCCTTTACCTCGTTGAAGCAGTTGTTTTGTTGTTTCTGCCACTGTGTATTCCAGGACAGCGGGCTCCTGAGCTCCCAGACAACCCCTTCCCACTTGTCACCGTGCTTTAGGAGTGCTGGTGGGATGCTCACTCTCACCTCAGCTTTTCGTTTATGTCCTGGGATATAACTCTAGTGGTTGAGCTTACACTGCAAATGCTTTCACTCTCTATTGCAGGCTGTCTTAACTTAAGTCTTCCTTAACTGCTGGGGTGGAAGGAACTTAAAGGTGTGTTACTAAGCCCAAGCTGGAATGGATTGATTGGTCAATTGATTATCTTTTAGATTTATATTTATTAATTTTAATTTTGCTGTACGTGTATGTATGTGGGTTGATGCGTGTATACAGCTGCCCATAGAGGCTGGAAGCGTTAGATCCTTGTAGAACTGGAGTTACAGGAAGTTGGGAGCTGCTAAAATGGGTACTGGGAACATAGCTTGATCCTCTTCACGAGCCATCTGCGCAAGCCCCATAATAGCTTTCTTACCGTATGTCCTCCTTGCTTATAGACAAGATTTTGCTTGTTTGTAAACATGATAGTTCCTAGTTCCAAACTTTGGTATATGCATTGAGTTATACCACTATTTTGTAAGTAAAGTTTTTCATGCTCAGTTTCATCATTTTTCATTATCTTGCATTATTCATTTCAAATTTGAATTGTACTTTGCAGTGCATAGTTATGTTAATAGATTGAGTTTATCAATAATGACCACCTTCTTAAATCTGTTACACTTCATTCTTGAACACTGATTCTATTCTGCTTGCTAAATTATATTTGTTATGTACTTATGTTTTATTTCTTGTGGAAATTTCCTCTAAATTCAGGTTTCATACCTGCATTTTGTACAGAAGAGCAAATGGTGCCATAGAAGCACTGAATTGTTGGCCCAGGCTTACAAAGCTAGCAATGGCAGAGATGACTTGAAACCCAGATCTGTTTAATGCCAGATCACATGCCAAACCAGTCCTTTTTATTATTTAAATGCTTAATCTTACCTTTCTATCCATGTGCATTGAGCCTCATAACTTTGGAGTTGGCACCTGCAGACTCAGCCACTATGACCAATTTTATTTGAAAAGAAATTACATCTTTCAAAATGGCATGTGTATTGAACACATACCTTTTTTGTTTGTTTTTATTCACTAATTGGCACAGTAAAATAACTACTTACATAGCATTTACAGCATATTATATAACATAAGTAATCTAGACATGATTTAAAGTATAGACAGATGACCACAGGTTACATGTCAGTACTACAGTTCTTACAGGACTACATGACTACATGACTACAAATTGTAGTCATAAGGAATCCTGTCATTAGGCCCTCCTTTGATTCAAAGAGAAGATAGTATACTGATTTTTAAATACTATGCATACTGTTATATTTACTTGTATTTTAACTGAATATTTAAGAAGCATTTGGCAGAAAAATGATACATATTTGGAAGGAATAAGGTTCATAGATCTTGTGTTTCATTTATAAGATCTAGTGAAAATTTGTTTATAATGAAAGGATTTTTCCTTTATAGTCATAATTGAGTTTAGTTTAAAAAAATCTGAGTAGGGCCTCATCACAAGCCTTTAATCCCAGTTCTTGGGAGTCAAAGGCAGGCAGATCTCTGTGAGTTCAGGGGCTGCATAGAGAGACCTTGTTTCAAGATAAAATAAAACAAATTTGAAGCAGCATGTTGTTTAAAGGGATTAAGGGTTTTTACTTGCAGCACATTCTATTGTCCAGTCTGTTTGTTTACTCCTGGGCCCAACTTCCCTGCCTTAGCCTTTTAAGTACTCATAACCCATGTCCTGTTGAGGGCCATGTTTTTAGACTATTTTGCTGTAAACTTAAGTTTACATGTTTTTTATATTCTGGACACCCGTGTTTATGTACTTTCTGATTTTAAAAATGTTGTCTATGTTCTTTTGTACTCAAAGTGGGATAGTATAACTATTAGTGACCATTTATTCAGAAATTGGAAAGTAAACTGACCCTCGAAAAAACCACTAGCATCGGGATCCTCTAGACTAGTGTGTTTCTCTGTGTAACCTCAAGTGTAAAACCATGATAAAAAAATGTTAAGTCTTTGATGTCCTTGGGTTGTAGGCTAGGTATTCAGGTTCTAAGTTTATGCATGACTCATTATCTCTATTGTAAAGAGTAAGTCATCTTCAAAGGTGACTTAGAAACATCATCTCCTCCTCTAAATTCCTCTGCGTCTGCTTCTCCAGTACTAGGATTAAAGGCCTGCACCCCCACACCTAGCTAATTTAATACTTAAATATAGTCTACCATTTTGTCTTTATGCAATTCATTAATCTGGTAAATACTTGTCTAGTTTTTATCTTTTGTAGTTTCTGAGTGTTAGAAAAATATGTGACTAGCTGGGCATAGTGGTGCATGCTGTTAATCCCAACACTTGGGAAGCAGAGGCAGGAGGATCTCTGTGAGTTCAAGCCCAGCCTGGTCTGCCAAGTGAGTCTAGGCCAGCCAGGGCTTGTTAAACAGAGAAACCTTGTCACAAAAAAAAAAATGAATGAATGAAGCCAGCTCCCCCTCCCCCCCCACAGCATATTGGCAACAATAGATCAGTATAAACAAGTATTTTATTATTCAGTGAGTGCTAGATGTATAGGTTACCCATGAAAATTATGAATTGATGAATTGGCCAGGGTGGGACAAAGGCCTCTTAGCAACAAAGGGTTTGGATTCATCGGATAGATTGGGTAGACTTAGCTTGCATGGAGAGGAACGTATGGAAGAGAATATTCTGGAGAAATGCACCTCTGTGAAATGAGATACAGAATCAAGTCTGGTGTGTCCAGGGCCACATGACGTTCTGAAGTCAGAAGAGAAAAGGAAGTTGGGCGTGGTGGTGCACGGCTGCTAGCACTTGGAGTGCAGAAGCAGAAGGGTGCACACAACCTTGAGGCCAGCCTGGACTGTAGTGAGTTCACACCAACCTGCTTAGCATAGCTGGGCCTCATCTCAAAAGGGGGCAGGGGGCGGGAGAAGGAGAAGAAAGCATTCAAGTAGAACTATTTAGCAAAGTGCATGTCAGTGGGGCACTAAAACATAATAAAGACAATGCTCTTATATTTCTAGTGGGAAATGCATATCTAAGCAACACTCAAAAAATCCACGTGACTAGCGTAAGGGTTAATTTAAATTACTTTTTTAGAATCTTTGTACCAAATATTTGAATTCCTTTATTTTCTTACTACTAATCAAAAAGCAGAGCTTAGAGGGAAAGGGGTATATGTGTGGTTTAATAGGTATTTGTGTTGCTTTATTGCTTAAATGAATAAGACACTGTCATACTAATGCAGTAGTCTGCAACGTGGAAAGCTACTGAGAAGGGGAAACCAGGTTAAGAGTAGCTTGGACAGTATTACTGCCTTCGTCTTAAAGGTCTTGTTTTTGTTTTTTGTTTTTTACGTGTATTTAGCATGCACATGCTCGTGTATGTACACAGGTCGTTAGTAAACAACTTTCAGGAGTTCTCTTCTATCATGTGGATGCTGAGAATCAAATTCATGTCATCAATATTGATGGCAAGCACCCCTGCCCACTAGCCATCTGGTTTTTTTTTTTTTTTTAAATTTATACATATGTATACACTGTCTCATTTTAACTAAAAATTAAAACGTGAAAATATGGACTTTTAACTCTTCTATAGCAAAGCTTTTGAAGAATCTGTTACATTTAAATTTAGTGCTTTTCACCCCCATTTCCTTTAGATTATATAATGAAGAAAATTGAAGAGACGGGATCATATGTAGAGCCTGAAATTAAGAGGAAAGTACAGCAGAAACGGCACTGTAGTACTTACCAGCTGTCTCCTCTGTCCCCTGCCTCAAAGAAGTGTTTGACCCATTTAGAGGTAGGTCAAGAAGTTGCTCTTTTTACTAATCATATAGTATTTATGTTATTACTACTTAAAAATCTAATTTTATGACTGTAGTATGAGAGTGTGGTCACATGCATAGCATGGTGTAAGTTGGAGGACTGTGAATAGCCTTTGGGAGTTGGCTCTTTCACACTGGATATGCAGGATCAGACTCAGGCCATCAGGCAATTTCACCAGCCATTCACAGTACCTCTATTGTCCTTACATCCTAGGTGTTCTTTTATCATAAAACTCAAAGAAACTTAGAAAAGTTATCTAAGCAAATGTTTATGGCTTAAGTAGACCATTTTCTACCTGTCCTAAATACAGAGCTGACCTGAAACTAACCCTGTAGTCCAGGCTAAATCACCTCTAATTCCTTACAGTCTTCTATCCTTAGCTTTCCAGTTGTTGATTTCTGGCATGAGGCATCATATGTAGCTATTAATGTTTTTAAAAATAGGGTGGAAGAGATGGCCCAGTTACTAAAAGCATGTGCCAAACAAGCTTGAGGACCTGAATTCAAATTCTCAGTGCCAGGTGTGATACGCATCTGCAATACTCTTAGGATGAGATGGGAGGCAGAGACAGGAGACTGCAGTGCCACCAGGATGCTTTGTCTCAAAGTAGAAAGCAGGGACTGAAACTCAAGGTTGTCCTTGGACCTGTTACGTTCATACTTCTCTTTCTTTCTTTCCCTTACCCCTTCTCTTTTCACACCTACCTCTTTCTTCCCCCTCCCTAATATCATCTTACTCAACTCCTCCTTTTTCTTTTTCTCTCTCTCTCCTCTCAACTTTCTCCCTCTCTCTTCCCCCCATACACACTATGTTACACACAAAGAAAAAATTTTAATTAAAAAAAAAAAAACTAATTTGGATTTAGAGAGAAAGCTCAGTGATTTAAGATGTACTGCTGTTAGAAAGGACCTAAGATCACCCAAGCACCCACATCAGGCAGCTCACAAACATCTACAGGAACCTACACTCATACCTGCACATACTGCCCAGCATATACATAATTTAGAAATCAAGTAAACCTTCCAGGGAATATTGATTTTAAACTTACTATCTGTTCCACAAAACTCAGACTTCTTTTTCCCCCCCTCCTTTTTTTCTGTGAACCTAGGACTTTGGCATGCTGGGCAGGCACCTGATCACTGACTTAGAGCCTCATTCAGATTTCACATAAACTCTGGGTTTAGGCTTCATTTAAGGATTATATGTTGCATTTATTTGCCACAACTCTTTAGACTATTTCTGTCTGGAATAATTCCATCAATTTCTTCATTGTTTGTTTTTTTTGTTTGTTTGTTTCAGATAGGGCCTCACTCTAGCTCTGGCTGCCCTGGAATTCACTTTGTAGAACAGGCTGGCCTTGAGCTCAGAGAGATGCACCTATCTCTCTGCCTCCTAAGTGCTGGGATTAAAGGTGTGCATGATTACTCCCAGCAATTCCAGTAAGTTTGGTTTTTTGAGGCAGGGTTTCTCTATGTAGCCTTGGTTGTCCTGGACTTGCTTTTGTAGACCAGGCTGGCCTTGAACTCACAGATATCCACCTGCCTCTGCTGGGTTTAAAGGCCTGGTAGGCTACTTGTTGGTGTGGATGGGGAAAAGGTGAATTCTGGGTCTGATAATAGAGTAGCAAGTGTTATTTCTCCAGCCCTTACTTAATGATTCATGAGCACGTGGGTTCTTATTTTACTTGAGTTACAGTCTTTACCTTTCATGTATTTGGAAGCTCAGTAAATACCTACTATTGTGTGTGGACCATCCCTTTAAGCTGGTCCCTGGTGCTTTTGACATGCCAACATCATTTTTTGAGGGCTTCATTATTTGTATAACAAGACAGTCTAGACTTACTTGTTTTGTTTTGTTTTGTTTTTTATCTCTTACGTATCTCTCTAGGAAGTCATTGTTCCCTTTATATACAGGGAGACATTTATTTGGGCTCTAATTATATTCATCAATAGTGAGTTTTTATTTGTATTCTCTGTCATTACACAGGGCTAGGAAATACACATATATGTGTGAGTTCATTTCACCGTTTTATCTTTTTGCCCTTTGTAGAATTGTAGTTCTTTTTGGCGAGAGAATTCTGACTTCCCACTAGGTACAGTAGTGCTCGCCTATAGTCGCAGCACTTGGGAGGCAGAGGCAGGTGGAGCTATGAGTTCAAGGCCGGCCTGGTTTACAAAGCAAGTCCAAGAGCCAGGGCTACACAGAGAACTCTGGTCTTGGGGAAACGTTGACTCCCGCTAACCCTGATGGATGTATGCATTTTCTCTGTTCTCCCCTATAGAGCACTCTCCTGGTTTGCCTGCCTAGGTTGACTCAGGCCGTACTAGTGTGTCCTGAAAGAAGGGGGAGGGGTTGGGGGAGCTAGGTGGGAGTTGGGAAGCTCCTTCTCAGCACATCATCCTTCCTGACTGCGCTGCCAGCTCACAGGCCTCAGCGCTGTTTCAGAACTGCCTTATGTCTGAAGACCTTTGACTCCATTTCTGTGCCAGTCAATCCTGTTTTCGCTTAGAGCGAGAAAAATTACACAGTCTCTCTAGTCTTTCATATGCTAGCAAGATTAGTAGTTCATCCTTTCATTTAAGACCGTAAGACTCCACAATGCACTACTTTAAAGAAAATAGGATCGTTGAATTTAATGTAATTAAACATCTTTTGGATACATAATAAAAATGACATTGTCTGAGACAGGCTTGTTTTTATTAAGGTTTTTCTTGTATAAAGTCTTGGACATAGTATGCAACACTAAATTTATAGTGTTTTCTTGTTGCAGTTTTGAGGATCAAACTTTATGCTTAAAGGACCTTACCATCAAATCCTCTAACCCTATAATTTGAAGTTATTTACCTTTGTGATTTTTTTTTTTTCTGACCAAATGGGACAAAAACAGGTTTTAATCAGATTTTTTTCAGAAAGAAATTATAATTAACAAAGTTTTTATATTCGTGAAAAAACTTTTATTTTAAGCTGTACATGTTAAAATTGCATCACTTATCAGCAGAGAACGGCAAGAGGATTGCCCAGTACAAGATCAACCTGATATACATTGATTTCCAGTGTAACTAGTGCTTTGTAGTAAAACTTTCTCTCAGAAAGTCAAAAATCGTGAAAGGAAGACAAGGAGGTTGCATACATATATGTATATACATATATACCTTAGTGAAACTATTTCATTTTTTGTAGTTTCATTTGAATTTGGGTTTCCATGGTGGTAGAGATAGAAAACAGGGCTTAGCTTAATCCCCAGCTGCGTGACTTTGCAGATGGGGCAAATATATGTGCATGCATGCCTGTGTGTCACCTTCTTGTCTGTCTTACTTTGTAACCTACACTAGCCTTAATTAAACTCCATTCTTCCCCAGCCTTGAAAATGCTGTGCTTACATTTATATGTCACTATTCCTTGCTTGAAATTCTTTATTTTCTTTCTAATGTTTATTTTAAACTTTAATTATGGGTATGTGTCTGTGTGTATGAACTTGTGAGTCAGGTGCCCTCAGAGGCCAGAGGTGTCAGATTCCCAGAAAGCTGGAGGTTATAGGCTGTTTGGAGCTATATGAGAACTGAGCTAAGGACCTCTGTAAGAGAAACATGTGCTCTTCACCACTGAGCCATGGCTTGACAGTCGTCTCTAGTTTTTATCACTAAAACTTCAGTGTCTGATTCAGTTCATGGATTGCATTTTGTTTCTAATTGCTGCAATTAATTTTATGATATGTGTGTCTTAGCTGATGAAATACTTACTATGTTTTAGTATCATTTCTCTAGAAAGAATAACTGGAATGCTGTTTTCCCAAGCTCTTTTCATTTAAATATGCTTTGTTTACCTTTATTGTAGATGGTAAAGGTGAAGCCAAGCACTTGGGTGTTTCTGTTTGTTTGTTTGTTTGTTTGTTTGTTTGTGGTACTGAGAATCAAACCTCCATTACATGCAACACAGTATCTCTACCATTCCCAGCCCTTTCTGTTTTGATTCTTAAGGTTAGAAATCAGCTTATCACTAACTGCTTGACTGGATGGCCTTGAAATTTTTCTAGCATTCTGATTCTGACCACCCCCGCATCCCCCACCCCACCCCCCAAATAACATGACTTTCTCAGGATCTTAGGGAGGCCATGATGGAGATGATGGAAAAACAATTTTAAGACTTTTAAAAGGAGCTTTTAGTGCCACCATAAATATCAAAGTCTTTCTTTTGTGGTTTTTTGTTTTTTGTTTTTTTTGGGACATAAGGTTTCTGAACAGCCTGAACCTTGCCCAAAATGTGGAAAAGAAAAAGAAAATCAGACCAAATGCCAAAGTTGTGGTATTGTTTTTCATAATGATTTACAAAGAAATTGCCAACAAGCTGGAACTCTGAGTGAATCTACTGGACCATTATTAAGAACATCAATTCATCAGAACTCTGGAGGACAGAAGTCACAAAACACAGGATTGACAGTTAAAAAGTTTTATGGGAACAGTGCGGAAGAAATTCCATCTGATATTTTGCTGACCTGTGATGCTAGCAGACATAATTACATACAGACAAGTGGGAAAGTCATTTTACCCGGAGGAAAAATACCTAAAATTACAAACCCGAAAGAACAAAAGACAAGTGTGTCAGATCTAAATGATCCAAGTAAGTATCCTCTTCTTGTTTTCTTCTTTCCCTTGGGAATCTCAAAACCCATGGGCTCCAGTGCCTCCTGCCTTTGCTCCTCAGCATCTGGGGTCCAGGTGTGCACTGCCACACTTAGAATAGCTGTATTCTTAAGTGATTAATACCCAGTATCTTTATTGTGTCTTTAACAAATAATCATAGATCAATGCAATATTTGAGAC
This sequence comes from Acomys percivali, assembly GCA_907169655.1. Classification (NCBI taxonomy): domain Eukaryota; kingdom Metazoa; phylum Chordata; class Mammalia; order Rodentia; family Muridae; genus Acomys; species Acomys percivali. Next base: position 39,145,832 of record OU015755.1, on the reverse strand, counting down.
ATAGAAAGGAGTCAGTGGAAATTAATTCTTTTACCACAATGCAAAAATAGTGTGTGAACAGTTTAAAGCCATGTTAAAGAAAGTGCACCCACAATTTACAAGTTAGTAGGTACCAATTACTGTGATAGTATTTTACATACCCTTTTTTCCTTGCCACAATTCTGTGAAATAGATACCATGGTTGTTTCTGATTTCATAGAGGAGAGAAATTGGATCAAATAATCAGCTTTGAAAATAATAGAAGGTCAGTATTTGTTGTAAAACTAGATAACAAAATCAAAGAGATACGTTAATTCTAGAATGATGACCCTCAGGGGTTTGTACATTACTCAGTATTAATTGAACATGTATGTGTGGGATACTAAAAAGAAAACTGCCCCTGTAAGTGCATACATCATGCTTTCTTTACCCACCTCCCTGTTAAGGTTACTTAGAGAAGTAAGTAACTCACAGGCAGCTGTGTTGCCAGAGTATCTTTAGCTAACTTTTTACTGTTGTGCAGGAACACTTTAAAGTGTATGCATTGGGGCTGGAGAGATGGCTCAGAGGTTAAGAGCACCACCTGTTCTTCCAAAGGCCCTGAGTTCAGTTCCCAGCAACCACATGGTGGCTCACAACCGTCTATAATGTGATCTGGTGCTTTCTTCTGGCTTACAGATGTACATTCAGGCAGAAGACTGTGCATTAACCTAGGGTATTTTTAATGTTTTTCAGTGTGAAGCATAGTTTTAGCTTCTAGAATATAGCACTGAGCAAGACATTGTGCCAGCTGTTAGAGTTGCAAGTGGCTTACAACAAAGAATGATAACAACATTGAAATCACGAGTAACTGTCTGTCTCTGTGCTTACATTAGTTTAGGTTATCTATGAAAAAGTGATTTTCAAGCTAATATTTTATGACAAAACATGAAGAGTTTTGAAGGTCGAGAGAGTAGTTGGCAATTTCTTGCTAGTGTTCCTGGAGTGAGGAATTGGGATCTACTCCATGCATAGTGTGAATGGCTCCAGGATTTTGATACAGGGACAGATTTGATAAGGTATAGTAATGAGCACAAGATCTAAGAGCAACTTGTCATTACAGTTCTCTTCTTCATGTTTAAAAGCAAGATTTATTGAACATTATTGGTACAGTTTCTCCTCAGGACCAGTTATAATTTTAGTGTTTTCTATTATAAGGTAAAATTATTTGGCCAGAAATTTTAAATGTATATTATTCTGAACATAATTTGTTTATTTTCAAATCATAAGTTGTAACTCTGAAATAGACCTGTGCATAGTTCTTGTGAGTTACTGATGTAGATGTGTGGCCTAGTGACTATATCATGTTTTATTTTTTCTTTGGTAATACTAGAGATTTGAACCCAGGGCCTCATGCATGCTAGGTTAGTGCTCTACTGCTGAGTTGTATCCCCAACCCGGGTAGTGATGATTATAGAAGCTCTGAGCATAAAGAGTTGATTTCATATTTGCCGAATATTTTTGAAAAGATTATGAATCACTATTTTTTTAACCTTTTATGAGATAGAGTAGATACACACATTTAAAAATATCTACCTGTCTATCTGTCTATCTATTTATTTATTTTTGTGGAGTCAGTTCTTGCCTTCCAACTCTACATGAATTCCAGTGACCAAACCCAGGGCACTGGACTTGTGCAGCTAGTGATCTCACATGCTCAGCAATTTTGTGGGTTCCTCCTTCATTTGCTTTTATTGATCTGATATGGAGAAGATCTAAAACAAATTTAGTATATTTCCCAGCTCAGTTTTTAGCTCACAGAAATGAACTATAAATGTAAATTTTTTCCATGTAAAATTTGAATTTTCTTTATGATTTTAGTCATTTTGTCCAGTGATGATGATGAAGATGAAAGGACTAGCAGAAGAGAGAGCATCTCCCCGCTCCCTGCTGACTCAGCGTGTTCTTCCCCAGCACCATCTACTGGAAAAGTAGAAGCTGCACTGAATGCAAATACAAGCAGAACAGAGCAGGAGCCTAGAAGCAATCAAGCAGAGTCAGAGTTAAATACAGTTGTCATCCCAAGAAAAGCAAGAATGAAGGACCAGGTATGTTGAGATTAAGGTTTTTTCCTTTGGAATATTACCTCTGTTTTAGAAGAGTAATTTGTTAGTGACAGCAGAAGATGGCTTTTTTTATTAATTCATGCTCAAATGCTGTTAAAATTTTGTCTTAGAAGACCATAGAACTAAATGTTATTAAGAATGAGTGAATAGGACAGGTGAGATGGCTCTACGAGTAAAGGTGCTTGCTGACAAACCTAATACCTAATACTCTAATTTCAATATTCAAGACCTACATGATGGAAAGAATAAAATCAACTCCTAGAAATTGTCCTCTGACTTCCATGTGCTTTGGTATTTTATGTATAATCCCCAAACATAAATAAATGCTTTTAAAAAGTAAATAACTAAAACTGAGGATTTAAAAAAAAAAAAAAAAGAATAAAGAGTACCAGATGTAACCAATCTTTTGACATTGTAAGGTGACAGTCACTGTGAGGTGATGGTCTTTATCAGATAAACTACAGAGTTCATGCCTGAGACTTGAGCCGTTGAATTGTTATAAATCTCACACTGTTTTAAGTAAGGTTTTGACTGTGTTCATAGCTGTTGTTGGCTGTACATACACTCATCAGAGCATAAGTTGGATGTGTTGTCAGATGTAAACTACTACATTAAAAAGTATAAATTAGAAGCCGGGCATGGTGGCACACGCCTTTTATCCTAGCACTCGGGAGGCAGAGGCAGAGGCAGGCGGATCTCTGTGAATTTGAGGCCAGCCTGGTCTACAAAGCAAGTACAGGACTGCCAGGACTACATACAGAGACCCTGTCTCTAAGCTACCCCCAGCCCCCAAAATAGTAAGGAAGTACTTACTAAAGAAAATGAAATATAACTAGTTTCTAAGTAGACTTTTAAAAATTCCTACAAAGTAGTATGGTAAGAATATAAGGGAAGAGGAGGGCACTTTCCTGTTTTGGCAGTAGGAAAGAAAGCTGTGGCTTTTAGGGAAAGCGATTTTTAAAAAACAGCATATCTTAAATATTTTAATATGTTTCATTTGACCTTATAGAGTCCTTTTCAAAGGATTTCTTCCTTCTTTCCCAAAATGTGAAGTATTTATACAAGATTGTTAGTGAGCATTGTGCCTCATGGCTGTAGTCCTAACACTTGATGAGCCGAAGCAGGATTGCTGCACGTTTGATTGAGACTGCTTTGGGATACAGTGAGTTCTTAGCCAACCTTGCCTACAAAGTGAGACCCTGTCTCTAGAAACAAAACTAAATAGAAGCCAGACAACAGCGAGGGCCATTAGTAATGAGAAAAACCACTGTTCACCAATACATGGATGGCTAGACCAGTGCCACCAACTGAAGATAAAAATTAGAGCTAAGTCAACATATATTACTCTTTAGAGAGGCTAACAAGATACAGGAATATATAAATTTATAAAATGAACATTGTCTTAAGCAGAGAAAACAGCTTTACTACGGAAATGAGAAAAACTGTTATCTTAAGAAATGAGAAACTGCAAAAGCAACTCAGGATTACTTTTCAAAATGGATTAGTGTTTATACAATCTTAGTGCCTTTCTAAGCATGACAACACAAGCAAAATAAGTAGCAGAATGCATTTTACTAAAGAGAGATTCAGATCAGTATATGGAACATGAACAGGATTTGCTAGGTTAATGTGAGAAGAAATAGCATCAGCTGACAGATCCTGTCAGTTGATTCTTTAAAAGAAATGAAAGGACTAAGCAGGGGAGATTATTAACATGCCTGCCACAGAGCCAGATGACCTGAGTTCAATCTTTAGTACCTGTGTAGACAATCAAGTGTGGATTATAATCCAGCACTGGAGAGGCAGGCATGGGTGCACCCCTGAGTTTACTAGCCAGTCAGCCTTACCCAGTCAGAGAGCCCCCCTAGTTCCTAGTGAAACACTGATACATGCTGACATAAAGATGCTTGCCCACTGGGGCTCACACAAGTGCGAGAGCACTGAAAATGAAAAAAGTCAGATGGTAATTGGTTGATGAATATGAATATGAATTGCTCCTTGCAAACTATACTGATTGCCAAAAGTTTTTTTTTTTTTTTTTTTTTAACTATTGTAGTGCTCCAGTGGTGGTTACAAAGATGGGCTGTTAGGCTTGTAAATTAGTATAACTTCCCTGGAGGGCTGTTGAGCAGTAACTGCACATAGGAACCAGACTCCAGAAATGCTTATTGGAGATAGTTTGTTGTGGGGACAGACTGGGAATGTGTACAGCATAGAGGAGTTCATTAAATGAATTGCAGTGATAGTCAGGATTGCAGGATTAGTCAGGTTTTGATGGGACACTTGACCAGAAGGCTTCTGTTTCTCATTTCAGTGATGCTCTGCAGCCGGGTGTGGGTCTTTCAGGTGCCTTCCTTTTAGGATTGTACTGGAAACAGCACTTAAATTATCTATATCATCAGTAAACAGAATAGCTCTCATTTGAAAAATGAACAAAGTATAAAAACCAAACCAAAGTAAACATGTCCAAGATGCTTTTTTTTATAAAGGGTCTTTGCGTCATTTTAATAATTTAGGAAAATACTCATAATAAACAGTTTCTTAGCCTGAGAAATCAGTGTATAAAACTATAGCTATATGGTGTAGTATATATTTTCTTGGAGGATCCTGGGCATGTCAGGTCTATGATAGAGTCTCACTTTCTAGCCCCATCTACCCTCAAACTCACGTTATAGCCCAGGCTAGCCTTATGTTCTCAGATGTACTTCTGCATTAGCTGAAATTACAGACATGGAAGAAGCCTGGTTCAGGCTCACTTCAGTTATGGTAATGGTCTCTAGCTCCATCCATGATGTTACAAATGATAGCACTTTATGCTTTTCTCTGTCTGAGAAGTACTTCAGTGTGTCTGCTTGCCATGTCTGTTTCATCCAGCCGTTGAAGTGCACTTAAGTTATTTCTCTTTGAGTACTGTGGTAGCCATGGGAGTGTGAACATCTCTTTGGTTGGCTGGTTTCATGTAATTCTGATAGTAGCATTAGTTTTATTCTATTTTTAATTTTTGGAAAAATCTATCAGTTCTATAATGGTCATAGTAATTTACAGTCTCCCTTTTTTCTACATCCTTGCCATCAGCTGTTGTCCATTTTTCTGTTGCTATTTTGAGATACTTTGTTAGGTATATTGCTTGCAAATTTCTTCTCATGTCTTTCAGACCTTTTTGTGGATTTTTTTGTGCTTTCATGTCATGTATAAAATGTCTGTTGCCATTTCATCATTTAGAAATCCATTGTATTTGTCTGCACATGTTTTATTGTTTTGAGGTTGTATAGTATGTCTTTAATCCATTTAGAAATGATTTTTATATATAGTCAGATGGGAGTATTTTTAGTATTTATTTAAGAATTTTTTAATTTTTTAAAAATATATGAGTGTTTTGCATACATGTATATCTGTGCATCACTGACCACCAGATTCCCACCATGTGGGTACTGCGAATTGAACTTAGGTCCTCCAAAAGAGCAGCAACTGGTCTTAAGATATGAACCATCTCTGCTTGTTGATACTACATTTTTCTTGCATTTTTTGTGGAAAAAGACTGTCTTTTCTCTAGCCCCTGGGGCTGGAGAGATGGCTCAGAGGTTAAGAGCACTGACTGCTCTTCCAGAGGTCCTGAGTTCAATTCCCAGCAACCACATAGTGGCTCACAACCATCTATAATGTGATCTAATGTCCTCTTCTTGCCTGCAGGAGTACATGCAGACAGAATACCATATACATAATAAATAAATAAATATTTTAAAAAACGATATGTTACCTGAGGCACGGCACTTGGGATGCTGAGACAAGACAATCCTGAGTAGGAGGGCATCAGAGACTACATGAAAATTCAGTTTCAAAAAACCAAAACATGGACTGGAATGATAGCTTCACTGTTAAAGATTAAAACTCATGAGAGTTCAGTTCCAGCACCCATAGCAATTAAATCCATCTCTCAAGCTTTCCCTAGTTTTCTATAGTATAGCTATATATACATATATACATCTATATATACACATACTCATTCATTAAAACAAAACAAAATATTTTAAAAATCATTTGCCTGTAGAAGCATGAATTTAATTTACTTCCAGTTTTTTAAAAATTCTGTTCCATTGGTCTATGTTCTGTTGGCTGGCCTATTGGTCTGTGTCTATTGTACTACCATGCTCTTTTGATTACTATGGCTTTAGAGTATATTTTGAAGTCTGATGAAAGTTCTGTTCTTCTTAAGATTACTATAGTATTCAGGGATGTCTTTTCTTTTGTCTTTGTAATTGCATAGTTGCATATAACAGTTAAGATTTGTTTTGTATATTTTAATAATAAAGCTTCTGTACCAAGATGCCTTTTCCTCTGTATGTCTTTAGTTTCTTTCTCATAGATACAATTAATATCTTTTCCTAATTTTATGCCTAGAAGTTTTATTTTCTTTTAGCAGCTGGTTTTTTGGTTTGTTTGTTTGTTTGTTCATTTGTTTGTTTGTTTGTTGTATTTCAAATAATTGGCTGTAGGTATATGGCAGCACTGTTGATTTTATTGGTTTATTTCATATCCTGGGACTCTGAATTGCTTGTACTGATATCTTGGGGTGATGTGTGAGGGACTGTGTACATTCACTGCTTTCAGCGTGTGTTTTGTCCTATGACAGACCCCAGAAGTATTTCAGGATGACAATGGGACTACTGCCTGTCCTACATAATGTACCTAGCTTTTGTTGTTCAGTTGATTGGCTTGGATATGTTTTCTTAATTTTCTATCTAGAACATGTTTTATTCTTTGATGGTAATATAATTAATTGTGGGCTACAGAAAAATTAAAGTCTGAAATGTTCCAAAGAGCAAAACTTCTTAGGTGGTTTTGGGATTTTGAAATTATCGATGCTTAGCTAGTAAAATTTATGCAAATATTCCAAAATCTGAAACACTTCTGATAGCACACATTCAGATAGGGTATATGCAGCTTATATAAACACAATTAAATTTAATTGTAATTATAAACATATAAAATATTGTTTATATTGCCACTTGCATTTGTGAGTGTGAATATGGAGTCACTCGGGCATTTATTAGACACTTATGTATTTAATGTGGAATGGGTGCATCTCCCACAGTGCAGGTGTGAGGGTCAGAGGACAGCTGACAGAGTCAGTTCTTTGCTTTATCCATGTAAGTTGTGGGGGTTGAACTCAGGTCACAGGCTTAAAGTAGGTGTCTGTACCTACTGAGCCATATTACTAGCTCTAGTACAAGTAATCTGTGTGAATATATAAAATACCCTTTTTAAATATTAATATTCTCTTGAACATTTCCTTTCTAAAGAAAACAAAACAAAACATGCCTCAAGTTCAACCACTGTTACTCATTACTAGCATTCATTCATCGTGTCTGTGCATCAGCAGTCACCTCTGATCTGCCCTAGGCACATTACTCTTGAGTAGAGACATTTCCCCCCCTCAAGACAGGATTTCTTTGTGTAGCCCTGGCTATCCTGGAACTCATTCTGTAGGCCAGGCTGTCCTCAAACTTAGAGATCTTCCTGTCTCTGCCTTCCAAGTGCTAGGATTAAAGGAGTATGCTACTACTGCCTCGTGAATAGAGATATTCTTAGTCTTCATTATTTTCATTTTAGGAAACAGAAGCTTAAGGAAGTTACTGATTTTTGCAAAATCATTAATTTGTATTTTGGCTGTGATTTAAACAAAGCCAGTGTGATTTATTTCAGTTTTGACCACCGTGTTTGATTTTCAAGTCATAACTTGATAATTTCTGTTACCTCTCACATTGAGGAAGGACAGTCAGTTCAACTCATATTGGGTCTTTGTGCATGTGTGTTTGGTTTGCAGTCTTGTTACAGTTTTTTGTTTTTTTTGTTTTTCGAGGCAGGGTTTCTCTGTGTAGCCTTGACTGTCCTGGACTCACTTTGTAGTCCAGGCTGGCCTCGAACTCACAGCGATCCGCCTGCCTCTGCCTCTCGAGTGCTGGGATTAAAGGTGAGCGCCACCACGCCCGGCTGTTACAGTTTTTACTATATGAAATTTTTCTTTTTCTTTTCAGCTTGGCAATGCCATCAGCACACCTCTAAAGCGTCGTAAAATAAACTCTCATGTAACTTCAGTTCACACTATGTCTATAAACCCAAACTTTGACAGTGTCATTTTAAACTGCCGCAGTATACGAGTTGGAGCACTCTTCCGACTATTAGTGGAGCCTGTAATTGTAAGTACTTTCTTAAGCTGTGGCTGTATTGCTAACAAGAATCATGTGCAACTGACAGTAGTTTTAAAGTGGGTTGAATCATTGAAGTTAATCAAATATCAAAATTACTTAAAGATTTCAGATTGCTTTTAGAGTATATAAATACTCATTTATATATTACCCATTACAAACTGGGAGATAAGAATATATAATGTAACATTCAAAGTAATGTTAGACTTACTGTAGGAGATGCATGTGACTCTTACTCATACTTACAGTTCAGGCTTGTCAGTATTTTACTCTACAGGTTGGGTACCCCATTCCAAAAACTCAAGATCCTCTGAAGTCTGAAACTTAAGAGAGCTGACAGGAACTTAAAGGTTTTGTATGGCTGGATATGGTGGTATATACTCTGAGCCAGATATGCTGGTATGTACTCCCAGCCATTTTGGAGGTTGGGTGTGGTGGCATGGTTCAAAGCAAGCAAACAAAATAGACCAGCTTTGATACTAGATGAGGGACACATTCGCCAGTCTCAAAATAAAGGTTGAGTTGGCCTCAGGGTTAGCCCGCTCAACATTGTAGTCAGGCATCAGTGGTGGTTGGCAGACAGGAGTAAAGTTTTAGATTTTGGAGCATTTAAAATTTTTATTTTCTGATCAGACATGTTTAAATGTTAAAGTCTTAAGTAATTATTCCACATGAACATCTCCAAAATTTCAACCCTATTCAGTCCTCACCATTTTAGAATTTTGGATATGGAGTACTTGGTCTGTGTTTACTTTTCATGTACCTAATTAGTACTATTAATATTGGTACCTCTTACTCGCCAGTGCATTTCTGATTCTCTTAACTTCAATACCTGCAAGATAACTTGATGCAGGTCTTGATGACAAGTTGAAATAATTAGAAAATTAAACAATTTTATAATCACCAGTAAATTATTCAGGGAAAGACTGTCAGTAAAAAATATCTACACACTTTAAGTATCTTTGCTTGAATTGCTTAGTTACAAATGGATAAACAAAAACAGTGCAAAAGCCTAGCAGTCACTGCTGAGGCAGGTGATAACGTTTAACATGGTCAGTGGGGTAGCCTGACATGTGTGGGAGGAAAGTGTGGGTCTCAGCACGTGGTCATCCATGGACTCCTTTTACTGAAAATGTATGGCCTGGATTTGGAGATAAGAAAACACCCCGCTAGCAGATTGCATGTTTTATACAAGTAGAATTTATAAAAGCCATATCATGAAGAATAGGCAAGTTTGTAGTGTAGAGTAGACACAGTTGATATATGCTATGTAATATTGACAGTAATAAAGTTAAAACAAGTAAAAAAAATTACAAGTTAAAACAAAGATTGAATAATTGTAAGCATTTACAGAAATTTAAGTTTAAACTGTGTTAAGGAAGCTCATCTTGGTCTCTTAGAGTGCTAATGATGTTTTAGTTATATAGTAAAATGTTCCGTTTTTAAAATAGTCATGCCAAAGGTATGAAGTAATGACTGCTCCCTGCTTTGTGCCTCTCCCCCTTTTTTCAAAGTAAAAATGAAATGTATAAAGTAATTTAGTAGATACTGAAAATATAATGAATCTAGGAAAGGGTTGTTAGGTAGGTATTCATTGTAGTATTCTCTGTTATAAAAGTTCAAAATATATGAGGTGGGTTTTTTGTTTTGTTTTTGTTTTTAAAGGGTGGATATTTTCATCTTAGATTTAAGCACCTGCTATGTTGCTCAGTTTTTCTGCCCTTTGTCTACTTATGGATGGTATGTGCCAATTAGAGTATGTGGAACAAAATCTCAATAAGTCTATCAATACTAATTTGCCTTTTTGTTCTTAAAGTTTTCTTTAGAGTCAATCAAGATACATCTAGATGGTAAGCTTTTTTTAATCTGTTCATTTATTAAAGCTTTATCTAAACTGATCATTCTTAAAGTTATAAATACTTGTAGAATTTGTTAATTAGTTAACATTTTTTTTTGTTTTTGGTTTTTCAAGACAAGGTCTCTCTGTGTAGCCTTGGCTGTCCTGGACTCACTTTGTAGACCAGGCTGGCCTCCAACTCACAGTGATCCACCTGCCTCTGCCTCCTGAGTGCTGGGATTAAAGGTGTGCACCACCTCTACCCGACTCTAGTTAACACATCTTGTAAAGGGCTTCATGTGATTTCATTCTGCAGTGTCGCAAAGCCTAATATTTTAGAGTCTTTTTTATTTGGTAAAAATATGTTTATAAATGCAGTTTTTTGTCTTTGTTTGTTTTTGGTTTTCCAAGACAGGGTTTCTCTTGTAGTCCTGGCTGTTCTGGGCTTGCTTTGTAGATCAGGCTGCCCTCGAACGCACAGCTCTGCTTTCCTCTGCCTCCTGAATGCTGGGATTAAAAGTGTGAGCCACCATGTAAGAATAGTGTAGAGTATGGTAAATGATTAATTTTAAGTTTGTATTTTCTCTAGTTTGGGTTAGCTTTCTTAAAAATTTACCCCTTTTTATTTCTCTTTTCCCTCTAGGACCAGAAAATGATCCTATAGAAATTATTTTAAATACCTCTGATCTAACTAAATGTGAATGGTGTAATGTCTGGAAATTACCAGTAGTGTTTCTCCAGGCAGTACCACCTATTTATCAGAAGCTGAGCATACAGCTGCAAATGAATAAAGAAGATAAAGTTTGGAATGGCTGTAAAGGAATTAACAGGTTAACAAGTAAGTTTGCAGAGACGTTAACAGTTGAGACAGATGGTCTGCTGAATAGCAGAATAGGAATGTTTGGAAAAATAAAAGGTTTTATGTTTTGGTAGCGTTGGTAGCACTTTCTGGGTAACAGTATTTATTGTGTGTCCCCCTTGTGCCAGAGCTTACAATCATCTAGGGAATAACTGGTTAGCTCTCTTCTTATCTCTGTGTGCGTGTACAGACGGGGAAGCCAGCGGTCACCCCCGGGTGCTGTCCAGGATTTTGAGACAGTCTTTCACTGCCCTGAGACTTACCCTGTAGGCTGTGCTGCTGGGTATGCAGGCAGGGGCCTGCCTGGCTCCATCTCCCAGCACTGGGATCATAAGACTATGCCACCATGCCCAGCTTTTTAATGTGGGTTCTGGGAATCAGAGTGAGGTTCTTTGTTATGCTGGGGTGGTAAGCGCTTTACTGACTCAGTTGCCTCCCTAATCCTCTTTCACTCTTTCTTATCTTTTCTATCTTTTTTTCTTCTCTTTTTCATTTTTCTGTTTTTTTGAAAGTGTTTCAGTATTCACTGTATAGCCCAAGCTTTCCACAATCTCTTGCCAATCATCCGGCCTTCGCTTTACAAGTGCTGGAATTAAAGGCATGAGTTACCGTACCCATCACTTGTTGGTATGCTTTAAAATTGTCTATTTACTTACTTTATTCTTTCAGCCTTATAGATATATTTATTTCTTTACAGGTTTAGAAGAACAGTACATTATTCTTATTTTTCAAACTGCCCTTGATCATCAGGCAGATATGGTCTTTCAAAGTATAATTACTGAGATTGGCATAAAGAATAAAGTTTCCAACTTTTTTGCAAAAATTCCTTTTGAAGAAGCCAATAGCAGACTCGTTGCCTGTACAAGAAGCTATGAAGAGAGCATCAAAGGAAACTGTGTGCAAAAAGAGAACAAAGTGAAAACTGTAATTATATTTAAAAATCTTAGATTTTAATAATGGGTAATTGTGCTTGTTTTTTGTGATGCTGGGGAATCAATCCCGGGGTTTCTACATACATATGCTAGGCAGACACCTTGCCATCGAGCCACACCCCCAATAATAATGAATAATTTAAAAATGAACTGTTTTAATAGTACTCATTTTTATGTTAGACCTTAAAATTTCATTTTAAAATTAAAGATTGTCCCCCCTGTTTTTTTATTTTTTTGTAACAGTATCTCTGTGTAGTCCTGGCTGCCCTGGACTTGCTTTGTAAACCAGGTTGGCCTCAAACTCACAGAGATCTACCTGCCTCTGCATTCCTGAGTGCTGGGATTACAGGCATTGGCCACTGTGACAGGCAAAAAATTTTAAGTTTAAAACAATGTGTGATATAAGTTTTAAGGTCTCTTTTAGTTCCTTTTCACATTCTGTCCTTTTCCTTTTCTCCCCTCTCTCTTTACACTGCCTTCCGAGCATACATGTACCAGTACTGCTTTACTCAAATCGATTGTTACCCTGTGTATTTTGGTGCTGAAGTTTAGTTTCCCTGTGCATAATACACATATGTTTTAACATAGTTGACGACATTGGAAATAAAAAAATACACACTGAGTTTGTTGAAATCTGCGTGTAGTTACATTGAAATGCCTCAAAATTAGGTAAGCCAAGCTGCATGAACCATAAGCCCCAGGAATACAGAACCATATCTACAGCAGTTCAGTTTTGCTAGTTTTAACTTTTGAGGTTTGCTTAGTTTATTGGAAATAAATCTTTCAACCAGGCTACAAACTTAGAAGTGTGGACTATTCACAACATAATTTGATGGGTTTTGTTTGTTTCAGGGTCTTATAAACTGACTGCTAAGTGGTAGTCCATCTGTACATCCTAGATTTTGAGATTACATTTGAGTCCATCGCATCCAGATGAAAACTTGTTTCTGTTTGTTTGGTTTGGTCTCTTTTTGTTCTTGTTTGGTCATTTTTGAGGAGGGTCCTAGTCTGCGTTTCTGGCTAGCCTAGGACTTCCTACAGACCTGGCTAGCTTCCAGCTCATCAATCTGCCTGTTTCTGTTCACCTGCCCCCCCATGATGGACTAGGATTAAAGGTGTCTATCACCATGATGGACAGTTTTTTCTCTTACTGCACCCACCCCTGAACAGTTGTTCTTCAGCTCCAGCGGGCTGGGTATTCAACCTTAAGACACAGTCTTGACAGCTGAGCTAGACCTCAGAGGAGTAGTGGTAGGCAAGAAAGGGAAGACGAGGAATCCTGCCTCTTGCAGAGATTTAAAAAAAGAAAGGTGGAATGGACTCAGGGTTTCACTGAACTGTATGTGTTTAGCACCTGCGCCTCTACTTCCCAAGACTGTTTAGCATTTGAACTAAAGTAGGTTTCCACTGCTATCAGGAAAAAAAAGGGACAACTTCAGATTTTACCAGTCTGATTCCATATGAGTAGTAGAAGTAAGCTGGAAAAATTGTTCGTACTTATCACTTGAAAGCTACTAGTGAATGTAGCCATATTCCTAGCTTTTTGTCGCCCCCACCTTTGGCTTTTCGAGACAGAGTTTCTCTGTATAATATCCCTGACTGTCCTGGACTCTCTTTGTAGACCAGGCTGGCATGGAGCTCACAGCCATCCGCCTGTCTCTGCCTCCCGAGTGCTGGGATTAAAAGGGCATGCTACCATGCCCAGCCGTTACTTCTCATTTTAAAGCACTGTCCATACTTTATTAGTTTGTCATTTTTAGTCTTTGATTATTTATTTATTTATTTATTTATTTTTATTTTTGGAAACCAGGCTGTCTGGTTAGCTCCTTCCCATGTCTCCTGAGTGCTTAGGCTGCATGTGTGCATGTTCCATGGAAATGCCATTTCTGCCCTGGACTTGCTCATTTTATTAAGTTTCCTATTTAACTTCACAAATTGATTGTATTTTCTCTCAGGTGTCCTTTGAATCAAAAATACAACTTAGAAGCAAGCAAGAACTGCAGTTTTTTGATGATGAAGAAGAAACTGGAGAGAGCCATACAATCTTTATTGGCCCTGTAGAAAAGTGAGAAAATTCTTTTATCTTTTCAGTGCTTAAAAATGTCCATTTCAAAAAAATAAAATGTCCATTTCTGTGTTAATTAATGTTTTCTTTTTCCTTTATTATAGGTTGATAGTGTATCCACCACCACCAGCTAAGGGAGGCATATCTGTAACTAATGAGGACCTGCACTGTCTAACTGAAGGAGAATTTTTAAATGATGTTATTATTGACTTTTATTTGAAGTAAGTTAACTAATTTATTAGTAAACCTTTAACATTCTGCCATTGTATATCTTTAAATCTTTGTTTTCTAAAGTCAGACATTTGATTGGAATTTTTCTCAGTGCCATATACTTTGACACTTGAGAAGAATAATCCTCTACTCAAGTATTCTTTCTGTACCTGTGTTTCCTCATTTTTAAAATGAGAATAAAGGGTTGTGAGAGTTGAATGAGGTCATACATGTGAGGTAGTAAGGAAGTACTTATCACAGTTCTCATAAATACTAACTTATTGTGTGTGTTTCCTGGCATGTGTAACAAAAGGACCACATATATGAAACAAAACAGAAATTAGCCTCCAGTCTGTTGTTTTCTAGTTTATTTCAGTATATTTCTTAACTGAAAGTGTGTTTTGAAACCTGATTGTTGAAACCTGTAAAATTAGTTTAGTTGCCTAGTAGTGGAATTTATCTCACATTTTGAGGGAAAAGACTTGTAACTCCTACACCAAGGAATCTGCTACCCTCTTTTGGCCTCCACTGGCACTAGCACTCACATGCACACAAAACAAAGTATGAACAACAGGTTTTTAATGATGTTTTGGGTTATTGATAGCATTATAGCTCACCTGGGCTTAGATAGGAACACTGCATAGCATGTATGAAATCCTTAAAAATTTTATATCTAACTGTCCTATAAATTTAAAAGGATTGTTGAAATTTCCAGCTGTGCTGTTTTTAAAGTATTTTGAAGTTCTCTTGGTAGGAAAATATGCTTTCATACCTTGGAGAAATAACCTCTGTCATTATATGATACTCTTCCTTACGCCAGGTCTTCCTCTTCTTGAGTCCGCTTTGTTGACAGTATTGATGTGTCTTTTCACTTTCATCGCAAGCACTTCATCCTTTTACTTTTAACCTTTTAAGTCTATATTTGATTTTTTTGGGGGGTCACTATTTTATTATTACTACTATTATGTGTGTAGTATATAATACATCTAATATATATTCAAGTAAAATATGAATATACATAAAATGAAAATAAATTTTAAAAATACGGATTTGTATATATATAAAAGTTTGGAACTTTCGTTTGCTTTTTGCTTATTGGGTTGTAGGGGTCATGTTTCTTCCACTGTGTTAATTCTGGATGTTAAACTCAAGATGTCAGGCTGCAGGTCAAGTACGTTTACCTGCTGAGCCATATTGCTAACCCCAAGGAAGTTTTTTTTTGTTTTTGATTTTATTCTCTTCGGTTTTGGTTTGGAGACAGGAAGGACCTTGTTCTCAAACTCACAGCAATCCTCCTGTGTCAGCTTTCCAAATGTTGGGATTACAAGGAGGGACTATCATACCTGGCTTGTCAGTTTCCATAAACTACAAATAACTTGTTCCCACCTTTGTTTACTTAATTCAAATTTTGCAGTTTTTGAAAGTCTCATGCTATAGCATAACCTGCACAGCATAGCCATTGAACTTAGGCTATAGCCTAAACAACCCTAGAAATTTCTAAATTTTCCCTATGCCTCGTCTTGAATGTGAAAAAAAAAATGTAGTTATGAGTAACAGCGCCCAACTCATTTTATGTTTTCAAAAGTAGCCTTTGGCCCAGCAAGAGTAGCATGGTTTGGCCTGGAGAGGTGGCTCAGCGGTTAAGAGCCCTGGCTGCTCTTCCAGAGGCCATGAGTTCAATCCCAGCAACCACGTGGTGGCTCATAACCATCTGTAATGAGATCTGTTGCCCTCGTCTGGCCTTTAAACAGATATGCAGGCAGAATACTGTACACATAATAAATAGATTAAATTAAAAAAAAAAAAAAAAAGAATAGCCTGGTTTTCCCTTTTGACATAGCTCCAGCCTTCTAACTTGTTTACTATATGTTCAGTTTAGAATATTATTGTAGAGTCAATTGTGTGTTGCGGTGGTTAACTTTCATAATGCCTTTTGTAGCCCCTGGGCTGTTTCAGTATAAGGAGTGTTTCAGGTTGTATTCTTAGGTTGAGTTTTGGGCCAGGGAGAGAGTTCAGCGGGTGGAAACTCTTGACATGCACTATGCAAGCTAGACAACCTGAGTTTGATCCCCAGAAGCCACAGTGAGAAGAAAATACTGACTCAACAGAGTTGTCTCCACATGCTCATTTTGGTGTGGGTGTTGCTCCCCTCCAGACACACAACAGTAGTAATATAAATTTAAAAAAACTTGAGCTTTGAAATTATCAAATGATATAAAGTAAAAGACCTCAAGACTGTGCCCTTTTTAATCCTGGCACTCGGGAGGCAGAGACAGGCAGACCTCTTGAGTATATTAGTCTCCAGCAGAGTAACAAGAAAAAATGAAAACAAATAAAAGAATGCTTTTAAAAAAGATTCTCTCCCCCACCCGGCCCCCAAGACAGACAGGGTCTCTTTGTTTAACACTGGCTGTTCTGGAACTCACTCTGTAGACCAGGCTGGCCTTGATTGAACTCAGGGATGTGCCTGCGTCTGCCTCCCAAATGCTGGGATTAAAGGCGTGTGCCACCAGTCTTGATCATTAAATTTTTATTTCATGTCTATGAATGTTTGCTCAGGTGTTTGTGTACCATTTGCATACCAGGAGCTAGAGTTACAGATGCCTGTGTGCTCTGGCCACCAAACTTAGTTCTTGGGAGAGCAGCACATATTCTTACCGCTGAGTCAGACATCTCTACAGCCTCAAGACTAGCTTCTTTGTTGTTGGGGTTTTTGTTTTGGTTTGGTTTTTGGTTGTGTTTTGTTTGTTTGTTTGTTTTTCAAGACAGGATTTCTCTGGGTAGCCTTGACTCTCCTGGACCCGCTTTGTAGACCAGGCTGGCCTTGGTCTGCCTGCCTCTGCCTCCTAAGTGCTGGGATTAAAGACGTGCACCACCACTGCCTGGCTTAAGACTAGCTTCTTACTCTGCATAATATGCTTGAAATTTGTCTTTATTGTCCTGTGTATAGCAGCCCTTCTTCTGTTGAGTAAGAGTCTGTCATACACTTTATTTTTCCATTCATTAGATAGTGTTTCTTCCAATTTCTTTACACTGTTAGAAGTAATATATCTAGGAATGCTTCTATATATTATTTTTGTATAAATATAATTTTTCTGGCTTTATTTTTCCATTCATTAGTTAATTAGTGTTTCTGCCAATTTTTTTACACTGTTATAAACAATATGTCTATGAATGGTCTTATGTTTTTTTATATAGATATACTTTTTCTGTCTGAGAGTTTGTTTTAAAATAAATCTTTCAAGTTACAGTTTTAAGTCTAAAAAAGACCACTTTAAATTGCCTAAAGGTATTTTGGTGACTATTGCATCAAATACATGAAGTAAACTTCATTTCTAAGAGATAATGATTATGGTGGCCAAATAAAATGTATCACTGCCTGACTAGTTGTATATTGAGTAATCCACTATATGATAATTGTTTTTGCTTAAAATAGATACTTGGTGCTTGAAAAACTGAAGAAAGAAGACGCTGACCGAATTCATATATTCAGTTCTTTTTTCTATAAACGCCTTAATCAGAGAGAGAGGAAAAATGCTGAGACAACTAATCTGTCGTAAGTCAGATTCTTAACAGTTCATTGGGTACTTTCCCTTAGTGTCCGTGGGTATTAGTTCTCTCCCCGCCCCCGTCTTGCATGAGATCTCAGATTTTGACGTGCTGTAGTATGCATATGTGACCTGTGTACGGAGTCTTTGTAGCATGGTGTTAAGTATGTTAGGTGCTTCTTTAGGCTGTGCTCTTCAGAGGGTCATGACAGGGAAAGGGCGTGTGTGCTTATGCTTTTCCTCAAAAATATTTTCATTTCTCAATTTGTTAAATTCATGGAAGGGTCCGTGATATTTGAAAGCAAAGCCCAACAGAAGCCCCAGAGATTTCTGTATTCATATGCTTGTTTCTTGAATCTGCCACCAGGAAAAGCACACCAGCTCAGGTTCATTTTTATTCTTCGTGGATTTATATAATTTCAGCTGCCCTAAGGTAGTTTTGCACTATTTTTAAGGGATTTTTTTTTAAAAACCCTTTTACTTCTATTTAGCATATCATTTATTTCTGTCCCAGCCCTCAGAATATCATTAATTATATCCTGATGGCTTTAGAATACCTAGAATTCAGAGGTTGTAGGTCTAATACCTAGAACAGTGGTGCCCAAATAGGACTCATTTGTATTTCTTAGATGGGCATGGAACTGTCTCTGTGACACTTTGCTCTGAGTGTTCCTCAGTGATGCTAAGAGAGGAAACTTGGCTCTGTTCCGTTTTTTCTAGTTCTCTTTGTGGGCTGAGGACTGAGCCCCGAGCCTTGCTTGTGCTTGGCAAACAGGTACTGTCTACCACTGAGCATCCCCAGCCCTTAATCTCTCTCTCTCTCTCTCTCTCTCTCTCTCTCTCTCTCTCTCTCTCTCTCTCTCTCTCT